>OU343224.1:353405931-353640542 GCA_910596185.1 Chrysanthemum makinoi | reverse complement strand
CGAGACGATTCCAAAAATATTGTCCAAAAGTTTTAAACCCTTTGCACAATGTAAGATATAACTTTTCACATACACATCATAACATTAACACAAGGTAGAATATAGATGGAATTCTAGAGAGAGAAAGTTAGAGGTTTAGGGAACTTAGTGAGAGAAAGTGAAAGATATTATTATGAGCTCCAACTCTCTACCTTGGGAGGTAGAGAGTATTTATAGTCTTACATAAAACGCCACACCCGCGATCAGATACAGGGTAAAGACCCGTCCGTCCTCCACGGTGTTACTTAACTAAATACTACTTAACTTAAGATAACTACGACTACGAGCTTTCTAACGATTACATATACTTGAGGTGACCGACTCTTTAATACCTGGAATTTCTAATTCCTAACAATCTCCCCTAAGGGAGGTCACCTCAATCATGCACTAAAATTACATTGAATACAAACAGATATGACACTAACAATTGTTCTTGCATTCTTGATGTAGTCCTTTGTTCCTAAGCTCGTAGTCATTGATTCTTCACATTGCATGTTTGGTTACTTCAAGTGGAGGTCTTTTTCGCGATCCACGTGATAATAATTTTGAGCCATCATTTGAGATTATCAACCATCAAAAAAATCTCTGTGACATCCTTTGTGGTGTTGGTATTATGTGATGTTGTGACTTTAGGACCGACATGCTCACATTATGGATCATGATATCTTCTCATCGAGTAAGCGGAAGCATTTGTTGAATCATGATATTGGCCAGTAGAGAGGTAGCATGGAGTGAAAAATATCAGAGTCATTGATGCACTAATCATGATTTCTTTTGAGATGAATGTGTTAAGTGAGCATGCGGCTATGGATTGACCGCTTCATTCAACAGGGCAAACGCGGGCGCCTGCATACAACAGTTAGCAATAAAACGCACGAAAGTGTCTTTGATCACTTTCGCTGAATTGAGGTACACGACCCACGGTTCCCGTTGATCGGATACAAGTACTTACGCCGTGTGATCGTAAATTCGAAGAATTTCCTTGAGGTTTCGCATGCTCTAGCTGTTCTCAAACCGGAACGTCTCAAAGAAGACAACACTGGAGGAGTGAACAATTTGAAGTCCAGCGATTGATGAAAAGATTTTTGAAAAACAATCGTGTATTGCTAAATAGAAATTGTTTTTGCAATACAACAAAGGTTTTAATGAAAATCAATTATCAATCATAAAACACCTTTTGATTTGAAAATTAGTACCGGTCGATGTGCTAAAAGAAAAGTTTGTTAAAGCACAAAGACCGGTTTTTCAAAGGTATCCGTCAATCCATAACCTGAACTAGGATAGATTCAAAAGATTGAATCGCCCATTGTTTCTGTTCAGTTGTCACATGGTTGATCCATATAATAGATCTCACATGCCACCTACCGGGAGCTTGTTTGATGTTGGCTCCAGAAGGCTTTCCATCTTCATTGTGAATATGTAAACACATCACTCGATGTTACCCGGCAATACCACAAGGATAATGCGTAGGAATTTTAAGATATATTCTCACTTTCCACATTGTGTGAAACAGAGTCTTCATTGAAAGTGTCCTAATGAGATTTATTGATGATCTCGTGGCTCTAGACTCAATTTGTGCATATTTGGATCCCGTGTTTAGGGAGACTAGGAGAGGGTATCCTTCTTCAATATCAACAATCTCTAAGAGAAAGTCGATAGATAATGTCGGTTCCTAGTGAGAATGAAACAAGTCCTTTTAAGAGGAACTTGAGTGGTTTGGAAAGTTGAAGTGCAAAGGCGTCACTGGGTCCATGACGACTTGTCTTTAATACCGATGTTACCATCAGTAGCATATGAATTGAACCGGTTTTACGCCTAAGGTTGAATAATTGGAGGGCTATTTGTTTTCACCCTTTTCTCATTCAATTCTTTTTCATTCTTCAACCCCTTCGGTGCTTACCGAGACTTCATAGCTAGAACCTTGTTGGGTTTATTCCAAAGATTAGCTCGGTCTCTTAGTCCATTCTTCCCATATCTCAATTTTTTCTCCTTTTATCATCATACCTAAGAACTCTACACTAACTAGTGGATAGTCCCCGGGTAGATCCCTCCGGTTCTGGCGGATCATGGGAACCAATACCTAACCTTAACATCCTTATATCACCATACATAAAGTAAAGTTGGTCGGTCTATTTGGTATTGTTCATCTACCATAGGAACCAATTGAAAACCATTTGAGAATCAATCCAGATACTTTTGATATATTATCAAAGCATTTTGTACCTGAATTGTTTTTGATATTTTTAGAATAAGAACTCCCCCTCAACATGTGCATCAAATGTTTGAAATTGTTTTGCACACGGAGGCAAGAGGAAGAAATTAACTTCTTTGTTTACCATTTTCTAAAAATATCACCATCACTTCCTTGATCAAATCAAGTAGATAAAGCATTTCCGGGAAGGATGAGGTTTCCATGATTTTGCTCCCCTCAATATGTGCTTCTCGAGGTTTGAAAAAAGTTTTACACATACTAGAGGGAACCAGCACATTGAGATAAATGATCACTTTTCAAATCATAGGTTTAAGATAGATGCTCCCCCTCAACATGTGCATGGAAAATTTAAAATCGTTTGTCACATGTGAGCAGGATAGCATGTACATCCTTATAAAACCATTTACCTAATTATCGTTTAAATCCTTTAAATCACACATTCTCACCCGATCACAATTATCAAATCATTTGAGATTTGTGATCTCTTATTGATTTAAATTGATTTTGAAAGCTTTTAAGGAGAATTGTGACTTGATTATGAAAACGTTTTAACTGATAAGGATGGATTTTAAGACTTTAATCTCCATTGATAGAACATGCATGTATATCTTTTGAAAACAATTTAATGCCAAATAACTTTTTAATTTAATTGAAATCATTCTCCCCTCAATCAATGACATAGGTTGTTGATTGAGAGATATAGATTTTGATGATAAGTCCGATGATTATCAAAAATAGAGACCGAGTTATTTTTCAAAGCATTTAGTTTTCAACAGATAAATGTTATAGAATCAGAGCATGGAATTTGAAAACATGGTAAAACATGGCTCTGTTCTTTTTTTTTAAAAACCGGGTTATTGCACGAAAATGACAATAAACCATTGTTTCTTTTCTCCCAAAAATATTTTTGATTTTTTGATTTTTTTTTGAAATTTAACAACATCTAAAGTCCCATGTCATTCTTTGAATGACATCACAAAGACCGTAGATATTATCGAACCGAGAAAACGCATGACAAAAAGGACAATATTTTTTGAAGATTTTTCTAATTTTGATTTTTATGATTTTGAAAGTTTTATATTTTTCTATTTGATTTTTTCGATTTTGTTTTTGATAAATATTTACAAGATAGATGAAATAGACCTAGTTTAAGAGTTTGAGTGTTTCTGGTTGAAATGAGTACCGAGATAAATATATCTCAAAGACGTTCTCTTGGAAGAGCTAGAAGAAAGGAATTCAACAAAACTAGAGTTCCACCAAAGCATTGAGGCTTCTAAGAAATGATCGTCGGACGATGTGCTTTGCTCTTGAGTGTTGGCTTTGCATGTAGCTTTTATCCCCAAAGCCAAGTCGGAAACTCATCCATGATTTGAGCACAATAAGATGACCATTTCCTAAGTGTAGAGTTGAATACAAAGCGGTCTCATTGATTGAAGCTCATCACCCAAGAACACGAGCACACGAAGTAACAATGATGAAGCATGCATAGGCGTTAGTGATACCGGTGTCTTCGGTACCATAGTCCCATATTGATGGTTCCATGGAGATAAAAGACCGTTTAACTGCTTCAAGGTGCTTTTAGTAGGCTTAGCCTGGTATCTAGCACACATGCAAACAGCGAACAAGATATAAATTCTGGTCTACTAGAACCAGGGGATTCATACTACGATATTTCGTTTGGTCATCCCCGATCAATAATGGGGTGTCACAGGTCACTTGAATCAAATCTTTCTTTAAAATCTCTGTTGCATATTTAGATTGACCAGGGACTTTGTCTATTTAGGGGAACAATATATCATTGACATTTGAAATTTTGAACTCATTTCATTTGAAAAACCAAGTGCATTCCGGGTTATAGGCAAAATAATATCATCAACATAAAGAACATGAGTTAAATGTACGACAAACAAAGTTGGATCGATGCTCCTTTGCTAAATCCGGTTGATCATTGACATGTAACCATGCCCTTGGAGTCAAACGATGTCAAAGGGCCTTCTTCAAATAAGCGTGAATTAGCTCTTGATTTACAAATGTTGGCATATAACGACTTCTTTAAGATCTAGGAACCGTCTTCGTCCATATAAGACTGTTCTTACTTGCGGCAGGCTTAGCAAGATTCTGATAACTCACGATTCGAGCAACCGAGGAGCAAAAGATTCTTCAAAGTCATACCCTTACCACCTCTTCCCTTTAGCAACTAATCGAGCCTTGTTCTTTAACACATCACCATGCTCATATCCATAAACTTGAAGATCTTTAGAGCAGTGAACTCAAATCTGTCGGAGCCTAATTCCCATAATCAATCGATCAAACTACATAAACTTCTTATGGCATTTATCAATCCATATGTAGACAATTTGAAGTGACCATCTTAGAGGAGTTGAAGAAGAACCCATATACCAAACTTGTTGCAAATACAGGATCCAATGATGTTGTCCAATGGATTCGTGAGTCCATTTTACTGAGGTGTTCATGTGCTTGCACTAAAGTATCGATAGATGGACTGATGAAGATTCAGAAGCAAATACATTTACAAATGCATCTTTAGCAAAGGGATTAACTTCATTATTGATAACACCGATAGTTCCAATGTACCCCGAAGTATGATTTGACATTAACACCTCTTGATAATGATTATTAAAGGATTGACGTCATTCACGGGAATATGCGCACCTCTGACAGTAAAACATTAGCACTTGGCTGCAAATGTTCATCAAACAATAAACAATTTCTTTAAATCATGGACATATGGTACATATGGAGTTTCTGAAGAAGAATTTGGTATAAGGGATCTTCAACCATCCACCATAGGACCACTGGTAACTAGATAACTCTCTCTGACTTCTTTACCCATATGTCAATTTGAAGTGACCCTCTATACCAAACTTGCCATCATAAGCATCTTAAGCTCGCCTTTGTGAATCAACTTCAACCTCAAATAAGTGATAAAGAGTAACTCAAGTAATCAACTTGTTTCAAATGCCCAACACGTGAATAGACGTACAACCGGATGTACGTCGATCCACTGAATGAACCGGAACACATGATTTCAACATTAATGCTATTCTTCCTAAAAGGTATACATGTAGAGACGATCTGGAAGATTACACCAAAATGTCTTCGAGCGAATGAGGTAGGTCATTTTCCTTAATACGTTCATGTGTTGATTTATAGCGTGCATATTGAGAGGAACAATAATCCATGAAGATTTGGCAAAGGAATACCAAAGAGCGGATCATTATTCATGATAATCCGTGAAGCAAAGGAATACCAAAGAAAGCGGATCATATTCATGAGTGCAACTGCGCAGAATATTATGATAATCATTATGAACGCCTGTGAAATAACTGCGGAGATAGGGCTTTAAGTAGAATTCAAGAAGTACTTTTAGATGATGAACCGGTTGAGTCAATAGAAACCGAGCATGAGCTTTGGTGGATGATCAACATTAGTAGGAGGTTAAAAGTACTCATCAAACATATCTTTGAATGAATCCCAAACAATGAATCCCAATTATCCTTAGTAAGTGAAGCATTAGGCGTTGGAGGAGAGTCATCAAAAATCAAAACAATGAATCCCAGTTATCCTTAGTATATTCACTCATAATCAAAAAAGAATATACACTCATCATCATCAAAAATAAAGTCGTATAACCATTATTCAAACATCCATCATCATGTAGTATATTCACTCTTCTCCCTCAAAAATTGCATCCGGTTGCCATTTTGATTTAACAAAGTGAATAAGAGTATACACCAATGAACATAGATCCACTTGATGATTGAATGAGTGGCAAAACATGAAGCTTGTTGATGAAGAATGCAGATGAGTATGGCCATTCATGAGAGAATTTCTCTTATAATAAGATAAAGCCACGTAAGAGCATACACTTTTCTTTTCTTTGAAGAGCGGGCTAAAGTATTATCTGCAGACACCATCATGACCGATGTGCGTCATCGAGGCCTGATCGATGTGATGCAGATGTGAACGACGTCATTGTTTAGAGCCCAGTTATATGTTTAGAGCGCCGAATCCAAATACCAGAGGGGCGACTTGTACGACCTGCTTTGGATAACTGACGAAGACATAGAATTGGAAACATTGGATCCCCACGTGCTCATGGGGTCCTTTTGGTTAACACAAACAATCTTTGAATCAGCAGAAACCCTAGGTGCAATGTCATTGTCACTAGGAGCTAAACTAGTAGAAGCATCGGACTTAGTCGAGGGACATTTTGTGCTTAATGGGATTATTCTACCAGTTGGCTTCCAAACCTTAACAGCCACTACTCTAGGCATAGTGGATCTAGTTAAGGGGCAAGGTTTGCCATTCGTGAATATTCGACCTGTTGGCTTCCATTGAAATCCTACATTGGTAAAAACCTTCCTGTAGGTTTCCAGGGATTGCTTAATCTGCTTTCGCTCTCCAAACTTTCTTAACCGGGTTATGAATCTTAGACCTCAGAAATAACACATCACATTTATCATGATTACCATAAATTAAACATTTTTTTGCATGTTTTGCAGACAAAGATAAGGCCTCAATTAATTTTAGTAATATTAGAGCTAATACTAGAACTAACACGATTCTTTTTGTTCAAATCAAACTTCTTGTCCCTATGGTGTTCTTTCACTTCCTTATCATGAACACTTTTAGTTTATAGTAATCCTATCCTTCTTTGCATAGCTTCTAGGTTTTGACCGCTAACTTTAGTGTCAATCTTAACATCTGTAGAAGTAACGATGGGAACATTACATGGCTTCACTACTTTTTGCATTCCTGGTCTAGAAGTCTTTGGGATCTGAAATTCTAGGAGGCACATCACGGGTTGCTTGCTTGAATTTAGATATGGAACAAGGCATATCAAGGGTCACATGCTTGGCTTTAGGCATAGAACGGATTTCTGTTGGCACTAGGCATAGAACAAGGCTTCACAGCTTTGCCTTTTTCACCTAAGTGTTTTGGACAAGTTGCAATTACACATTCAAGCAGCTCTTGAGATCGTTTGGCCTGGAGGCAAGCAAACCTAATTTCACTATCAAGAGGTTTGTTAATGAAATCCTCTTCGACAATCTCACGGAGACATTCTAGACTATCCTTAAGGTGAGCACAGATAGTCATGAAAAGCATGTTCATTATTCCTAAGATGAGGAGGAATATATTTAACTGTCACAAAGGTATTTGCAATCTAATGGTGACTTTGAGACAACATTCTTATTGAAAACAAGTGGCAGTTTCCCATTTCCTCTCGATTCTCAATTTCCTTTTGTAAAGACGTTTATTTTTCGTTGTTTTGGTCACGGGTGACTTTTGTTGAATCATATAACTCTTTAAAATGTCTTTTAACAACTTTCATTTTCTTCTAGAAAACTCTCGTTTTCCTTTTGTAAGGCATTAACTAAGTTTTGAAGATGAAAAGTTTGAGAATTGCTGAGAACTAAAGGAGGAGGCATTTGGGAGCCTGTCATATTGTTCGTTTGACCCTTTAATTGAGAGATTTGGGCTTTCAACTTCGATCGTGTTGCAGACTGAGCTTGAATCGTTCATCACGTTTGTTAATTTGAAAAACTGCATCAAACTCTGGAGCATCTGAAGATGTCTTGATATTTGAAGTTTTGACATTTTCTTTGAGATGTTGATATTTGAGTTGTAAATTAAAATGCTCAACTTTTAGTTTAGAAAAATGTTTAACCAAATTGTCGTGATCATCCAGTTCAATTTTTCTCGTTTAGTTTAGAATTAGTTTTTTCAAGCTCAATGACACGATCATGGGACTTTCAGGCCAAGATAGTTCATGAAATTTGGAAGCATTAATAGAGCAATTGAAGCAGTGAAAAAGATATCTTGAGCAACACATTCAGTAATAAGAGTCTCATTTAAGGTATGCAAGTTCTTCCTCTCAATCTCATTATATTTTAGTGCACGCTCATAATCACTAACTTCAACTACCATTGCATCAAATTCCTTTTCCATTTCTTTAATATCTGATTTTATCCCCTTTTTAAGACTCTCAAAATGATCTTTTAGTTGTTTAAAGAAAGGCATGACCTCAGTTAAATAACATTCTTTCATTTGCTCAAAACCCCTTTCCCCTTCAGTTATCCCAGTGGGTGTGATCCTTTTCTTACAAGTTTTCTCAAAATCGGTAAATAGTTGAAGAATAACATATTGACTGATTAAGGTCTTGCTCTTAGTGGCAATAGTTCTAGGAACTAAATGCATTGGTGTATTTGGAGGATACGTACAGCGCTTTAGGAATTTCCTACAAGGGGATTCTTTTCAACAAGATTTTGCTTTTGCAAGTCCATATCCTTTTTCCAGAACACTTGTTCAGGGGTCAATAGAGTCCGAGGCTTAAACATGTTTAAGGATATCCAATTTTCCTTAGTGTAATCATGGGGTTTTATCGTTATCTTGTTCTTTTACACTCGGGATCTTCTAGCTTTATTCATTTTCTCCCTAGTGACTTCATCGATTTCTTATCTTCCTCGGCACTCACGCAACTAGGTTTCTTTCTAGGCTTAAGGATCTCATTACCATCATACAGTACCTTATGAGCATTTCTAGCCTTTTTAATTACCTCGGGATTAGGTTCCTCAACAAGGGGAATGCTATGCTTATCGCTTAAGACTCTATGCTTGATCATGCGGTGAGCTGAATGGTATTCCCTTGTACGTACAACTTATTTTCAAGCTTGTTTTTCAAAGTTTTAGATTGGAAAAATCATTCAAAAGTTTTGATTCCTTAGCCTTGAATTCTTGCTTAAGCATTTTAACATTTTCTTGAAGTTCGTGTTTTTGGTTAGCAGTTTTAGAAAGCTTTTCTTGTAAGGAGTTTAACTCTTGTTTTAATACTTCTTCTCTAAACCTACTTTTTCTAATAGTTATACGTATTTGGACATCCATTTCCGCCACGGGTGGTCAACTCAAACTTAGCACGCTGTTCATAAATAGCAACCTGATCCTTATATATGTTAAGCTCGGTGGTAGGGAATCATCAGCAACAAAATGCAGCGTACTCATGCAGTTCATAATCATCATTTTGAGTAGAAGATGCACAACTAGGTACGCAGAAACATCCATGCAACTTACTTCGAGCATTGACATGCGTTGTGGCGGGTGCATCTCTATCTTGGGTACATCCGAAGCTTCCATGGAGCGTTCCTTTGCATTAACTTACGGGTTGTGTGCGGTGCACTCTCTCTTGTGAATTAGAGCACGAAGATTCCATTTTTTCATTATCCGACTCATCATTTTTTGTTGTCACGACATTCTCGCATTCAGGAACACCCGATTCTTCAACATATACATTACCCAACTTATCACAACAATCTTTCAATCGCACGACACTCATTCACGTCTTCATTCTTTTGGCGATTCTTCAATGTACTTTTCACATTATCCATGAGTTGGATAAATGTCTCAATGAATTCTGAATTTCCATTCCGATGTTTTTTGAAGGAAATTCAGTCAAGTGTTGATCGTAATCACGAATATTCCCCAGCGATGAATGGTGAAATTGTTTGTAGATTACTTGAAGAGTCGCAGACTGGAACCATCCTTTTGAACCTCTTTATTGGTAAGTTGCAGTTTTAAGTGTTCTAAGTTCAACAAAGAAGCTTTTGTCAATGTAGGTAAGTCTGGCGGAAAAGAGCACTACATGTTCGATCCCTATGGATACAACATTGAGGTGCGGATGAAGTAGGCGATATGGCTCAATGTTTTGCATTCCATTTGCTATGGCATTCTTCAGACAGAACATGAAGATCACATCCTCATTGTTCAATTCAAACATCTTTAACCGTTCGAGGTAGCATATACTTTATCATTGTTGTCCACAAAGCATCATACAATTTAAGCACTTCGAAATCACCGGGTCAAGAGAGTAAGACATGATGTGGTAGAATGCGCGATTTTACAAGTCTATGATTTAAACCGAGAAAATCTCTTTTCGCGATTTTACTTAAATCAATACCAAACCGTTAAGCAATGACCAATGGAATGTGTTAAGATGATTGATGGATCGACACAATGATAGACAATTGTGTGTTAGGACTTATGATTGTTTGTGGGATAAGCGAGATGTTGTTTGGTTGTGATTTGGGTTGGTTGTTGTGCGATTTTCGAGAATTTTAGGTCTAAAACATAAAAACCTCAATAACTTCCGTTCGTGAGCGATTAGCCCTCGAAGGTTTACCTAAATAGTTCATTCGGCATGACATTCTCCTCGTTCTCACGGTCGTTTGATGGGGTAAGCACCAAAAAGCGAGTTTTACGATCAAGTTATAGCCGTTTGAAGTTTTTTGGGAAAAGTCAACAAGTCGCTAAGAATTCTTGAACCAAGTCGCTAAGACCAAGTCGCTAAGACCAAGTCGCTAGGACTAATTGCTACACCACTAAGTCGCTAGAATCCCAAGTCGCTAAAAGCAAATCTAAGTAAGTAATCACATGGACCAAGTCGCTAACCAAATTTTTGGCGTGAATTCACACAGTCGCTAGAGACACAAGTCGCTAAAGAGCAACTCGCTCTTGACCAAGTCGCTACCAGTCAAGCTACCAGTAGTGGAGAATCCACTACTTGTATTTTAACTCGCTAGATCTAACTCGCTAGCTCCAACACTGTAAGTCGCTACAAAATGTGTAGAAGAAGTCAGCTACAAGAAAATATTCCAACTAAGTAAGCTAGCTTGAAAAAACTTCCAAAACACACTTTTCAACCAAAACAACCCAACCACGATGATTAAAGCCTTCCAAATCAAAACCTAAACACTTATGATGATCTTAAACACAAAAGTACAATCAAAATCCAAACTTTAACACTAGAAATCAACCAAATGATGCACAAACCACTAAACTTTTTCAAACTCAAAACCACCTAAAAACCACTAGAAATCCAAATATGTGTAAGATATGATCTAACCATGGCTCTTGATACCAATTGTAATATATAACTTTTCACATACACATCATAACATTAACACAAGGTAGCGTATAGATGGAATTTTAGAGAGAGAAAGTTAGAGGTTTAGGGAACTTAGTGAGAGAAAGTGAAAGATATTATTATGAGCTCCAACTCTACCTTGGGAGTAGAGTATTTATAGTCTTACATAAAACGCCACAACAACGTGGATCGAGCATAAATGGGTAAAGACCCGTCCATCCTCCACGGTGTTACTAAACTAAATACTACTTAACTTAAAATAACTACGACTACGAGCTTTCTAACGATTACATATACTTGAGGTGGCCGACTCTTTAATACCTGGAATTTCTAATTCCTAACATAAAAATAAAAAACAAAGTGACTACCAACACAAACCCATCTTTTAATATATTGGCACGGAAACTCTTGCACCCAATGATTGAGTAGAAGAGATAAAACCTAAACACCACCTACCATGGGGTGTTTGGGTAGTAGGACCCTTTATAAGATTTTATGGTAACAGAAAAAAGGTCCACAAGTCTTTTACCCCTATCTTTTTATGCGACAGTTGTAGGCTATATGCATGCTCTTGGTGAAACCCACGACACAAATCAAAACAAAGAACAACAAAAGAAAGAAAAGAGACATAAGATACCATACCCTTAGCCTAGATGGTACCCACGACAGCAGCAGCAATGGCTCAGAAAACCTACAACACGCAACCCAAAACAGCCCTCTTTGGTCTAAAAACCTCACGACAGCAGCAACTATTAACCACACCTTTGAATCCTAGAATCCCACGCCTGAAAGTCACCTTGGAACAACTTATTATCCTCCTTGTTACAGCCTTGAAATCGAATGAAGTAGGAGAAAAGAAGGGTGTGCCGTCACTTTTTGCTAGAATAGTTAGGGTTTCTCTTTTTTTTTTTTTTTTTTTTTTTTTTTTTTTTCTTTTTTAGATCAAACAATGAATGGGATATGGGTGATTTTTAAAAGTGATTTGAGCGAGTAACTAGACAAAGAAATCAGGGATTTGCGGGGGGGACTAGACGATTTTTGGAGGATTTTTAGGAGTCCAAACATACCTTTATTTAGTTACCATATAAGTATTTGTTACACCTTTTAATTAAATTATCAATATGCATTTTAATTAGTCCATGGATCATTTGATGTGTTGTACATATTATTAAGTTAAAATATAAGTTTTATTCTTCCATGTTTAGCATAATTATTTATGAGGCGATCATGTAACGTATTTAACGAGTTCCTTTTTTTTTTTTTTTTTTTTTTTAAAGGATTTTCACAATGAGGGGTATAATGGTCAGATGACGCATTAAAGATTTTAGGGTTTTACAGTTATATAAAAAGAAACAATTATTATGCCTAAGTAAAAGTATATGAGATGCAAAATAACCTACAAAAAAAAAGATGCATTATTAGTTATTACTCTTTCCCTGCCACATATATTTGCAGTACATCTTTTATATAATAATTAGCAACCAAAGTTAATATCTTGAATTATGGTCCATTTGTTTGGCCTTGCATCTGAAGATGATTCAACCCTTAGGGCAAAGGACCATAGACTGTAAAGAAGCTTCTGACTCAATTTATACTTTCCTTACTAGTCTCATTAAGAAGTTTTTGTAAGGGTAAGCCTACGCAGGCACCCCACGTTTTCCTTGGCAGGCACCTCAAAGTAGAGTGGGTCCCATTCCGTACGTACGGCGACGACTTTTTTTTTTTTAGTTGTGTGTGTAGTGTTTAGTTTATTGTGTGTGTAGTGTTTAATTTAGGTATATTGTATAGTGTATTTAATTTGTGTAGTGTTTTTATATGTATAATGTATTTAATTGTGTAGTGTTTTTATATGATATTTATTTTACGTTATGCTTTTTAATTGTGTATTTGTTTCCATTTAATTAAACAATAATAATAAAACATTAAACAAGTAAAACAACAAATGTTTTCAATATTAAAATGAAATCTACTCCACACGAAGATTATTAATGTCATCTATAAGCTCATAGAGTATTCCACTCGACTGACATGTGATCAATGGATTTCTTGCCAATTCCAGTGATGCCTCCAACGCCTTTATTTTTGCCCGCAACAAATTGTTTTCGTTTCCAATAGCATGTTGATCGTTGTATCTTTAGTTTCGCACTTTGAAAGCACGCGTTGAAGAAGAGGCTCGACCAAAGTACTTTTGTTGAAATATTTCCTTCCACATGAAGTATCGACACCCATAGTCTTTACCCTGTCATTTACATAGCGAAACAATTATAAGAAATGTATTCTAAACAAACAAGTTATTGATATATTTAAGCAAATAAACAAACGTTTAATTATTTACCTTTGAGAAAGGACATGCATAATACTTGAGACCACAAGTTTTGGGCTTGTGAGATGTTCTTTCAATTATTAATCCACGTTGACAACGACACAAGTAAGGACTTTCTTGTTGCATCCGCCAAAAGAATTTGTATTATTATTCACAACATAAATTAGTAATATCATGGTTCACAAAATTAGAAGCTTCGAATACATAAATAACCAATCTTGTTATAGATTAATAGTTGATACATGGTTCACAAAATTACAATATAACTAGAAACTAAGATCAATCACCGGAAGTGAGTCGCCCAATGATGCTACCATCTCTCCCATTACGAGACTCTAACTCAAATGAGTCTCCTCAATCCGTCAATCTCGACTCGACTCATCAGCGAGACGGTACAGAACAAAGATGAGGAAGAACCGGAGGATCGGTGTATAAAATTTTCCTCATCTCGTTGGAGATATAGCTGAGAGGGAGGCACATAAGATTGTGAAGAAAGCACATAATGCGGACTCTCAACACGGCCGGGTGTGTGGTTGGCGTTGACACAATGAATGTCCCTCCACCTAATGTCATCCGATTCTGTAACAAAAGATGAGGAAGAACCGGAGCAGAGCGTAAATCTGTAACAAAAGATGACGAGTCGTTTGCTATAAATCGATGTCGTATATCGTGTTTTGTCATTTACAATATAAATCGATGTCGTCTATACATGTTATGTCATTTACAATATAAATCAGTAATCGTCTATACATGTTGTGTCATTTACAATATAAATCAATAACTATTTTCACGATATCTAAACATCCTCACTGTAGTTGAGCAAACACATGTTCCCATGGCACGGCCTCGGCATTTCTAAAATGTCTCCATTGTGGGTGATTATACGGGAGTGGTGAGTCTTCATCAAGAACCGCAAGAACGAAATGAGCACAATCGTTGTTCCCCACACGAAGAATCACAACCGGAGACAATATTTCGCTGGTCGAATCGGAGAACCTCTCGCGGGAAGACACAAAATAGATTGTGAATTGGTTATACATACAATAGGATGCGGTTAAGAGTCAGCAATAACCACTCCCATTTCTGGCATACTCATCCAATAACGCCGGAGTGCTGCACCGTTAAACCAATTCATCGAGTTACGTGTAGATGTAAATAAATTACCCCACAATTCCTGTAAACTTCCTCGTTGATTGTCTACCTCTTCCCCGGCAAGAGCTCGAATTACAGGCCACATTTTCAGCTGATGGCCAAGACCTATGGCAAGAGCTCGATAGCCACAATTTTCATCACCCTCCACGTTAAAGATCCCCATGATCCAGTCGGAAAAGAGCCGGAATTTCCGTCATACAATATTCGCTAAAGTAATCTAGAACGCACAAGTGGTGTCTTAAGTCAGCCCTCGCTAGTCCGCCGTTAGGTCCTTCGCTTTAAGTCTTGGGCGTTAGAAGGCTCTCCCACATAAGAAGCGTGTCTCTGTATAGATTCTTTATTTACTACAGGACTTTTTAGGTTTTGTGTAGCTTCAAGGCTTGTGGGGGTTCTTCGTTCAAATCCGGAGATTTGGTTTAGACTTGGATTTGTTATCCTTTCTTTCGGGCGTCCACGACTTTCTTTAACAGCAGGGTTGTTGGTGGCGACACGATTCAGAGCGTATATACCTCGAGCATGTTTAACATATTTTTTGACAAACGACGATGCTCGTATAAACACTTTGGAATTTCTGACGTCATCTTGACAAGAAAATATTCAGAGCTCTTCGGCCCTTGAGGCTCTTGAGGATATTCAGCTCATCCCGGCTCTTGAGTATTTCGGACAACAAAGCCGAGGCGCTTAGTGTTCTCCAAAATTATCAACAAAATCAAGCGGAATTGGCAATCACGTATTGAAAAAGGAAATAGTTAAAATTATCGGTATTGACGGGAAGAATAACTTGATAGGCATAAATTTAAAGTACATACCGTTTGCTTGAAGCCAATACAGTTGGTGATAGCATGGTAAACCATACACTAACCGCATCTGATGACCACATGCATGTGGGTCAACATCTCGTTTTCTTTCTGCGAGTATGAGCCTTAAAGCATCCATTGAAACATTATACCGCAATTTGTTAAATAGAGTGCTCTTACAAGCATGCGGCTTGATTTTGCTTATATTCAAAAGAGGCTCGTATCGCAGCTTTCTTGCGTAGCTATAATCTTGTCGACGAACACAACAACGTGTCTAAGTTGGGCCGTGTGGAGCCCAGTATAACTTCAGCGTACGCTGTTGACCCTCAACTCTACATGTTGTTGTCTGTCCGAAGCTGCGATATTGATCGGTAATGTACGACACAAACATGCGATCCTAATCTCGCAGACGATTCACGAAAATACTTGGAAAACATCGAGAAAACAAAGAATTAATAAAGTGAGAAAACAATCCGAGTAGTTATTTATTAAATAATAATAAAAAATGTATTATTAAATAACAATTCAGTACCCTTTTGGACCAATAAACCACGTAGGTGCTGATAATAATAACACTTCTTCGATCGGAGTTTGTAATCATCGAATCCCATGTCAATCTAACGGACTCATACTCCTTTAACATTATCAAATTTGTTTTACGCAATGCTTTAGCACATTTTGATTGATATGCCATCGTGAGAGTAATCTGTTAGCATTTGGGAATTCTTCTGCGCATGCCCCAACCAACGCTAAATCTCTGTCGGTGACGATAACCCGCTGGTAGTATTGTTCTTGTATCACCAACTTAACACATTCCAACACCCATTTGAAATTTGGCTTTTTCCTTGTCCAAAAAGCTAAATGCCATTGAGAATGTTGTGTTTGTTGGAGTAACCCCAACAAAGCTGTAAGAATGGCGGTTTAAACATGTTGGTGTTGTATGTGGAGTCCATCGGCATGATTTCCGGATATGTTGTCCACAGGGCATATGACGTCGGGTGAACAAAAATATTTCATCCAGCTCATTTGTGTGGTCATTTATCCTAGGGTAATATGTATAACCTTTACGCGTAAAATGTACTAAAAGCAGGTTGTATCTAGAGTCAAATCACCACGACTATCGCGACGTATCTTTTCTTGTGCATTATACACCGTTTTAATGGTTGACACGTTATTTGGATCCATCTCTTTTATTGAAGAAAGTATAATTCATTGGTGCTACACATTGTTTTGTCATCGGCCTCACAAAAACTAACTCACTATCTTTTAATCGCATGGCACTGAAAAACCATGCAACGAGTCGGAAAATTATGATTATGCCCCGAACACTTAACCTTCAATATCCAACCATTAAAACGTTTTATAAATTTCGCTAGTAATCTGAATGGGCAATTACATTTGTCTCTACCTGCTATCTAGTTGAAGTTCATCTTCTAAACCTTCACGTGAAGACGTTCCATGTCTAGAACACAAAAATTCGATAGAGTACTTATAGCCCCTATCTGTTTTACTTTTTCCAATAACAATAACAAAACCAATCGATTCAGAAGTAGATCGCACCCAATTAATTAAATCAACTTCAGCATACGAAAACCTATACAATATAAAAACACAACAACCTTTTTATTAATACATTTTCTTAAAAAACTTTATAAAAAACGTTTTCTTATAAAAACTTTTTTATAAATACTTTTTTTTATAAATACTTTTTGTAAATATTTAAAAAATACTTTTAATAACTTTTTGTAAATACATGTTTTTCATATAAAACTTTTACTTTTAAAAAAAAGTTTATTAATACTTTTAATTTAAAAAAAAAGTTTGTAAAAAAAAAGTTTTCTTAATAACTCTATTCTTTTTTTTTGAAACTATTAAAAAGCGTTATTAAAAAGCGCTTTTATTACTTTTACGTTATTAAAACCGCTTTTTAGACGCTGTATTTTTTGTGGTATCGTGTGTGGTTCTCGAGCGTTGTACATGTTTCTTTCTCTACCAATTGACGCACACATGGGTAGGCAGTAGTTATCCTCTCTCTCACTTACACAAGCGTAAACTCTCACTTTTGCATCTAACAATCTCTCTCTCTAAAAAGTTTTAGATCTAAACATTTTAGATCTAAAATTTGTATCTAACAAGTATTTTACTTGTTAGATTGTTGATGATGTGTGTGTTGTAGGCCAAGCGGCATTGGTTTACATGTTACGTTGTTAAGTTTTTATATCTAAAACTTTTAGATCTAAAGCGATAATACGTTGTTGAAAAGATCATGAGGTTTGTAAAAAAGCGTTAAATTTTGTGATTTTCTTAAAAATAATGCTTCGTTGTTAAAAAAAACTAATTTTTTATGGTATGATTTCTTTGTGGTGGTTTACGTATGTTACGTTGTTAAGTTTTAGATCTAAAACTTTTTAGATCTAAAACTTTTTAGATCTAAAATTTTTTTGATCTAAACCTTTGTTAAAAAAAGGTTATCTTTGTTTATTTTCTTAAAAAATAATTAGATGTTGTGATGTTGGTGATGATGTGGTGGTTAATAAGTGGTAATTTGTGAGGTTGTGGTGGTTACGTATCTTACGTTGTTAAGTTTTAGATCTAAAACTTTTTAGATCTAAAACGCATATATCGTTGTTGAAAAGATCATGAGGTTTGTTAAAAAAGCGTTAAATTTTGTGATTTTCTTAAAAGAATGCTTCGTTGTTAAAAAAACTAATTTTTGGTAGTGGTGATCTGTGGTGGTTTACGATTATGTTACGTTGTTAAGTTTTTAGATCTAAAACTTTTTTAGATCTAAAACTTTTTAGATCTAAACTTTGTAAAAGGTTAACTTTGTTTATTATCTTAAAAAATAAATAGATCTAAAATATTGATGCTCAGCAGGTGAGGCTTACTTGTGTGGTTTAATTATGTTACTTTGTTAAAGTTTTTAGATCTAAAACTTTTTTTGTGGTGATGATGTACTGGTGATGCAGTTTTGGTTACGTATGTTTCTTTGTTAAAAAAACTCTTTTAAGTTTTTTTAAAAAATCATCATTGCCTTTTAGATCTAAAAACTCTTGTTTGTATGTTTGTTTTGCGAGGTTTACCTGAGGAGGAGGACCTTTTGTGGGCAAAGCCCATGTTATACTTGGCAGGCACCCACGTTTTCCTTGGCATTCTTGGATGGTAAAGTGATTCACTTTGCAAGCGTAATGAAAAAACTTTGTTTTTATATAAAAATTTCATTCTTGGATGACCATTCAGGTCATTTTGCAACTTTAATGAAATAAAAAAGGCAATGATGATTTTTTTTTTTAAAAAAAAACTTAAAAAGAGTTTTGGCGAGGCAAAACTGAATTTGCAACCAACATGAGCTATAAAGCTAATAATCTGAGCCTTTGATAAGTTGTTTACCTCTTGTGTGTTAAATGGTGAATTAGACATGGTGGTTGATTGTTGTTGTTGATCACGGACCACTAGTTGTTGATCTAGACCACTTGATTGTTGTTGTTGCTTTCACAGGATTATATGGGTGCTCTTGGATTATGTTGTTGTTGGTGTTGTTTACGGACCACCTGGTATTGTTGTTGGTGTTGTTGCTTTCACCGGTATTGTTACCTAGGATTATGTTGTTGTTGGTGTTGTTTCGGACCTTTGTATTGTTGTTGGTGTTGTTGCTTCACCCTGGTATTGTTGTTTGTTTGCTATCACTGGGATTGTTGTTGGTGTTGTTGTGTTGTTGCTTTCATATATGGGTAACTTGTGAGAATCTTAGTACTTGTGAACTTTTGAGAATCTTAGTACCGAATGTGAACTTTTGCAGTGGTAACTTGTGAGAATCTTGTTCAAAACGTGTAACTTGTGTAACTTGTGAAACCAATGGTGGTGAGTCTTGTGCTTGTGCGCTTTTGTGAGGCTTGTGCGATTTGTGAGGCTTGCGGTTTTGTGAGTTAAGTTTTGTGCTGTTCATGTGAACTGGTGACTTTGTGCAGTTTGTGACTAAAACTTTTCCTAGGCGATGATGATTATTGAGCCTAAAAACTTTAAAACTTTCGAGGCGATGATGATAAAAACCGAATGGACTGTAAAGTGAGATCTAATCTCACTTTGCAACCTTCTTTTGAGCCTAAAATTTTCGAGGCGATGATGATTTTTGAGCCTAAAACTTTCCGAGGCGATGATGAAAACCGAATGGACGGCAAAGTGGGATAAAATCTCACTTTTGCAACCTTCGAACCGAGCCTCAAAATTTTCCGACTACGGTTTTTAAAAAGTTTTAAAACTGAATTCACAGCATAAAAGAACTTGTATAACCAAAAAAACTTGTAAAATTGTAAAACCAAAGAAGTTGTAAAAAGTGGTATAACTTATAAAAAACATGTAACAAAAGCGAAAAGAAACTATGTAAAAAAAGTGTATAAAAAACTTGTAAAAAAATAAGTGGTATAAGTGGTAAAAAATAAGTTGTGAAAAAACTTAGACGAATCGAGAAACCAATCATTGATACCAATGATTGGATACTAATGATTGGTAAGCGAAACCGGCAATGCCAAAAATTCACCACCCCCTACCCATGGGGTGCCTGCATAGGAGGACCCTTTTGTAACAGTGGTGGTACAAACTCTGTTGTAATCCCTTCGTACAACCAACATCATGATAGAAATTTAGATTGTTTGCTCCTAAAGATGGCAAAATGGGTAATATTAACGGGTAAGGTGGATTGAATCAAAACAGTGAATTATTATTATTTTTTTTTGATACCCTGTATATCTAAGCATCATGTGGTCACAACATAACCATAACCCTCAACATAAACATATATTCAACAAAACTAACACAAAAACATCAATTTTACGATATGCAATATTATGAAACCTTAACTTACATAAATGTAATCAGATACACAAAAACAGGACAACAAACAATTAACAGTTTACCCAAATCCATGCCGACAATAGTTGTATCATCTTCTTCAGTCAAGTTGGGATTTAGTTTCAGAATAGGATAATTAGGATTTTAAGGTTTTTTGTTTGAAGATCTACCGATTTCTTTGATGGATGTTTTTTTTCCGATTGATAGTTTGAGTGGTCTGTGGTGATGAATGTTTAAGGAAGAGTGCACCTATTTTTAAAGAACTTTTATAATTTGATCCACAATTATGATAAATTAGCTAGGAAGCCCATGTGTATTTTGAGATGTTTTTTTTATCTGAATCAAAATTCGATTTTTTATTTTATTTTGACTAAATTAAGAAAGATTTTATCTTTTATTATCTTTAGCATCTCAATATATAAAATTAAATTAAAATAAATTATTACCAAATAAGGTATGAATTGATTTTTTTGAAATAAAAAATTCTCAATAGGGATTTTGTTTTATTATATAATATAAAAAATTGAGTTGAAAGTCCATCCACATAGCGAAACTTGTATTGGTTTCATGGCAAAAAAAATAAATAAAAGAACCAATTATATTTGTTTAATAACGAAAGGTGTTGGGATATGAATTCAAAACCGTATGTCTAGAAAACACGTGAGACCATAGGGACACACGTGTTTATACGGAAAACGGTGACTAGTGAAAAGCTATAAATATACGTTTAACTAATAGTTACTTAAACTAAATAGTCGTTGGACGATAGTTAAGGGACCAAAATGTAAATGAGAGCAAGGTAGTTTTCGGATCCCACTATACCATAAGGGCCGATCGGTTTGTGGTGTTTATGTGGGATTGGGATTGCTTGGCTTGCAAGCTAAGCCGTCCCAATACCTAATGAATACTTGGTTCGTTAAAAAGACACACATGATTTTTATAAACCTAAAACCGAATACCTGCTACTCTCCTCGCATGCACTTCTCGTAAAACGACATAAACATAACTAATATGCATCCATGTGTTCGATTGACATGCATGTATATCATACACATATAACAAATGATAACTACTCAAGATAAAAATTCAACTAGTAGCGCTGCAATACTTTTTAGGATTTTTCTTATTAGATTCCAAGATATAACAATAACTTTGCTAAATTAAAACAGGAGACATGGTTTCAAAAAAGTTTGCTTATATAAAAGGGGACAACAGTTGTTTATGTTTGATGTTTTAGTCGATCTTTGTTTAATTTCTTATTCTAATGGCAAGAATGCACGTTAAGAATCACAAATCGATTAAATTAGAAAAATATGCAGAAGAAGGTATAGAGTTGGATTTAGAAGAAGTTGTCGATGACGAAGAAGAAGAAGAAGAAGAAGATTGTGAAGAGTTACAATTACCAAGGCCTACAAGTTGTATTGATCCCGAAACTGGTAATGTGGTGCAAGGGTTGGAGGTTTTTTCCCTCAAATATGAGTCTCATGTTGGACAAAATAATAATCATACAAGACGAGGAGATGAATTCGATTTTTGCCCCATTTGTTATCACCTTTGGACTACTAACGGAACCCATCGACTCTGGTAAAATCTACTCTATCCTAATTATTTGATTGATTGGCAACATTCGTTAAATACTGTAAAATGCTTAGTTTCTTAATTATGTTGTGTGACGAGTGATGACTTATTGCAGTTGTCTTCCTTGTGGGCATATATACGGATTGTCATGCATAGAGACATGGCTTCAAACCAGTCGCCCTGCAAATGTTGGTTTTGTCGCCCACTGTATCAACTATAATTAATTTAATTCTATCATAATTTTAATCCTATCGTCTGCTCTTGCCTTTATCCTTTTTTGCAGTGCCCTCAATGCAAGACCTTATGCACTTTGAAGGATGTTAGACTTCTTTATGCAACTCGCCTTTGCATTCCTAATGCTACTGCCCCGGCTGATCAGATTGTTGCGGATCAAATGGTAATTAATCTTTTTGTTATACGCGCGTGCCCAGAAATTCTATTTTAAACATCTCGGATTCATTTAATTGCAGGCATCCACTAGACGCTTTCCATACACCGCGGACGGTGCTAATGCATATGCGGTTTATGAATTGGGACGGATTTTGTATGCATCGAACAAAAGGTCTGATCTTTTAAAACGACGGGATGATGTTTTGGGACAGCAGAATGTTGCAATGAAACGTCAGACCAGATTCCTGAACCTAAAGGCTCATGCAGAAAAACAGACCAAGTCACTGGAACAGCGGGTTGGTGCAATGGGACGGGCTAATGCATTGAGTCGCCGGGTTGGTGCAATGGAACGGGCTATTGCATTGCGTCGCCGGCCCCATGTATTTGGCCGGCTGGCAGATAAATATCTACAAAAGGCGGATGCATTTGGCCGGCGTGCTGATGCATACGGCCGACGGGCTCAAGCATTGGTTCAGCGGCGTAAAAAAATTGATGCAAGTACCATGTTTTTTCTACAATGCTTTAAGGAACATCATGGTTTAGTATGACAGGAAGAAACAGAGCGATGTGAGGCAGAAGCTACTTTTCACCAACCCTAATATTATTCATCAACCTTATGATGACTTTATATGTTTTCTATTTATTTATTTACCGTGTTCCTTTTTCTGCGATCAAGTTTGAACTTGAAAATTGGACATGCCGTTTAGAAACTTGCATCAGTCATTTATAAATTAACTTCCTTCAGTGTTATATTTGTTTTATTGTTTTATCTCTTTATACATGCCTTTTGAAATATGTTTTTTATGTGTTTCGAGTGCCTAATTTTTTTTTTATATATGCGTGCATGCTCCCTTGTTTTTATGTCGGTATGCGTTTATGTCTTTATTTGCTTGCATGTTTTTTGTTTATATGCCTTTATGTTGTTTGTTTATATGCTTTCTTTTTATGGTATTGTCTTTTCTTTTCTCTCACTCACCTTACATACAAAATTTTGTTGCACACTCACACCTGCCGAAAGTCTTCCCGGTAACAGTCTCCATACCCTCACATACGGATGTGACTGTCCACATCCCACCTCTCTTATGCCTAGATCTATGAGTATTTAACGAATAGATTTTACCATAATTTCCATTTACAATACAAAAATGAAAGAAACGGAGTATATTGGTAAGAAAAATACCGAATGTATAAAAGGGTTTATTGCTTAAGTATTGGTAAATGGTAAAAAAAGTATGCATATATATTGCATAAAATATTGTATACTCTATAAAAATCATTACAACATTTACTTTAGACACGATAGTAATCATTCCCTTCACATCCACATCAATGTTGATGCACCATTCATCACATCTCCTCTACCCCTACGTAAATTGTAGAGATCTTTGTGGTATGCTTAAGAAAATATAATACAATACGAAAATATAAAATATATTTAATTATTAACAAACTAATTTTTTGTATGTCAGTGGGTATTATTGCACAATATTTTAGAGAGTATTGCACAATATTTTGTTTTATGATTATGAGTAGTAAATTTACCCTATAAAGAATTTCTTAAGTAAAATTAGGGGCCGCGTGATCAAAAAAGACATATTTTATAAAAAGTTTACACTTCGTGACAAAAAATCGGGTATAACCCGTACCACACCCGACTCTTATATGGGTCCGTCCCTGCTCGTATACACACCAATTATCAAAATTAATACCTTTTAGTACACTACTAGAAAAAATGCCATTAGCAACAATTATTTTAACAACAATAGAGAAATCATTGCTAAATTATGCATTTAGCATCTAATTTTAGCAACAAAATTGTAAACAAAGTTGTTATTTATTTTAGCGACTAAAAAATTAGTTGGTATTTTTAACGAATGACCATAAATATTTGTTGCTAATCTTTTGTATAATTAGCAACAAAATTGAGAACGCAACAAAATTGCTTAGTGGTTGCTAAATTAGCAACAAATATTTATGATCTTTTGTATAAGTACCAACTAATTTTTTTTGTTGCTAAAAAAATTGCAACCTTGTTAACAATTTTGTTGCTAAAATTAGATGTTAAATGCACAATTTAGCAACGATTTCTCTATTGTTGTTAAAATAATTATTGCTAATGGCATTTTTTCTAGTAGTGGTAAAATAAATCTAAATAAAAAGTAGCTATATACACATTAACGTCACTCTCCTAAATGCTCATATAGAGATAAGAGCACTAGGTGCCCAGACAAGGGTAAGTTATTCATTCGGGGCTCAGGGGGTGCCACATCAGTAACTAACCCCCCTCACTCACAACTAACCTCAACTTACTCATTTGGGGCCCATAATTTATAAAAACATTACATATTTAAATAAATAAAATAAAATAAAATAAAATAAAATAAAAAAACTGAATTATTTCCTCTCCATGCAGACGGCGAGGGTTGGGATGAAGAGCTATAACAAAGGGAGGGGGGGCAGTGTCATGAAGAGGTATGACAAGGTGATGTGGCACCCTATAGCGAGCCACAACGAATGGCACCTTGTGCTCTAAGTATTTCATCTAACCTATTGTTCATGCATAGCTACAAGTTCATGTGTATTTCTTTTCTAGGTGTACAATGGCCAAGCTCCTAAAAATACATATGATTGTCTTCTGTATAAGCTTTTTCGTATTGCTCTCTTGTCATGAGTGTAAGTTTGTGTCATAATCTATTTCTGTAACACCCCCAAAAATGGTTTGCAGCGGAAGAAAAAGTTTTTGGGATGCTACTCAATTGGATCGTAACACAAAGTGAAAAATAAAGATTTTTCTTAAAAGATTTCATTTATTGAAGTAAAATAGAGTTTACAAAGGTTGATTTGTTGCGGAAAATGGCCCATTAATAAAATATGGTCCCCATAAGTAAATCAGAGTCATCTATGACCATGCCATGCCAATGCCCAAGGGCCTCCAGAGTTAGCTATCGCCTTTTCATCCTGAAAATACATGCTAAAAAGTCAACACAATGGTTGAGTGAATTCATAGGTTTAGTAATAAAGCAGTTGATCACAAGATTTTCAAGTTTAAAATAAGCCATGGGCTACGTTGTTATACGCCCATAAAAGATAGTTGATATTATTGCACTAATCTCATGAAACCAATACTAACTGCATACACCTAATTACTGGTGTAAGTAAATAAAACGCCCCTCTGAGATGTAATAGCCAATTACATAGAGATACCAAATATAGTGCGCCCCGGTTATTTCCGATAGAAGTCGGGTCGTCGGTTCCCATAGTACTATTCACGATATTTGCGTTCACTCGCAAGTGATTAATGGTTCATGATGAAGGGGACTTTTGGCAAACAACTTAGGCAGAGTCATAATATCAAGAGTACAACAAACAGTTTTCAAGCAATTGTGATCATAAAAGCAGTAGTAGCATGTATTCTCCCCCAAGGAGTTTATAAAATAGTTAACAGAGTAAAAGTGGGGCTATGAACTCACCTTAGCAAACAGTATCCGAGTAGTGTAAAATCAAGTAGTAGGAGCACAAAGTACCGGCACGCGACCTAGAGTAGTATAGCAAGTCTTAGTTTATAGTTCTAGGCTTAAGACTCGATGAAGTTTAAGAAAAGTTTTCAAGTATTGCGTTGTTGTTGCTTGTATGGCAGCGTTTAAGTTAAAACAGTTTACTAAATGTTTTTAAGTATTGGCTCTTGGAATAAGTATGGGAACATATACTATATATTCACATAAGAGTTGGCTTGAAAAAGACTTAAGTATTATCGAGGAGTAAATAAATACAAATCGAACTGTATTTATTAGATTTGTTAGATTTTGAGGTGAGAAAATATATTTATGTTATGTATTTTATAGAAGTTGTGAGTAAAAAAATATATAATGTTTATAGTGTACGCGGGTGAGGTCGTTAAACAAAAGTTTGTGTTAAACATGTTTATTCAGCGAAAAGTGGTAAAATAATATAAGTTTATTACTTATAAAAGTTTTTGGGTGAAAAGTGTAAAAGTGTTCAACCTTGAGGGTTTGAAGTTGTAATTGTTAGTATAAGTTACCAACTTATAAAAGTTTTTAGAAAAATGTCAAGTGGGTTCAACTTGAGGGGTTGGAATATAACAATTTATATAAGTAAAAAAAAAAACTTATAATGTTTTTAGTAAGCTTTACAAGTTGTTAAAAGTTTGGAGCTGTTAGTGTAAGTTATAAAACTTATAAAAGTTTTAAGAAAAGTATTAAGTTATCCCAAGTGGAGGGGGCTGGAAATGAAAAGTGATAAAGATTAACCAAAAATAAAAATAAAAACTGCCAAAAGAGGGGCTCGACCTCGAGACCTTTTGCCCAAGGACAAGAGTCACAACCAACTGAGCCATGAGTACTTCTTTGTTATGGTTCCCATGTAAATTGTATCTAAGGTCTGTTACCGTGTTTTATCCTTTTGTAAAAATTCACTTTCGTGAATACTGAGATCACTGTATGCATGCGACAGATATATTTGGTGCTTCTTTCTCAACTCTTTTGTGTTTTTTTTTATATGTATAAAATCCCATATCAATTATTTATGCGTTCAACTAAGTTGAAAGGCTCGAAGGTTTTGTGGGTTTCCACAACGAGTTTACGAAGGAAAGAGGTGAGGAGTTTCAACCTCATGGCTCATTCTCATCGAGGGCTTACTCGAATAAGCATTCCCATAAGCCATGTGATGTCCTCGCCAGACCTTGGGCTCAGTGGTCGTTTTGGGTTTAAACAAGATAAGTGGGCCGAGTGTATTTTGTGTTCTAACGAGTTCGATAAGTGAAGATGAAACCGAGAGAAGCACTTGATAAAGCCAAAAGTCGAAATACAAAACGATTCCAATGTGAGCCAAACTTAAAGATTTCAAAATTTTACGTTTCCTCTTTTATAACTCACGTTCAAAAATGATTTAAGACTTTCAAAGATTTACCAAAAATCCTTTTCAAAACCCAAGTGCTTGTTTACTCATTTCACGTTCAAGAATCCATGTTTTATGATCAAACGTTACCACACAATCATACAAACATACTAAAAGGTCGACTAACCCGTAGTAGTCGAGTTTAGTTAAGGTTTCGATGTGTTCTCATGTGTTACGAATCATGTAATATCGAATGAAAAGAAGTTTAGCAAACATACGTGTTTAACAATACGAGATACGAAGGAAAAGATATGTGTTCGAGTAGGCTTACAATGAGTGAGGAGTATACGAGAGCACGAGCAAGGACCAAAGATCGACTAGCTTTCCAACGATCTTAAACCCGACTAGTTTCTCATGTTTACAACCCGATTTCCTTCCCATGCAAATCGATACCCTTAGCTCCCAAGGCATCAATACCCAAAACCTTTCTTTAATTTCTTTCTTTATATGCCTCGACAGTGAGCATAGGGTGGGTGTTTGAGTGAGTTTTTGAGAGTGTGCGAGAGACGAGCAAGGGGAGAGCCAAAGAAAGTTTTACAACCCCAAGTGTTTCTTGTTTGAAAGTAACCTAACCATGTTCCTTTCTTCTCAGCCTGTCGAGAGTGAGATAGAGAGCAGTGAGTGTATGGTTTTGACAGTGAAGATATGTGAGTGAGGTTGTGAGTTTTGTGAAAATGAGTGAGAGAAAAAGAGATTGTTTGTGGTTTTTGAAAAAGTGCATGAGAAGTTCACATGGGTGTCGCTTATATGGGAATATCTATAGCAAAGTTTGAATAATCTTTAAAGGTCACAAGTTTGTGTGAGCTTGCAAAGTATCATATTTTGGTTTTAAAAATAAGTAATTGGGTATGTTGAATGGTCAAGACCTGATTCACATGCTAATGTAAGTGTAAATGGGGAAATTTGTAAGAATATGTCATAGAACTTGTAAGAGGGCACATGGCCTTGTAAGCAAGAAAGGAGGAATGAGATGTGGTCCTAGGTACTTGTTGTCATAGAGAACTTTGGACATCGGTGGTATTAGATCAATATAATCAAAACCAAGTGGTTTTTACATGTGTCTCGTTTGTGTGTAAACAAAAAGAGGAAGGGAGGGATCATTTGTACTTGTATTTTGTCCAAGAAAAACGATTTTATGTGTGTCACATAGAATGTGTATGTATAATAATAAAACTCGTGTTTAATTGCAAAAGTCGCGGTACAATAAGTTAAAAAAAATAGAGTTGTGTAAGTGAAATCATTTTAGTGTATAGTAGTTTAGTGAAGTTGGTATGTATCTTTATTTCATTTAGGCTTAAAAAAATAAAGTTTGTGTGTCTAGTGTTAATTTGTATTTCATTTACGTTTTAAACGTGAGTTGAAATATTTCGCCATTAACGTTGAAAATGTTTAACGTGTAAAATATGTTTTCCAGTGTGTTTTTATAAAAGAAATATAAAAACTTTAGTATTATTTCCGAAATGTGTTTATTAGACTTATTACCATACTTTCTTTTGGTCGGTTCGTGCGCGAGCTCGTGTTTTTAATAAAGTGATATAACTTCTCGTTGTTGTGTTATGATCATTAGTAATTATCAAGAAGTTTATTTATATCGTTCGCTTATCAACGCTACCCGTGGTTGCATATTTCAAATAAAAGTAAAAATTCAGGAATGAAAAGGTATAGGATCGTTTAATTAAATCAAGATAAACGATTATTTCATTTTTACATGAGACTAATGACTTGGAAATTTACGAGTGGCTACAATTTCTTTTCCGCGTTGCGTCATTTTGCATGTATGTCATAACCAATATCGTTATTTCTAAATTTATAGGTCGGAAAAATGAAATCAATGACATTAAAAGAGACACATTACCGATGGATTGCGCTCGGTCATGTAAGAAACAGGAAGGACAAGAGCTATGGTGTTGTTGTGGTAAAAAAATCCTTTTACTACTGCAAGACAAAAAATGAGGTCTGTGAATCATCTTGTGCCGAAAATGAAGGTTTATGTTGTTGATCGATGTCATGTTCGAATGCTTACATCACTAAGTAAAATAACAGTACAGTTGTATCTGTCTAAATGATTATTAAACTTTATATAGCTTTTGTTGCAATCTGATTTAAGCTTCTTGGTAAGATTTACCAGTTACGTAGTAACATTATTGCATGTCTACTTGTTTATTTTTTTAATTGGAAGAAGTCACAACAAGTAGGACTAATTAACATAAAAGACACGTTTTCAAGTGAATTTGTTTATGTGTGATCGAAAAGGTACAAAACTAGAAAAAGAAAAACTTTTATCATAACTCAAGCATAACTCAATATTTTGGGGCCTCACTTTCATCATAACTCAACCTTAGCTTAGCACATGATTTGGTAACTCAAGGTTAACTCAAAAAAAAAAAAAAAAAAACATGTTAGGGGGTTAATGTGCCCCTTAACGCACTACCTTAACTCACATGCACTATATGATAACTTGGCCCTTAACGCGATTGAGTTAAGGTTTAACTCACTTGGTGAGTTATTGTACCGAGTGCTCAAAAGAGGAAGAAAGAGTAAGAAAAAAGAAATATTGGGGTTTAATTGGGAGAGGATCGAAGGCTATTGGTAGTTTTGGGGAGATAGGTAGGTGTGACGGGGTGGTACAGAAGTGGCAGCTTGATGACCGAATAGGTCTCAAGATCATAGTTGCTCATGATATCATGTCGAATGATGAAAACCCCATAGGTATAATGTATTATTGAGCCACAGTATATAGAGATTGCATGAGATATAAAGGAAACCCAAACGGGCCCTAAGCCCACAAACGGGCTCGGGTCGACTAAACAAATATATCATCTAATAGATCCTACGTATGATCTTTGCGAGATAGAATCTTAATATGATCCCGATTTTGACCATAGGAACTTAAGTATTCGATCGATCCAATTTTACCTTTCTCTAACCATAAGCTAAAAAATTACAAATTTATGTTTAAGTTTTGTAGAATATGAAAAACAAGAGTCAAACACTTCATAATCGTAATTTTGATATATATTTTCATGATATCTTTTATATAATAATATGTAGATTTACATAATTTTACAACGCCTATTAAGAAAATGACACTATAATAAATCTTAAGACGACGATCCGATCTTGCATAGATGAAAACGATACTAGGTAGGATCTCGATCTTAAAAAGGTTCGAACATGACATCAACAACATAAATGTTTTCTTTCGGCACAAGATGATTCACAGACCTCCTTTTTGTCATTGCACCAGTCAGTGAAATAGTTGAGACCACAACAACACCAGAGCTCTTTGTTTGCTTTCATCGTTTTCTTACATGACCGAGAGCCAGAGCAATCCGCTAGTATTGTGTCTATTTTAGAAATAACGATATTGGTTATGATATACATGCAAAATGAAGCAACGCGGAAAAGAAATAGATTATGACACAAACTTACACTCATGACAAGCGAGCAATACGAAAAAAGTTATACAGAAGACAAGCATATGTATTTTGAGGAGCTTGGCCATTGTGCACCTAGGAATATGAACTTGTAGTTATGCATGGACAATAGGTTAGACAATACTTATCTTATTTGAGCACATAGGAGAGTGATGTTAATGTGTATCTAACTACTTTTTATTTAGAGTTATTTTAATAAAGTATACCAAATAGGTATTACTATTGATATTTGGTGTGTATATCGATAAGAGCGCGCATGGACGGACCCATATGGGAGTCACGTGTGGTACGGGTCACGTCCTGATTTTGTCACGAAGCTTAAACTTTTTATAAAATATGTCTTTTATGTGCACATGCAACCTCTAATTTTACTTAAGAAATTCTTTATAAGGTAACTTTAGCATTCATAATTATAAAACAATCTATTATGCAACACTCTCTAAAAAAATCCTAGGTCTATCTCTGGATAGGAGTATTCAATCACAAAAACCCAAGATAGTGAAAACTCCTTGAAAATGTCTTGATTCACATGGAAGCTAGTTAATCATCACAAAGATCATCAAACATACTATTTTCATGATATAGTAGTAAAGATTCACATGAACTCGAGTTAGTAGTCACACAATTTGCATGTAGATTGAGTACAAGTGTTCAAGAGAAATACTAGTCGGACATATAATCAAACCCTTTGTGGTGTTGTGTTCCCATAAAATTCATCTTAGATATATATTGAAGTTGTCGCTTGCTATTAATCTCAATTTTGTGGCGATTCAATTCTAGGATTTTGTTCATGAATTGGTACTACCATAGAACCCTTTTAGACAATAAAAAGAATCATGTTCTAGTTAAGTAGAAGGCTATGTAATTTTTCGATACTTTACAATAAGACTATAAGAGTATATACATGCATGTGTAGATGTAAGCAACACAGTAACATTCACTAATTGTTACTAACAGGGTACCCGCGCGTTGCAGCGGCGGATACCCTGAAATAAAAAATTTCAATAAACCATGCTTTATAATCTAAAACGTTTTATGTGACGATAAATTTGCGGATGCCAAAAGTTTCATGTCGTATATTTCAACTCTTTAGAATATTATAATAGGGTACCGGCGGCGGGTATCAAGTAATAAAATTTTCGGCAAAAAATGTTTTCAATTTTATTTTTTCTCTTACAATAACTTTACCAAATAGCGAAAACATAATGAGTTTGAGTAACTTTAAAAAAAGTGATGGATAATATCAAATTAATTCATATAAAAACAATTGAAAGTGGCGTGATTTTACGTTGCGGTAGTCAATAATGTTATGGGTTATGGTCAAATTAGTTGATAGTGGTCCGTAGTCACAAATAAGTAGAAATGTTTTTTTTTATGAAATATATATATATTTTTGAACATGTTTGTATCATTAATATTGTTTATTACATTTGTCTCATATAAATAAAAGATATAAATAAAAGAGTACTTATAATATATAGATCTTGTAAAGTATATATTTATGAAAAAAATGTTTGAATCATTAATATTGTTTATAACACTTGTCTCACATAGATAGAAGATATAAATAAAAGAATGCTTATAATGTAAAGAAAACTTACATGTTTAAACAATCATTTAGAGTTATCCATGAAAAGTATAATAATTAATATACTAATATATTAATCTTTGAATTAGCAGTTAGCATTTTCCACATTTGCATCATTTGTCTTAAAAAAATTGTCCCTAATTTTACAAAAAACCGTTTTTTACTTTTGTGGTTAATTTTATTTAAAATAATTCAAAATTTATTTAGATTGGTTCTCGAAACACTCTTACGATATAATAATAGTTTTGGAACTTTGTAGTTTTGCATGCATTTTAAAATCATATTCATTTATATGTGCATTTTTGCATTAAAACTAAACTAATTCAAAAAGAAATAATAAATGAAGCATTAAAATATTGTGGAAGATAAATTAGTAAAAGCTATTTATTGTGTACATTATGCATTAAAATTTGTAATGCTTAAAAAACACATTAATGACATCTTAAAAAATTTTAAAAGAGAGGGTCATCCTTTCATTATAAGTAGTATAGATAAATTAATAAGGTATTAGAGAGAGAGAGAGGAAAAAAAAGTATTAGAAAAGACATTTACCAATTACCATTGGGCTAAAGTTAAAATGTTTTGTTTTCTTTCTTTTTAATGTTCATAATAACAAATTGTTTAAAAATATAATAATAAAAATCAAATAAATAGTAAACTTTGTTGGTAATTGTATAATGCTAATACTAATAATACAACACCATTTGACCACCTAATAGCGGCTTTGGTTTTAATGGAACATGATCAAAACCAGTAATTTGTTTTCCTTTTTGGTTTTTCTTTAGGTTATAGAAAATGACAGTAAAATGTTTATGATGACGTATAGTCTGGAGTCGAGTCATAAACCCAACTAGAGCCCCATACTCGCAAGCCCGGCACGAACCGGGCCAATATCAATAAGAGCTAGGACTCACGAAAGCCCAAGCCCAAATCTATTTACAGAATAGATATCCGATATCTTCTAAAATAAGAAGATAATCATTCCCAACCGACCTAGGCGGGATACGCCGAAGGTTGGGGAACACGGAACCAACAAGGATTCCGTGCGTATATAAAGGGAATCATATCCCTCGTTTAAGGTACGATCTCAGAACCCTAAAACTCCTTAAACCCTAAACCGATTACTTACTCTCACGCCGGAGGATAATCGGGGGAGACAATCCCACGGTAAGCCTAACGGTGTTTCTTGTCTCTTAGTGCGCAGGTCTCAAGCAGAAATTCTCAATTGGTACGAGCCGGAGCCCCAAACCAGAACGCCAACTTTTGTATCAACAAGTGGCGTCATCCGTGGGACCCTACACTAAGAACCAACACTAGAATGACAAAGCACGGTAATCGGCGATCGCATGACCTTATGGGGAAGAAGTCGCAAAGTGGACTAACCCTAAGCGTACCCCAGGACAACCAAATACGCTAAAAATAAGGGATTAGCCCAAGACTTGATCTTCCCTCTGGTGGAACCGCACTCGGGAACAACCCAAGCCACTACAACCACCACGAGTGGAGTAGACCCATCGCAGACCGTCTTTACCACTCCCTTCCAATCGGTGCTAGAAACCGACCTGACAAAGGTACCAAAGCACCGCACGGGATAAGGGTATAGTGGCGGATACAAATGCACTCACTCTTGAGGGGTCGCCAGGAGTTAGCACCGAAGTTTTCGTATCCCAAAACTACGAAACATTAACGCCTCATGCAAGAAGAAGAGAAGAAGAGATCAGGTCGGAACTTGAAAGCCCGACTCAATTTCGATTCTGAATCGAAGCTTCCCACAAAGCACTATCGAAAGAGAAGCGCGGAAGGGACAACCGCCGACTCCAAGATTCAACCGTATCGGGAGGAGAATTGAGGAGGATGAAACATCCCACTCGTACCATCTAAGTGAGAATGATGAAGATGAAAAGCGTACCAATGTCCACACTAGACTTGGTAGCCGCAGAATCCAAGACAGATTGGGACGACACTATTCCCCAAGTGAAAGCCCTCTAAGTACAAACTCGGGACAGGGCGAACGCCGAAGAGGAAAAATTGTCCTCTGAAAATTCCTCGGACAACGAGGATAGTGAAACCGGACACCGGAAGTCGAGAAATAGATATGACGACAGGAGGATGAAGATATATCCCTCCCTTGGCGCCAAAAGGTGGATGCGTTTACTCGGCGCGATCGCTGACTTCTCGAAAGCAAAAGAAGGCGCATGCCCGCCGAACGTAAAGACCTATGATGGAACAGTGATCCTGATGATCACCTCAAAATTTTGAGTCACCGCGACAATTGAAAATTGGCCGCACCGTGTGGTGCCACATGTTCAATTCCACACTAGTGGGAAATGCGCGGAATTGGTTTAGCAAACTTCCACGCAGAAGCATCAACGGATTTGAGGAATTGAGAAAGGCGTTTCGCCTAAACTTTACTCAAAGGAAGAAGTGCGCTAAAAATCCTGTTGAACTCGCCAGGGTAAAGCAACGCCAAGGAGAGTCTACAAGTGCATTCATGGAACGCTTCAAAGACGAATGCATGCAAGTCAAAGCATGCCCAGAAGTATTGAAGATCTCTGGTTTCATGAACGGGATTAACAATCCAGAACTCATCAAGAGGTTGAACGACAAGATTCCCGACACCTTTGATGAACTTATGAAACGCTCTCGGTCCTTCGTCCAGGGAGAAGCCGCTGCGGCGGATAGCAAAAAGAACTACTCGAACTACCGGTCACAGGAACAACCCGGGAGACAATCCAATGACCGGGGAGTAACCGCAATAGAGCTATCGCAGCCGGGGAACGGGAGGAATAATGACAAATACACCCCGCTAACCAAGTCCCCGAAGGAAATACTCGCAACTGAAGGTGCGAATTTTCCAAGACCGACACAAATGCGCACTCCGGAGGACCGGGCGATGGGAATGGATACGTGATTACCACGCACAGAAGGGCCATACCACAAACGAATGCGTCCAACTACGCCAACTCATCGACAAGATGGTTAAAGAAGGCGATGGACCACTTGGTCAAAAACATCAAAGAGGGAAAGGATAGGCAAAAAGGTGGAAACAAGAAGGAAACACCAAAAGACAAGGCTGACACAATCTACATGATACAATCATGGCAGCGAATCACTAGGCGAAGGTCACCAAGATTTTTCGTGGAAAGGAAATCTCCTTCCCTACCCTAACTGCGGACAACGCAGAGATGGAACCACTCACCATAGAGATAAGCGCGGGGGGTCACGACATCCACCGCATGTATATCGACGGTGGAGCCTCTGCAAACATAATGTATGAGCATTGCTTCAAGCGGCTGCGCCTCGAAATACGCATCAATTAAGCCGGCCAGACGGCGTTGACCGGTTTTACAGGTGAAAAAATATGGCCGATGGGGCAAATAAGACTACTAGTCAGCATCGGAAACGAACAACATTCCGCGACGGCCTGGATGGAATTCATGGTGATCAAATCTCCATCGCCATATAATGGCATTATCGGGAGACCCGGATATCGCTATGCGCGCAGTGCCATCAACAGCGCATGAGATGCTTAAATTCCCAGTGGAAGGAGGCATTGTTACTCTCTACAGCGCCACTATTCCACATAGAGAATGTAACACGGTTACATGCGAAACGACGCAAATCCCGGAACAACGCGCAACCGAATTCCAAATCGAAGGTTGCAATTCACCTGAATACCTGCACCAGGAAATATCCATCGGAGGGTCATTGTCGGACAACGGCAAAAGGCTGTGTGCGACGCTCCTACAAAAGAACTTGGACATCTTCGCATGGGAACCAAAACACATGACCGTAGTACCACGTTCCATAACAGAGCATAGACTGAGAATCCGACAAGGGTACTCACCAATACGCCAGAAGCGCGGCAGGCCCCGGAGCGAGCGCAAGCAATCCTGGCGGAGGTACACAAACTTGTGGACGTAGGAATCATGCGGGAAGTCTATTATCATGACTGGCTTTCCAATCCAGTCATGGTAAAAAGAGCGACAACAATGGCGTATGTGTAGACTACACGGACCTTAACAAAGCATGTCCACAAGACTGCTATCCATTACCAGAGATAGACTGGAAAGTAGAGTCTTTGTGCGGATATCCATTAAAGTGTTTCCTCGATGCATACAAAGGAAACCATCAAATACATATGGCCAAAGAAGACGAGGAAAAAACAGCCTTCCACACAAGCCAAGGCGTTTATTGTTACACAAAAATGCCCTTTGGCTTGAAAAACGCGCCACCTACCGGTTAGTAGATAATGCTTTCGAAAAGCAGGTGGGCCGCAACTTAGAAGTCTATGTTGATGACCTAGTCATAAAAAGCCATACTGAAGGCGAGTTAGTACGCGACATTGAGGAAACGTTCAAAACTCTACGAGGGATCAACATGAAGCTGAACCCGAAAAAGTGTACCTTCGGAGCTACGGAAGGCATGTTTCTTGGATACCTTATCGAACCTGATGGTATAAAACCATGCCCAGAGAAAACAAAGGCGGTCATCGATCTTCCCTCACCACGCACGTTGAAGGAGGTCCAATCTCTCAATGGAAAGTTGGCCGGCCTAAACAGGTTCCTATCCAAGTCAGCAGAAAAATCGCTACCCCTTTTCAAGACACTCAAGAAGTGCACAAAGAAGGGTGACTTCACTGGACCACGGAGGCGTAAGTCGCCTTCACTCAGCTCAACAAAGCATCTAGCAACACTCCCAACACTTGTCGCACCCCACCGGGATGAGCTGATCATGTACTTATTCTGCCATCGATGGAGCAGCGGCAGTTCTACTAAGATAGGGATTCAGACAAACCCCCATCTACTTTGTAAGCAAAGCGCTCAAGAAGACGGAGATGAATTATAGTGCAATGGAAAAGTTAGTCCTTGCATTGGTGTTTGCAAAACGATCGCAGTACTTCCAAGCGCACCCGATAGCAGTAATCACGGACCAACCGATCAAACAGATCATCTCCAAACCTGATGCATCGGCAGACTCAAAAGTGGAGCGTATTGCTAGGCGAACACAACATCTCTTACGAACGCATCGCAATCAAAGGACAAATTCTAGCAGACTTCATCATCGAGAAACCAGATACCGACGAGGTCCCCACACCGAGCAAGAAGGTACTACTAGATCCATGGATCTTGTTTACAGATGGATCCTCGCGTGGATCGGGTCGGAGTGGCCTCATTCTCACAAATCCGAAGGAATGGAATTGCGTTTTGAATTTGCAACAAATAATGAGGCGAATATGAAGCTCTAATTGCGGACTACGCATTGCAGCTCGAATGGGTGTACGTAACACGGAAGCAAATGTGGATTCCCGGCTAGTGGCCAACCACGTATTGGGCGAATACGTGGCTAAAGAAGAAAATATGATTCAGTACCTCGACAAGACCAAGACATTGATCAAAGGCTTTGATAGATTCACCATCAAGCAAGTCCCTAGAGGAGAAAACCGCAAGGCAGACGCACTAAGCAAGATCGCCTCGACAAGCTTCGCACATCTGTCAAAGCAAGTACTGGTGGAAACACTGAAAAGCAAATCCATATCGGAGATGGAGATTTCCACAGTCATAGAGGAGGAAGGTCCTACATGGACGACACCGATTACGGACTTCCTAAACAAAGGAATGTTACCCCAAGAGCAGAAGGAAGCTCGCAGGATACGGCGCACGGCGCAAAGATTCAAGTTCGAGACAACATACTGTACCGACGCTCTTTCCTTCAACCATGGCTCCGGCGCGTAGGCCCACTACAAGCAAATTACGTGCTGCGAGAAATCCATGAAGGTTCATGCAGCATGCACTCGGGACCACGGTCCGTTGTAGCGCGCCATGCGATCGTGGTACTCTGGCCAACCATGCACTGTGATGCGCGGGACTTAATAAGGAAGTGCAGCGACTGCCAAGTACATCGACCTGTCCGCGCAAACCACAAAGACGAGTGACACCAATCACATCCCCATGGCCCTTCTATAAGTGGGGTATTGACATTGCAGGACCTTTTCCGGCTGCGGGAGGATTAAAATTCCTCATAGTCGCCATAGACTACTTCACTAAGTGGATCGAAGCAAAGGCAGTGGTAACAATCACTGGCAACCAAGTAAAACGATTCGTCTGGGAAAATATCGTATGTCGCTTCGGTTTACCTGGCGAAATCATCTCAGATAACGGGAAACAGTTCTGCGACAACCCTTTCAAAGATTGGTGCGAGAAGTTGAACATCACACAACACTTCGCATCAGTTAAACACCCACAAACCAATGGCTTAGTCGAAGCGCAAATCGTAGCCTGGGCGAGGAATTAAAGCGCGCCTGGACAGACACAGAGAAAAATGGGTGGAAGAGCTCTCGCATGTTTTGTGGGCGCACCGCACCTCAATCAAAACTAGCACGGGAGACACCCCCTTCTCCCTAGTCTATGGGACGGGCCGTCATACCAGCCGAAATTGGAATGCCAACTATTCGCACTGCTGAAGTTAACATGGCAACTAACGACGACTAACCGTCTTGATTTGGACCTCCTTGGAAGAAAGGCGGAGCGCGCATCTATCAGGGAGGAAAAATCAAAATCAAGGATGAAAGGATACTACGACGCCAAAGTACGCAGTGTCTCTTTCAGACCAGGTGATTTCGTCTATCGCGCTAATGATGCGAGCCACGCAGAAGACATGGGCAAGCTTGGACCAAAATGGGAAGGACCCTACGAGGTTATGAAGCATCAGAACGGCTCGCATAAGTTACGAGGCTTGGATGGCCGTGAACTGCCACGCACATGGAACATCTGCAACCTTAAGAGGTGCTACCTATAGAAAGGGCTACGCCCAATAAGACAGACGCTCTCGCACTTCCAGTGCTCAATAAACATTCATGTATTTATTTTTATTTTTACATATACTGTTTTCTTTGTTATTTCCTAAAAACTTGTAGTATCAATAAAACGCCGCGTTTCTAGCTAACTCCGACATATTTCAAGTTGTTATCTCCATATCCGTATGTCTTAACAATTTTTTTTTTATTTTTGCCCACGAAGGCGTGCATGCACTACGAATAAACCCACGAGGGTAAAAGGATAAGTTAACCTACTAAATAACTTGTTGAGTAAGAGGGTTGCAAACCCATCAACATTGGATCACGAATCCTTGTTAAACACCTTGTTCTCAAGACGTTGGAATAAGTTTTGTGCGCATCCCACGATGGTTGCGCGCAATACACGTGCACGTTTAACAACTTAGGAACCAAGACACTTGCTTCCTTAATGTGATATTTACAAGACGTGAATATCATAACATACACGATTATGATAAAGTACTTAGAATTATTTCTCAAGTATACTATGATTTTCATACATGATTATGGACTTCCTATATTCGCACTGGCGTACACATTTGTTTCTTCGGCAACGAATACATCTTTTACGCACAGACAAACAGATACGTATACATTACAAATACCCACAACAAAAAAAGAAACTTTTATTCCTAACTACGAGTTATTACAAGAGATAGTTATTTTGCAACATATCAACTACCAGCTGCTACAACGCTTAAGTGAAGAGGTGCCAACGTGACTCGTTGCATCTTTAGCTAACACCCTTCAACACGTCGCATCCCGATGTGACAACGGTGGCCACACCGACTGGCACCCCATCGGACCTTGGCAAGTGAGCCGCACCAACCCCACACAAAATAGCTTCACCTGCAATACCTTCTTTTTTAGCAAGTCGGGTCGCATGCTTCAAGACTTCCTTTAAAGGTACCTCTTTCTCAAAGCAAAGGGATTCTCGACTATCCCTAGGACGCCGCAAAGACAGTGTACTTGAAGCTGAGACTCATGGGGCTTCAAATAATAGTCCGCTGTGTTTCGCACCCTCGATACGATGATGCGCCAAGGTCAACCCAGCCATAATAACATTGATAGGATAATCTTGATCGCTCAAGCTCGAAATTATTGGGAGCTCTAAGTCCTTCATTCTCTGCATGGCACGAAAGTGATCATATGACTCAAAGATCATAATTTGGTACCTTATCAATAGGCGCCTTCAACAGTTTCATCTCATGAAGCTTTTCAATTGCTTCGACTTACCACGCTCCGAGCGCACTGAACAACCTCCCGAAGGCATTAACCACCTCTGGCGATTCTAGGGTACTGAAAAGTGCATCGAAGACCATGGCCTATGAGCCACCTACGCTCCGCTATAGTGGACAAGAGCGAGGATACAACTCGTCATACTCAAGGCCGAGCTTGCGCAGTTTTGCTTCCTGCACCTCAATGACCACTCACAGAGCGCCAAGCTCTCCCAATTGTGTAAAGAAATCCTCCTTACCCTGCTCTAGATGTCTAAGGGCCGCATTACAAGACAGCTTATATTTGACCGCCAAAGACGCTCCCGGTCTATTTGAGAGAGCAGGACATCTTTTTCTCTGCAAGCCTCCGAATACGCATTGGCCTCTTTTATCTCAGCAGCCGCCAATTGCGCTTGAAGTAACGCAATCTGCCGATCCTTTTCACTATCATTGCTGCTTTCCCCAACAAACTTTGCCTTCAACTGCGCAGCCAAAGAAACAAGATCCTCAACCAGCTGACCCATTGGCGCATCCCCGGCACGCGCTACGGATCTCTGGTTTAAGATTCGATTGAACAGACTCTCTTTGGGAGGTGACTCCGCACCCTGCTCGAACCTCACGCAGACATAGACTTATCAATATCTCACACGCAAACTTGATGAAAACAAAAATAATCATACTCAAGACTACTTACCGGGGCCGAAACATTCGCGACGGGTGCGATGATGCCGCCACCAAGATTCAACATGACACACGGGACGCTTCTTCCTGCCGAACTCGCACCATCTCAGCTGCGCTGACCTTTACGCAATAGCCCATGCTCTTGTTCCTCCATTTCCTCATCAATGGGATCCGCCACTACGGGTGGTGGATGCGCAATAGAGGAGGGCGACGAGGGCTCGGCATGCCTTGCACCGGCGTTGCCTCTATTGCAACGGAAGAGCTGGTCCCTGTCCCCCCTAAGTTCACTCCATTGTATGCCCGCGACTCGCTAGTATTGGCTCTTTTCTTTCAAAGGCCGTGCCCCCGACCTCACATCCAATGGTTTGGCTAATTGCACCACAGCGAATAATAGATCCATTTCTCGCAAAGGAAGCAACAAATAACATAAGTTATACAATGCTAAATACGACAGAAGACTCACATTATTTACACAGAGGTACAGCGGAATGAGTACCCACTCGCCATTGCCGTCCCAAGAAGATTGGGATCTCATCTTCGGGACCAAAATAGTTACGCTGATGCCCATATGTACCGTAAATCCCTCCGGATAGGCACTAATGGGGATGCGGTTGTCATTTATCAGTTCCGCATCCTCGAGATTATACGACCCGGTAGGGGGCACTCATCCCTCTCTAATGTACCCCGGGTATAAAACTCATAGTTCCATGGAAAGCATATATCATCTACCCGTAAGAAATACTCCTCCAATTCCGAAGCGAGTCTAGCTTATCCGTATAGCATTGGAGCCTACCGTACGCTTCAAAAGATACCCACCCATGTACCCATATTGTGTGATAAAATGCGCGGAATAAATGGATGGTTGGGTTAATCACAAGAAACGGCAATTTACCTCAAAATTGGTAATTTTGGGCGCACCGATACAGTGTAACTGGGATATATGCATCGTAGTAGTTTAACACATCGCATAGAAAGCGGACAAGCACGCTTGGTTCAAAAATCGAACAACCGCGATAAACCCCCACTTTCCCTCCGGGAAGTCCGCAATGGTTGCCCGCGCATCCGGCACAACCGGATGCACGTCAAGGGGTATAAAATAATCTGAGGTAAAGTCCGATAATTGTTTCACCATGGTGTTGGATGTATAGAAACGCACGCGCGGGTACCTTGAAGTGGGTCAATTTCTGGATTGCAGCTGCAGGTCTATTTCAACAATGGCGGATTATTATTTTGTTTTACGGTGAATAACATTGTGAAAATGAAGAGTGGTTTTATACCTTTTTCTCATCCATCCGATATGTGCCACGTGGACCCCACTACCTTCACTTGTGTGGCTGAGATTCCTTTGATGGGACGTGGGGCAGTAACTTTCCCCCGAATAACGAGGCGTTTACTATTCACTTCCATGTCTAGATACAACGAACCGGCGGATATATGTTTATGGCTTCTTTGATACGCTTTGTACGTTTTTATTATTGACTACGGTTATTAGTCTAGCATCCGCAGCTACGCATGCGCATACTAGACTGGGGGGACATGATGACGTATAGTCTGGAGTCGAGTCATAAACCCAACTAGAGCCCCATACTCGCAAGCCCGGCACCTAACCGGCCAATATCAATAAGAGCTAGGACTCACGAAAGCCCAAGCCCAAATCTATTTACAGAATAGATATCCGATATCTTCTAAAATAAGAAGATAATCATTCCCAACCGACCTAGGCGGGATACGCAGAAGGTTGGGGAACACGGAACCAACAAGGATTCCGTGCGTATATAAAGGGAATCATATCCCTCGTTTAAGGTACGATCTCAGAACCCTAAAACTCCTTAAACCCTAAACCGATTACTTACTCTCACGCCGGAGGATAATCGTGGGAGACAATCCCTCGGTAAGCCTAACGGTGTTTCTTGTCTCTTAGTGCGCAGGTCTCAAGCAGCAATTCTCAATTGGTACGAGAGTCGGAGCCCCAAACCAGGAACGCCCAACTTTTGTATCAACAGTTTATAACAATGAATAGCATAGTTTACCACTTCACTCAAGTACATATCAAGGTAAAATAAATTATTTTTTGCTTTTAGTTTCCAATATTAAGGGCACTTTACTATCCAATTAAATCAGTATAAAGAATGAAACATTGCAGTTCATATATTATACTTGGATCAAAACGTACAAACAGTAACACTTGAAAATATAAAAAACACATATAGTTGATGTATATATTTTTTATTTTCAAAGAGGAGAGGGAGGGTTGTGAGTTACAAAAGAAAATAAGGAAAATCACAAAAATTTGTTTTATATTTTTTCTTATTTAGGAAATATGGATTTAATGTTTTGCAAAACATTTTGTAGGAAAACACTTATTTAAGCGCGATCTCCGTTTTTCTTATTTTTCACAAAACATGTTGTGGAAAACAAGGATGTTTTGCCCCAACTAAACGCACCTTTATAATTCTTATTAATTTGTGTAGATCTACCCGAAATGAATTTTTCGTTTACTTTTACTCTTATCATTCTTGATAATTTGTGTAAATCGGCATCGAAATGAATTTTCCGTTTACGTTTATTTAGGAATATAAATGTAAATTTAAGTAACTATGCCACTAAATTACAATATTAGAACATTAAAGTGAAGTTACACACAATAAAACGCATATTTGTCATATTAATTTCAATCTTCATTCACGTTGCAATTCATCAATGATGTAATCGAAGTTGCTCTTGAATGCATATGTGCGACTTACAATCTTCATATATTGTCATCTTATCATGTCGCTATTACAAAACTAGGAACCAAATAGCATGCTTATTACATAAAGTTGAGTACTAATTATGTTAACTATGTTAAAAAAAACGTATATCAAAAGTTAAAAAAAGTCAACAAATCGTATAACTAACCATAGACGATCATATTAGATGGAAATTTTACATTTTCCATCCACCTAGGACACCTATGATATGAGAAAAGTTCCATACGGAACAAGTTTTATCTAAAGAACAAATGGTTAGATCTCAACCATCCATCCATTTGAATCCAACGGATTAGATTAATCTACATTTGAAACTAAAATTATACTAAAGGGGTCATTTTTGTAATTTCACATTCTCATTATACTCAAAACGCAAAACGTGAAAACACACACACACGCTTCACTCACACTCTCACCCTCTCAACTTTTCAGATCCCCAAACCATCTTCAAACCCTAATCACCGCCAACCACCGCCAAACCGCCCCCAAACCTCCCCAAAACCACCGCCAAACAGAACCGTAAGTATTCATTTAAAATGGATATTCGAGAAGAGATTGCCCTATCTAAAGGCGATTCGTGGCAAAAGCGCTTCATCTAACGTTCCTAATGAAAGTAAGCTTCGAAATTCAATTTTTTAATTATTTTTTGATTAATTAACATCAGTTGCTTATTTTTTGATTGAATAGTTGTGACTGAAATTTGTGATGGATTAAAGTTTGTGTTATAGGAATCAGATTATATTGCTTATTTTAGAGCTTAATTTGTGATTGAAGAGTTGTGACTGAAATTTGTGATTGAAGAGTTGTGGCTGAAATTTGTGATTAGATTGCTTATTTTAGAGCTTAATTTGTCAGCTTATTTTAGAGTTTATGAGGAGACTGGCTATGTTTGGCGAAACTAGCACCAGTTAGTGGTATTTGGTAAATATATGTATGCTTATTGAGACACGCGACTAGTCTTGCGTTTGCTAAATACATGTAATGTAGAATATAAGCTCTTGCCGAGTAGCGTAATCGGCTAGGTATATGTATGCATATTAAGACACTTGCGTTAGCTAAATATGTGTGATTAGTAGCTTGTAGAGTAATGCGAACGCACATGCTTTGTATATATGTGTATGGGACTACCTAAGTTTTAAGGAAAAGTATAAGTTGAATGAGTAGATGATTGAGCAGAGCGTGTTTGATTGTGTACGAGTTTCTGAATGATCATGCGAGATACTTTAATTAGTAATGTAGAATGTATGTTGCTTGCTAAGCAGTGTAATTAAGTTAGCTATTAGCGTTGATATGTGTGTGTATATGTATACTACGAAATATATGAATCTTATTGTAATTGATTGCGTGAATCAAGAAAAAATTAGTAATGTAGAATGTACGCACTTGCTAAGTAGCGTAATCAGTTAGGTATATGTATGCTTATTGAGACACGTGAAAAGTCTAGCGTTTGCTAAATACGTGTAATTAGTAATGTAGAATGTACGTGCTTGCTGTGTAAACTAATTAAGTTAGGTATATTATTGAGGACACGTGACTAGTCTAGCGTTTGGGCGGTTTGGTAAATACTTGTAATTAGTAGCTTGCAGAGTAATGTAGAATATAAGCTCTTGCTGAGTGGCCTAATCAGTTAGGTATATGTATGCTTATTAAGACTCCCACGTTTAGTAATGTAGAATATAAGCTCCTGCTGAGTAGCGTAATCAGCTAGGTATATGTATGCATATTAAGACACTTGCGTTTGCTAAATATGTGTGATTAGTAGCTTGTAGAGTAATATGTGCTGTAGCTTCGACTTCTATTGTGCCAGCTTGTTTATAAGGAGCATCTAATGTGTTAGCTGTTGACCAAACCATTGTTTATAAGGAGCTACTAAACCAGCTTGTTTAGTAGCTGAATGTGGAAGGTAATAATTCTGGTACAGAGGGAGTAACTGAATTGGCACTTTTTCAAATGAGACATAAATGAAATTAAAATGCAGATTATTGTATATCTAACTTTTTTTTTAATTTTTTTTATGTTAGGTGTTGTCACAGCTTTCCCACGTAAGAAGTGGTTACCAAAATCTGATATCCTTCAAGCTGCAAAAGAGACGTCGCCGGCTAAAAAAGACAAGGTGCCGGCTGAAAAAAAGAAAGTGCCGGTTGAAAAGACAAGGTGCCGGCTAAGAAGGTGTTGGAGAAGGCACCTGTTCAAAAGGAGAAGGTGCCGGATAAGGTGATGTCGAAGAAGGATGCAGAGTCGGCTAAGGTTGATAAGTCGGATAAGTCGGCTAAGGTTAAGCCAGTTGAGACTGAAGATACGAAGATAAACGAAGAGTTTAAAGGTCTATCGAAAAAATGAAAAAGGTATATTTTTTATCTCATGGGATTTATTAAGAGGATTTTGCATGCTCCGTTTTTAGTTTGTTAAACTGTTCTAAATCAGCTAATGAATCCCATTGGATTCCATACAATCCCATGGGATTGTATCATGGTATTTTTTGGTCAATATATTTATATCATGTCTTTTTTTATGTAGATTCTGCTGTTAAGTTGGATAAACTGGAGTCGGTTGAACCAGTTCAGTCCAAAGATGAAGTGAAGCGTAAAAGGATTTTGTCTTTATCTGAATTAGAAGACAGAAAAAAACCGAAGGTCAAGCAACAAAAAGGTATAAGTTTAATCTGTTTTTAATGTTGAGATTTATGTTAATTATCAGTTTTGAATCAGTTTAAGACAGAAGTTCTTCTAATTTTAGTAGTGAATTGCATTTTAGAAGTCATAAAGTAATTTTACTTGGTTTTGATAAACAGTTTTAGTCCAAAAGGAGAAGGTGTCGGAGAAGGCACCTGTTCAAAAGGAGGTGTCGGAGAAGGATGAAGAGGCGAAGGAGCAAAAGGGTAAGAAGGGTAAGAAGGCGGTTGGTAAGGAGCGAGGGGATAAGAATGTAAAGGAACAGGCAAAAGGTAATGCCCTGCACCACAGTATGCTACCTGTTTCAAATTTGTTTTTCTGTTATATGTACTTGAGTTTATTGTTGCACATCTAGCATTCCATGGGATTCATTGTGAATCCCATGGGATTCATTGTGAATCCCATGGGATTTCTACCTGAATCCCATGGGATTCATTGTGATCCATGCAGGTTATGCATACAAGTTTTTGAAATATAATATAAGTATGGGATTTTGTTGACCAACATATTTATAATGTCTTTTTTTTTACGTAGATTGTGATGACATCGAAGATGCGAAAAAGGTTTTGAAGGGAAAGGGTTTGGCTAAGAGGAAGATGGAGAATTCTGATGATGTTGATGATAAGAAGCGTGTAAAGAAGGAAGAATATGATGAAGAGGGGAAGTCGAAGAAGAAAGGTAAGGAGTTGACGGCAGAAGAGGAAGCGCATGAAAAGTATGTTGCCATGTTTCCGATTCTTAAAACACGGACAACACCTACAGCTCTTTTTGCTGCCATCCGTGACGCTAAGGTTGATATGAGGCAGTTTTTGGCTGACATCGGATTTAGTTCGTTACACAAGTGTAACATAGATCACATTCCTTCAAGGTTGGGAAGGTATGTAGTTTCTAGATTTCATGCAGAAAGTTGTGAGTTGGTTTTGGAGAATGGCGAGTCAATCAAGGTCACTAGTTCAAAAATTCATGAGATATTAGGTGTTCCATTTGGTGGTCAATCTCTTTTTTCTCTAGATGCTAGATCAGAAAATGATGACTTTGTGAGGAATTGGATCGGTCAGTTTCATCCTAAAAAACTCAAGGATATCCGTGTTAATGACATTGCTAATAAATTGATCGAGTCTCGGGAAGCCGACTTCCTTTTTAAAGTCAACTTCGTACCCTTTTGCAAACTTGATGGGTGAGGTTGATGGGTTAAAGGGGAAGATATGTTTGGATGTTGTGCTGAGATTGCATGAAGATACTGATGTTAAGGCTATTGATTGGTGTGACTTTATTTTTTCTTGCCTTAAACTCCATAAAGTCCCAACAACGACATCTAATCATTATACTGGTCCATATACCTTCCTTGTTGTAAGTTTCTAAGTTTTGAACTCTATTTTTTGATTATTAAACGTGTTTGTGTGACAGATTTGTTATAACCTTCTTTACACTTTTTTGTTTTTCAGCTTTTGTATCTGGATTCCACAAAGCATGAAAAGATTCTTGTTGTCCGGACACGTCCTGCAATCAAAAGCTGGCCTTCATATTTAATGTCCCAACGACAGGATCTAGAACTTAAAGAAGAATGTTTTGGTTTGCTACCACTTCAACCAGAATGGACTGAATCCGAGGTTCAAGAGGCTGAAGGGTTTATTTGTGGCGGTTCGGAAGATTCTTTTTTGAAAGAGGTTCCTTTTAAAATTTTGTTATTTGTTTTACATTTATTGTTATTAAATGATACCAGTGTGAATCCCATAGGATTGAATACAGAATCCCATGGGATTCAATACAGAATCCCATGGGATTCACTACAAATCTTATTGAATTCGTTGTGAATCCCATGAGATTTGAAGTGAATCCCATGAGATTCTGTACTGAATCCCATGGGATTCATACAAACTCCAATGTTTTTCTGAAATGATGTTTTTCTGAAATGATATCAATGTGGATTCAATACAGAATCCCATGGGATTCACTACAAATCTTATTGAATTCATTATGAATCCCATGAGATTTGAAGTGAATCCCATGGGATTCTGTACTGAATCCCATGGGATTCATACAAACTCCAATGTTTTTCTGAAATGATGTTTTTCTTTTTCTTGTTTACAACCACAGAGAATCCCATGGGATTCACATGCAATTCAGTTAGAAAGGAAGTCCCTTGGGATTCATTGCAATGAGCTTTATTATGACTATTACAATGTTTCTTATTTCAGGATTTGTTTATTTGTGATGAAAAACTTGTTGTAGAAGATTATTTCGCGAAAGCAATGTCAGATTACCCCGGTGATGCAAAGTTGCATGAGCTACCTAAAAAGTATGCTCGAATTTTCTTCCAAGCGAAGCTATTAATTGAGGTTGTCGATGAAGGGAAGGATGATGATGCTCATGGTAATGGTAATGGGACGGATGACGATGATAAGGATGATGATGCTGATGGTATTGGGAAGGATGATGAGGATAACGATGATGAAGAGGATGACGATGATGAAGAGGATGACGATGGTAATGGGAAGGATGACGATGGTGATGAGGATGATGATGATGACGATGATAAGAATGGGAAGAAGTTAAATTTAGAAGATTTGGCCGATGTGGTTGAGAAGGATGAGGCTGAGAAGGAAGTTGATGAGGCTGAGAAGGATGAATCTGATAAAAAAGAGGATGAGGCTGAGAAAGAAGTGGATGAGGCTGAGAAGGATGAGGATGAGCCTGAGATCACGTGCACACCGGGGGGGTTAACTCAATGGATAGAAAATAATTTAGATAATGTTGATGAGATTATCATGTGTATAGCTGCTGAGCACGCATATGTAATATTCTTGAATCTCTTTCTTTTTTACGAAAATTTTGTTTCTTTTTAATTAAATCTTTTTATTGTTTTCAGCAAGAATCGCTCAATGGAGGTCCGGATCCAATGATGCCGCATCCAGTGACTCCTGAAACAATGGCTATTCGTGCTTTGGAAAGCGTGTGCGAAACCTTCTTCGCACTGTTATCGCCCTATATGAATAAGAAGACAAAGGTTGTAGCCAAAATTACAAGGCTGGAGTTTATTCTTGGAAATAGTTTGTTTGCGATGCAAGGCGACAAGTTGTAAGTTTAGATGTGTATTTTTAATATAGTTAATAAAAATTCACATCTAATCCCATGGGATTCAATACAGAATCCCATGGGATTCACTACAAATCCCATGAGATTCATACTGAATCTCATGGGATTTTGTATTGAATCCCATGGGATTCTGTTTTGAATCCCATGGGATTCTGTTTTGAATCCCATGGGATTCATACAAACTCCAATGTGATTCTGAAATGATTTTTTTTCTTTTTCTTGTTTACTCATATAGTGAGAGAATTTTTGAATCCCATTCTCGGAAGTTCACGGTGTTTTCAATTAGTTTGGCTATGGAAACATTAGCGCCCAGTTTGTGGATAGACGCCAATGTTATTGACTGTTGGAGTGCCATTCTGAATTATGAAGAAAGATTTAAAGAACATGGCTTTCCATCACGACACTTTTTCTCAACCGGATGTATTGTAAGTATTTATTTCTGATTTGCTTAGTATTCTTATTTGTTTAATAAACTGCTGATCATGTTATCTGACTTACCAAACACCCCCAAAGCAATTCAAATCATAACATGATCTTGTAAATTGCATATACAGATAAAATCTATGTTTGATCGGACTTTGGCGTCCGAGGACCAAAAATTTGAAAGTTTTGAAAAGGAAATAGTAGCTCAGTTTGGAGATAATGTTGCTGGCTTGGCTCTTGACGGCATTGACTTGGTATTTTTTTTATTATTATTTTTTTGTTATAAATTGTTGTTTGTGTTTTTTACTTTGGATTCATTCTTATTATTTTAATTTTTGTTAAAACATGATTTCTTTCCAATTTGCAATGGTGGCCACTTTTATGTCATCGTCATCAGCCTTACCAAAACTGTATCGATAACGATACTAGATAACATGGATTCGGGAGCAACATATGATTCGAAATATAAAAAAACATGTGAACTACTTGTAAGTATTTTTTTTTGAACTTACTACTTGTAAGTATTTACTTTTACTGCAGAATCCCATGCTGAATCCCATGGGATTCTTTGTTGAATACTTTATGATTTAAACATAATCCCATGGGATACATACTGAATCCCATGGGATTCTTTTGATGAATACTTTATGATTTAAACATAATCCCATGGGATTCATACAGATTTCCATTTGAATGCTATTGACATTTTCCCAGAATTCTAGTAATTTATGATCTTTTTTTAAATAATTTTGTAGATAAAGTTGTTTTCCCGACACCTGAAGCTCTATGGTCACAAGAAACATGGTAACATTCTTAAAGCTAAACCAAAAGTCCCAAAGCTAAAATGGAGAACAAAGAAAAATTTTAGTGATTGTGGTATTTTCACCATGGTACATATGGAATGTTACCATGGTGAACCTGCTACAAAATGGGATTGTGGGCTGATCTCCGAGTCTAGCTGCTGTGAAATGGATGGTTACAAGATGAGGCAGGTCGACATGTTGAGGCGACTAAGATTTAAGTTTGCTACCAAGATCTTGTTACATGAGATTAATATGCATGCTGGTAAGCTTACTGATGTAGCCAAAGAGTTTGATAAACTTCCTCGTCTAGAAAAGATGAACATAATTGTTGAAGCTATTAAGAATAGGGAAAAACGCGAAGTGATTCCAGAAAAGACTGAAAAGTTAGCCGTTGATCCAGTTGAAGCTATCAATAGTTGATCAGTTGATTGTAGAATGTTAGAAAACATGATAATTGTTGTTAGAGGAATGTTCTTTTGAAAACATGTGCATTGATGGTAGATGGTAGATCATTTTGAGAATGTTAGAACAGTTTATGATGGAGTTTTATAATGTTAACTGCTGTTTATCTTTTATGTGAATTATACAGAATCCCATGGGATTCATTGTGAATCCCATGGGATTCATTGAGAATGTTTATCTTTTATGATGGGATTCATTGTGAATCCATGCAGATTATGCATACAATTTTTTAAATAGAATATAAGTATAGTATTTATTGTGAATCCCATTGGATTTCTAACTGAATCTCATGGGATTCATTGTGATCCATTCAGATTATCCACACAAGTTTTTAAACAGAATATAAATAACAAATATGTGAATTATACAGAATCCCATGGGATTCATTGTGAATCCATGCAGATTATGCATACAACTTTTTGAAATAGAATATAAGTATAGGATTTATTTGTGAATCCCATGGGATTTATTGTGAATCCCATGGGATTTCTAACTGAATCTCATGGGATTCATTGTGATCCATTCAGATTATCCACACAAGTTTTTAAACAGAATATAAATAACAAAGAAAAATAAATTTTCTTTTGGAGATCATCTAAAAAACATCTGAATATTCAATCTATATATTCAAGAAAATAATAAAAAAGAACTAACAAAAAAAAAGGAATATAAGTAAATTACTTTTTTCAAACATCAGTTGGTTTCGCCTTTCGCCTTGCCTTTGGGTTCATCGGACAAGTTGTTTTCGTATGCAAGTTCGTCTTCTCTCCACAATGTCCACAAGGCTTCATTTGTTTCTTTTTAACTTGAAGCGCTTTTTCTCTTTCACTCTTTCGCCTTTCATTTCGTTCTGCTTCTGAAATATTCCCTTTATTTCTTGCTTTTGTTGGATTGTTAACTATTTTCTTCTCAGGGTTAGAAATAGCAAAATGATCACCAATTACATCTCCTGTATTTCTTGAAGGGGGATTTGGCACCTCAGGGCTCCACTTCTGTTTTCAATATCTTTAACTTTTCTACAAAAGCACCCATCTTCACTTTGTCTTTGCTCAACCGAAACAAACATTCATCCACCAGAAACGTTGCCTCATTTGTAAGTCTTTGAATTTCTTCATTTGTTTCACCATATCTGTTTCTTTTCCTTCTCAAATCAGGCGGTATTATATCTCTTGTCCAACGCCTCAAAATATATTGTTTTGGAATTAAGTTAATATCACGATTCTTGAAAACACAGAATATGTGTCGGCATAGGAAACCGAATCGTACAAAATGTCTGCAACTACACTCCACCGACCATCTTCGTATTACGCAGTACCTTTTTAAAACACAATAATTATTAGCCAATCCCATTAGGCAATCCCATGGGATTTTAAACAGAATCCCATGGGATTCACAAAAATCCCATGGGATTCCCAGTGAATACCTATAATTATTAGTCAATCCTATTAGACAATCCCATGAGATTCATACTGAATCCCATGGGATTACTATGGGATTGATTATGAATCCCATGGGATTGATTATGAATCCCATGGGATTACTTGATTAATCCTAGTTTATACAAGAAAGTAATATACCTTATAGTCTACAAATATTTACTTTGCTCTTTTCGCCTTCATCCGCTAGTTCTTTTGCAACTTCCTTATTAAGGATTCTATAAGCTGCCGGATTTTTGTCTCTAACAGTGACACGCTCACAACGTTCTTCTATTTTTAGTTCTTGTATCGCACAAGTCCAGCATGCCTCTTTTATTTCCGTTTGAACAAGTAGAAATATTGTCCTAGTATAAACTTTTGCTGCATGACGTTCAATTGCTAACTTTGTTTCACATTTTGGAGCCGCGTCTAGTGTTTTAAAGTCCAAATGTTCTTGACTATAACGTTGTCTCTCCATTGCTGATTCATAGGACATCATGAAACTAACTAGTGTCGCTCCTGGGCTTTTGAAACTTTTGAAGAACGAGTTTTCACTCTCAGACCTTGATGTCGTTCTCATCAATCCAAACAAAGGTGAGGTGATAAAATATGCTGGAATCCACATTTCTCGTAGTTTAAACATTTTGGTCATCCATTTGTGGTTTTGCAAACCAAAATCTTCAATCAACTTAGCCCATTTCTCTTCAAATTCCATCGGTTCCATGAACATATTCCAAATTATCTTGTTTAAACGCTTCTTGAAATCAGTTTCATTGTATATTTCCTTACAAATCTGTAAATAAAATGATAAACACATGTAAACCACTGTCGGATTCCCAGATAAATCCCATGAGATTCAGAGAAGAATCCCATGGGATTCTGAGAAGAATCCCATGGGATTCAGAAAAGAATCCCATGGGATTCAAAGAAGAATCCCATAGGATTTTGAATGAATCCCATGGGATTAAGAAAGAATCCCATGGGATTCAGAAAGAATCCAATGAGATTCAGATAAAAACATTCAATAAATTACCTTTGCTGGAATTTTTTGGTGAATATGCCACATGCAAAGTCTATGTTTTGATTTAGTGAAAACGGCTTCAATGGCTCTTTTCATTGCCCCGTCTTGATCCGTCACCACCATTGTTGGTTCTTTAGAAAAAGCAGTCATGAATGCCTTTAGTAGCCATGTGTAGGATTCAGTGTCTTCTTTTAAAAGCATTCCCGAACCAAGCGTGACACACTTTTTATGATTATCGACACCGGTAAATGGTACAAACACCATGTTGTATCTAAAAATAACATAACTTTTAGTGACAGAATAAAATGTGATTACTGAATCCCATGGGATTCTCTATGATCCATGTCTTTTTTTAATTTTACTTGCCAAGTATCTTTATGTGATTTAAAAACAATCCCATAGGATTCACAGAGAATCCAATGGGATTCTCAAGGATCCCTTGTGATTCATACAGATTACCATGTGATCCCTTGTATAATCCCATGGGATTCACATATAAATCCCATAGGATTTATAACAGAATCTTATGTGATTTTAATCAAAATAAATTATATTAAGAAAAGACACTTACTTATTACACCTGAATGTTGCATCAAAAGATACTATGTCTCCAAACTCCTTAAAATTGCATTTTGCAACTTCATCAGCCCAAAACATTGCGACCAACTCACTTTCTTCTACCTTATACTGAAATGTAAAGTTTGGCACATACAACTTTCTGTTTTCCATTTTATTTATAAGCATTTGTGAGTCACTTTCGCCTATGAAAATATTAATATTCCGCTGATGATTCTTAAAATCAGAAGATGTCCCATGTACATATTCATATCCACCTTTCATACTCGTTAACAAGTTGTGAGCCCGTGTTGCACCTATTTTGTTTGTTGTTGCTTTAACAACAAACATTTTTTCTGCTTCGGTCATTTTTCTTTGCTTTTTTGTAAAATGTTTATACTCTTTTGGTATAAGCATATGATTGTGTTTTGCAATAAACTTAATTAGCTTGTATTTTCCAGAAACGATATCCAATTCTAACCTTATACGAGCTTGACAACCTGTTACATGTAGAGTTGTATTTCTTTTTTGTTTCTCGTTGTGCTTAGGATCCAAAGTGTCTACATTAATATGTCTCGGAGCTCCTTCTTTGTTACACATGATGTATTTGGCTTGTACAATTCCAGATTTTGTTAATCGTTGTCCTGCTTTTTTAATTTGAAACCCTCCCGCTTCAGCATAGGTACTATACATATCTATAGCTTCCTCTATAGTATCATAGTATTTCCCCTCTTCTGGTACAACAATTCCTTCCACATGAGGCTCCCAATATATCGATCCACCCGGTGTCTCGGTGTGTTCATATAAAGTTGGTCTTGGTGATCTCATAGAATCTGCATATAAAAAGAAAAATATTAAGGGATTAAGATTTAAAAAAAATGTGAATCCCATGAGATTTATATGTGAATCCCATTGGATTTATATTTTCTTGCTTAATCCCATGGGATTCACATATAAATCCCATGGGATTCACATAAGATTCACATATAAATCACTTGAATCCCATGGGATTTGCTTTTTTAAAAGAGAATTGAATTTAATCACATGTAAACCACTGGAATCCCATGGGATTTTGCATTTTTCCAACAACAATTGAATCTAAAAACATATAAACCACTGGAATCCCATGGGATTTTGCATTTTTACAACAACTTTTGAATCTAAAAACATATAAACCACTGGAATCCCATGGGATTTTGCATTTTTACAACAACTTTTGAATCTAAAAACATGTAAACCCTGGAATCCCATGGGATTTGGCATTTTTACAACAACTTTTTAATCTAAAAACATGTAAACACTGGAATCCCATGGGATTTTGCATTTTTCCAACAACAATTGAATCTAAAAACATGTAAACCACGAAATCCCATGGGATTTGGCATTTTTACAACAACTTTTGAATCTAAAAACATATAAACCACTGGAATCCCATGGGATTTTGCATTTTTACAACAACTTTTGAATCTAAAAACATGTAAACCCTGGAATCCCATGGGATTTGGCATTTTTACAACAACTTTTGAATCTAAAAACATGTAAACACTGGAATCCCATGGGATTTGGGATTTTTACAACAAGAATTGAATCAAGGAATTTACCAGTTGTTTCATTGACATCATCATCTTTATCTTGACTTTCATCAACTGGAACTTCAATTAAATCAGTTTCGTCTACTGGCGGCATTATTTCCCGGTTAATCGGTGGTGGTTCAATGGTGATTCGTGCGTTTTGATGTGATGGTGACGGTTTTAATAGATTTGATTCCGGCGGTTTGATTCCGGCTGCTTCAATGAATCCGGCGGTGGTTTCTATTATTCCGGCGGTTTGATTCGTACGGTTTGATGGTGGTTTCAATGATTCTGGCGGCGGATTCAATGAATCCGGCGGTGGTTTCATTATTCCGGCGTTGTTTCAATTGATTATGGCGAGATGGAGATGAGATCCGGCGAGATGGAGATGAGATCTGGAATTGGGTTTTTTTGATGAGAGAGAAAGTGGTATGTTGAATGAGTGGATTTGGGATTATTTTTTGTTTTTATTGTAACATGTGATTTTACTAATATGCCCCTCCTTGTTATTATCAGATGGATTGTGGACCATTGGATGAAAGAAGATTGGATGGTTGAGATCTTCTCATTTGTTCTTTAGATAACATTGATTTTGCATAGATCTCACCTCCCTATGATATAAGATACTAATTCCACCTAGGAGATCTTATCATGTCGCTATTACAAAACTAGGAACCAAATAGCATGCTTATTAAGTGTACAGATTTTTGAATAGTTGAGTACTAATTATGTTAACTATGTTAAAAAAAACGTATATCAAAAGTTAATAAATAGTATAACTAACCATAGACGACCATATTAGACGGAAAATTTACATTTTCCATCCACCTAGGATACCTATGATATAAGATACTAGTTTCAACTTGTATCAATCATTTACTCCACAGTATAAAAGTAAGCAAACTTTTCCTTCTCCCACCAATGTGGGATATAAGACTTCATCCAAATTGTGGAAAAATGTTGTCTAAAAGTCACAACAGTCTAACCAAATCAATATCAAAATAATTTGAGTAAATTACATGGATGGTCCCTGTGGTATGTCAAAAGTAACAACTTTCGTCCCTGAAAGTTTGAAGTTGCACTAGTAGTCCCTAATTTGGTAAACAAATAACACCACCGATCCTTTGGTTTAACGGGCGTTAAGTAAGTTAGTTATAATTTACACGTTAGCCCCTTTGGTTAAAGATCGTTGCATCGTTTATCCTTACCCACAACCTTTTTTTTTACTTAAATCACAGATAGATAACTCTATCTTTCACTCTCAAGATGGTTCTATCTATCCATCTCTCTGCCAAACCGACACCCACCTCTGCCACACCGCCTCATCCCACCGGCCACCCTTGCCGTCTCACAGCCACCACTCCATCATTTCTTTTGATGCAAGAAACAAAGAATTAAAGGTTGAATCAGGTCTAGATGTGATGGCAGGGTCACGGGTAGGATTTGATTAGGGTTGCGTGAAGTTTGTGATTGGGGTTTGTTGTTGTTTGAGTTCACCACCACAACCACCACCATCACAGCCGCTATTCCATCACTCCACCTCTCTATCTCTGTTCCCTTTCTTGGTATGTGAAACGTTAAATCAGTCCTTGTTACTTCTTGTTATCTAAATCGATTATAAAGGATTTATTATGTTTTCGTGTAATTAAAACAAGTTTAAGAAAACCATGTTTGTAAAGTAGAATCGTGTGGTGAGATCAATAAAGTGGTGTTTGTTTAGTTTATATTTGGTTTGATTCGCAAAACGACCCATCAGGAGTGTTTGTCTTTGTTGGTTAACTCGTATATCTTTCGGGTCGGAGACCCCCTTGTTGTCTCAGCCCCTTGGTGTCTCAGTTTGGTCTTGGTATGGATTTGGATTAGTTGTTTGACAATTGCGGTTGTCTTCATTCGGCCTTAGACGAGGAGTGTTTGTTTTAGACTACTTTAAACATTTATGGTTGTTGCTGCTCTCGGTGTACAGCCACACCACAGGTGGTGTATGGCACGAGTTGGGTCAACATAGCCACACAAAGGTGTGTTGGTTTTGATTTGGTTCACACACCAAAAGGTGTGTTATCATTGTTGGTTATTGGTTTCTAGCCGATTGATTTGGCTTCTTTGTTTTGCTGGCCTGTTTCGACCCACATAGGGTGTTTGTTTGTGTCTTGGCTCGGTATAGCCACCAAGGATAAAAACGTATGAAAACGTAAGAAAAACGGATAAAAAATGTATGAAAACGGATAAAAACGTAAAAAAAACAGACGAAATCGGATAAAATTGTAAGAAAACGTACCTAAAGTAGAAAAACTTTAAATTATAAACATTCGTTATTATTGAGGATAGATGATGCAACGGACTTTAACCCAAAAGGGCTAAAGTGTAAATTATAAGGGAACTCACTTAACACTAGTTAAGTGATGGACCGGTGGTGTTATTTGTTTACCGATTTAGGGACTACCAGTGCAACTTCAAACTTCCAGGGACGAAAGTTGTTACTTTTGTCATACCACAGGGACCATCCATGTAATTTACTCAAATAATTTTTATGTTACCCTTATACATGGTTTTTTTCCCTTTCTGTAGTTATAAGACAAAGGCAAAAGTTCAATATAGAACCAAAATTTACCATAGATTCAATCAACCAATAATAGTCATTCATTTTTTTATTATGATAAACTTTCACCCTTTTTAAAAAAATTAAATATCTCGCAAACCGTTAATCGTTACGCGATAAAAATTATACCATCGTGACGAGAATTAAATTATCTTTCTATAGATATGCACTACTATATATTTTTAACAATTTTTTTTTTTCAAAATTTAGGTCAACAAAAATCATATATGATTTGTGAAAATCATATATGATTCGATTTTTACGAATCACATATGATTTTTGAGAATCATATATGATTGTAAAAATCATATATGATTCGTAAAAATCGAATCATACATGATTTTTTAAAATCATATATGATTCGTAAAAATCATATATGATTTTTTCGGACGGAATTTTTGAAAAAAAATGTTTGTCGAAAATATGTAAAAGTGCATATCTATAGAAAGATAATTTAATTCTCGTCACGATGGTGTATTTTTTATATTTTGAAGATTTACCGTTTGTAAGATATGTTGTTTTAAAAAAAAAGATAGAAAATGATTTTGTATTAATTTAGATAAAAAATGGAGGGTTATGATTGGTTCATTTGTTCTATGACAAATATGAGTTCTATATTGATCTCAACTCATAAGACAAATGCTACTCATTTCAAAACTCATATGCACAACCTTTATAAAAGGGAAATGATTTGCACAATTTTTTTTTTATTTGCACGCATGATTGTACAAGTAGATGATGCAAGATGTGAGTGTGATACAACCATGTAAAGCATGATGAGGAATAAAAAGAAAGAGTGTCAAATCAATTCTTTTATAAAATGCTATGAGAATTTCTCGTTTACAATTTTTAATCTAATTAAACTATTTTTTTTTTTAATATGGTCATTTATAAAGTTTTTTTGAAAGTCTTAAAAGTGCATTCAGTTTTAGCTGTTTAAAATTGAAATTATATTTGATAACAATTTTTCTAAGTTTGCAGGTGGTCTATTAAACGTTCATAATAAATTATTAATTGAAAAAGCATTTAGATTTTAGCGTTTAGTTTTGAAAACTATATTTATTTTATAACTTGAGTTATCACCAGTTGTTGAAACTACGCCAATCCTAACTTTAAAATGCCAACCAAAACTATTGTACATAAATATTACACTACGACATTGTCATGTTCCCGCACAACAAACAATCAGCAAAATAATAACAAAGAATAACATTTATTCATAAGATCTGAATTAAAATTAACTACGTCTACTGATGTGTGATAGCAACAATAATCACATATGATTTCCTAAAAGCTTCGAGTTAATCATTTTCACAACTTAGCATAAACTATGTACACATTTTAGGTGGCTAAGGAAGTGTCGGCATTGGTCACAAGATATGCACAACTTCATTATGTTCGTCGTGTTTATATGTGTCCCTCTCCTAATCGCTTAAAATGAATAACGTTAACGGGTATGTTTGGTAGCAAGCGTTTAGCATTTTGTACAAAATGTTAGTTTGGTAATAACTAATAAGCAACCAACATTTCTACTTTTTATAATAGCTTCAAATCAAAACATTACTTCTAGTAGCATTGATGAGCAACCAACATTTTCATTTATTAATTATAGACTAAAATACACCGTTGGTCCCTAAACTTGTACAGAAGCATTGTAATGGGACAAACCTTACATTTATCATCGTGGGGAGTCCAAAACTTGGGTTTTTAATGCCAATGTGTTTCTTCTTTGGCTCTTTTAAAAAGAAAAGGATTATATATAATGGGGTTATTTATAGTGAAGTTGTGGGTTTTAAAATTTCTAGGTTAAAGATGAAGAAAACCAAAAAGGAGTTAACTGGAGTGGTATAAATTTCTGGGTTTTAAAATTTCTGATGGAGTGGTATAAATTTCTGGGTTGAAGATGAAGAAAACCCAAAATTATTTATAATGGGGAAAAAAGTATAAATGTGTATGGACTAAAATACCCTCGACTACATGACAAAAATCAGACATTGACTTTGTCATTAGTGGTCAAGGGACTACTTTGGCATTAAAAACTCAAGTTTTGGACTCCCCACGATGATAAATGCAAGGTTTGTCCCATTACGATGCTTCTGTACAAGTTTAGGGACCAACGGTGTATTTTAGTCTTAATTATAACTATACAACTAAACATTTTATCAAAACAAATAGCTACTAGTGTTGTGGCTTCTTGCTACTTCACAAAACATTTATCTATTTACCTGTTTTACAAGGTGTTGATTTCGGCTTACATAGCGGGGTTATGGCTTATTTAGTTTTCGGCTTATGTTTCATAATAACCTTATATAAGCTGAAAAGTTTCAAAATAAGCAGCAAAAGGTGGGCTTATAAAACATAAGTTGAAACACAACATCAACCAAACATCAGCGCATAGGTGTCAATATAAGCCACAAAATTGTGGCTTATGTTAAGCCGAACACATATAGGCTATGTTTGGTGAGTGCTTAAATGGGGTTTATTGGGGCTTGGGATTTTAAAATAAGCTGACTAATAAAATAAGTCTCGTTTGTCATGGGGCTTATGAAAGGGCTTATAAAATAAGTCGGCTAAAAACTTTAGCCTCATAAAAGAGACTAAGGTATGTTTGGCGCAATAGGTTGGGGCTGGGGCTTTTATTATAAGCCGACGTTGAAATTTGTATTTTTGTAAACTTGTTTGACAAATGGGCTTAATCTTAGGCTTATTATTACAAAATTACTAAAGATGACATAATTAAATTAGTTTTTGTATATGTTACATATTCTTGTGGGTAAATAAGTAATTTATTGTTCAAAAGCCTCAGACTAAAGTTTTTAGCCCCTTTTATGGGTGAAGCCCCAAAAGCCCCTCATAAGCCCTTCGCCGAACACAGCCTAAAAACTTTAGCCCAGAGCTTTTAAAGGATAAATTACTTATTTACGCACAAAAATATCAAATATATACAAAAATTCATTTAATTATGTTTTTTTTTTAATAATTTTGCAATAATAAGTCCCAATCACAGCTCATTTGCCAGATAAATTTATAAAAACACAAATTTTAATTTCGGGTTATAATATAAGTTACATAACAAGCTAAGGCCCTGTTTTGCTAAGCTTATTTATCACAAGCTAAGGCCCAAATCAAATAAGCTAAAACAGGGCCTAAATAAGCTGTAACAACAGCAACTTTGAAAAAAAAAATAGCCAAAACGACATCGTTTCGCCATTTCCGTCAAATCATTATTATTACACCACCGTTCACCACTGTAACACCGTCACTCATTTATCCATAACAACCACCACCGTAAACTTAGGGCTTCTTCAAATGCATAATAACAACAAACTCTTCATCTTCATTACATCAATTTCACTCTTCTTCATCAACAGATCAGTTGTTGCTTCATTTTCATCAAACGATCTAATCGGAGTTTCTCCTCAAGGTGATGATTTTATATCTCTGTAATCAGTTAGTCATGTTAATTATATATATATATTTTTAATTGAAGTGTTTTTTTTGATGTTATTAGATGAGGTTTATTATAAGGAGCTGTGGAGTTCAGGAGGAGGAAGTGTTGAATGCCGAGACGGATCGAAAAGCTTTACCAAGGCGCGGCTGAATGATGATTTTTGTGATTGTTTTGACGGCACGGACGAGCCAGGTAGAAATTGAGCGATATCGTTTTATTTGCCTAATGTAGAAGTTAGTTTCGCGTTAATGTAGTTATATTGATGTTATTTGTGTAATGTAGAAGGAAGTTGTTTTGCTAAACGTTTCGTAATCGAGGTTTAAACATAGGGTTTGTTTTGATGAGTGAGGTAGAAAACTTGTATTGAAGTTGTGTTGGTTAAATTCGCTTATGTAAAAGTTCATTGCATAATGTAGAAGTTTGCTTCGCGTTAATTGTAGTTATATTGATGCTACTTGTGTAATGTAGAAGTGTGTTTCGTGTAAACGTGTAGTGATCAATATAATATACGATTAGGGAGCGAGGTAGAAATGTAGCTATGTCGATATATTTGTGTAATGTAGAAGGAGGTTCTTTTGCTAAACGTTTAGTGATCCAGGATTAAAAATAGGTTTTGTTTGGATGAGTGAGGTAGAGAACTTGTAATGAAGTTGCGTCGTTAAATTTGCATAGGTAGAAGCTCATTGCGTAATGTAGAAGTTTGTTTCGTGTAAATTTATAGTGATTGTTATTTAGAAATAGCGTTTTTTATGATGAGCCAGGTAGAAATTAAGCGATATCGTTCTATTTGTGGAATGTACAATTTAGTTTTGCGTTATTGTGTAGGGATGGAGAATTAGAAGTAGCTTTTGTTTTGATGAGCTAGGTTTAGCTATATAGTATTATTGTGCGTTAGTAGCCCTGATTAATTCTGTATAGGTAGTAATGTAGAGGTTAGTCGTGTAGTAAACGTATAGGGATCACATCGGATTAGTTAATAAAATAACTTCTTTCGCTCAGGAATAAGCAGATGAGTAGCTTAGAGAGCGATGCCAAACACTCATTGAAAAAACTTGAAATGAAGTTAAATTTGTGTAATATAGAAGTAGAAGTTCGTTTTGCGTAAACGTGTAGTTGTTGAGAATTTAAAATAGCGTTTGTTTTGATGAGCTAGGTAGAAATGTAGTTATATCTATTTATTTGCGTAATGTAGAACTTCGTTTCGCGTAATGTAGAAGTTCGTTTCGCGTAATATAGGAGTTCGTTTCGCGTAGATGCTTAGTGATTGAGAATTAAGAATAGCTTTTGTTTTGATGAGCCAGGTAGAAAACTTGTAATGAAGTTGTGTCGTTAAATTCACTTATATAAAGTTCATTGTGTAATGTAGGAGTTAAGTTTCGCGTAAATGTGTAGTGATCGTGTATTAGAAAGTAGTGTTTGGTTTGATGAGATAAGTATAGTTATATAAGTAGTGTGAGTGTTAGTTGAATGTGGTTGTGTTATCGTATGTTAGGCGTGTTTGAATATGTATAGGTAGTAATTTGGAGGTTAATCGTGTAAACGTATATAGGGATCACATTAGGATTAGTTAATAAAATTAGCTTTTGTTCTGAAAAAAACGGTTTGTTCGAAATAACTTCTTTTGCGATAAGTAGCTTAGAGAGCGATGCCAAACACTCCTTGAAAAAACTTGAAATGAAGTTATATTTGCGTAATGTAGAAGTTCGTTTTGCGTAAACCTGTAGTGGTTGAGAATATAAAATAGCTTTTGTTTTGATGAGCTAGGTAGAAATGTAGTTATATCTATATTATCTGCGTAATGTAGAAGTTTGTTTCGCGTAAATGTTTAGTGATTGAGGATAAAAAATAGAGTTTGGTTTGCCGAGCATGCCAGGTAGAAAACATGTAATGAAGCCGTGTTGTTATATTCGCTTATGCAATAGTCCATTGCATAGTGTGGATGTTCGTTTCATGTAAATGTGTAGTGATCGAGAATTAAAATTACTGTAACTTTTTGTTTTGATGAGCCAGGTAGAAAACTTGTAATGAAGTTGTGTTGGTTAAACTTGCTTATGTAAAAGTTCATTGCGTAATGTAGAAGTTCATTTCATGTGGATGTATAGTGATTGAGAATTAAAAATAGAGTTTGGTTTGACGAGCGTGCCAGGTAGAAAACTTGTAATGAAGCTGTGTCATTATATTTGCTTATGTAAAAGTTCATTGCGTAATGTAGAAGTTCATTTCTTGTAAATGTATAGTGATTGAGAATTAGAAATAGCGTTTGGTTTGATGAGCTAGGTTTAGTTATATAGTGTGCTTGTTAGTTGAGTGTGAATGTATGTGTTATTGTGCATTTGTGAGCGTGTTTGATTCTCTATAGGTAGTAATGTAGAGGTTAATCAGTGTAAATGTATAGGAATCGCGTTGGGAGTGGTTATTGAAAATAGCTTTTGTTTAGGATCCACAACTTATTTTGCTCACGAATAAGCAGATAAGTAGTTTGGATAAGCAAATATGAAACACTGTTTGCCTGATACTTGACGACTGTAAAGTTGACAGTAGGTGTGTTTGGTTTTCTATAGGACAATTAATGTAAAAGTTTGTTTCGCTTAAATGTGTAGTGACCGGGAATTAAATATATAGGTTAAATGTAGAGGTTAATCGTGTAAATGTATAGGGATAGTGTTGGGATTGGTTACTAAAAGTAGCTTTTGTTTTGAATACACAAATTATTTCCTTCAGTAAAATGCAGATAAGCGGATTGGGTAAGCAAATATGAAACACTGTTTGTCTGATACTTTTGGCCTGTAAAGTTGACAGTAGTTGTGTTTGATATTCGTTTGGTATGTAGAAGTTCATTAGTAAACGTATAGTGATTTCATTGGGATTGATTAATAATACGAGTAATAGCTTTTCTATTGAATAAATAGTGTTAAATTGCTTATTCAGAGGTTGATTGGGATTGCTTAATTAAGTGCTTATCTGCTAATTTTACACTGAAATAAGCACTTACAAATACGCAGGTTACTACTTCCCTATATGTAAGCAGTTTCTAGGTTAGTAAGTACTTTAACTAAGCAATTCCAACCATTCTGTCACTTATTTCACTCAAATGATCAGATTAGCACTCATATACTCCTTCTCTAATGAGCAATCGGAGAGAAGAAGACTCTCGAGGACTATAAACTTGATAGTTGATACTAAATCTTTTCCTGCCATTAGAGTAGGAATGTGCTTGTGATGTATCTAGTAGCATACTAGCATATTATTGGTTGCATATTTTCATGTGTCGTGAGAATTAATTCATCTAAACATAGTGGTATTTGTGGCTTTGCAGGAACATCAGCATGTCCTACTGGAAAGTTCTATTGCCGAAATGCTGGACATAGTCCCCTTGTTGTATTTTCTTCTCGGATTAACGATGGTATATGCGGTAAGTGATGCTTTTACTCACAAATTCTCATCATATTTCATGCAAGGAATTATACTCTGATAGTCTGATCTCTCTAACATAGCAGGGTGTGATTTGAATTTTAGGTCTAGGAAATACTAGGATGAAGATATATCTACTGCAAAAACAATTTCATGCTTTCTTGTTAATGTAAAATGTCATAATATCATCCCTAAATGGACTTGAGTATAATTGAATTGATGTAAAAAGGATTTCATGGTATTTGCAGCATGTGCACACTGCAGAGCCACATAAAATTAGTCAAATACATGTGACATACATTGATTCCGTATGATGACAAATATTAAAACCAACCTTTATGACCTACGATTCCCTTCTGTCGTTCCTGTAAGATGTTATCAGCGTGCTAGTTAATATATGAGTTTTCTGCTGGATTCAATTTTCTTGCTAGTTCGTTTAACATGAATGGCGGGTACAAATGTGCCCCCCCCCCACCCACCACCACCATACACACATTTAGTACCGTGTGTGATTGCCTAACACAATAAATTTGGTCATCATACCGATATTATATACGCATAACTTATCAATAAAAGGGGTTATATTCTTTAATTAGATATATCTGTACTAGGGACTAAGATTGTAGGATTTTTGCATGTTTAATGTAACTTGGATTTTCTTTAATAGATTGCTGTGATGGAAGTGATGAGTATGATGGTAAAACCAATTGCAAAAATACCTGTTGGGAGGCTGGAAAAGTGGCACGGGATGCATTAAAGGAAAAGATTGCAACATATCAACAAGGTGTTACTATAAGAAAGCATGAAACTGAAGAAGCAAAAATCTCAGCTGCAAAAGACGAGGCAGAATTGTCGAAGCTGAAGAGTGAGGAGAAAGTTCTCAAGGGAATTGTCGATCAGCTTAAAGGTATGTTCAATGTTTTTCTACATGATCTTTTAACTGTAGCTATTTTTCCTATCACATTATACCAACATATATTGTTAGATTAGATGTATCTGATATGCGTTTGTATCATTATCTCTGTAGAGCACAAGGAACAAATAGAAAAGGCATTGGAGAAAGAACGAATCCAAAAAGAAAAAGAGGAGAAGCAGAAAAAGGAAGCTGAAGAATCTAAATTAGAGGAACAAAAAGGTGAAGATAAAGTTGATGAACCCGTGAAAAGTGATGACGATAAAGCTGAGATTCTTGATAACTCTCCTGCGAGCCAGGTTGAAACCACCTTTGCAAGTTTAAAGTTTTCGATAGTGAAAACATATAAAATTTTGAAATTGCAAATCTGTTGTGTATAGTATTGCATGAATTAATGTTTGGTGGTTAATCTTTGTCCCATTGATCTTAGATCTCATACTCAGGTTCTTTTTTTGTTAGGACCTAAAGGAACATGCCGAATCTGCTTTAGAAGTGGTACACAATGCTCATGCATCTCTTGACAATGGTGAAGAGGTTTGTGTTGTAAAGATGTTATACTCCCATTGGAAACTTTTAATGTGAGCTAATTACTTGATATTAATGTAATTGTCTCTCTTTACACAGCATTCTGTGAAGGAAGAGGATACATCAGAAGTTGCACATGGTTCCGACCCTGATACTGGGCTTGGAAGTAAGGTATGCTAATTTTTCTGAGCAATCATAACAATTTCCAGATCCATTTATATTATATATTTTACTTACCGAGTTTGATACAATTGGATGTTTGTTCAGGGAGAAGATGCAACCAAAGACATAGATTCATTATCAAGGGAAGATTTGGGCCGTGAAATTGGTTCACGTTGGACTGGAAAGAAAACTGAGCAGCAAAATCATGATGTCGATCATGTTAAAAATGATGATAAAACATCTGTAGATGAGCAAGATGAAGAAAGTAATGGATACGATACAGAAACTGAAGAAGATCATCAAAATTATGACGAAGACGACACTGAGGAACATATGGATGATGTTGGAGATGAAGCTAATGATGATTCAAGCTCTTCATACAACTATGAGCCTGATGAGGAAGTGGACATGTCAGGTAAGAAACAGTTTTTTTTGTATGGGTCGAAGCAGACCGGGTTGGGTTGACCCGCTAATACATTCTGTTCACTATAATTTTTTTGATTTAAATAATGACGTATTGATTATAATTGCATATACGAATTTACTACAATAATAATTTAGAACTTTGAATGAAAAGATGTATGCACTAGACATTGATTTTGACGACTTTCAACCATTTCAACTTTTTAGCTAAATCTTTTCATTTAATGCTTTTGAGATAAAATACAAGTCAGACGGCCCAATCATAATTAGATGGATTTTTTTTTTTTTTATCCTTTTGTGCACTTGTTGTGGAGTATTTCGGTTGCTGATGTTGGATTTTCCAAATGGCATGTTTAAGATTTTGAAAGTGAAAGCAACCCATCATGGTTTGAGAAGATCAAAAAAACTGTACGGGATGTCTTACAGGCTATCAACCCCTTCCAGACTCGAGTGGATACATCTGGTAGAAGTTGGTTCTTTTAGTATGTAATGGGATGATACATCTTAAGTTTTCTGAGTCAGTTTTGCTGTTCTGTAGAAGCTGAAACTGTACGAAAGGAATACGATGAGGCTAATGGGAAGTTATTAAAATTAAGATCAAAGATATCTCGGTTAACAAAGAAGTTAAAAAATGACTTCGGTATGTTTTTTCTCAAAATTAAATTATAGAAAATAGTGTAAGGTCATAGATTCTTCTTGTATGACCGATGTTTTACATTGCAGGACCAGAGAAAGAATTCTATTCGTTATATGGTCAGTGTTTTGAGAGCAAACAGAACAAGTAACAACCTTTTTCCACTTGTTAATTTTCTTCTTTGTCCTATATTGATCTAATTTTTTTTCTTTCTATTTCTCGTATCCTAATTTACTCTTTTGTTTTTATTTATCATATCAGGTATGTTTACAAAGTTTGCCCTTTTAAACAAGCCACTCAGGAGGAAGGCTATAGCACAACTCGCTTAGGGTATGCATCTTAAACTAGTCTGCAATTTGACCCTGTAAACCTTTTTGCTGATTGCTCAATTTCTAACGTTTCTTCCTCCATTTGATGTATAGAAATTGGAAGAATTTTGAGGAGTCGTACAATGTCATGCTCTTTGAGAATGGTGACAATTGCTGGAACGGACCTGATAGAAGTTTAAAGGTATCAAACCATCTGATTATCCAAAACTAAGGGAGTAGCTCTATTACTTTGTAAAACGTTTCTTATGTAATCTTATTAACAGGTCAGATTAAGATGCGGATTGAAAGTTGAGGTTGCTGACGTAAATGAACCAAGCCGTTGCGAGTAATTTTTATTTTTTTTTATTTCTTTTTTTTCTTCCTGCAATCATGAATATTTATGTCTGATTATCCTTCCAACAATATGGGTTTGTCTAAATCATTATCATTATCATTATGGCAGATATGCAGCAACGCTAACCACCCCAGCTCTTTGCCTTGAAGGAAAACTCAAGGTATCCACCATTACTTCCACCAATTAAGGCTCTACTATATTCGATAATCTATCTAGATGTGTCATGCTGGTGGGTCGGGAGGGTTCTGTAACGGATCAATAAGGGTAGTTTTTTGTATCATTGGAATGGGCTAGGCCGGGTTGACCCAGGACACTTTTTGTCTATTTTTTGAAGCTCTTCATAAGTAACTTGTGTATTAATTACAACAAAAAAAGATTTAAATTAATAATTTATTTTTTTCTAAATAAATTGATTTAGTAGGTTGTATGCCTTTAGATTATACTTTGGGCAACTTTCTACCCGTTGACTGTTTCTTTAGTCAAATTTCTACCTGCTGATTGTTTCCTGTTTAACTATTTTTTTTCTTTACCTATTTGTACATTAGAAATAACACATAACGTGAATCCACCTGTTCTTAAGTAATTGGGCAAAAATTTCCATCAACGCGTCTAACGATTTTCTGGTGGCTTACTGAATTTTACAGGAACTTAAAGAGGAACTAGAAGTTTTAGACAAGCAGCAACCGCAAATTCATGATGAGTTGTAAAAAATTTTCGGCTATATCTACATATTGCTTCCTTGAGAAATCGATAGAACCTGCATGATGTTTGTCAAAGAGTCGAGAAGTTAAAAGTAAAGTAGTGTTTGGCTGGCCGTGTAGGGAAACCGAGCTTGGTAACAATGTGATGACTGAAAGATGGTTCGTCAGTGTTATTCATCCATTTTTGTACTAAGTTTATGCTAAAGAGGAGTTGAAACGTGGAAGTGAAGCTTGTAAGCAGGAATATTTGAGCTTTAATATTGCAATGTAGCTAAAGCTTATTCAAGCATATGGGCAAGTCTATTGCCATCATCGTGCCTTTGTTGGCACGATCGACTTTTTATATAGAGAGCTACAATATGAGAAATTAAAAAGGTGCTTATCTGGTTTAATACTTTAATCTCTATTGTTGCTTCGACTTTTGAAGTCTGGAGCTCTTGCGGACAATCAGTTTATGACTTCATAATAGTATCCTATGGTTCACATGGTATGTTACATTCACAGAATCACGGCAATTGGCAATTCGTTGATTTATAATCATTATGTGATCAATACAATAGGTATAACAAAGTAACGAACAGACGAGCCTAACAAAAATAGCATACATGGATATCTAACTGACTTTGATCGAGATAAGTGTAATCCAGTTATGAAATTAACCACACATTACGTGTACAATAAAGGAGTAACGGGGTAAATGCGATCTCAGGAGTCCTACTTACCGGTCACATGATCAACATGAGAAGTCTGAACACACTTTTCAGATGACATACCGATCCCACAACCAACATTAATAGGTAAACCCCAATGTCCTAGAGCGAGAGAGAAAGGTGGTGCGACATCATTTTTGAACATTTGTCCTCACTTCATCACTTGTAGACCTTAACTACTAACCGCCAGAGCGGTCATATAGAGACAACAATAAAGGTATGTGTCAGTGGAACTCGAGACAAAATCGAAACCTAACAATATAGTTCTGAATCAGTACACTGGATTATTGGAATTATAGCAAAAACCGGCTTTCAGAACAGTTCCGTTAAAAGCATTTTTACTCCTTTAACTAAATGATGCTTACTAATTCCACATGGTTTACAAATACGAATGAATTTTTTAATATATTCACCGGGTATAATTCATTTACCCAAAAATACGAATGAATTATGTGTCAATAATTTCTTTTCTTTTTTGCTTTTTTATTAAAAACAATGTCATAAAAATAGACCATACACGTACATATTACAGAGTAACCATCGGCTTCTCATGCAGTTATTTCAAATTCAGTTTTTACTCCTTTAAATTCGTTGATCCACAATTTATGCAAAACACTTTGTCTTCTTCATACTCTCAACCATTTCATACCCCAAAAAACTTTCATTTCATCACGCAAAAACACTCTCTTCGATCATTGATCGAATAACGTCGTTGGTCGGAGATCACAATGGATCAAATCAACACTGATATAAGCAAACAAGAAGTAGGCTACAAGAGGCCTAAAACAAAGATTATTTGCACTTTAGGACCGGCTTCGAGGTCCATTCCTATGGTGGAGAAACTGTTGAGGGCAGGTATGAATGTTGCTCGTTTCAATTTCTCGCATGGGTCTTATGAGTATCATCAGGAAACTCTTGATAATCTACGTAAAGCTATGGAGAATACTGGTATTGTTGCCGCGGTCATGCTTGATACAAAAGTATGTTTGTTTCTTCACTATATATTTGTTTTCGGTTTTTATGTGACATAGATTGTACGACAAATAACTCGTACACACACACATCTCAATTTGAATTTTCTTGCAAGATTTAATACAAACTGGATCTAGAAAATAGACTAATTGTGATTGTTTACTCTTTTTTTTTTTTTTTTCTCATTTCCATATGATCTATATGACAATAATACCAAGTTTCTCATGGGTTGTTTAAAAAAGTAAGTTTTCTTGAATACTAAAGATCACAAACTCATGTTGTCATATTGAGGAATAATTGCTTAGATTCTTATTTTGCCATTCTCGTATCGAACATCTTTTGTTCTATTTTGTGCCTAGTCGTTCTAGTACTTAAAAAGACATCGTCGGTGTCTTGTTCTTATCAACTTTAAACTTGTACCTTACGTGTATGTACTCTTAGGAATATACAAATTGGTCGTCAAATCGCGTTTTAGTTCACAACGAGTAGACTGTGTTTTATGTCTCTCGATGAATGGCTATTTCTCTTAATTTTTATTTTTAATTTGTTGATTCTTCCGACAAGTAAACAAGAGTGACACGGTTGTAATATGTGTACATGATCTATAAAATCTTTGGTTGAGACATACTCCGTATGAGTTAAGTATCAAGATTAAGTATAAAAACGTTGTTAGCATAAAAAAACACTATAAAGAGGTATGATGAACGATATATATAACATTAGTAGTGCCATTTCAGGATTCTATCCCCTATGAGCGAAAACTTGCAAAAGTTCTCATTGTTATATAGATTTTGGTTTTCAAAACTTTGTATTGTTGTTTCCTACCTAATACTTATAGTGTACAGAAAGCTTGTCATTGTAAACTACTAAACTAGACTATCAATTCATATTTGGATGAAAAAGATAGCAGTCTTGTTTTGGTTCTATCAATATGCATACAAAAGGTTTATATCAATATGATTTATCTTTTTATGTTGACCTTGATATCGATTAATTAGGAACCCGAATAGGGATACCCTCACAAAATGTTGATTTTGTTTCAGGGTCCAGAAATCCGAACAGGGTTTTTAAAAGATGGAAACCCCATAAAGGTAACACAAGGTCAAGAAATCACAATCTCAACAGACTACTCCATCAAAGGTGATGAGAAGATGATATGTATGAGCTACAAAAAGTTAGCTCATGATGTGAAACCGGGAAGCTCCATACTATGCTCAGATGGGACTATTACGTTCACTGTTCTTTCTTGTGACACAGAAAAGGGGTTGGTTCATTGTCGATGTGAGAACACATGGACACTTGGTGAGCGTAAGAATGTCAATCTTCCTGGAGTCATTGTTGATCTCCCGACTTTGACTGAGAAAGACAAAGAAGATATCCTTAAATGGGGTGTTCCTAACAAGATTAATATGATTGCTTTGTCTTTTGTCCGGAAAGGTTCTGATTTGGTTGAGGTTCGGAAATTGCTTGGAGAACATGCTAAAAATATTGTTCTTATATCAAAGGTGCGGTTTTTCTTGTTTATGTTTTTAACTATATTTGTTCTTAAAAAGGGAAAAATAGCGGATTAGGTAATGGGTCAAAACGAGTAATTTTTTACTACATGTAGATTAAAAAACATTGACCCAAAGGACCCACTCTAATAAAAGACGATCTAAATCGACCCATTGTTACATGTGTATGAATCTTCCTTGTATTTAGATGCTAAAAAGAGATTTTCTGTAGGTTGAGAATCAAGAAGGTGTTTCCAATTTTGATGAAATACTAGCCAACACCGACGGCTTCATGGTAGCTCGAGGCGACCTTGGTATGGAAATCCCGATTGAGAAAATATTCTTAGCACAAAAGCTCATGGTCTACAAATGTAACCTGAAAGGAAAACCTGTCGTAACCGCAACACAGATGCTTGAGTCAATGATCAAGTCCCCAAGACCAACTCGAGCTGAAGCGACAGATGTTGCCAATGCTGTCCTCGATGGGACAGACTGTGTCATGCTCAGTGGAGAAACAGCAGCCGGTGCATACCCAGAAGTTGCGGTTCAAACCATGGCTAAGATATGCATGGAAGCGGAAAGCACTATTGATTACTCAGTTGCTTATAAAATGATAAGAGCAAATGCACCTGTACCTATGAGCCCACTTGAAAGCTTGGCATCGTCCGCTGTTCGTACCGCAAACACATCACGTGCTAGTCTTATTTTGGTGCTAACACGTGGCGGAAGTACTGCTAAACTAGTGGCCAAATACCGGCCACGTGTCCCAATTTTGTCAGTTGTCGTTCCAGAAGTTAAGAGTGATTCTGTTGAGTGGACAGCCAGCGACGAGGCACCAGCTAGACATAGTTTGATCTTTCGAGGTTTAGTCCCGGTTTTGTGTGCAGGATCCACTAAAGGTTCAAGCACTGAGTCAACTGAAGAAGCATTGGATTTTGGTCTGCAACACGCGAAAACTAAAGGGCTTTGTAAGGTGGGTGATGCAGTTGTGGCTTTGCATCGTATCGGGACTTCATCTGTTATCAAGATTGTGACCGTCAAGTGATCGGTCAATGCTCGATTGATAAATTTCTTCTGAATTTTATTTTATGGTTGTTCTTATGTTTTTGAACAATAAATTGTTTGCAACTTGTTTCAAGAATCAACTTGGTTTGTTATATGTTGTTTACTAAGTTTGTTGGAGTTTATTGTGCTATGAATACATGGTTTGCTGATATATATACACTCTTACATAATAAACATTTGATAGTTTCAGATATTATAACAAGAGAAATTTTGACAAAAGAATGTCAATTTCACAAAAAATAAAAAAAATTGACAATTATACTATATATTTAAAAGGCAGGAATGCTCTTTGGTGATGAACAGTGTGTCGGTGCCGATTTGGACGGTAGAGATGCACACGATCTATCATTTTAACGGACCATATTCGTTTGTAGCACTGTTCATCCAACTGTAGACTTAACAGTGCTCCATTTTTCCCTATAATAAACATGGGCATCTATAACACCTCCATTTTCCAGAAACCTCTCATAAACTCCACAACCTCTCAAAACACAGACACAAAACACCCACACACCCACAAATGATCGATTGAAGAAGATCAGGAAGAAGAAAACACGCAGCCAAAACACATTGATTATCTGAAAAAAGATTGATCACGGGGCACACAGTCACTGATTATTAATAGATCTATTCTCCGTTTTTTTACTTTGACTTTTTTTTCTTGTAATATATTTATTTTGTTATATTTTTCATCAAATTAAATCACAAACGTAAAATAATTGGTCAAAAGCCAAGGTTAATATGGACAATAATTTTGGACACAAAAATCTCCGGTTGACACAAACACAAATCAGTAAATTATCCACAAAACTACCCACATCCACAAAAGAGAAAACAGAAGCACATGATGATCGGATCAAGAAGATCAGGAAGAAATTTTTTTCAAGTTGAATTAGGTGCTGTTATGGTTTAATTTTATTTAATTTGTATTTTTTTTTAATTATATTTCCTTTCCCCTTTTTTGCAGCTTGAATAGTCGGTTTCAAACATGGTCCACGAGGTATGTTCTTCTTAAGATATTGTTTTGAATATTTTGATGAAATAATTATTATTTTGTCATGGGTTTTTAGTTTGCTCAAATGGATTATAATCTTTTTATGTTACCAAATGTGTAGAAGTATAGCGATTTTTTGTATGTTGGTTCATTAATTTTGTGGTTGCTCAAGTCATTATTGGCAGCCAATTTGCGTAGTTTAGTTAGACTATGAATTTCTGTTTTTTGGTTGTTTTAAGTCACTTGTTCATATGAATTGGCAGGACAAGGTTTAAATTGGATGCTAAATCTATGCTAACATTCTTAATTTAACCATCTACGGCTACATAATATTAACATCAAGATACAAGAACCATTTACACCACAAATATAAGCAAGTGATATTTCTTGTCTTCAATTAATGTGGGACAAAACTTCATTTATCTTTTATATAATAAAAGAATTACATCATTTCGGAGTGATTTTGTCAATTCATTTTTATTGAAAAAACAATTGAGCCAATAAGAGAGCTCGATTTTGCCACGTAAGCAAAATCGTGTGATGTGATTGGTTAATAATAGTCAAAATTAAATTGATTTTGATCAAACTTTAATAAATTTGGTGAAGAAATTTGGTTGATAAAAAAAACACATAAAAATATAGGTGTCAAATTTGTGAAAACAAAAACTTAAAAAAAGATGAGGTAATTAATAGAACTTTAGTGGTTGAAATTTTAAAAATTATATAGAGTTAAGTGTAATATTATAAGTTTTCATGTTTTTTAATAACTTTGGATTATAAACAAATACCCCTTTTTTAAATATTTTATACAAGGGTAACATTTATACTTTTTTGGCAGAATATCTTAAAAATGTTTATGGGTTAAGATGCAATGTATATGCTGAATTAGTTAATAAAATAACAACAAAATAAAACCGCTAAATTTTCATAATGATTGTTATAAGCCTAAATGGTAGGGTTAAAACAAACCCCACACGTGCCATTTGTTAAATGGGTGGTTGGAACTATAAATGCACGCGTGAAACTTATATCATGAATCATTTTCCATTTTAATAAAAATACCCTAAAGAGGATGAATTTGAACCGTTCAAGGGTTTTATAATACTTTTTATATTTATAAACAAATACCCCCCTTATATTATATACCATTTATACTTTATATCTTAAAAATGCAATGTATATGCTGTTTTAAAATAACAACATATAAATTTTCATAAGATTATAAGTATCAATTTTGTTACTATATACGTTCAATAATGATTCATTTATTTTATTTTTAAAAGTTTAACCTATATGGACAAGATTTTACATTTTAAATATGTCTAAATTACTGAAAACGGAAATATAATTATCAAATTGTAAGCACGGGTACTTTAATATAAAAATAAATATACCATTATACTTATAACAATTACTCATGTAATTCTTATTTATTTATATAAGGATATCTAGAAAAACGTTTTTAAAAAAACTTTAAAGAGTATACTTTAACTTTATCAACGCTCATTATGTGTTATTAAACTTGCATTATGTGTACAACATAATATCAGTAGTGAAATTTAAATAACAACATCACCGTCTTTGTCAGCTAAATAAAATTAAATCTTGAATTACCTAACAGAAATTTTTACAAATATTTGACCAAATTCTAATAGATATTAATGCATAATGAAAAACTCGAGTATTAGTTGTACTTATATCACAATATTTATGGGCAAATTCCTATATGTGTATATATTGAACTAAAATGTTAAAATAAATTTGATTTATGTGTAAACTTCGTGCGTGCACGAAACTTATAACTATATAATTATATGCAATTACCTTTAAAGACACAATATTCAGTATTAATACTGAATAATATTTTTTGTCAAAACCCCGTGCGTGAACTGGTATTATAACTAGTTTTCTTAGGCTATGAGAAAATCAATAACGATCTCAAATGTGGTTCATAAACCAACACACTACAGACACTGATACTTGTGAAGTAAATAAAAGCGACTACTACAATAACGAGTAATTATGTAAAATAAATGGCTTTGTAAAGAAGCTCTTTGCATCGTATCAGGACTTGATGGATATGTTATCAAGATTGTGACTGTCAAGTGATGATCATTGATCTGCTTCACTCTCATTGTTATTCTACATCTTGCTATAACATAAGAAACTTATATAAGCCGAAAAGATTAAAAATAAGCCACAAAAAGAGAGCTTATGAAACATAAGCCCAAACCAAATAAGCCAAAAGCCGAAACAAACACCCTCTTTCTAGCCAAAATATGTTTCATAATGAATATCCTAGTTAAAATACTTGAACCCGACATTATATTTTATGTTCAGATGCAAATTGACATTTTTTTCTATAGCATTATCATGGGTGATTCTGGTGACGATTGTCTGGCTTCTATACTAGACGTTATATTCGGGTTGGTTATTCTCCTAAGTCCGACACTTGTCACGTTGTACATCATTAATATAATAATCATAGGCCAGATGACCAATCTGAGATTTCTCATTAGCAACAAAGGGTGCTTATCAAGTGCCAATGAGTACCAATGAATATGAAAGAGTTTTATGTGAAATCATCATATGAGTTCATTATATTTATTGCTTTGTTAATGTTTAGTTATGCTTGAATATTATATTTTCTCAATTTATTTTTGATTGGTTTAAGTTTGAAAGTATACTTTACACTTGCATTACATAAAACCGGTTATTATAAATAAAAAACACTGCACCAACACAAAAAACCAAAAAATAAATAATTATATTAGCCGTAATGAGGATACTTAAAACACTGACAACTTGTATTCATTAGCCGAATGTCGTCTTATTCCCGGTAATTCGACATATACCGAGAGAAATCAACATGGGAGTACATAGTAAAAATATCAGGATGCGTGAACCATTTACACCACAATACATAACCAAACACTTAGAGGGTGTTTGATTTCGACTTAATTGACTTAATATGAAAAATAACTGAATTAATTAAGTCATATGAAAACTGTTTGTTTGTGACTTAATAGAGAAAGATGACTAAAAATATTAAGTAATAAAACTGAGGTAGTCGGCATTTCATCTTTTAATTATTTGATAAAAAAAAGAATAACAAACAAGCCCTTAGGGTGTGTTTGGTAGAGAGAAATGGTAAAAGAGAAATGGAAATGAATCGAATTGTCTTGTTTGGTTGGTTACAGAAATTAAAAGGTGGAGAATTGAGGAGAATTGGGGAGGAGTTGGTAGTGTAACAAACAAGCCCTTAGGGTGTGTTTGGCATACATACTAATGGATAATATTATGATTTGCCTTTTTATGCTCTGTGTGACACGAGTTAAGGATGAACCCAGAATAGGCATACCTTCACAAAATGTTGATTTTGCTTGATAGTCCTAAAATCCAAACAAGATTATTTTTAAACGGAAAGCCTATAAAGGTAACACAAGGCCAAGAAATCACAATCTCAACTAATTACTCCATCAAAGGTAGATAGAAGAGGATATGTACGAGCTACAAGTGATCCAATGGCAAATATACTTTCAACCTTATTCTACGGTTGTTCTTATATGTTTTTGAAAAATAAATTGTTTGCAACTTGTTTTAAGAATCAACTAGGTTAAGTGGATTCAATCGTTTAACATTGCTCTAATGTCCACTCATGTTTGTAATATTATTACTTGCAAAGAGTCCATGTGGGTGAAGTGGATTCATTCGTACAAGTTAAAAGGTCATAATTTTTGGGATATTAGTATGCATGCTAATATTAGTTGGGGGTGGCGGAAAATTCTCCAAATACGCAAATATTTACGTCCTCACATACACTATACGATTGGAAATGGTAAGAGTGCCTCGGCTTGGTTTGATACTTGGGCAATGCATACTCCTTTGACTTTACATGTGTCAAATAGGAATATTATGAATGCGGATTTTTCTCATGACACAAAGGTGGCGGACATTGTGGAAAACGACATGTGGAAATAGCCTGTCGCATGGTATGATTCTTTTCCTATTCTTAATCAGATCATGCCCCCTACTATTGATGAAAACAAGCAAGACAAACTATTTTGAAGGCTACTTATGGTTCTTTAGGTGAGTTTGTTGTTCAAACAGCATGGGACACTAATAGGACCAGGCGACTTGTTATGCCTTGGTTTCGAATTGTGTAGTCCTCTTTTAGTATTCCTTGTCACGCCTTTCATTTGTGGTTGGTCATGGAGAGGAAACCGAAGACTCAAGACAAATTGAAGCAATGGGATGTGGGAAATTCTGTCGACTTAAACATGTTTTTTGAATGCTCCTTCTCGGCTAAGGTTTGGTTAAGTATGCTTCGTGTAGCTGGTCTCTCGTCAGTGGCACCTAGATGGGATGATATTATGGCATGGATCGAACCCTTTTCTAAATCGAAATCAGTGACGAGTATCATGGGTAGGCTGGTAATTGCAGCGCCATCTTAATTTATTTGGCAAGAGCGTAATAACCGTTTATATGCTAAAGGTGATAGAAGTGTAAACAAGATGTGCGAAACTATTGCTGAAGTAATTCGGTTGAAGTTAACGACAATTCTTTTCAAGAATAATCCTCGAGTGGAGAGGATGCGGAAGATTTGGAAGATTCATGGCTTGGAAGTTAACTCAACATAGCTAAGGGATTGAAAACAAGAACTACTACTCGTCCTCAAGTTTATGTAGTTCTTGTTTATTAGGTCAAGTAGTAGCGATGACTTAAGTGTGTTTAAGTCATGTAGTTTATGTTGTTTAAGCGTGGGAAAAGCGATGTTCATCCTTCTCATTATCTTGTAATTAGCTCATTTTTTATTTATATATTCACCGGATACAACTTTTTTACTCAAAAAAAATAATAAATAAAAAAAAAATAAAAAAAATAAAATCAACTAGGTTTGTTAAATATTGTTGACTAAGTCTGTTAGAGTTTATGTTATGCTATGAATTTGGATATCGTAAGCAGTAATAAATAACAATGCTTGAATTCAGGGTCGTCCCGTGAATTTTGGAGGCCCTGTGCCATTTTGACAATATAGGCCTCTTGAACAACACGAAAAAAATTCAAATATTTGTAAAATAATTATATAGAAAAGGGTAACTATGCAACGACAACAACGATAGTGAATCATGCCAAAGCGCAGTAGGGTGATTGAATAAGATAAATATCTGAAAGCATAAATATAATGTTGTTTAACATGTCTATTTATTACATTAAGTCATTAAGATTATCTCAACGCATCTAAACTTTTCTATAGATGAAGAATATTCATTTAAGAAACCAATTGGGCTAATTGTAACAATTTTGATGAATTTGGGCCGAGAGTGTATATTTTGTAAACCACTTGTACGTATTTAAGAACAAAACTAGAAGATTAGGGTAAAAATGTGAAAAACTATAAACCTAAGGTGCAAAATGAATACTACCTATAGATATCATCTTCCTCGGCCATACAAGTCTGTAACTTTTTTTTTGTTGTTTTCTTGGAATCATCTGAAACTAATTTCTGTTACATTTTTATAACGTCGCTTAAATTTAAAATTACAGTCTCATCAATTTTACGCTCAACAAATCAACCTTTTAGTTATAACAACATCGGAGGCCCCAAAAATTTGGGTGCCCTGTTCGGTTGCGCACTCCGCACACCCTCAAATCCGGCCATGTGCTTGATACAAGTAGACACTCATGACGTGTTGAAACCTCATTTATTATAACAAGGTTATAAGTGGTCAAAATTTTGATAAAAGATGTCATTTTTACAAATAAGTAGGCTTGATTCGACAACCATCAAAGTGACAAAAAGTTAACTATATACGTATTAGCAACGAGTACTAAAAAGAATTGACGACTTGTATAAATTAGCCGTAGACTGATATACGAGATGCTAAATCTATATCTACCATCCAGTATAACCATAAACGGCTACATAATACTAATGTCAAGTTGTTGAACCATCTACACTACAATATATAACCAAGCAAAATTTGTTATCTCAACCAATGTGGGACGAAAAATTGACACAAATTGTAACGGACTCAAATGTTGTTTATAAAGACATGTGAACAAGATTGATATTGAAACAATCCTGACAATATATGTACATCATCAATAAAGTCATTGTTTGAGATATCTGAGTTAAGGATGTAGATTAAAGTATATAAACTTGCTAGCTTATAACGCACTATAAGATGGACTGACGAACGATACATATAGCATTAAGAGTAAATTACACCGTTTGTCCTTGTGGTTTGCGTTGACCGCAACCTTTCGTCCTTTGACCAAAAAAATGCGCCGTTTGTCCTTAAGTGGCAAACATTATGCGCCATTAGTCCCTTGACCAAAAAATGTTAAGTTTGATTGTTAAACTCCCCTCATGTGACTTGCACATGAGGGTAAAATGTCATTTCATCTACACATATATAGTTTGTGGTCAATACTCTTTCACATAAACAGAAACCTACATAATCCTTTACTATCCATCTGATCATCTTCTTCTCTAAACACAAACACAGATCCGAATACAAACCACAGATCTGGTGTTTCGTCTCCCTCATCTAAGGACAAACTTAACATTTTTTTATCATCGTAAACCACCCCTTTTGCGTTGTGACGAACGGTGATTTGATGGAGAGGAAGGAAAAAGTTGACGGCAGTGGGTTGAAGTTGGAAGCGGAGAAGGATGATGGTTTGGATGCGTTAGATCTGGTGTTTCGTCTTCATGAGAGGTGCGATTTAGTTATGTTTTGAGGATTTATTTTTTATCATTGGTTAATTGCTTGAGAATGGTTTTAACTTCCAAAAACTAAAGAAACAATTTGCGGTGGCCGTGACAGGTTTGAGTAGTGCTGGTGGCACAGGCGGAGGTAGGTTGAGGTAGTGGTAGCAACTGCGGAGGATCTGAGTGGTGTGGCTGCGGATCGGGGTTGTTGTGATGGTAACAAGATGATGGTTGAGTACTTGTTGATAAGAATGGATATATGGTTTGATAAAAAAAAACACACGCCATATCAAATACTCAAAATAAAAAACACTCCCACTAGTCAAAACAAACACATAAACTAGATCTGACGTGGTGGTATTGGGCAGTGTTTGCAATAGTCGATGGCCGGCGGCAGTGGGTAAACTAAAAAGGTATATAGGGAGAATGAGAGAGAAAGAAAGGGTTAAGAATTAGAGGGTGTGCTTGATGAAATTCTATCTTTGTGTTTGTAAATTTTTTTTAAAAAAGAGCATTTTGTTGTTTGATTTGATGAGTTTCTATCTTCTTAAAATGAGTTTTGTTATGTTTGATGAAATTCTATCTTCTTTATATGTTTTTAATGAATAATGGAACAGGTTTGTGATTTTTAGTTCATAGTTGCCTGGGAAATATTTGTTTGTATGTTAAATTGGTTGGAATTTTTAATGTGTTCTATGTTTGTGTTGATTGATGTGGATTTTTGTGTATAAATCTATGATTTTGTATTGTCTCATTTTAGTTTTGGTAGGGGTGGCCGGAAAAGAGTGATGGTGGGTTTGGAAAGGTGCCTGGAAAATTGAGAAGTATTGTTGATGATAAAGAATGTAAAAGATGAAGGATGTAGAAGATGAATCAGAGAAAGAAAAAAGAGTATTGAAAAGTAGTGTTGATGATAAAGAATGGGAAATGACGGGTGTACCCCTCAAGGGAAAACAACTTAACGAGAGTTAACAAGAGTTAGTGGGCCCAGTTAGACGGGGGGACAAACGGCGCATAACGTTTGCCACTTAAGGACGGTCGGTGCATTTTTTTTTGTCAAAGGACGAAAGGCTGCGGTCAACGCAAACCACAAGGACGAACGGTGTAATTTACTCTAGCATTAATGAACACATATGCCTACACATGTTTTTCGTAATTGTTGAACATGAGTACTCACTAGTGCTATAAGTTTTGCTCATTAGTGCAATAGTGCCTCTTTGGTGTTTCATCCATCCCCTTTAACTGGAAACTTACACGAGTTTATTCATTGCTCATATAATTTTGTTCATAGTTGTATAGTTGTTTCAATCCTCATAATAATAGTGTAAAGAAAGATTTATACGGTAAACTAGATTATCAATGTGATTAATCACACTGGCATAGTACTCGCGCAGAGCAGCGGCGTTACCCAACATGTCAGTTTTTCTCGTACCTTGATTTTTAAGTTGTATGCAATGAGAGTCGGTATTTGACGGTTTACCTGTTTGATAGTTCGAAAAGAGTAAATGCGTGTTTGAATTTCCGTAAAGTATATTAATATAAATATAGATATCCATACTTATACTCATTTGAACTTTGTAAAACTTGAATGTTTATGATAAAAATTACAACTATAAAGTTGTATTATTGTAAGTTTGTAACATCCATTTTTATACTAAATTTTGATGTGTCATTAGTGTACATTATAATGCAATTATTATAGTGTAGAATTTAATTATATGAAGGGTGAAGGCTGAATATATGTAACAAACTTTTATCAAATTAACCAATATACGCAACATACTTTATTTATTGTCGATGTACGTAATATACTTTTGAATAATTACCAATGTACGTAACATTGACAGATTACCGTTTAAAAAAGTTACAATTTTGGTCCCTGCCATTTGCTTTGACTTTCACCGTTAGTCCTTTGATATTTTTTTATTTAGAAAAGTTACAGTAATTGTCCCTTGACATTTGCGTTGACTTCTACTGTTAGTCCCTTGACATTTTAATTCATTTTCGTCCGTTTTTCTTTATGTTTTTATCCGTCTTTATCCGTTTTTATACGTTTTCGTCATTTTTCTTACGTTTTATCCGTTCTTATCCGTCTTTATACGTTTTCATCCGGTTTATTCCGTTTTTATACGTTTTCATCCGTTTTTATACGCTTTCATTTGTTTTTCTTACGTTTTCATATGTTTTTATCTGTCTTTATCCGATTTCATCCATTTATGTACGTTTTCATTCATTTTTCTTAAGTTTTTATATGCTTATGTCCATTTTTGTCTGTTTTTATACGTTTTATCCGTTTTTATATGCTTATGTCTGTTTTTCTTACGTTTTCATACGTCTTTTTCCGTTTTTAAGCGTTTTCATCCTTTTTTATAAGCTTTCGTCCACTTTTCTTATGTTTTTATACGTTTTATCCGTTTTTATTTTTCTTTATCCATACGAAACGTATAAAAATGGATGAAACGGATAAAAACGGATAAAGACGTATAAAAACGTAAGAAAAACGAACGAAAGCGCATAAACATGGACGAAAACGTATAAAAATGGATGAAAACAGATGAAAGCGTATAAAAATGGATAAAGGCGGATAAAAATGTATGAAAACGTAAAGAAAAATGGACGAAAGCGTATTAAAATGTCTAGGGACTAATAGTAGAAGTCAACGCAAATGTCAAGGGACCATTACTATAATTTTTTAAGTAAAAAATATCAAAAGACTAACAGTGAAAGTCAAAGCAAACGGCAGGGACCAAAACTATAACTTTTTTAAATATTAATCTTTCAATGTTACGTACATTGGTAATTATTTAAAAGTATATTACGTACATTGACAATAAAAAAAAGTATGTTACGTATATTGGTTAATTTGATAAAGTTTGTTACGTATATTCAGTCTTCACCCTTATATGAATTACTAATTAAAATAAGATGTGTAGGCTTACATTTTTAAGAATTTCTTTTATAAAAAGTCCTAAATGCATTAGTATATAGTACATATAGTTGTGTGTTTTTATTAAATGACTTGATGCCCATTAAATAGCAATCAATATTCATGAATAAGTTGTGACTTTGACAAAACTCTACTCTAACATAATTGGCTTTTTGTTTAAGCTAAATGGTCTAGAAGAGAAGGGTAGTATTTTAAATTTAGTGTTTGCAATTTTGCATCTCACATCCCCTTGATGAACCAAATGGCACGAGACACCAACTATAACTATAAAGTGGACTCCAAACTCTTCAACAATAGTATATTTCTTGACATTATTTGTCATTCCCTTTTACATTTGTTGAGGGGTTTCAAATTCTAGTTTCAAAATTTTGATAATGGGGATTTGTTACATTGGCAATAATTTAATTCAAAAATTACTGTTGATGACCTCAATCTTCTGTTGAAAAAGTAACTCTCAATACCGTCTTTTACGGTGTATGAGGAGGTTGAAATATAGACAACCTTACCATTTTTTTAAGGTAGAGAGGCTGCTTCCGGTTCTACCAAGAGCAGAAAAGGACCTCTGGCCTTGCAAAGAGTTAGGATCGAACCCTTAACCTCTATTTCCAGAGGCAAGGATGTTAACCGCTTGATCCAACCCTGCTCCCTTTGTAAACTGTTGAAAATATGCAACATATTTGGTAATGGTATTCAGGAACCCCAAATAGGCATACCTTCACAGTTTTTGTTTCAGGGTCCAGAGATTCGAAGAGGCCGGGTTTTTAAAAAATGGAAAGCCCATAAACGGTAACACAAGGTCAATAAATCACAATCTTGATAGACCACTCCATCAAAGGTGATGAGAAGATGATATATATGAGCTACAAAAAGTTAGCTCATGATGCGAAACCAGGAAGCTCCATACTATGCTCAGATCGGACCATTACGTTCACTGTTCTTTCTTGTGACACTGAAAAGGGGTTGGTTCAATGTCGATGTGACTTGTGAGAACACTTGGACACTTGGTGAACGTAAGAACGTTAATCTTCGAGGTGTCATTGTTGATCTCCCGACTTGGAGAACATGCTAAAAACATTGTTCTTATATTGAAGGTGTGGTTTTTCTTGTTTACCTCATTTAATGTATGTGTTCTCAAGAAGGCTAAAATCACTGAGTAGGTAATGGGTCAAAACGAGTAATTTTTTACTACATGTAGATTTACAACATTGACCCAAAGTATACTAGTATTTTTTTCGGACCCATGTTCTATTTTGAATTTTTTTTTACCCATTTGACTCACTCTAATAAAAGACTATGTAAATCAACCCATTGTTACATGTGTTTCCAATTTTGATGAAATACTAGCTAACACAGACGGCTTTATGGTGGCTCGAGGTGACCTTGGTATGGAAATCCCGATTGAGAAAATCACTACAAAAAAATGTAACATTTGGCACTACTTTCTCGTGCCAAAACTGCAAACAAAAGTCGACCCAAAGTAAAAAAGGCACGACATGTCGTGCCTTTTTGGTAGACCCGTTTTTGTTGACCCAAAAAAAATTGCCACGACACATACTTTGAATGTTTGGCACGACTAAATTGTGGGGCCCAAAAGGATTCAACCTGAAAATATACTTTGGCACGACATACTTTTGCAAAATGGTACGACAATGTCGTACCAAATTTTTTTGTTTTTTTTTTTTCTTTTTAAAATAATGATAAAACGAAATTTTAAATACAGAAAGGCACGACAATGTCATGCCAAACTGTAATTCCACGTGGCACTGGATACAAAATGGGAATACACACGTGGCCTTGTGGTGCAGAATGGCACGACACATCTGTTGTATATTAGGGACGACAATGTCGTCCCTAATTTTTCTGGGTGGGCAAAAAAAATGCAGCAAATGCAGTTTTTCCAGATTTTTTCCGGAAAATATCTACCAAAACAAATACAACATGTAATCAATCACAATCCACAATACCAATTCGACAATATGATACAATACCAAATTACTAAACGGATCGAATAACATTCCACAATTCCACGATATCATTCAACAAATACGATACAAAGTAAACTACCCTTAAACTATACAAGGCGCAAATTTCCTAAATAACATGTCTCAAACTAACAAGTCACAAGCTTATAAAGCTAACATGTCTCAAAGTTATAATGTTAACATAAATCCACGATAACATTCGACAAATTCAATACTATTCAATATTAGTAAGTCTAAAATTCACAAACTAACTTCCCGCCTACTACTCAAAGAACTCGCCGCCCGAATCGCCGCCCGACTCGTCACCCGACTCGTCGCCCACCTCATTATTATCCTCACTATTATCATCATTATTATCCAAATCATTATTATCAACATGATCATTTTGATGCAAATGAGGATTATTTTGTGAGTTGTACTGGTTAAGGTCTGGTGGCGGCATTGCATAGTTCGAACTAGAACCCGGGCACGTGGTAGAGTTGGGAAAGGTGGGGCGATAACAACCGGAAAATGCATTATTGAGGTCGAAAATGGGAGCTTGGAAACCATAAGGGCCGGGAATGAGACGTTGGAAACCATAAGGGCCGGGAATGGGAGGTTGGAAACCAACAGGGCCGGGAGGGGGAAAAGGGCCAGGAATGGGTACCGGGGGAAAGGGAACAGGAAATGGGTTACCTTGTGAGTTGTAGTGGGTGAAAAACTGCTGAAGGTAAGATCTGAATGCCCCAACTGTGGCTTGGGCCGCGACAACCTCCCTAGCCGCGTGAGCGTCTTCCTCAGCTTGACGTTCTTGCGCAGCCTTGGTTTCCCTCATCGTATCTGTCATATGCTCCCTAGTAACGTAATCTTGAGCAACATGCCCACGTGTGAACCTGCGAGAGGTTGAGCCACCACCAGGTAACCTCCTGCCCCTGCCTGCCATGTTCGGCGGTTGTCACTCGAAACTATACGCTGCAATATTTCTATGCTGCTCATGTACGGGATGACACCGGCTCTGACTTGCTCTTGAAGGGCCCTCATCTCATTCTGTGTAATTTCAAAAAAAAAAAAAAGGAAGTTAGGAAAAAAATAATAAATGAGAAGTAACTTAATATAATGACGCGTGTTAAGAAATAAATTACTTACGTAAGACGTCTCGTTCTCCCTGTTCTTAAATGTGCCATCTTTTTTGAATGGCCCTTCCTCCAAGTTTCAATCAGGTCTTCATTTTGATTGTTATTTGTTGACCCTCTATACATACATTATAAAATAAATTGATAACGAGGTAAATATAAACAATATAAAAACCTTTAAAAATCACAAAAATTATAACGAGTCATACATAATGGTTTCGTCCTTGAACGAACGACTGTCGACCTCGGTGAGTTAAAATCTTGTTTTTAGATCGATTTTCTGCATTTTTGGTCGATCTTGCCATCCGTTTTGGGTCGCACCACCGGTCAACCAACATCTCCCATTCCTCTTGGGTTCTGTTCAGCCAGGCTTTCGGGGGTGGCGGATGTACCCTTGCCGCCGCGGGCATCTCGTGGATATCAAAGTATTTAGACTTGAGCCTATGTTTGTATTTTCGGTATAGCAACCTCTGCTCTAACCATAGCCCAAGTCCTACCCTTTCCCCCCACCGTATAAAGATTATTTCCAACCTGGAATCTGTTCTCATTATTCAACCAAGGCGTGAGGTTGAAATAGGTCTGCAAAAAAGTATACGCATTTAAACAAACACACAATTTAAATATAACAAGCATATCTAAACGATCAATAACAATAAGAATAGAAATAAAATAAACAATAAATATAACCTGTAGTGCCGGCATTATATGCGCCTTATAAGAATCAGGAATTTTTCCCAATCGCAATCAAGGGGAAGTGGCCTCACTTGTTCCCCAATAAGACTAGCCAACTGCGCTGCACAAGTGCCTACCGATGAGAAGGTGCCTTGATCATCGGAATCAAAGCTTATAGGCAAAGGCTGTCCGTTATTCTCCTTAAAAGCCTTCTTTAAGGCCCGATTTGCCGTCTCACCGATGATCATTGAACCTACAAATATAAGTTATTGAGTTGTGAAAATACATGTAAAAAAAATTCAGTTTTATCAATAAAAATTATATAAAAATAAAAAATAAAATAATAAAAAAAATCACAATTTGTTACCTGCGCAATAGCCCGGCATAGTAAATGAGGGCCGTCTTGGTGGATCACCGCCAGCATCCCCGCCGTGTGATCTAGGCTGTACACACGCCATCTGTAAAAGTACAAGTACAAGAACACATAATTTCGTGGACCAATTAATTGGTTGTTCAGGCAAACCGTCATCATTTTTGTCAAGACGATTAAATCTCGTCTCGACATCCTTAAGATAACGCGAACAGAAAGTTAATGCTTCTTCTGCAACATAACCCTATGCTATAGAACCTTCAGGCTTGGCTTTATTTCGGACATAATTTTCTAGTTTTTTCATGTATCTTTCAAATGGATACATCCACCTGTAGTAAACAGGGCCACCTAGAATAACCTCTTTGGGTAAATGTATAACCAAATGAATCATTATGTCAAAAAAAGCAGGAGGAAATATTTGCTCCAAATTAATCATAACCTCGATCATTTGCTTTTTAGCTTTCTCCATGTCCTGCAGCATCAAATTTCGAGCACAAATCTGCTTAAAGAATAAGAAGTTGCTCGATTAATGGGGTTGAAATGTCTTTAGGTAAGTATCACTGAACTCCATAAGGAAGTAACCGCTGCATCATTATATTACAGTCATTAGATTTTAGGCCCGTTATGTTGTTACTATCAGCGCTCACTTTTTTCTTGAAGTTGGATCCAAACCCATCAGGTAGTCTAACTCCTTTGATGAATTTACAAAAAAGTTTTCTGTTTTCTGGTGTGAAAGAGTACATTGGATGAGGCTTATCGAACTTACCGTTTCTTTTATCAACGAGCCACAACTCCTTTCGAACTCCCAAAGTTTTCAACTCTTTCCTTGCCTTTAGCGTGTCTTTGGATTTGTCGTTCATTAACAAGGTATTCAGCACACTCTCAAGCACGTTCTTTTCGATGTGCATGACATCGAGATTGTGTTTTAGTAGAAGAACGGGCCAATACTCCAGTTCGTAGAAGATAGAACGCTTACTCCAATTCAATTCGATTTCTCGATTAGGTTTAGGGTTATTTTTTAAAGTTTTGGATGCTTCCCTGAGACACGTTTAAAGACTTTACTAATTTGAATCATGATTTCCTCATGGGTAAAGCTTCTAGGAGGATGGTTCTTTCCAGGTTTACCCTGGAATTCCTTATGTTTATTCCTCAGTGGATGCCTTACGCGTAAGAATCTTCTATACCTAACATAAGCGATTTTATGCTTTACAGGAAGCGATGGAGTGTCGTGATTACATGTGGGGCATGCATAGTAGCCTTGTCCAATCCACCCAGACAAACTACTTTGAGCTGGAAAGTCATTGATAGTCCATAAAACCGCCGCTTTCATTTTGAAATGAGTACCCGTAGCAGCGTCTAAAGTCCACTCTCCTATCCATAACTCTTTGAGTTCTTTGATCAAAGGCTGCAAGAAAACATCAATGTCCTTTGCAGCTGATTTAGGGCTAGGAATTAACATCGTCAACATTAAAGAAGTCTCTTTCATACACATCCAAGGGAGTATGTTGTATGTTGTCAATATCACCGGCCACATGTTGTAACTTTGACTCATGTTGCCAAATGGATTGAAACCATCAACAGCCAACCCTAATCGGATGTTTCTAGGGTCACAAGAAAACTCAGGTTTCATTATGTCAAAATTTTTCCATGCTTGACCATCACACGGGTGATTCATCTTACCGTTTTCCTTAGACTGTCCAGTAGCATACCAAGTCATCCACTTTGCGATGTATTTTGTGTTGAACATACGTTGTAGTCTAGGTTTTAACGGAAAGTAACGCAACACCTTGTTGGCAACTTTCTTCCCCTTTGTCTTTTGGTTTTTCCATCTACTCTCGTTGCAGATTGGACAATTATTGAGACTTTTGTTCTCATCTGATCCCCAAAATAAAAAACAATCATTTATACAAGCATGGATCGATTCGTATCCTAACCCGATATCTTTGTATGTCTTCTTGATTTCATAGTATGACGGTGGGAAATTGAATCCTTTACTAGGGGGACATGCCTTTTGCAAAAGAGCTAGAATCTTGTTAAACCCGATGTGCAAAAGCTCTGACGTAAAGCCCAATGTAGTCATATCACAACCTGGGTACAAATTTTGGGTGGACCTAGCAAGTAACTCTTCGTACTTGTTAGTAATGCTAGGATCATTGGTTTGAGCTAGTTGAGGACCTGTTGTTTGATCTGGTTGAGAAACTGTTGTTTGAGATGGTGGAGTTGGGACATTATCAGCAGAAATATCTTGGAAGAATGCATCCATGTCCATGTGTTCAGGTGATGGTGGTTGTGGTGTGTTGTGTACTACGGGTGGAGGAAGTGGTTCACCGTGATATTTCCAAGGGGTATAATGTATGTCAAACCCGTATTTAGATATGTGTGACTCAAGAGTTTTGAGTGTACCCAATTTAGTTGGAGCGTTACCACAACGAACACATGGGCAATGAATCATTTTTGAGATGGGGTTTACCAATGGCTCACAATGCGCGATGAATGCAAAAAGACCATCTAAAAATTCTGGGGAATTACGGTTGGATACAGTGGTCCAACTCTTATCAATTGTCATGACTGCGTTGTAAAAAAACATATTCAAAAAAATGAATTTATGTATATACATACATATGCAAATAAACACATTCAAACATGAAAAGGCGTAATTATGAGTTGTTCTGTTTACCTAGTGCAACTATGAAAGGCAATCCTAACCCACTCTTTGAATGTGTCGTCTCATATATGAATGCGATATATGATTTACTATTTGAAAAAATTCGGCAGATTTCCCTCAACTCCCCAAATATGTGCATTAAAGACATATTCGTAGGAGTGAAAGGGAAATACTGTCGAATTTCTCTCAAATAGTAAAACAGTTATATGCATCCATATCCTAAACGAGACAAAACATTCAAAAAGCAGTCCCAAACAGGGGACTTTCCGAAATTAATTTATAATAAATTAATTTCGGACGGGTTTTCTATAGGATGATTAACTTCGGACGGGGAATTTCCAAAATTAATCACTAAAATCCTAAAAACAGTAACACAAGTTTAACAATCACAATATTACTAACCAAAGTATCATTTTTTTTGTAACAATTAATAACAAATCACATGACATTTTTTCCGATATCACATATCATTTTCATTTTAACACGGTCACTTTAAGTATTATAAGTAACAATTAATAACATAGTATATAAAAGTATATACATTATCGACAAAGTAATAAAAGTATATATATATATATATATATATATATATATATATATATATATATATATATATATATATATATATACATATTTCACGGCTGAAATACAGGAAGTGAAGAAAAGAGAGAGAGAAAAAGAGGTGGTCGCTCGACCCGACACGGCCGTCCCGGTTGACCCCGGTCCTACGCTGTCCCAAACACTACACATAAAACCATATTTTAAACAAACTATTGTCGTCCCAAAACACATTGTCGTACCAAATTAATTAATAAAAACTTTTTACGACGACATTGTCGTACCAAAACACATTAACAAAATAAAAAAAAAATTACTAACCAACACAAAAGGTGGTGGTGGTGGAGCTGTGGCTGCTGCAATTCGTGGTGGTGGAGCTGCGGCGGTGGTTCACGGTGGTTAGCTGCTGCTGCGGTGGACCATCTAACCAACACAAACACAACATAAAACCATAGTTAAACAAACCATAATTAAAGAAATTAAATTAACAAACAAAATTTAACAAAAAAATACCTTTAAACAAAACAAAATAACAAAAATTATACAAATTGTGCACAGTGGTGCGTGTGTAATTGATGGTTATGAGTGATAGCAGTGTTGTGGTGGTGTCAAATTGAAGAAAATAGCGTTTTATTTTTGGTTTCGAGTGGATTTTTTAGGTAGTTTACGAGTGGTTTTTTTTTTGTTTAAGTGTAGATGAAAAAAAGAAGAAGATAGATCTGCTGGTGCACATCAATTATTGATATAAAAAAGGGACGACCAAAAAGGGACGACATTGTCGTACCTTTTTGTTTTTTCTTTTGCGAAATATTTGGCGGTGGTTTGATTTTTCGGGGAAAATTTTGGTGAAAAAAAAGGGTACGACATATGTCGTCCCCCTTTTTTTTCCTTTATCTTATGTATATTAAAATGTGTTTAAAATATTTAATTAATACTAAATAAATTAAATTTGTTATATAATTTTTAAATAATTTAAAAATTAATTAAATTAGTTATAAAAAGTTTAAATAAATTAAAAATAATTTAAATTAGTTATAAAAGATTTAAATAATTTAAATTAGTTATAAGAAATTTAAATAATTTAAATTAGTTATAAAATATTTAAATTGATTGAAAATGATTTAAAATTAATTATAAATTATTCATATAAATTAAAACGGATGAAATGTTAAACGAACGAGTCAAGATGATATCGTTATACATGACATGTTAAAACGGATTAATCGAGATAGTATTGTGATACATGAAATGTTAAACGAACGAGTCGAGATCTTCCCGTTATACATGATATGTTAAATGAACGAGTCAAGATGATATCGTTATACATGAGATGTTAGACGAATGATTCTAAATGACATCGTTATACATGATATGTAACACTAACGAGTCTAGGTGATATCGTTATACATGATATGTTAAACGAACGAGTCGAAATGATATCGTTATACATGATGTTAAACGAACGAGTCGAGGTGATATCGTTATACATGACATGTTAAAACGGATGAATCGAGATAGTATCATGATACATGAAATGTTAAACGAACGAGTCGAGATCTTCCCGTTATACATGATATGTTAAACGAACGAGTCAAGATGATATCGTTATACTAACAAGTTGAGGTGATATCATCAAAATAGGTTAGTCTATAACTCTTTGTCTCATCAAAACATCCAACCAAAATAATGGCGCCAAAACTTCCCTCCAAATATACAAGCGCCAAAACTTCCCACCAAAAGCTACCAGATCTGTTCTATATATCACATAAAGAAAACTTGAGATCTTATCCCACCAAAAGCTACCAGATCTTATCCTCAAAACCACTCAACCTAACAACCTCTTATCTTCACACAAATTTCAAAACCTGAGATGGAGCCATTTAATCCTTTTATGTGTTCTTGTGGAGCAGGAAATATAAGATTAAGAACATCACATAGAGAATATTCATCTGGACGGCAATATTATGCATGTCCTCTGTCAAAAGTGAACAATCATACATTTCTTATTTATGTAAATATACAAATAATTGGGTTGTAATCTCTTATAATTTTCTTATTATGTAACAGCCCAGAAAAGAAGATAATAGGTGCGGATATTTTATGTAGAAGAATGAATTTGACGAGTACTTAAGAAAAATCTCTTATGGTTCAACATCTCAAGGTTCTGGATCTGCACCAACAGAGTGCTCGAGCTGGGCTACCAAAGATCTTTGGATAAACTTGCTGGAATCACAAAAACAGGTGCTAGAGACAAGAGTAAGGATGCTGGAGGCAAGACTTGAAATGGCAAGGATTCCTGATGACCACGTATGTCAGTCGGATGCATTACTTCGTGAGCTGTTAGGTAACATGGAAAATCTTCGTATGCAGTAGTGTTGTTGTTGTTGTTGCTGCTGCTGCTGTTGTTGTTTTTGTTGTTCTTAATGAATATGGTTCTTATAATACGTATGTTTCACTTATTACTATGTACCTTTCAATTTGACCATGTTCTAAGTTAACAAGATTATGGTTTCCAAACACCCCTTTTCCAATACTAAATTACACATGAATAAGGAAACAACTTGATAACAAAATGAAACAGATCAAACGAAACAACTCGGCAAGCAAACGAAACAACTCAAATGATATGATACACACGACATAGACCATAACAAACATCGCCCATTCAATTTTTTTCCTTGCTACTTCCCACTCTGCTAGAACCTGCACCATCTTTTCCCTTCCTTTGCTTGACGAACTGTTCAAACAATGCTTCAAGATTTGTTACCCTATTTCCCGCATCATCAAATGTGTAATCGAACGGGCTTTTTTCAGCTTCATCTTTTTCCTTCCTTTGCTTGACGAACTGCTCAAACATTGCTTCAGCTTCCAGTGTGTTTTCTCCTCCAACACAATTAGCTTCACAGTCCAAATACACCCTGTAGAATGGCTCTTTCCTTAACCATTCTAGAATGCGGTCTCTCATCAACGGGTCTATGTTCTTATAAGAACCATATTCATCATAAATTTCTGACCCATACGTATCAAGAACTCGAGTAAAGAGATATATCGACGATAAAACCAGTGACCACTCTTTTTCCGGCGTGTAATCAGCCATTATATTGTTACATGTGTTTTGTGGGAATTGACGATTGAGTTATTTATGTTTTGTCGGGATATATAAGGAAAACTTTGCAGGATGTATAAAGTTGCAATTTGGCGGGAAAAACAATGACGGAAAAAATAATGGCGGGAAACTATTAGCGGTAAAAATAATGGCGGGAAACTATTAGCGGTATTCTATTATATTTTTTAATTCTATAAATGTATTTAATTTTAAATTAAAGTATTTATGTAGGACCTTAAATATCTCAACCTTATCACGTATACCACTTATCACACAAGTTACACGAACCAAACACAAACACACGTATGCATAGAACACGTGAAACACAAACTGTTATGCGTAGAAAGAAAGAAGAAAGATTAAGAGAAAGTTGGTGACTTGATGATGTTACTCGTGTATGTGTAGAGAAAGAAAGATGAAAAGAAGAACTTTAATATCAAAGGAAAACACACACACACACACACTCTCAAGCACACCCCTCAAATGAGACTTTGAGGGGTATTTCTACTTCAAGTACTAGACGCCCTAAAGGGCTTTCCATGGGCCTCGTGGTGGACTTGGATTGGATTGAGTTACATGAATTTATTCAAGGCTAGCTTAACATAACTTCTAGCCATTTAGCTTAGTCCAATCCACGAGCCCGTTGACTATTCTAATACGATATCTAACACACGTTACAAAGTTCCTAAACGTGAATGACCATCACTTCTAATAAAAATGTTACGGCTAACAATCTCCCCCTAAGGGGTGGTCATTCAAAAGATGCTCCACTTGATTAGGTCTTTACTTTCCTTGAGCTTGAACTTTGCGTGTAGATATAGAATAGTCTTGATTCTTTGTTCCTTTATGCTTTGTGATCAATTAATGTGGTTGTCTGCCATTGTCAACTTCGTTGGTTAGGTTTCTCCACGTCTTTCTCCAACATGCTCACACTTCTATTTGACTTTTAATTACCAATGATGTAGTTCTCGAGTCTTTATACTTTGTAGATTCTTTTACAATGACGAAGAATCATTTTTAACTTTGAGTAGCCTTTGATTTTGATGAGAACTTTCATGTGTTGTTGGTATGAGCATGTGGAGAATCTGCACGATCTGTTCCTCCCGCGAGCATCCATAAGAAGAAAACATAAAAAAAACATGGGTTAGAAATAATCCAGCACTTACAAGTTTGAACTTCGAGTGTGTTAACAGCATAGTGTGAAAACACGTCTCCAATTCTCACAAAGGCCGTTCCTGAACTGGAGTCCCACAAGTGAGATAACGCGATATACCGAAGTACATCTACAATTCAGATGAGTCGTTGAAGTACACCGAAGCATCACTCCACGACTGTAGACCGTTTGAGACACACTAAGCGTAATCCACGGGGAGTTACCGAAGTGACCTGCTGTCAGGGCTGCTTGATGTTGACCCTGGCAGGAGTTTCCATTCAATTATTAAAGATCACAGATGTGAAACTTCTCATAAATGTTATGGCAGATTGCTAAGATCTGCGTAGGACTCTAGAATATATCACTTGTGTCCTTATTGATGAACAACAAGCGATGTCATGTCAAGTATTCCTATGAGATCTTTTGATGAATCTCGTGGCTCTAGACTCAATAGTGCATTTTGGTTTTCCTGAGCGGAGACTAGGGAGAGGGTCTCCTTCTTCAATACCAACGATCTCTAAGAGAAAGCCGAAAGTTTACGTAGGGTTCCGAGTGAGAATGAAACAAATCCTTTTAAGAGGAATTGAGTGGCTAGAAGGTTTAGTGCAGTGCGTCACTGGGTCCATGACGTCTTTGTCTTTAATACCAGTGTCATCTTAGTGACAACCAGTAGCAGATGAATTGAACCCGGTTTCTTCCCTAAGGTTGATTATGGAGGGCTATTTCTTTTCACCCTTTCTTTTGCTTTTCTTTTTAATTCTTCAACCCCTTCTTTCTCCTTTCTCACATAACTCCTTTTTTTCAATCATACCTAAGGACTTCTAATACTAACTATGGGTATTGTCCTTGGGTAGATCCCTCCGGCTCTGGCGGATCATAGGACTGATTTTCCTATCCTTAGTCACCTTATAACTCCATGACTATCCTATTTTTGCCATAAAACCATTTTTCTTGAAAATATATCAAAGTGTTTATGATTATCAACACATTTTGTTAGCACCTTGAGAGTTTTGTTTTTCAGAAACACTCCCCCTTCACATGTGCTTATATTGTTTTAACTGAAATTTGCACAGAGAGGGTAGAGTTTGCACTTTTTGAATTGATCGACTTTCAATGAACAAGACCGATTCGAGACACGTTTACATCACTAGTGGACTAGCTTGAAATTATTACCCGTCCTGGTCAAGTCCATAGAAATTTTCTCGAGATGGTACATTTACTGACTTTGTTTCCTCGTCAATTCATTGGTTTCAACTGAGTCGAGCTCTTTTGAGATTCAAACAACGAACATTAAAGGTTTTTTTTTTGTCACATTTTAATCACGTCTCCTCCCCCTCAAAAATAGCATATTCGTGATATTTTTTATATCAACGGATTAAAAAATATTTTAGAATCTTTTGGGGAGACAAACGGATTAAGCATGAGTTTGGAACATTTTGGTTTTATACTCCCCCTTTAATGAAGCATAATCAATTAAAGGGTTTAGAGGGAGTTATCTTGAGCACAAAATATTTTGAAAGATTTTGAAAATCTTTTGGAACAATCTTGAAAAGGTGCTCAAGATGATGATTATTTCTCACCAGTTTTAAATGTAGTGCACTAAAGCGTACACTTGATTTTTTCTTTAAAAACACGAGTTTTGATTTGAAAATAATCAAAAGTCATCATTTTAGTCTGGGTTTCGTACAGAAGTATACGAAAGCCATATTTGAATAAATTTTTGAGTAACGACATGTTTTAGAAAACATTTAAAGAACTCTCGTTCAAGCATCTGTACATGTCCGTATCATTGTTGAATGATATTTCTAGAAACGTACAGAATATCGATTATAAAAGAGACATGTCGTGAGAAGAATATTTTTGGATTTTTGATTTTATATTGTTTTTGTATTTTTGAAAGATTTTATATTTTTACATTTTGCTTTTGTTGGTTTTTCAAATTTTGTATTTTGTTTTTCAAAAATATTTACAGCGAAGCTTTTTGGAAAATCATTTTCAAGAAGATTCGAGAAGACGTTCTAACTCCTCAGGGGTTAGGCTTCGCATTCCAATTCGTCGAACTAAATCGTTAAACCTTTCTTTTGGAAGGGCTTTAGTAAATATATCGGCGAGTTGGTAATCTGTCTTTACGAAAAATAATTCAACAGTACATTCTTCCACATGTTCTCTTATGAAGTGATAGCGGACTCTGATATGCTTAGTCTTTGAGTGATGAACAAGATTGCATGATACGGCTATGGCACTTTTCGAGTCACAATACATAGGTATTTTATCGAAAGTAAAGCCATAATCTGTGAGTTGTGTTCTCATCCATAGAACTTGAGCACAACAAGCAGATAGAGACACATACTCAGCTTCAGCAGTTGAAAGTGCAGTGCAATCTTGTTTCTTTGAAGACTAGCTTACTAACTTTTCATCCAAAAATTTTGCTCCTCCTGATGTGCTTTTAGCTGTAACTTGGTCACCTGCGTGGTCCGCATCTAAAAAGGCAATTAGATCAAATCCGGATTCCTTCGGATACCAAAGTCCCATGTGAATGGATGTCTTCAGGTATCGAAAGATCCTTTTAACCTCTTTGAGGTGCAGTTCGGTAGGCTTTGCCTGAAACCGTGCTAATAAGCAAACAACAAAATGAATATCGGGACGACTAGCAGTGAGGTACATGAGAGAACCAATCATGCTCCGATATTTCTTCGGATCGATAGGTTCCCCAAACAAATCGGCTCCAATTTTTGGTGATGTTACCATTGGGGTACCGACCGAGTCACAATTATCCATACCATGATTTTTCAAAATCTCAATTGTATATTTAGCTTGATTAATAAAAATTCCACGTGGGGATTGACGAATTTGTAAACCAAGAAAAAATTTTAGTTCCCCCATCATGGACATTTCAAATTTGCTTTTCATGAGATTTTCAAAATGATTTGAAAGATTCAGATTAGTGGACCCAAAAATGATGTCGTCCACGTAAATCTGAACAATCAAAATGTCATTTTTGTATTTTTGTGTAAACAAGGTAGGATCAACAGTTCCTTTGGTGAAATTGTTTAGGATAAGGAAAGAAGACAATTCATCATACCATGCTCTCGAAGCTTGCTTTAATCCATAGATTGCCTTTTTGAGTTTGTAGACGTAGTCTGGATGTTCCATGTCTCTGAAGCCTTCTGGCTGACTCACGTACACTTCTTCTTTCAGAGTTCCATTCAAGAACGCGGTCTTAATGTCCATCTGATAAACCGTGATGTTTTTGTGAGCTGCATAGGCTAAGAATATCCTGACTGCTTCAAGTCTGGCAACCGGTGTGAATGACTCTTCAAAGTTTATCCCTTCTTCCTGTATGTATCCTTTGGCCACAAGACGAGCTTTGTTGCGAATTACAGTAATTTCTTCACCCCTTTTGTTCTTCCATAACCATTTGAGATCAATAACGCGAATGTGAATTGGTCTTGGAACCATATCCCAAGAGTCATGTAGACGGTATTGGAGAAGTTCCTCCTGCATCGCTTCTATCCATGCGGGGTTCTGCCATTGCCTCCCGAATGTTCTTCGTGTCAATATTGCTAATTGAGCAAAGGTAAATGCACAAGTCGTAATCGGTGGCAAGTTGGCGTCTCGTCTGAATTGGCCTTGAAGGTTCACCAATAACTTGTTCAATTGGGTGGTCTTTTGTCCACTTCAGAGTAGAAGGATACCGTTGGTTAAACGTATGCGAGTTAGATGGTTCTCGTAAGCTTGAAGATAATTCAGCTGATTCCGTAGCAAACGGGTTTTCAAATAAGTCTTCATCTAACGTTGCATCGTTCTGGTTTTGAGTAGGTTCTTCTTGAAATGATATGTTTTGGTTTTGCTCATCAACTGCTGGTAAAACTGTTTGAAGAATTGGAGTTGCTGGAGTAGATGTAGATGATGTTGATGGAGTTGGTGCATTGGTTTCGACCGTTGTAGATGCATCTTCCGTTGGTGGTGGTGGATGATGTTGAGCAGGTGCAGCGGAATGATGGTTTGATGCATTTTTCGAAGTTCCACCATAGTATTCATCGAACATTAACTCAAAGAAATTCTCCCATTCATGTTCATGAGGAGTGCCAGCAAAAGTTGATGGAGCTCTTTGATGTACGAGTCCTGAATTGATGTGTCCAGAAGTCTGCGGGTTTGGTGCGGGTTCTAGAGCGAGTCTCTCAGAAGCCATTTGTGAAAGTTCGTCAAAATTCACATTCATCATCTCCATGATCCTCCTAGTTCTCCGGTTATACACCCTGAATGCCCTCGAGCTACCTGAATATCCAATGAAGATTCCAATATCACCTTTAGCTTTCAGTTTCCCTAGATCTTCTCCGTCATTTGTCGGATAGCACAAAGCGCCAAACACTTGAAAGTAAGAGATATCAGGTTTTCTGTTGTTCACTATTTCATATGGGGTTTTATTGAATCTTGGATGGATTAGGGATCGGTTCTGAGTGAAACAAGCGGTGGCAACATCATCAGTCCATAGAAATAACGGTGCACTAGAATAGATTAGCATTGTGTGAGCAGCTTTCACAAGAGTACGATTTCTTCTTTCAACTACCCCGTTCTGCTATGGAGTTCTAACAGCTGATGTCTGATGTGTGATTCCAACATCTTCAAAATAAGCTTTTAACTCCTGATTAGTAAATTATGTGCCGTTGTCTGTTCTTACTACTCTTACTGGAGCTTGAAGAAGTACTTGAATACGTTTTAGGAAGGTGATGATGATGCATGGTGCTTCGTCTTTTGATCTCAGAAATCTAACCCATGTATATCTTGAATAGTCATCGACGATAACAAGAATATACTTTTTTCCATTAATGCTTGCTAGGATTTAGTAAATCCAGTAATTAAAGAGTCGGTCACCTCAAGTATATGTAATCATTAGAAAGCTCGTAGTCATAGATTAGTTAATGTTTACCAGTATTTAGTTAAGTAGTACCGTGGAGGACGGACGGGTCTTTACCCACTGTATGCCTGATCCACAGCCCGTTAGGTGGCGTTTTGTGTAAAGACTATAAATACTCTCTACCTTCCAAGGTAGAGAGTTGGAGCTCATAATAAGATTTTTCTTTCTCTCACTAAAGTTCCCAACCTCTAACTTTCTCTCTCTAAAACCTCTTGTATACGCCTACTTGTGGTTATGATTTAGTGTGTTTGTGAACTCTAAAATGTTACAAATGGTATCAAGAGCCATGGTTTGATCATCTCTTACATATCCTTGGATTTATAGTGGTTTTAGATGGTTTTTGAGTTTGAAATAGTTTAGTGGTTTTTGCATCATTTGGTTCATTTCCAGTGTTAAAGTTTGAATTTTGGGTGTACTTTTGTGTTTAGAATCATTGAATGTGCTTGGGTATTGATTTGGTAAGCTTGAATCACTGTGGTTGAGCTTGTTTTGGATTGAAAAGTGTGTTTTTGAAGTTTTTCTTGGTAGCGACTTGGTTCTCGTAGTGAATTTCATCTTAGCGACTTGCTTCAGTAAAAGGTAGCGAGTTGTAGTGCTTTTAGGTAGCGACTTGACTTTTGAGACAAGCCGACAAACAGTACACTTAGTGGATTCTCCACTACGGGTAGCGACTTGGTGAAGGTAGCGACTTGCTTTCAATCTTGTTAGCGACTTGTACTTAAGTTTCTTAGCGAGTTGCTATTTAGCGACTTGACGACTTAGCGACTTGGTGCTCAGCGACTTGTTGTCATAATTCTCAGCGACTTGGTGTTAGCGACTTGGATCTTAGCGAGTTGTTCTTTAGCAACTTGACTGTGTCTTAGCGACTTGGCATTATAGCGACTTGATATTTAGCAACTTGGTGCTTAGCGACTTGGTTCAAGGTTTCTTAGCGACTTGGTTGATTTTTGTTTGTAATACGGTTTTCTCTTGATTTAGTAAAATCCCGTGAAAGAATCTATTTCCCGGTTTAATCATTGAGTTATAAAATCCCGTGTAATCTATTAACATGTCTACCAACGTACCTTCAATCATCTCCACTGTTGCTGAGGATGTTCAAGCAGCTGGCTCAGATACTCGTCCACCCATGCTTGACAGAACCGACTACGACTCTTGGGCACAACGAATCAGATTGTACTGTCTTGGAAAGGAAAATGGGGTCAACATTCTCAAATCCATTGATGAAGGACCTTATCAGATTGAGACTACTAGAGACTTAATTGATACAGCTGCAGATGGAACAATGATCTATGGAATAGACAGACCAAAGACGTATGATGAGCTCAATGATAAGGAGAAAAAGAGATTCGATGCTGATATCAGGGCTTCTAACATTATACTTCAAGGTCTTCCAAAAGATATCTACAAGCTTATCAATCACAACACCGAAGCCAAGGCAGTGTGGGATAATGTCAAGATGCTTCTCTCAGGTTTTGAATTAACTATAGAAGAGATAGAATCACAACTGTATGATGAATTTGAACACTTCAAGATGAAACCAGATGAGAGTGTCTATGAGTACTACGTGAGATTCCATAAGCTTGTGAATGACATGAGGAACATCAAAATGACCATGCCAAACATTCAGCTGAACCTAAAATTTGTGAACAACTTGAATCCTGAATGGCACAAGTTTGTCACCTCTGTGAAGCTAACAAAAGGATTGAAGAATACAAACTATGAGCAACTCTATGCATTCCTTCTTCAGAATGAGAGGCATGCTATGTTTGAAAAAGGATTCTTGATCGGTTCAAAACCAACCGAGAGAGACAAGCTCATCAAATGATTCAACTGCCTTTTACACAAATGTAGGAATTACTACCAAAGCTTCTCAAGTTATACCCATAGGTAATGGTAATCACAAATTCATTCCCGATCTAATGTTCAAACAAGCCGATGTCCGATGCACCGTGGGAAACTTCATTAATCAACTGCCTCTCATGATTAGTCAAAACATGAACTCTCTCCCACACACCAACAACAACCTCAGAACAGCATCCAATCCACACAATCAAGCCACTGTCAAAGATGGGAAGGTTATGGTGCAGCCAGTTCAAGAAAGGTAGTACGAACAAGGAAGAGGTGGAGTTGGTAGAGGATATGTGGGAAATCAGTATAGGGGAAGGATTGGAAATCAAGGACAAGCAAAGCCAATCAAATGCTACAACTGTGGTGGTGAGGGACATATTGCAAGGAACTGTACATCGCCAAAACGCCCTCCGAATGTAGAGTACTTTAGGGATAAGATGTTGCTTGTGCAAGCTCAGGATAATGGAGCAGCTTTGGATGAAGAAGAGTTATTATTTCTTGCTGAAGAGAATGCCAAGACATATGATGCAGATGTGGATGAGCAACCAATTCAGGAAATAGGTCACAATCATCAGAATGCCTTTCAAGTAGCTGATTGTGATGCATTTGACTCTAATGTCGATGATGAACCTACTGCTCAAACAATCTCATGGCTAGCATCTCACCTATGGTTTCTCCAAAGGTCTCTCCACCACAACAAGCTGGTCCATCCAAAGACAAAATCATTTCAGAGGTATTAAAACTATATGATGATGTTGATGAGCGAAAGATGCATCATGAAGTACAATCTCTTGAGACTTATGAATCAGATATTGATGATGAGGGTAATAGCAGTATTGTCCCATATGATCAATATGTGAAGCAAAGTGAAAGTGAGGTTATACCAAGTAATGCATCTTCCGCAGTCAATGATGACTATGTTTTTTATGAATACACTGCATGTACCCATGATGATTCTATTGTTTCTGAACTGAATGTCTATAAAGAACAAGTAGTTATTTATGAACAACGTGCTAAGTTTGAGTTAACCACCCGTGAGCAGGAAATGGATGACCAAATGCGTACAACTATTAGAAAAAGTAAGTTTAGAGAAGAAGTATTAAAACAAAAGTTAAACTCCTTACAAGAAAAGCTTTCTAAAACTGCTAAGCAAAAACAAGAACTTCAAGAAAATGTTAAAATGCTTAAGCAAGAATTCAGTGCTAAGGAATCAAAACTTTTGAATGATTTTTCTAATCTAATAACCTTGAAAAACAAGCTTGAAAATAAGTTGTACGTACAAGGGAATACTATTCAGACTGCTCACATGATCACTAAGCATAGAGTTCTCAGCGATAAGCATAGTATCCCCATTATAAAGGAATCCAACCCTTAGTATGGTAAGATAGCAAAAGCTGCTCAAAATGTAATCTATGATGGCAATGAGATTCTTAAACCTAGACAGAAACCTAGTTGCATTGAGTGCACTGAGGAAGATAAGAAATCAGATGAGGTCACTAGGGAGAAAATGGATAAGAAACTCAACAATCCTACATGTAAAGAGAAAAACATAAGTATCAGACCCCATGACTACAAAAAGGAAAATTGGATTTCCTTGAACATGTTTAAGCCTCAAACGTTGTTAACACCCGAACAAGTGTTCTGGAAAAAGGATTTAGATAAGAAAAAGGCAGAGAATCTTGTTGTAACAAACCCCCCTTAGGAAAATGCCTTCAGCAACTGTGTATCCTCCTAATACACCAATACATCTAGTCCCTAGAACTATTGCCACTAAAAGCAAGACCTTAATCAGTCAATATGTTATCTTTCAATTATTTGTTGATTTTTGTAAGAAAATGATCACACTCACTGGTATAACTGAAGGGGAAAGGGGTTTTGAGCAAACTAAAGAATGCTATTTAACTGAGGTCATGCCTTTCTTTAAACAAATAAAATATCAATTTGAGAATCTTAAAAGGGGATGAATTCAGATATTAAAGAAATGGAAAAGGAATTTGATGCAATGATAGTTGAGGTTAGTGACTATGAGCGAGAATTAAAATATAATGAGATTGAGAGGAAGAACTTGCATACATTGAATGAGAATCTTATTTCTGAATGTATTACTCAAGATGTGTTTTACACTGCTACGAATTGTTCCATTAATGCTTCTCAATTTCATGAATTATCTGTTGCTCTGAAAGTCTCCCATGATCGTGTCATTGAGCTTGAAAAGACTAATTCTAAACTAAATGAGAAAATTGATCAGGATGATCACGATAATTTGGTAAAACATCTTTCTAAGCTAGAAGTTGAACATTTTAATTTACAACTAAAATATCAACATCTTAAAGAAAATGTCAAAACCTTAAATATCAAGACATCATCAGATGCTCCAGAGTTTGATGCAGTTTTTCAGATAAATAAACATGACGAACAGATTCAAGCTCATTGTAACACGATCAGAAAATTGAAAGCCCAAATTTCTCAATTAAAGGGTGAAAAGAACAATGTGACTGGCACCCAAATGCCTCCTCCTTTAGATTCTCAGTATTCTCAAACTTTTCATCTTCAAAACTTAGTAAATGCTTTACAAAAGGAAAACGAGAGCTTTCTAGAAGAAAATGAAAAGGTTAAACGTCACTTTAAAGAGTTATATGATTCAATGAAAGTCACTCGTGACAAAAACAACGAAAAAATAACCTCTTTACAAAAAGAAATTGAGAATTTGAGGAGTCAGGAAAAAGGGAAACTACCACTTGTTTTTAATGAGAATGTTGCATCAAAGTCATCCTCAGACTGCAAATATACTGTGACTGTTAAATGCATTCCTCCTCATCTTTGGAATAATGAACCTGTGTTTCACAACTATTGCGCTCACCTTAAGGATAGTCTAGAATGTCTCCGTGAGATCGTGGAAGAGGATTTCTTAAAAAAGCCTCTTGATAGAGAAATTAGGTTTGCTTGCATTCAGGCCAAACGATCTCAAGAGCAGCTAGAATGTCTAATAGCAACATGTCCTAAATCCTTAGGTGCGAAAGGTAAAGCTGTGATGCCTTGTTCTATGCCTAGTGCCAAGCATACAAATCATTCTATGCCCAGTTTTAAGAAAGTGAACACTAATGTGCCTTCAAGTAGTTCAGATCCCGGCACGTCTAGTTCAGGAATACAAAAAGTAGATCAACCAACTAATGTTCCCATAATTCCCTCTACAGGAGTAATCAGTGACATTAAAGCAAGCGGGTCAAAGCCTCCAGGAAATACCAAGCAAGATAGGACCTCGCAAGCTAAGAATGTGCATTGGAAGAAAGTAGAAGACCAACCTAGGAACTTTAAGTTTGTGTTAAATAAGACGAATCGTGTTGATTCTAGTGTTAGCTCTAAGCGTACTGTAATTAATGCGAATTCTGCTACTTTTGGCAAAACATGTAATGATGATTGCGTGGTTTCTGTTACTAATCTTGAATGTGGTGTGAATGATTTGTCTAATGTTGTTAAATGCCCAGTTAAAACTGTTAATGCTAAAAATCAAGCTATGAAGGCTAAAAGGCAAAGGCGAAAGAAAGTTAGAAAACAGTGGAAACCCACAGGAAGGAAATTTAGTAATATAGGTTATCAATGGATACCTACTGGGCATAAGGTTAATGAGTTTTGCCCTAAATTTTCTAAGTCAATGCCCACTAGAAAATGGATGCCTACTGGTAGAACTATTTCCTTAAGAAGTGAACATACTTTGAATAGGTCAAATATGGACACTAGCACTGCATCTATTTCTAATGAGTCCATTGTTTCTACTTCTGATGTGGGAGTTCCAATCACTGTTACTAACCAAATGGAACCCATTCTTGCATAGGGATCCCAATTATCCAGTTATCCATTCTTGTCTGTGTTCAACTGCAGATCGTTCAAATCATTCTGTGGTACCTGGACTCAGGTTGTTCCAAGCATATGACTGGAGACCGGTCATGGCTCATGAACTTCGTGATCAAATTCATCGGAACTGTGAGATTCGGAAACGATCATTTTGGTGCTATTATGGGTTATGGAGATTACGTGGTTGGTGATAGTGTGATTTCCAGGGTATATTATGTTGAAGGTCTTGGATATAATCTATTTTCTATCGGACAATTTGTGACTCAGATTTAGAAGTGGCCTTCAGAAAACATACTTGCTTTGTTAGAGAACTTGATGGTGTGGAACTTCTCGAGGAACTCGGGTTCAAACCTATACACCATCTCTATCGAAGATATGATGAAATCTTCACCCATCTGCTAGCTGTCAAAGGCTTCCAAAACTAAGTCATGGCTATGACATCGTCGTCTCAATCACTTGAACTTTGGTACCATAAACAATCTTTCCAGAAAGGACTTAGTAAGAGGATTACCCAGATTAAAGTATGAAAAAGATCATCTTTGTTCAGCTTGCCAATTAGGAAAAAGCACAAAATATGCCCACAAACCAAAACCCACAAACTCAGTAATGGAAGTTCTTCATACCCTTCATATGGATCTGTGCGGACCAATGAGAGTGCAAACGATAAATGGGAAGAAATACATTCTAGTAGTTGTTGATGACTACTCTCGATTTACTTGGGTAAAGTTTTTGAGGACAAAGGATGAAACTCCATATATCATCATCAAACTTATCAAACAACTTCAGGTTCGACTCAACAATATTGTTAGAATTGTTCGAACAGACAATGGCACAGAGTTTGTTAACAAAGACTTAATTCAGTTTTATGAAAGTGTTGGAATCAGTCATCAAAGAAGTGTTCCACGAACTCCTCAACAAAACGGTGTAGTTGAAAAACGAAATCGAACTCTTGTGGAAGCTGCAAGAACAATGTTAATTTATTCAAAGGTTAAAATGTTTCTATGGGCTGAAGCCATTGCCACTGCTTGCTACACCCAAAATCGTTCCCTTATTCACACATCTCATGGAAAGACTCCATATGAACTTGTCCATAAATGAAAACCTGATCTATCCTACCTTCGTGTGTTTGGTGCTTTATGTTACCCAACTAATGATGGTCAAGATTTAGGTAAACTAAAAGCTAAAGCGGACATTGGAGTATTTGTAGGTTATGCACCAAATAGAAAAGGATACCGAATCTACAACAAGAGAACCCGAAATATCATGGAAACAATTCACGTTACGTTCGATGAGCTGACCGGTCAAATGGCTCTAGGACAATCCAGTTCTGTACCCGCATTTCAACCTTTATCCAGTAGTCCTATCAGTTCTACTCTTGTGTCTAATCCCTCACCAGCAACTCCTTATGTACCTCATTCTGAAGATGATTTGAAGAAATTATTTGATCCAATGTTTGATGAACACTATGAGCCAAGTGCTAATGATATGTTAGTTCCATCAACATAGGCTGCCTCTATCTCTGTCAATGAAGTTAACTCTTCATTTTCAATGTCATTAAGTCAAGAAGCGCCTGCTGATCACTCTGTCTCATCAACAAATCATCAATCATCGAGTGTACACAATGGAAATGTTTTTGCGGTTACAGATGATGAAAACCCTTTTTCTCCTCCAGAAGATGAACCCTTTGAGAACATATTTGCTCTTGAATCATCATCAGAACCATCTTCTTCAGGAGATATCGACTCTGCTACTTCAGTTCCTCAATAGCAACCACATGAACACCTTAGAAAATGGACACATGATCATCCATTGGACAACATCATTGGAAACCTTTCTCGTCCGGTATCCACACGGAAACAACTTGCAACCGATGCCTTATGGTGCTTCTTCAACTCCGTACTCTCTAAGATCGAACCAAAAGACGTGAAAACTGCCATGAATGAAGACAGCTGGTTCAATGCCATGCAAGAAGAAATTCATGAGTTTGATCGACTAGATGTATGGGAATTAGTACCTGATCTAGATTATGCTATGATTATTGCTCTAAAGTGGATCTTCAAAGTGAAACTTGATGAGCATGGTAATGTTTTAAAGAACAAGGCTCGATTGGTTGCAAAAGGATACCGTCAAGAGGAGGGTATTGACTTTGAAGAATCATTTACTCTAGTTGCTCGTATCGAGGCGATCAGAATCTTCTTGGCTAATGCTGCAAGTAAGAACATGATAGTCTATCAGATGGATGTAAAGACGGCGTTTCTTATCGGAGATCTTAAAGAAGTCGTTTACGTACCCAACTGAAGGCTTTGTGAATCCAGAGCATCCTACTCACGTCTATCATTTGAAGAAGGCTCTTTACGGTTTGAAGCAAGCTCCAAGGGCATGGTATGATACGCTATCAAAGTTTCTTCTATCTACTGGATTCAAAAAAGGAGCAGTTGATCCGACATTGTTCACCAGAAAGTCAGGCAAACATTTAATTCATGTTCAAATATATGTTGATGATATCATTTTTGCCTCGACTGACCCCAATGAATGTGACCGTTTTTCAAGTGAAATGGGTTCTAAATTTCAAATGTCAATGATGGGACAAATGTCATTTTTCTTGGAATTACAAATTTCACAAAGTCCCGGAGGCATTTTTATAAATCAATCTAAATATGCAAATGAGATTTTAAAGAAATTTGGATTTGATTCTAGTGAACCTGTTGACACTCCCATGATAGAGCGTACTAAACTGGATGAGGACCACTCAAGGATCATGGTAGACCAAACAAAATATCGTAGTATGATTGGATCCCTAATGTACCTCACCCGGACATTACGTTATTTGTTTGCATGTGTGCTAGATATCAGGCTAAGCCTACCAAAAAGCACCTTGAAGCGGAGGAACCATCAATATGGGACTTTGGTACTCGAAGGACACCGGTATGTCACTAACAGCCTATGCAGATGTTGATCATGCAGGATGTCAAGATACACGTCCGAAGCACGTCCGGAGGTGCTCGCTTTTTGGGTGATAAGCTTTTAAGCTGGTCTTCAAAGAAGCAAATGAGTACTTCTATTTCCTCTACAGAGGTTGAATACATAGCCATGTCATCTTGTTGTGCTCAAATCCTATGGATGAGATCTCAATTATCGACTATGGCTTTGAATTCAACAAAATCCCTCTGATCTGTGATAATAAAGTGTTATTGCTCTCTCATGCAACAACGCACAACACTCAAGAGCAAAGCACATCGACATTCGACATCATTTCATCAGGGAGCAAGTAGAAAAAGGTGTGGTGGAACTCTATTTTGTGAGGACTGAATATCAGTTAGCAGACATCTTCACCAAAGCTCTTCCTAGAGAACGTTTTGAGTTTATCCTCCCACGACTTGGTCTAAAGAGTCTACAACCGGAAACACTCAAACGTCTTCAAGAGAAAGACGAGGAGTAAAGGTATTTCTTCATCTATCTCTTGTAAATATTTTTTCGAAAAGCAAAATACAAAATTACAAAACCTTCAAAAAGCAAATAGAAAAATATAAAACGTTCAAAAATCCATAAAAATTTGAAAAATCTTGAAAATTTCCAAAAAAATATTGTCGTTTTGTCATGATTTTCTCGATTCGATAAATATCTACGATCTTTGTGATGTCATTCGAAGAATGACACGGGACTTTAGATGTTGTTCGAATATTAAAAAAAAATCAAAAAAATAAAAAAATATTTTTGGGAGAAAGTGAAACAAATGGTTTATTGTCATTTCAAGCAGTAACCTGTTTTTCAAAGAAAGAACAGAGCCATGCCTTATCTTGTTTTTCAAATCTCATGCTCTGATTCTATAAACAATTACTTACTATCTAATGAAAACTAATTGCTTTGAAAAATAACTCGAACTCTATTTTTGAAAATCATCTGGACTTAACATTTGTCAAAAATATCTATCTCTCAATCAACAACTTATGTCATTGATTGAGGGGGAGAATGATTTCAATTAAATCAAAAGGTTATGTGTCATACAAATGTTTTTTCAAAAGATATGCATGCATGTTTAATCAATGGAGTTTAAAGTCTCAAAATCTGACCCTTATCAGTTAAAATGTTTTCATAATCATGTCACAATTCTCCTTAAAAGCTTTCAAAATCAATTTAAATCTATAGAGATCACAAATCTCAAATGATTTGATACGTGTGATCGGGGGAGAATTTGTGATTTAAATTGGATTTAAAATGATAATTCGGTAAATGGTTTTATAAGGATGTACAAGCTCTCCTTCCCACATGTGCCAAACGATTTCAAATTTTCCATGCACATGTTGAGGGGGAGCATCTATCTTAAACCACAAAGATTTGAAACGTGATTAATTTATTCCAATGTGTAGTCTTTTCCTAATATGTGCAAAACATTTTTCAAATATCTATGCACATATTGAGGCGGAACAACTATTTTGAAAACCACATTCTTTATATAACTACTCTTAGATGCAAGCCAACCCCTCAAAAATGAAAATTAGTTCTATTACAATGATGCTTGATGCAAATGTTGAGGGGGAGCTCTTGTTCTAAAAATATCAAAAACAATTCAGGTACAAAATGCTTTGATAATATATCACAAGTATCTGGATTGATTTTCAAATGGTTTTCAATTGGTTCCAATGGCAGATGAACAATACCAAATAGACCGACCAATTTTACTTTATGTATGGTGATATAAGGACGATAAGGTTAGGTATTTGTTCCCATGATCCGCCAGAACCGGAAGGATCTACCCAGAGACAATCCACTAGATAGTGTAGAAGTCCTTAGGTATATTGAAAAAAGGAGAAAAATGAGATATGGGAAGAGTGCAGACTAAGAGGCGAGCTAGTATCGGAATAAACCCAACAAAGTTCTAGTTATGAAGTCTCGGAAAGCACTGAAGGGGTTGAAGAATGAAAAAGAATTGAATGAGAAAAGGGTGAAAATAAATAGCCCTCCAATTATTCAACCTTAGGCATAAATTGGGTTCAATTCATATGCTACTGGTGGTTACCAAGGTAACATCGGTATTGAAGACAAGACGTCATGGACCCAGGGACGCACTGCACTTCAACTTCCCAAACCACTCAAGTTCCTCTTAAAAGGACTTGTTTCATTCTCACGGGAACCGACATTATCTATCGACTTTCTCTTAGAGATTGTTGATATTGAAGAAGGAGACCTCTCCCTAGTCTCCGAAATAGGATCCAAATATGCACAATTGAGTCTAGAGCCTCGAGATCATCAATAAATCTCATTAGGACACTTTCAATGAAGACTCTTTGTTTCACACAATGTGGAAAGAGAGATTATATCTTGAGTCCTACGCATTATCCTTGTGGTATTGCCAGAACATCTGAGTGATTTGCAAACATATTTCACAATGAAGATGGAAAGCCTTCTGAAGCCAACATCAAACAAGCTCCTGGTGGGTGGCATGTGAGATCTATTCAATAGATCAACCATGTGGCAACTGAACAGAAACAATGGGGCGATTCAATCTTTTGAATCAATCCTGGTTCAGGTTATGGATTGACGGATACCTTTGAAAAACCGGTCGTTGTGCTTAAAAACTCTTTTCTTTAGCACATCAACTGTGTACATATATTTCAAAATAAAAGGTGTCCATGATTGATAATTGATTTTCATTAAAACCTTTGTTGTATTGCAAAAACAATTTCTATTGAGTGATACATGATTGTTTTTCAAATATCTTTTTATCAATCAGTGAATCTCAATTCGCTGGTTCACTCACTCCGTGTTGTCTTCTTTGAGAAATTTCGGTTTGAGAACAGCTAGAGCAGCTGCGAAACCCTGTCAAGGAAATTTTTCAGAATTATACCTGATCACAGGCATTACTTGTACTGATCAACGGGGAACCGTGGGCTGTGTACCTCAATTCAACGAAAGTGATCAAAGACACTTTCGCGTACTTTATTGCTAACTGTTGTATGCAGGTACGCCAGACGTTTGCAGCTGATCAGAATGAAGCGGTCAATCCATAGCCACATGCTCACACAATGGGTTCATTTCTAAAGAAATCATGATAAGTGCATCAATGACTCTAATATTTTCACTCCATGCTTCTGCTACGCTGCTGCCAATATCATGAATCAACGAAAGCTTCCGCTACTCTTATGAGAATATATCATGATCCAGAATGTGAGCATGTCGGTCCAAATGTCACAACATCACATAAAACCAACACCACAATGGAAGAGTCAGAGATTTATGATAGCTAATGATCTCAAATGCTGGCTCAAAACTCATTATCACGTGGATCAGTTAGAGACCTCCACATTGATTATTCAAACATGCAATAATGAAGAATCAATGTCTACGAGCTCCTGTGCAAAGAACTACATCAAGAATGCAAGAACAATTTTAATGTAATATCTGTTTGTGTTCAATGTAATTTTGAGGTGATCTTGAGGTGACCTCCCTTAGGGGGAGATTGTTAGGATTTAGTAAATCCAGTTATTAAAGAGTCGGTCACCTCAAGTATATGTAATCATTAGAAAGCTCGTAGCCATAGATTAGTTAATGTTTATTAGTATTTAGTTAAGTAACACCACGGAGGATGGACGGGTCTTTACCCACTGTATGCCTGATCCACAGCCCGTTAGGTGGCGTTTTATGTAAAGAGTATAAATACTCTCTACCTTCCAAGGTAGAGAGTTAGAGCTCATAATAAGATTGTTCTTTCTCTCACTAAAGTTCCCAACCTCTAACTTTCTCTCTCTAAAACCTCTTGTATACGCCTACTTATGGTTATGATTTAGTGTGTTTGTGAAATCCAAAATGTTACAATGCTTTCAACTCTCATTGGGCCACATAAGTCCATGTGCAACATATGCAACCTTGCTTCCGAACTAGGTATGGGTTTGGGTTTATATGATGCTCTTTTGATTTTTCCTTGTTCGCATGATGGACATAAGTGATCCTTGGTGTATTTGAACTTTGGAAGTCCGTTGACGATGTTGTCTTTGGCCAGTTTGTTGATGGTGTCGAAATTGAGATGGGATAATCGTCTACGCCACAACTAGGACTTTGTTCCAGATGCTCGTGTCATAAGACATATTGGTGATGAAGAGGCCATTTGGTTAATGTTGATAGCATACAAGTTTGTATCACGATTCCCAGTTAAGAGATTAATGCCATCCAAGTTTCTAACGAAGCAAGAATTTTTCCTAAAAGCAACCTCTAAATCTGCATCATAGAACTGCCCGACTGAAAACAAAATGTGTCCCAACCCTTCGACATAGTAAACCCGAGTGATCAAATAATTTCCAAAAGGTAGATCTCCATAACCCATGATAGGTGCTACATGATCATTTCCAAAACGTACGGTTCCCATGAATTTCCAGACGAAATTGATCAGCAGCTTGATTCTGGTCATGTTCTTGGAGCAACCCGAGTCGACGATCCAAAGACATATTTCGATAACCTGCCAATAACAGAAGAAGAAGATTTTGGAAACCGTTTTGATTTTGGTTCCTTTAAGTTAGAGGTAAAATCCTGATCACACTCATAGAAGTTATCTATTGGAAAGACAGGTTCATCACTCATTCTACCATTCTGGAGTGTGAAAGTTCTACCCGTGGGTTTCCAAATGTCATCCCTAAAGTAAATACTATGCTTCTTATCAGTAGTGTAAAGCCTAAGTCTTGCCACTATTCTTCCTATTCGTTTAGCATAAGTTCTTTTAGGAACATTCTTCAGAACAGGCTTAACAATCTCTTTCTTAGAAACACAATCATCATGAACATTAGTTAAAGATTTCTTGCAAGTTAAACAAAGAGATTCAACACATTCATTAGACTTAGAAAGGTTCATAGGTTCATTACATTCAGATGAAATGTCTTTCTTCTTATAAAGCGGTAAATTCCTAGGGTGTTCTTCTACTTTCTTCTCGTTATTCAAGCTACTTCTCTTAGAGGCATGTGAGACTCTATTGTTCCTTCTATTGCTCTTAGGATTTAGTCTGTTGCTCTTAGAGGTGCTTTCTAGTCCTGTAGAAGGTAAGGCACACACATTAGGATTCACATTTTTATCTAGAGAAGTGGTTTCAACTTTCCTAGTCTCTTTGGAGTGCTTATCTAAACTTATGTCTTTTGTTCCATATGTTTTAGATGTGGAGGCAGACGCATTAGTGGTACTCATCTTAAAAAGGCCAGGTGCAAAAACTTTTGGTTTCTCGATAACCGATTTTCCTTTATCAACATAATGTTTAGGCACGGCAGGTGGAGTGACTAGTTTTGATAAATCATTTTTCTCATTGACTTGTGGAGGAGGCAGAGAAACAGACATTTTTGGTTTTAAAACCGGTTTGGGAACATTTGCTTTCTCCTCAGTCAATGGTTTTGTAATCTTAGTATCAACAGCCTTTCCTTTTTGACATTCCAGCTGAGTCCTCAAAAAACAATTTTTCTCTTTCATGTCCTTGTAGGCACGCTCATACGACAATTTGTCATACTTGCATTCCTCAGATTTTCGATCAAGTTGTTTAAAATAAGAGACATTTTCTTTTTCAAGTTTTTCAAAAGCTTTTTCATATTTTGAAACAATTACAGAGGTCTCAGACTGGAGTCTTTCACGATCTTCAACAGAATATGTTTGTAAAACAATGGACATAATATCAGTAGTCAGAACATCTTCGAAGAGAGAATCATTTAAATTTTCCAAAACTTTGATGTGTTCAACACAGTCATTAGCTTGCTTTACCAGGGATTTATGGTCCTTGACAAAGTTAGTTGTTTCTTTCAAAAATGCTTGTTCAAAATGAATTACCCTTGAGTTGATGTTATTCAGCTGAGGGGCAATTTCGTTTCAAAAACTTTTATTTTCATTATTAAAACTATTAAACCAGATGTTTGTTGTAATGTTGGTTTTAGTTTTAACAGTCTCTTGAAGATCCGCAATTCGAGTTTTCACATTGTCTAAAATACTTCTCGCATCACTTGTGTTAAAAGGATTGTTTGAAGACATTTGTTCAATCTTAGAGAGAGATTTTGAGACAACAACTGGTTTTGAAACTTGTTTTGAAACAGGTGTTGACTCTTTGTTTGAAATACTTGGTGTGATGGAAAACTTTGACTTTTATTTTTGATTAACAAAAGTAATTCCATTAATTTTGTTCCATTTGTTATAATCAATTGGTTTGATTTCCGGATTTTTTTGTTTCATTTTTGATCTACTCTCCTTAGATAGTTCTAACGTTTCAAGAGAATCATGAGCAGTTATGGGTTCATGCAAAGCATTTCCATTGTTCAAAACATTCTGTTCTTTCTGAGCTTTCTTGAGGAAACAAGGAGGTTTGTTACCAAGAGCCATTTTTGTGTTGTATGAAAATACGGATTTGTTTGATTAATCAGCATATTGGTTGATTTAGCTGAATGACCCGTTGTAACAAGCAAATTTTCCAATTTTTTTATTTTTTCAGTTTTATCAAGAATTTCATCAAGAAGAGAATCTTCTCGTTTTGAAAAATCAGTTATCAACTGCTTCTTCTCTTTTTCAAGATCAGAAAACGTTGCTTTTTGTTTAGAAAGTTGGTTATTTAGATCAGAAATTTCCTTGTTTAAAGATTTTATTTTCAAGTTCAAATTCACATCAAGTGTGTCATACTTGATTTGCAATTCTTTTTCTCTTTAAACAAAATTTCGGTAACCAAATTCGAATTCTGATTCTTTATTTTTATGAAATTCAAAGGCTTTTGCGTTCTCCTTGTAACTCTCAAGCTCAGTGGTCAATTTGGCATTCGCGGCCTTAACTTCGCGATTGACCTTTTTAACTTTCTCAATTTCAATGCCACAGTTATTGATTAATGATTCAAAGTAATCATGTGTTTCCTCATCGCCTCTGGAGATTTTGTGCCACATGCCTCCACTAGGATCCTCATCTGGAGTTTCAGAGTTAGTATTGCTACAACTCGGATTATCCAGGTATGTATCATAACTAGGTGCTGGCGTCACAGAATGATGTTCGTCATGAGTAAACACATCAAATATGACATTGTTATAGCATGGATCAATGATTGGTACCTCATATACTGCATTGGCTTCATAGACAGGAGGTGCGCGTCGAGTCGATGTCGTACTTAGTCTCCTGAAGATTTGCCATGAAGATGCAGTTTGCATTGATTTCCTCGAGGTCTTCCAAATCATCCATAATAGCAAAAATCATTTTCCTCGACACTCAATTTGCATCCCACGCTTCGACTTCTGTGCTAACAGCATAGCTTTCGAAGATACTCGGCATTCTTCTTTTTGCGGCTTAGTGGGACAGTTCCTTGCCATGTGACCCACCTTGATAGTTGTAACACTTAACCCGATTACCACGATTCACATTTCCATAAGTCCCAGATTTGAGTCGCAACATTCCATTCGATTACCCTCTCGCTCTATTCCCAACATTCGACCCATCGATTTCCAACATTCGACCCAATGCGATTACCCTGATACGGAACTGCCTGATTACCCATGTGAAATCCAGTAGCATATCCCTGTTGATTCCCAATAACTCCAACCATTTGTCCTTGATGACCCATATTCACACCCGACTATGCAATTTGCCTGTTGCGAGTGTTTGATGAAATCCTTTGGTTGTTGTTAGTTGGTGTGGAATAGCGACCTCTGAATGCTTTAGTAAAAAAAGCAAATGCAGTTGACAAAGCTTGTTCTTGTTCAATTTCAAGATCAGTGATTCTTTGTTCTTGGTATTGTTGAGACTGTTGTTGTTGAATGACTTGTTGTTCTTGTGGATAGAATTGTTGTTGAGGGATAATAGTTGGTGGTTGTGGAATGTATTGCTGCAAGTTGTTGTTAGTGGAAGATGATGAAGCTTGTTGTTGTGAGTTCACTGGAGTTGGAGTCTTTGCAATGAGTGCCAATGGATCATGATTCTTTGCTAATCTTTCTTTCCTGACTTCATTCACTTCAGTTTGGTTTTGTTTCAGAAAGTCGTTGAGTTGATCAAAGTTCACTTGATGTAAGTCTTTTGTTTGGTTGACAATAGTGACATATCGTCCCCATTCTTACGGTAGATTGTTGAGAACTTGATGTTACTTACGATAGTTCTGGGTGTCAACTTGTTTATGATCAGCTCATTCATTAAAGTGCAAAACCTTCCATAGTAGGATTCAATTGATTCTCCTGGAGTAGATGTAAACTTCTCCCATGCAGTTAGCAGCTTGTTCTCCGTATCTTTTTGACCAATTTATGTTCCATGACAAAGTCGTCTAACACGTTCCCACATATCGAAAGCAGTTTCACAACCTCTGTCAGCAGCAAAGATGTGTCTTGGTAAACCCAGTTGGACAATGTGAATTGCCATGTCATCTGCTTCGACTTGTTTCTGATCCTCTTCAGTGTATTCTGATTCTTTTTTAGCACGAGAAGATGGTGGGACGGGAGGTGTTGCATCAGGATTTCCAGGGACTTGGACTTGTCGAGGCTTGAAGGGTCCATTCATAATGGATTGAATCATAAATTTTCCATTAGGTTTGGTCTTGATGTAACGAAGCATACGACTTGTCCATTGAAGATAACCACCTTTTTCCAACATAGGAGGACGGTTTTCGGCACCGGCTGCATGAATGTCTTGTTGAGTTGCCATTGATGAAGGTATTTGATGATAAAGTTGATGTAGGATCGATTCAACGATAAAGGAGTTGTGTTTGATGAAGATTAAGCTCGGTTATTGTAGTGAAAAGTTGGTCGAAAAACTTAAAAACCTCAATAACTTCTGTTCGGAGCATTTTTAGGACTTGAAGGTTGACCCAAATGAACTTTAATTATTCGGTAGTCTATTCTCCTCGTTCTCACGGTCGTTTTGATGGGTAGAACGCTGAAAACGGAGTTACAGTTCAAAATTTATGGCCGTTTGAAGTTTTGCTTAAGATATTACTCGTAAACTTGTTCTTAGGCGTAAGATATGGTTGCTTAGGCGTAAGTTTTGTTCCTTAGGCGTAAGTTTTGAACCTTAGGTGTAAAATAGTAACCTTACGCATAATAATTAATTCTTATGCGTAAAAATATCCTTATGCGTAAGATGTTATTTTTAGGCGTAAAAAATATCTTACTTGTAAGATTTAATGCTTACTCGTAAATCACAGTCTTAGGTGTAAGATTGAAATCTTATGCGTAAAAACTTTGCTACGCGTAAAACAAGAATTGTATCTCTCTAACTTATCCAAGCTAGTGAGATTTCACAAGTCGAAGTGTTCCACAAACTTATCAAAGTGAGGGAAACACTGAGTAACCGTTAAAGCTCGAAGAATCTGCACCAAAAGCTTATGCGTAGAAACCAAAATTCTTACGCGTAAGACCTAATTCGTAGGATTAGGGTTTTGACTTTTCTTATGCGTAAGAATAGGGTTTTGACCAAAAGTTGCTTACGCGTAAGAGATGCCTAGAAATGCAAAACCACGATTTTTCACCCAAAAACACGTTTCCAAATGATTTCTTTTGCACAAACTTCGTCCAAAACACTTAAAGATCAATAAAGTCTACAACTTTAAGCTTAACAACACGTAAAAATCAAAACTTTATGCCAAAAAACTCTTGTTCTATGTAAAAAAACGCAACCTTTTTGAAAAGCTTTAACCAAAAAACGTAACACAACACTCCTAAACCATTGTTAGGCGATTGATACCAATTGTAGGACCTTAAATATCTCAACCTTATCACGTATACCACTTATCACACAAGTTACACGAACCAAACACAAACACACGTATGCGTGGAACACGTGAAACACAAACTGTTATGCGTAGAAAGAAAGAAGAAAGATTAAGAGAAAGATGGTGACTTGATGATGTTACTCGTGTATGTGTAGAGAAAGAAAGATGAAAAGAAGAACTTTAATATCAAAGGAAAACACACACACACACACACTCAAGCACACCCCTCAAATGAGACTTTGAGGGGTATTTATACTTCAAGTACTAGATGCCCTAAAGGGCTTTCCATGGGCCTCGTGGTGGACTTGGATTGGATTGGGTTACATGAACTTATTCAAGGCTAGCTTAACATAACTTCTAGCCATTTAGCTTAGTCCAATCCACGAGCCCGTGGACTATTCTAATACGATATCTAACACACGTTACAAAGTTCCTAAACGTGAATGAGCATCACTTCTAATAAAAATGTTACGGCTAACAATTTAATTATAAATATAAACTATTTAATTTTAATTCAATATTAAATAAAAGTATTTAAATTAAATAAAAATATATTTTTTTAAATTAAATAATTAAAAACTGGTTTATAAAGTTTTAAAAAAAAATTATAGATTTACAGTTTGGGACGACAATGTCGTCCCAAAGTGTTTGCAGATAAAAAAAGGGCGGGATGTATTTATTTACGTGGCTAGTTTATCAAAAAGATTTTAAATTATAAAAAAAACAAATAATTACAAAAAGACACGACATTGTCTTGCCTTTTTGTGTCGTGCCAAATCGTTTTAGTTGACTGCTCTTTTTGTTGAAAACGTGTGGGTCCTATCTGCATTTTGGGACTACATTGTCGACCCAAAAATAAATGGCGTCCCCAATTTGTAATTTTGGTGTAGTGAATATTCTTAGCACAAAAGCTCATGGTCTACAAATGTAACCTGAAAGGAAAACCCGTCCTAACCGCAACAAAAAAGCTTGAATCAATGATCAAGTCCCCAAGACCAACTCGGTACTGAAGCGACAGATGTAGCCAACGTTGTCCTCGATGGGACAGAGTGTGTCATGCTCGATGGAGAAACAAATGCGGCGGTGCATACCCGAAGTTGCGGTTCAAACCATGGCTAAGATATGCATGGAAGCCGAAAGCACTATTGGTTACTTAGTTTCTTATAAAATGATAACAGCAAATGCACCTGTACCCATGAGCCCACTTGAAAGCTTAGCATCGTCCTTTGTTCGTACCGCGAACACATCACGTGCTAGTCTTAATTTGTGCGACACGCATGACTGCTAAACTAGTGGCTAAGTACCGGCCACGGGTCCCAATTTTTTCAGTTGTCGTCCCAGAGGTTAAGAGTGATTCAGTTGAGTGGACAGCCAGCGATGAGGCACCAGCTAGACATAGTTTGATATTCCAAGGTTTGGTCCCTGTTTTATGTGCAGGGTCCACTAAAGGTTCGAAGCACCGAGTCAGCGAAGAAGCACTCGATTTTGGTCTGCAACACGCGAAAACTAAAGGGCTTTGTAAGGAGGGTGATGCAGTTGTGGCTTTGCATCGCATCGGGACTTCATCTGTTATCATGATTGTAACCGTTAAGTGATCGATCGATGCTCGATTGATAAATTTCTTCTGAATCTTATTTTATGGTTGTTCTAATGTTTTCGAACAATAAATTGTTTGCAACTTGTTTCAAGAATCAACTTGGTTTTGTTATGTTGTTTACTAAGTTTGTTAGGTTTATTATGCTATGAGTTTGGAAATATTAAGGAGTAACAATGCTTAATTTCTACTAAAGTACATTTAGCAATGTCGCTATGGGCAAGTTGCAAAGTGCTACTGCCACACCCAATGGGAAGAGAGTGAACAGTGAAACGCACAGTAACTAACGGTCGTTAGTTAACGACCGTTATCTACTAACGGTCGTTAACTTATTTTTTTTTTTATTTTTTTTTTTTTTAAGAAACTAAAATGCGGCAAGAGTCCCTGAGGTTTAACTTGCGTTGAAAATAGGTCCTCTAAGGACTAATGTAAAAGTGACTAACGGTCGTTAGTTAACGGCCGTTATCTACTAACGGTCATTACTTTTTTTTTAAAATACTTTTTTAAAAAACCAAAAATGCGGCAAGAGTCCTTGAGGTTTAACTTGCTTTGCAAAATAGGTCCTCTAATGACTAACGATGTAATTTTTTTTTACATAATTGGTCCTTCATGTTAAACGTTCGTTACACAAATAGTCCTACTAACCGCCGTTACTTAACGGTTGTTATATAACGACATTCTATCATTTTTAATTAAGAAGCTCTATATAAAACGCAACGCAGCCAAGGCTTGATAACATATTTTTTGGTAAATTTGCAACCGCTTAATTTTATTGCTCACGCTTAAAATACTAAACATATCTAATAGGAACATACTTAGCTCGAACGTTAAATAATACTTATGTATGCAAACACCCCGCTGCGAAGCGCGGGCTAAAAACCTTGTAATTTTACAAGAGGCAAAATATGAATACATTATTGAAAAATGTATCATGTCGAAAAAAATGTACTAATAAAAGTAGACAAAATTATGATATACACATGTAGTAACTTCTGATATATGTACACTGTTACATAATGAACATTTGATTGTTTCAAAATGTGTTATTTATTTGAGCTCATATCCATATCTAACAAGAGAAATTTTGATAAAGAATGTGTCAATTTCACAAAAAAGGTTGACAATTCGTATTAATTAGTGTTAAATTTTGGGGTATTAATTTGTGGCAAACATGTCATTCTATCAATTGCTAATGGCTCTCAAGTTATGATTCATTGCAGGCTTATTACAGGGGTTAATCATGGTCAAAGCATTATTGATTTAAAGCTCCAAGAAGTTCATTTCTGCTGAAGCATTACTCTTTCTGCTGATGAATCATTTATAGCCGTTAGAGGGGTCTTAGTGTATCTTTTTCTCCTATTTAATAAATCCCTTAATCTAGAGTTAGGCACAACTGCGTGTGCAATCATTGTCTCACATTCTTTTCTTTCTGATCATTTCATTGTTCTTGTCTTCTCTTTGTATTTGTATGATTATTGTCTCATTGACATTAATCTAATCTTGTAACACTTGATACTATTGTGGATTAATCTAAGCCGACTATTGAGGCTTAGGTTTGAATAAAGGTTCTATTGTTCATCTTGTGTTGCTGATACTTTCGTACATGGTATCAGAGCTTCAGGCTCATAATCATCATTGATTATACATCCAAGGGTTTCTTTGTGGAAACTTGGGGACATCTCTTCAGCAACAACTTGGTGGTTTGTGGTTATTGCTATTGGCATAATCATTGGTTATTTCTTATTGTGATTTGTTCTTTCCACGCATATTGCTCTCGTAAGTCTAAGTCTAATCTCTTCTTCAAACAAACGCGATTACTTAAGTCTTTGTGGGTGCAAGCGGGTAAACTAACATCTTGATCGCCACCTCTGAGTGGTATGAATACCGCCTGTTTACCCATTCCACGGGCTTAGTGCTTGTTGTTTCTTAATTAAAAAGTCTTATTTATTTCTTTATGCGTCTATCTGCTTTTGTCTATCTTATTATATCAATCACCGTCTTATTGTTGGTATTATGGCTATTGGTGATGATAATATTGGTGGTGGTGGTTCTTCCACTGAGAAAAGCTTATCCTTTGGTGATGCTTTGTATTTACACCCCAATAACACAAATGGTACTCCCATTATTACTATCAAACTCACTGAAAATTATAAAATATGGAATATGGCCATGACCTTTGCCTTAAGGAACCACAATAAGTTAGGGTTTATTGATGGTACTTGCATAAGAGATGATTTGAACCCTAGTCTTGCTAATCAATGGGATACTTGTAACTCTGTTGTGGTTACTTGGATTCTTAACTCTCTCACCAACTATTTTTTGGTGCTATATATGCTAAAACTGCTTATGAAATGTGGAATGATCTTAAAGATACCTATGATAAGGTTGATGGTTCAGCTATTTTTAATTTGCATAAAAATATAAACTCTCTTAGTCAAAGTGGGTCCTCTCTTGCTGATTGTTATAACAACCTTAACTCTTTATGGAAACAATTTGATTGTATGATTAGCTTGCCTCCTTGCACTTGTGAGGTCAGCAAAACATTTTGAAAAATACAATCAACTAATCAAGTTAATGCAATTTCTTATGGGTCTTGATGACTCCTATGTTCCCATCAAAAGCAATATTTTAACCAGAGATCCTTTGCCTAATGTCAAAACTGCTTTCTCTGTTGTCTCTGGAGAAGAATCTCACCGAAATGTTTCATCTGGGAATAGCTGCCTAAACTCAATGCTACAGCTTTTTCTGCAAAACTTTGATGGTGGAAAATTTTTGATAACAAAAAGGATTTAACAACAACAACTTTAAAAGTTCGGTTTTAATGATGGTAACGACTCAAACAACAGAGGACCAAACATGAATCTCAAATGTACTAACGCAAAAACAGTCACACTGTTGATAGATGTTATGATCTCGGTTGGTTATCCTTGGATATGTCAAAAGGAATTTTAATTCTAAACCCTTCAGCGTAACAATGTTTCGCTGACACTAATCTTTCCACGATAATGGAGCTATCAACTCTCCTGTCTCTTTGTCTAATGAATGCTCTCGGACTTATGAGTCTGCTTAATGAACAACAAAGTGTCTTACAAGCTAATGCCAACGCGTGGCGGGTAAAACTTTTGAACCTTCTTTAATGGCAGTGTCAAGTTTAACATAAACTTTGACAAATTTTTCAACAACAACACTAAAACCTTATCTGGAAATATAAGTCTTGGTTGGATTGTTGACTCTGGTGCAAATCAACACATGACATGTTTAAAATTTTTAATCAATGTTGTTGACATTTCAAATCTTGGTCTAACTGTTGGTCATCCCAATGGTACTCAGGCCTTAATTACTAAAATTGGTGATTTAAAGGTCAATAATGACCTAACTCTTTTTTATGTTCTGGTTGTTCCTGAGTACAATGTCATCTGTCATTGTTCATAAGATTGCTAGAGACAATAAAATGTTTGTTGGCTTTAATGAATCTAATTGCTATATACAGGATTTACATCAAAAAGGATTGTGGGGATTGGTAAACAATGCAATGGGTTATATATGTTTGATATTGATTCCACATGTAAGATTGCTTCTAATAACTGCATTTCTGTTTGTCATGTTTCTAGAAATCTCTGGCATCAAAGACTTGGTCATCCCTCTGACCAAGTCCTACATATACTTAAAACCACACTTAATCTTGATGGTACCTCTGAATCGGACCATCTTTGTGATACTTGCAATAAAGCTAAACAAACCAGGGAACCATTTCCTTTAAGTGAACATAAATCAACTAAAATTGGTCAACTTGTTCATCTAGATGTATGGGGACCATATAAAGTCACAAGCAGAGATGGTTACAAATATTTTTTGACCATTGTTGATGACTATTCTAGGGCATCTGGGTCTATATGCTTAAGGGAAAGGATGATGTTTATGTTTCCATTGTTAACTTTACTCATATGCTATCAAATCAATTTGAACACAATGTTAAGATATTCAGAAGTGATAATGGGACAAAATTTGTCAATAACAAACTTCAACACTTCTTTCATGAAAAGGGAATTTTACATCAAACCTCTTGTGTTTACACACCTCAACAAAATGGTATTAGAAAAGGAAACATAGGCATCTCCTTAATGTGGCTAGATCCCTTATGTTTCAGAGGGAATTACCTTTATATCTTTGGCTTTGAATGTGTTCTAACTGCTTTGCTTATGTCATAAACAGTTTACCCTCTTCGGTGTTGTCCGGCAAGTCTCCTTCTTCCTTGTGTATGGGCATGACCCTTCACTCTCTCTCCTTAGAGTCTTTGGTTGCTTATGCTATGCCACCATTCTCAACATCTCTGATAAATTTGGTAGTAGGTCTGAAAAAAGTGTCTTTATTGGCTATTCAAATGAGAAAAAGGTTACAAACTCTTGAGCTTAGAAACAAAAAATATCTTTTATTCCAGAGATGTCAAATTTTATGAAACTGTTTTCCCTTCAAAATGAAAAATTCTTTGTCAAAACCTTTTGTTGAAACTTATGTGCCTAAAGATTTAAATCACAAAAATTTCTTTGACTCACAAATAAGTCCCAATGATGAAGGAAGAGTGACATCCTATGATGATGGCACAGTGGTAAGTCATCCTACTAGGATTGATGAACTGGTTGCAACATCTATAGATGATAATACACACACGAGGGCACCATATCACATGAATCACATCCTGCGATGCATCTTCGATTCTCGATACATCACCTGATTAGCAACAAGAAAGAGGCTTGCCAACCACTACTGCTAGAAGGTCAACCAGAGTTTCTAAGTTGCCCAGTAATCTTAATGACTTTATTATAGAAGGAAAAGTCAAATATGGTGTTGAAAAGGTTGTTAATTACTCTAATCTTAACAAAGAAAATTACTGCTTTGCTTCTAGTCTTAATAAAAGTATTGAACCTACCTGTTATGAAGAAGCTATCCTTGATAGTAATTGGGTTGATGCTATGAACTCTGAAATTGAGGCCTTAAATGAAAACCATGCTTGGGATATAAGCTGATCTACCTCTAATAGAACTCCTATTGGTTACAAATGGATCTTTAAAATCAAATATAAAGCCAATGGTGAAGTTGATAGATACAAGGCTAGACTAGTTGTTAAAGGCTATAACAAAAGGGAAGGAATAGACTATGATGAAACTTTTTCTCCTGTTGTGAAAATGTCTACTGTTAGATGTCTTATTGCCTTAGTTGTAAAAAACAAATGGCCTCTTTTCCAACTTGATGTTAACAATGCCTTCTTATATGGAGATCTTAATGAGGATATTTATATGACCATCCCCAAGGGGTTCTGTAATGAGAACAACAAGAATAAAGTTTGTAAACTTGTCAAGTCTCTATATGGCCTAAAACAAGCTCCCAGGAAATGGAATGAAAAACTTGTTAGTGTTTTAAAATAAAATAACTTTGTTCAATCTGTCAATGATCATTCTTTGTTCACCAAAACAGAGAATAACGAGTTTATTGCTCTGCTTGTTTATGTGGATGATATTGTCTTCACTGGAAACTGTATTGATGAGATAAACTTATTCAAAGAGTTTCTAAAATCAAGATTTCATATCAAAGACTTGGGAAACTTAAAATATTTTCTTGGCATTGAGGTTTTAAAAACGGGGAATGACATATGTCTCACCCAAAGAAAATACTGTCGAACTCCTCAAAAGAATTTGGTCTTATTGGGTGCAAACCTGTGTCCACTCCTATGGAACCCAACTCTGTCCTTCCATACATTCCCACTGCTGATGATCCCTTACTTATCAACATCACTAGCTATCAAAAGCTTCTTGGGAAACTTATCTATCTTACCCATACAAGACCTGACATCTCATACTCAGTTCATTGTCTAGCACAATATATGCATTCTCCCTTGAAATCTCATCTGGAATGTGCCCTCAATGTTATGAGATATCTAAAAGGAGCCCGAGAAAAGGTCTAAGGTACAATTTCAGCAACTCTGAAAACCATCTTGAAGGATGCAAAGATGCGGTGGGCTAAATGCAAGAAAACCGGAAATGTCACGGTTATTGTGTTTTCTTTAATAATTGTCTGTTCTCATGGAAAAGTAAAAAACAAAACACTCTTTCAAAATCTTCCACAGAAGCAGAGTATAGATCTATGTCTACTGCTGCCTGTGAAATTATCTGGATTCAAAAAATCTTAAAAGATCTGAAAGTTGATATCAATCTTCCTGTTAACCTTTTTTGTGATACCAAATCTGCCTAACAACTTGCTGTCAATCCTGTTTTCCATGAAAGATCAAAACAATTTGAAATTGATGTTTACTTCATCAGGGAAAAAATTGCAAGAGGTGTTATAAGTGCCAAAAAGATTGGCTCTTCAAACCAAACTGCAGCTGTTTATCAGCATAAATTTTTGTGTGAAAAATTGATATTGTTTGATATGTTTGCCCATCAAATTAAGGGGGAATGTTAAATTTTGGGGTATTAATCTGTGGCAAACATGTCATTCTATCAATTTGCTAATGGCTCTCAAGTTATGATTCATTGCAGGCTTATTACAGGGGTTAATCATGGTCAAAGCATAATTGATTTAAAGCTCCAAGAAGTTCATTTCTGTTGAAGCATTACTCTTTCTGCTAATGAATCATTTATAACCGTTAGAGGGGTCTTAGTGTATCTTTTTCTCCTATTTAATAAATCCCTTAATCTAGGGTTAGGCACAACTACGTGTGCAGTCATTGTCTCACATTCTTTTCTTTGTGATCATTTCATTGATCTTGTCTTCTCTTTGTATTTGTATGATTATTGTCTCATTGACATTAATCTAATCTTGTAACACTTGATACTATTGTTGATTAATCTAAGCCGACTATTGAGTCTTAGGTTTGAATAAAGGTTCTATTGTTCATCTTGTGTTGCTGATACTTTCATACAATTAGCCATCACTATGATACAAATTGGATGTTACCTGGATTTAGCATACAATTTAAACCATATATCGATGGCTGCATAATACTGATATCAAGTTGCATGAACCATTTACACCACAAATATAAGCAAGTGACATTTCTTGTCCTAAACCAATGTGGGACAAAACTTCATACAAGTTTTGACAAAGGACACAACACTGTAATCAAATCATTTCTATTTTCTCATTATACATTAATTGTTTTACTTACGCTATGAAAAAAATCGATAAGCAAGTGATATTTCTTGTCTTCAACACACTAATATTTGTGAAGTAAATAAAAAGTGGCTACTACAATAACGAGTAATTATGTGAAAACTTTATGTATAATAAATGGCTTTGTAAAGAAGCTGATGTGGTTGTGGCTTTGCATCATATCGGGACTTGATCGATCTATTGTCAAGATTGTGACGGTCAAGTGATGATCATTGATCAGCTTCACCGTCATTGTTATTCTACAGCTTATTCTAACATAAGAAACTTATATAAACCGAAAAGATCCAAAATAAGCCACAAAAGGCGAGCTTAATTATGAAACATAAGCCCAAAATCATATAAGTCATAAATCGGCTATATAAACCGAACAAAACACCCCCTTGATAGCCAAATCATGTTACATAGTGAATACCCTAGTTATAATACTTGCACCCGCCATTTTCGTTTATATTCACATGCAAATTGACATTTTCCTTTCTATAGGATTATCATGGGTGATTTTGGTGACGACTGCCTGGTTTCATACTAGTCGTTATATTCGGGTTGGTTTTTCTCCTAAGTCTGGCACTTGTCACGCTGTACATCGTTAATAATCATTGGCCACCAGTACCAATCTCAGATTTTTCATTAGTAACAAAGGGTGCTTATCAATTGCCGGTGAGTACCAAGGAATATGAAATCGAGTTTTATTAAAAGATATCCTCTTGGAAGTGAAACACGAGCTGATATTTAGATTACTATTGTCACAAAATATATAAAAAAGATCAGACATTATCACAATATTGCCAATATGAACTCAAGCAGTTAGTTGATAAAGCCAAGATTTCGTAACTACTTATTGCAACAAGCTTAAGAGTTAAGGAAAATATCATCAAGAGGTTGGAATATGCCCATTCTTTCCTACTTATTTTGCGGACTTTTTATTTTAATATTTATTGCTTTGTTGATGTTTAGTTTTGATTTGTTTAAGTTTGACAGTAAACTTCACACTATAGCATTACATAAAATTGGTGTTTAATATTTATAAGATTTTGCAAGACACGTAAGCAGTTCAAATTTCCAAACTTGTTAGTCCACAAACCTGAGTTTAAAGAGATAGTTGAAAGGGAGTGGAAACAGGGATGGCTATCATATGTTCTCTGGGGTCAAAAGAATGAGGTTTTTGAAAGGCCCCTTCGTAAACTTGTGTTGAACCAAGCTAATCTTCACAAGCGAGTTTCTAATCTTAGAGTCGAGCTTGATGCTATTCAAAAAGCTCTGGACCAAGACATCTGGTGCATACCCAGAAGTCGCGGTTTGAACCATGCTTAAGATATACATGCATGGAAGCCGCAAGCACCATTGACTATTCAGTTTTTTATAAGATGATAACTGCAAACGCTCCCGTACCCATGAACCCACATGAAAGTTTTGCATCACCCAATGTCCATACCGCAAATACGTCTCGTGCTAGTCTTATTTTGGTGCTGACACGTGGCGGAAGTACTGCTAAACTAATGGCTTAATACCGGGTCCCAGTTTTGTCAGTTGTGGTCCCATATTGAGTTGAGTAGACAGCCAGCGACAAGGCACCGTCTAGACATAGTTTGATCTTCCGAGGTTTGGTCCCAGTTTTATGTGCAAGGTCCAATAAAGGTTCGAGCACTGAGTTAACCTGACTGAAGAATCACTTGATTTTGGTCTCCAACACGCGAAAACTAAAGGGCTTTGTAAGGAGGGTGATGCAATTGTGGATTTGCATCGTATCGGGACTTCATCAGTTATCAAGATTGTGACTGTCAAGTGATAGGTCGATGATCAATAGAAAACTTTCCTATGAACCTTCTTTTTTGGTTGTTTTTATGTTTTCGAACAATAAATTGTTTGCAACTTGTTTCAAGAATCAACTTGGTTTGTCATATGTTGTTTACTAAGTTTGTCCGAGTTGAGTTACGCAATCTTGCAATACATTTGGAAATAAGTTGTAACAATACTTGATTGTCTTAAAAGAGGCAAAAACATACATAAGAAATTCTGATTTGAATGTTATTTTTCACAAAAATGTTACATGAGAAATTCTGATATTTGAATGTCATTTTCAAAAAAAAAAATTAACTATTCGTATGATTTTGAAATGGGGTGTGTTAACCATAGATGCTAATTGTTATTGTTAAATAAATAACAACCAGATAACACATTCTATTGCTACATAATACAAATATCAAATTCCATCAACAATTCACACCACAAATATAAGCGAGTGATATTTCTTGTCTTCAACCAATGTGGGATAAAACTTCGTACAAGTTTTGACTAAGGTTGCTCAAAGGACACAACACTATAATGTTTGTAAAGTAAATAAAAAGCTGCTACTACAATAACAAGTAATTATGTAAAAGCTATATGTAAAATAAATGGCTTTGTAAACAAGCTGATTTGGTTGTGGCTTTGCATCAATCGGGACTTGATCGATCTATTATCAAGATTGTGACTGTCAAGTAAAGAGCTTCACGATCATTGTTATTCTACATCTTATTATAACATAAAAAACTTATATAAGTTGTAAAGATTCAAAATAAGCCAACAAAAAGCGAGCTTATGAAACATAAGCCCAAAATCAAATAAGTGATAAACCGAAACCAAAACAAACACCCCCCTTAATAGCCAAATCATGTTACATAGTGAATACCCTAGTTATAATACCTGCACCCGCCATTTTCGTTTATATTCACATGCAATTCTATAGGATTATCATGGGTGATTTTGGTGATGATTGTCTGGCTTCTATACTAGTCGTTATATTCGGGTTGGTTATTCTCCTAAGTCTGGCACTTGTCACGTTGTACACCGTTAATAATCATTGGCCACCAGTACCAATCTCAGATTTTTCATTAGTAACAAAGGGTGCTTATCAATTGCCAGTGAGTACCAAGGAATATGAAATCGAGTTTTATTAAAAGATATCCTCTTGGAAGTGAAACACGAGCTGATATTTAGATTACTATTGTCACAAAATATATAAAAAAGATCAGACATTATCACAATATTGCCAATATGAACTCAAGCAGTTAGTTGATAAAGCCAAGATTTCGTACTTAAGAGTTAAGGAAAACATCATCAAGAGGTTGGAATATGCCAAAATATTTCCTACTTATTTAGAGGACTTGTTATTTTAATATTTATTGCTTTGTTGATGTTTAGTTTTGATTTGTTTAAGTTTGACGGTAAACTTTGTTGGTTTAATGGACAATAAATTAATTGTCGTGAGTTAGGATCGAACTCGAGACCACGGTCGTTAGATATAATTGAGAAGGACTAAAGATGAAATTAGAGATCGAGAAGGTTCTAGAATCCCTTGTGGGAGTCCTAGACCGATCGTCCAAAGGGTTACCATAACCCAATCCTTAGCCAACTTGTTCACCAAGTTAGTTTGGGTATAAATACAAAACCAAGGGTGTTTGTAATTTATCTCTTGTACTCATTAGCTAAACCTAAAACTTATTTTGTGTGTTTCTTTGCTAAAACCGGTCGACACACACCTTAAGGGTGTCGAGCCTTAACTTTTCCAATACAAAGTTATTTGTTTGATTAAAACTAACATTCCTTTAATTCAGTATAGTACGTGTGTACAAGAAAGTGGTACTAACACATTATTGTTAGTATTCTTGGATTGAATTACAAAATCGGTAAGGGGCAATTCACATAATCCTATAAACCCTAATTAGGGTTCATCCAATTGCTAGTTTTGTGGATTTGATTCTTGTTCGGCTAGAATCAAGAAAGGTACGCATATTCTTGTTTATGTTAATTAACTATTCGTTAATCTTTCCTATACACTTCCACATGTGTACTTGATGTTTATCGTTAAAATTTTTAGGGTTTTAAAATTGTTTGTTAACCTTATCGAAACCTAGAATTAATATATGTGTTACATGAGTAATTCATGAATAATATGTTATGTGACATGGAATTATTAATATGCGATCTTGTGACTATTTGAATAATTGTTATATTATATCCATGATAATACATGCATGTTTGTCATGGATGGTTGCTTGAATATTGTTTAATTGTTAAGATATTTTATCACATGTTTATTTATGATAAATCTTGAATTGGGAAGACTCCAATTATATATTAATGAATCAATTATGTGCAATTTGGTATATTATTAATTATAGGTTTACACAATCGATTCGTCGATGTACGTGGCTCACTTTCAATTGAGAGAGTGAAAGCCCTAATTAATATATACATTAATCAACCTAGACATTGATTATTAATAGGTTTTATCGAATAAGTTGCATGTGGCTACTTGTTTACATGTATAAATTGTTTATTATGTGAGCATTGTTTTTTAGTTGTTTATTTTCTATTTACTTGTTTGTTTATTATGTTAGACAGTTTTAAGCAAAGGGTAATTTTAATAGAAAAATAATACAGACTAAACAATGGTGAAATTTGATTTGTTTTTGAAGAGTTAAGTTTTCAATAGTTTAATTGATTGATGATTTTGGTACAAAAAGTGGGAACGGCTCACCCAATTTGACGGACTGTGTGGGAAGTATAAGGAGGGGAGCGCATTAAATTGTGACCCTAAAGAAGGAGGTTATTGCTTCAGCGCTGACCAAATTCTCCGCTTCTTTGCGAGTCAAATTGGAGTTACCAAGTAGGCTATGAGTACAAAATCATCTTAAAGGCGAATTAGCTTTAATTCCATGCGCCACTTTTGTGGTAATTATCCGAAATACTAAGTCTTTAGACTTATGCAAAAGTACGATATAATGAACGATAATTAAAGGTAAATTCATTGATTGGCGAAACCAATACCTCAATCAAAACTTTGATAATTTGATCTTTATGAATTGGTTAATAAAAAGTTTTTTATTAAAATTTATGCTACAAGATGAATGCATGACATCTTTGTACATATTTGATTTGACACTATAATTCAAAACTAGTACCCTTTTAAAAATTAAGTTAAGTGCCATCTAGTTAAAGGAACACTTGAAGTTGCAATTTACGTCATGTGGGAACTTGGCGAGATTGTAATGGAAAGGTAAATCTTTATGTAAAGTCAGACCTTACATGAACATATTTGCAGTTCTTTAAGTTAGACGACTTAAATTGAGTAGTAAGTGAGACCTAGACTCAAGGCACAAGATGGGATAAAACATGTTTACATTTGCAACAGGGTTGGAAAATGTAAATCCCATAATGATCTAGGAATTGGAAAATGTTTGCCAATTATTGTTTGACAGATTACCTTATTATGTGCTTTCGTTACTAGCAGATCAACTGATGTAATGGAACTATGATAATTTGGATCCTAGTTTTCGAGAAAATTCTATGGTTATATGAATATTACCTTGGGTATTTTATTTTCTTGAAAAGTTTAATTATCGAAAATACTAAAATTGAATTTTGCTAATTCTTTAATTGTATTAACGCAACATTAAACCGTAAACGTAGGTTATTCCTGTATTGGTAAATTGATCTACACCTGTAAGGGTTTTTGGTAGAGTCAACTTTGCTAAAAGAATAAACCTAATCCTCTTTTCATAAGAAAGAGTGAGATTCAATCATATTCCTTTTCATGAATGAGAAAGGTATGATAGGACAAATTAGAATTGTCTAAATTCTAAATTCATAACTCGTAAGCAAATTTTAATAGTTAAGAAAATTGCATATTTTCTGAGTTATTAAATTAGAAGCAAGACTAATTCTTGCAAAATTAATAAAAGACAAACTAGCATATTTTATCTTGTTGTTGTGCTTTGACCATTTAAAAGTACTACTTACAATTGTTGGAATGGTAGAACTATTAAGAAAGAAATTGCATGCCCAATTTTTCAAGTTAATAGCATTGATGGATAATTGATCATCTACATAGTAGAATACACTATTTTAGTACATAAGTAATTGTTATGTATGGACTTTCTCAAAAGTGTAGGGAAGTAAATAGAACACTATTTTCTTTCACTGGTTACTGAAACACTTACAATGTTGTCAAATCCAGTGGGAGTATTGTGTTCTTATTACTGAATAAGGAATTAATGTAATGATCTCTAATTCAGTGGGAGTTACAAGCTTTTTCATCTTGGTAGTAACCCAGATTATCTCTAGAATGTCTTAAGATAATTACTTTCCACTTGTAGACACTTATGTTTTCAAGGATAGTCATGTACCTTTCCTTGTTAGATAATGAAGTGGTTCTACATCTACTAGTTATGCTAATATCAATGACAAAATCATATTGGTCACATAAACAAACATATGTCGTGTTGTTTATCTGCTACATGATGTTGTTCAATGCACAAGTGGGAGAAATCTATATTGTGTGCAAGGTACAACATATAAGTATATGATTTAACGGATTCTCTTGACTGCAAGGTAAGAGACTAACGTTCTAATATAACTTGAACATATCTAATTCAAGAAACACTTGGTGTTGCAATTTACGTCATATGAGAACTTGGCGAGATTGCAACAACAAAGTAAATCTCCATGTGAAGTCAGACCTTGCATGGAAATATTTGCAGTTTCTAAATTAGACAAGTATTTAGAACATGTGTCAAAATGATATACAAGACTACTTCAAATTAGATATTTATGTATTATTAGAATGACATAAAATGAAGTAATCTAATACTACTTCAATTTGTTTATTTATGTATTTTGGAATGACATAAATGGAAAATAATGTAGTCCTACATTATTGTGAAGTAAATAAATTAACTTGAAATTACTATTGAAACTAAGAGTTGTGTTCATAATTACTTTAGTTAAACATGTTTATGATTCATTGTAGAGACATAAACATAAAGTCTTTTAAGACTTATAATAAAGTAAGACGTTAACTTATTATGGTTTTTAATTAAGACATATACAAGAAGTCATTGAGTTGATCAATGATTTATAACGTATAATGGGATTATAACAGTTTATGTTTTCTTGATGAGACATGGATATGAAGTGACTTGGTTAAAAAGTACTTGTGTTATAAAGCATGCAATTGGCTTGGAAAGTCTATTATAACATTAAGTTGACTTAGTTGGTATATAGGTAAGCCAAAAGGAATATGTTTATCTTATATATTGTTAGATTGTCTTACAATATTAATTCTAATGAATACCACAAGATGATGGTATGTTCAGTTAGGAAAATCAAACTCTATTTGATTTGTTTGATTCAAGATAACCATAACTTCTTTCTTAAAAAGTAACAAGGTTTGAAAATTGAGTATGGATTGAATATTCTCACTATGACTCCAACCTAGAAGATTAATAAAACACCATTTTATTATGGAATGTGATGAATCACATTAAGTTTTAAAATTGAAGATTCTGAATTTGTTAAACTACTTGTGAATAGGTTATTAACAAACTAAAGTCAGGAATTGTCAATGTGTATTTGTAAAGTCCCAAAAAGATAACAATGTAATTTTGCTCTAATTGCTAAGTATATATAGATAGTCTATATATTACAAAAGGCAAGTGGGAGTTTTTTTTAGCTTGAAAGATAAAATTACAAAATACATAATCTTTTTAAATACACTAGTAAATATCATGATGAGGCTTGATATGAAATGTTAACCTCAAGATGATGGAATTTTCATTCATGGATCTGCAAGGATATCTCAGATATTTGATTTATATGATGAGAAGAACATGAGTTACAGGATTATAGTAAACCTGATAATCATTATGATGGATTACCAAATATTGAATTGGGTAAATTACTCATACTATGAATGTTAAAGATGTTGTTCATAGAGATAATCAATTTTGGAAATTTTGTTTATCTTAATAGTTAGACTAGAGAATGAAGATGAGTTTCTTCAAAGAGATGGAAAACTCTAGTGGTTTTAAATTCGTGTAGAAATCATATGGATAAAATTGTACACATATTTAATGCATGTTTTATGACAAGATTATTAATCATACTTAAGCAATTAATTGTGATTGAATATTCTTTCCTAGACACATTAAATATATAAAGATGATAATTGTCATACTTGTTTTCATTGATATGAAATATGACAATGGAATATCAAAACTCTTTCTTGAGAAATTACTTGAGCGAGGACGGTAAGTAATTGAAAGGTTTTTTGAATTCATATAATCTTTGGAAGTTTATGAAGTGCAATAATTTATGAATGGATAAATGCATGCATCTTTAAAATTATTCTTATGTTTAATTATTAAATCCTAGTTTTGATTTATAATTGAAATAAGATAAAGTTTTAAGTATTCCTGAAAGCTAGTGGGAGTATTATGTTAAGATTTTAAATCTTATATGTTGTATAACATATAGGAAGTCATTCCTTTTAAGCTAAATGTTAAGTCTTAGATTGGAATGAAACTTCACTTGTAAGATTTAAGAATTAAAACATACAACCTTGGAATATATGTTTATTATTAATAAACATGTGCAGAAAAATAAATGATTCTAATAAAACATGATATATCATTTGTGAAATAGATAAATATTTTTTGATAAGATAGAACATAAATGAAATCTAAGTTTGACCTGTAGATTCATCATGTACATCATGTTGTGTATTAAAATTGTTGTATCATTCTTAAGTGATTTGACAACATTGATATCTAACTAAAAGTTATTAGATAACTTGTGTAATGAATATACTAATAGAATTGCATCCTCAGCCTGGAATTGCTCCTAGATTCTATGGATGAACAATATGTCAATTGTTGTGCAAATTGTCATCAGCTACAAACTTGAAAGTTTGGAAGACATCAAACATTACACAATAAGATATTAAAGTTTACGGAGTTTTAATGAGCATATTGTTGTTTGTATGCAATGATGCTGGTTTAACTGAGATGACACTCAATACTAGTTATGGTAGGATTTCATCCTTGTTAATTGTCATGTGAACTAGTTGTGCTACTAAAAGCACAGTTGCATTATACATTAAAAGAATAAGAATACTTTAAACTTTAAAATGTTTGAAAGATTAAATTGTCATAAATTGGTGATAGAGGATATCACACACTTTATGAATTATTATGTGGATTGGTGAATGCACACATACAAGGATTTCACTAATTGAATTCTTAAAATAAGTATTCTCAAAATTACGATAGATCAAGTTGGTTGATTTATGTCTTGTCAACAAGTATGATTGTCATTACTTGAGGCATAATTCATCAACCGGAATTTTCATGCATTGATCTATTTAGTATTTGGATAAAAGATATTAAACAATTATTATAAAAAAAATCAAATACTTGGTATGTTTGGCTTTATAATATATTGTGTCCTATATTTGCATGTTTAATCCGTGAATAAATTTATTTATTCTAAATCGTCCGTTGTTAATTAATGATATGCGAGTATCATTAAACTAAGACAAATCTGAGAGATATGGTAGAATATACTTGAAAGTATATTGATGAGACTGCATACCAATTTCAGATGATATTCAATGATTTGAATATAGGACTTATCCCAACTATATAATTTACTTTATGGATATTGTTGTTAAGTAAATTATGAATAGTTATCCTCAGACTTGAGATATCAGATAAGTGTCATGAATGTAGTGCACTTCTGTGGAACAACTTAACGTTATACTTAACTGGTAGTCATAAGGGTTGTTTCCTGAAGTGTTGCAAAGTTCATGGGTTATTCTTGTAGTCAAGATAGAATTTGTTCCTTCAAATTTTATTTGGAGTTTAATACTGTTGGGCCCCTCGTAGGGTTGACAAGATGTTTGCGTGGCCACGCCCAAAGATCTCCCCTGAATATGTTCAGAAAATTTGGTAATCTTGCTCAATCACTTACAACGAGAAACAGAATGGTTGAATAAAGAATGACTTAATTCCATATCTTTATTTAACATGGTATTAGAAACAAAAGGATAATAATAATGAGAAATCATTAAAATGTTTTCCAGGAGCCTTGCTCGAGTTGTACTAGAGTCATCGAAGTGTTGCTAGACGCTAACCGATGTGATCACTCTATTAAGATATGTCCAAGTGGGAGCTGTTGGTTTAATGGACAGTAAATTAATAGTCGTGAGTTAGGATCGAACTCGAGGCCACGGGATTGCACACTTTACGTATTATAATTAAAGTTAATAATTAAATATAAATGTTGTATTTATTTATTAATTAAACGAAATAACATAACGGACATTAAGTAATTAGTTGTAATGGACTAACGGTCGTTAGATATAATTGGGAAGGACTAAAGATGAAATTAGAGATCGAGAAGGTTCTAGAATCCCTTGTGGGAGTCCTAGGCCTATTGTCCAAAGGGTTACCATAACCCAATCCTTAGCCAACTTGTTCACCAAGTTAGTTTGGGTATAAATACAAAACCAAGGGTGTTTGTAATTTATCTCTTGTACTCATTAGCTAAACCTAAAACTTGTTTTGTGTGTTTCTTTGCTAAAACCGGTCGACACACACCTCAAGGGTGTCGATCCTTAACTTTTCCAATACAAAGTTATTTGTTTGATTAAAACTAGCATTCCTTTAATTCGGTATAGTACGTGTGTACAAGAAAGTGGTACTAACACATTATTGTTAGTATTCTTGGATTGAATTACAAAACGGTAAGGGGTAATTCATATAATCCTATAAACCCTAATTAGGGTTCATCCAATTGCTAGTTTTGTGGATTTGATTCTTGTTCGGCTAGAATCAAGAAAGGTACGCATATTCTTGTTTATGTTAATTAATTATTCGTTAATCTTTCCTATACGCTTCCGCATGTGTACTTGATGTTTATTGTTTATATTTATGATTTGTCATGTTATATAATTCCAACAAACTTCACACTATAGCATTACGTTAAGTCGGTGCTTAAGATTCACAAGATTTCGCAAGACAGGGCTAAGCAGTTCAAATTTCCAAACTTGTTAGTCCACAAACCTGAGTTTAAAGAGATAGTTGAAAGGGGGTGGAAACAGGTTATTGATGGCTATCATATGTTCTCTGTGGTCAAAAGAATGAGGTTTTTGAAAGGCCCCTTCGTAAACTTGTGTTGAACCAAGCTAATCTTCACAAGCGAGTTTCTAATCTTAGAGTCGAGCTTGATGCTATTCAAAAAGCTCTGGACCAAGACATCTGGTGCATACCCAGAAGTCGTGGTTCGAACCAAGCTTAAGATATACATGCATGGAAGCCGCAAGCACCATTGACTATTGAGTTTTTTATAAGATGATAACTGCAAACGCTCCCGTACCCATGAACCCACTTGAAAGTTTTGCATCACCCAATGTCCATACCGCAAATACGTCTCGTGCTAGTCTTATTTTGGTGCTGACAGGTGGCGGAAGTACTGCTAAACTAATGGCTATATACCGGGTCCCAGTTTTGTCAGTTGTGGTCCCATATTCAGTTGAGTAGACAGCCAGTGACGAGGCACCAGCTAGACATAGTTTGATCTTTCGAGGTTTGGTCCCATTTTTATGTGCAGGGTCCAATAAAGGTTCGAGCACTGAGTCAAGCTAACTGAAGAAGCACTTGATTTTTGTCTCCAACACAGGAAAACTAAAGGGCTTTGTAAGGAGGGTGATGCAATTGTGGCTTTGCATCGTATCGGGACTTCATCAGTTATCAAGATTGTGACCGTCAAGTGATAGGTCGATGCTCGATTGAAAATTTTCCTCTGAACCTTATTTTATGGTTGTTCTTATGTTTTCGAACAATAAATTGTTTGCAACTTGTTTCAAGAATCATCTTGGTTTGTCACATGCTGTTTACTAAGTTTGGCCGAGTTGAGTTATGCAATATTGCAATACATTTGGAAATAATAAGTAGTAACAATACTTGATTGTCTTACAAGAGGCAAAAACATGAATACATGACTAAAATGTACTACTCTAATAGATGTAGAAACTACTGATAGATGTACGCTCTTACATAAGAATCGTATGATTTTGAAATGGGGTGATTACAAGAATGCTAATTATTTAGCAAATTAACATCCGGGTAACACCATCCATTGCTACATCTATACTATCTAAAAATGAAAAATGGTCAAAGTGAAAAATGAAAAGTCAATAAAAGTGAAATGTGGAAAATATTAAAAAGGAAATGTTGAAATAATTAATTATAAACAATTTCAACTATTAATACACATATGTTTCAAAAGGAAACTATTAATACACATCGAAAACCGGTTTGATCCAGGACGATTCAAACCCGGCGGGTTGACCCGGTTTAATTTGACCCGTTTTTCGATCCAATCCGTCGGGTTGACCCGGTTTATATTGATCCGTTTTTTGACCGGAACGGTTCGACCGGTTGAACCTCCTGGGTCGAACCGGGTTTCAGAATATTATGTTTAATCCCCAATTCCTCAAACTTTTATTATTTTTTGTTTATAACCCATAAAAAAATTTATCACTAAAACTATTTCCCGCTATAAAATGCCGTTGCTATACACGAGTACTCGTCTAGTAATACTAATATCAATTTGTATGAATAATTCACACCACAAATATAAGCAAGTGATATTTCTTGTCTTCAACCGATGTAGGACAAAACTTCATACAAGTTTTGACAAAGGTTGCTCAAAGGACATAACACTTAATCAAATCATTTCTATTTTCTCATTATACATTGTTTTTCTCTCGCTAAGAGAAAATCGATAACGATCTCAAATGTGGTTTAAGTTTGAAAGTCAAGTTTACACTATAGCATACAACCGGTTATTATACATCAACAATCACCAAAGTCACAAAAAATAAAAGAGTTATATTAGCCGTAATGACTATACTAAAAAACATGACAATTTGTATTCATTAGCCGAATGTCGTTTTATTCCCGGTAACTCGATAGATACCAGGTGATTGTGACATGCGACTACATAGTACTAATATCAGGCTGGATGGAACATTTACACCGGAACATATAAGCAAGTAACACTTATTGTCTTCAACTCATTTGGGACTAAAAACTTCATACAAGTTTTAACAATAGTTGCTCAAAAACGCAGTCAAATAATTTTTATTTTCTCTTTTATACATTGTTTGTCTTTTAAAGGATCCCTTTATTAAACCTAAGATTTGTAAAAAAAAACTAAAATGCTGTTCGTAAAGACACTTGAACAAGAATGATATTGAAACGATTGTGAGAATATATGTACATCAATAAAGTCATTGTGTGAGATATTTGAGTTAAGGATCAAGATAAAAGTATATAAACTTGTTAGCGTAAAACGTACAACAAGAAGAACTGATGAACGATACATATAACATTGATGAACACAAAAAGTGTTAATTTGTAAATGGGGTGTTCCTAACAAGATTAATATGATTGCTTTGTCTTTTGTCCGAAAAGGTTCGGATCTTGTTGAGATTCGGAAATTGCTTGGAGAACGTGACGTCTTTTACTGTATTTGATCTATTGAAGGCAAAAATCGTGGATTAGGTCACGGGTCCAAACGAGTAAGTTTTTTAGTACATGGTGGATCAACAACATTGACCCACAGTATACTAGCTACTCGTATTTTTTCTGACCCAGTTTCTATTTTGATATGCTTTTGTACCCGGTCGCTCTAGATAAAAGTTAATCTAAGTCGACCCATTGTTACTTGTGTATATATCTTCCTTGTATTTAAATCCTGAAAAGTATCTTCTGTAGGTTGAGAATCAAGAAGGTGTAACCTGAAAGGAAAACCTTTCGTAACCGCAACACAGATGCTTGAGTCGATGATCAAGTCCCCAAGACCAACTCGAGATGAAGCCACAGATGTTTCAAATGCAGCCTTGATGGGACTGCCTGTGTCATGCTAAGTGGAGAAACAGCAGCCGGTGCATACCCAGAAGTTGCGGTTCAAACCATGGCTAAGATATGCATGGAAGCCGAAAGCACTATTGATTACTCAGTTGCTTATAAAATAATAACAGCAAATACACCTGTACCTATGAGCCCACTTGAAAGCTTGGCATCGTCCGTTGTTCGTACCACAAACACATCACGTGCTAGTCTTATTTTGGTGCTGACACATGGCGGAAGTACTGCTAAATTAGTGGCTAAATACCGGCCACGTGTGCCAATTTTGTCAGTTGTCGTTCCAGAAGTTAAGAGTGATTCAGTTGAGTGGACAGCCAGCAACGAGGCACCAACTAGACATAGTTTGATCATCCGAGGTTTGGTCCCGGTTTTGTGTGCTGGATCCACTAAATGTTCGAGCACTTGATTTTGGTTTGCAACACGCGAAAACTAATGGGCTTTGTAAGGAGGGTGATGCAGTTGTGGCTTTGCATCGCATCAGGACTTCATCTGTTATCAAGATTGTGACCGTTAAGTGATTGTCGATGCTCGATTGATAAATTTTCTCTGAACCTTTTTTTATGGTTGTCCTTATGTTTTAGAACAATAAATTGTTTGCAAGTTGTTTCAAGAATCAATTTGTGATTGTAGAAATGATTTGATTGTGCTACAATAAATATCACTTGGTTATCGATCTTTTCATGTGCTCAAAGGACACAACACTACAATCAAATCATTTCTTACGCTATGAAAAGATCGATAACCAAGTGATATTTCTTGTCTTCAACACACTACAGACATTACCTTTTGTGAAGTAAATAAAAAGAGGCTACTACAATAACGGGTAATCATGTAAAAACTTTATGCAAAATAATTGGCTTTGTAAAGAATTGAAGTTGATGAAGTTGTGGGCTTGTGGCTTTGCATCGTATCGGGACTTGATCAACCAGTTATCAATATTGCGACTCTCAAGTGATGATTATTGATCAACTTCACTCTCATTGTTATCTACAACTTATTACAACATAAAAAACTTATATAAGTCAAAATGATATCAAATGATACACCAATCTATTCATATATTTTTCATCAAGTATTATATTATATAAATAAAAATATTTATGGTCAAAGTTTAATAAAAAAGACACAAAACAATTAAGTTAGCTTATGAAACATAAGCCCAAAATCAAATAAGCCATAAGCCGGCTACATAAGCCGAAACAAACACCCCCTTAATAGCCAAATCATGTTACATAGTGAATACCCTAGTTATAATACTCGTAGCCGCCATTTTCGTTTATATTCACTTGCAAATTTGACATTTTCCTTTCAATAGGATTGTATCACAGGTAATTTTGGCGACAATTGTTTGGCTTCTATACTAGACATTATATCGAGTTTTTTACAAACTAATGGTTTTTTTAAAAAGTAATTACCATTTTATGGCATGTCCAGAAATATTATCTATTGTATGGCATGACTTACCAAATTCATTAATATATCTAATTTTTTAATTACCTTTTGATTTAATGGTATATTAAAGACAAGTTACAAAAAATTAAACCATTAATATGCGCTTGTTCCTCATATACTCGGGAGTTTCTTAAAAAACAAAAGTTTCAAAATGACAATTTCATATTTTATGTATGTCAATTGTACTCTGATCATTATTAATCTTTTAAGTACGTAGCTAATTCTCTAGAATTTGAGTTCGTATATGCTTGTTATTAGGGGTGTTATAAAACCTGACCCAGACTCGAACCCAAACTCAAACCCGAACCCGAACTTGAATATAGTTTTTCGGGTCGGTTAGTTGGGTCTAAAATTATATTTGAGCCAATCGGGTCAACCCGAATTAAACCGAGTTCTAAACAAGGTCGGGTTCAGGTATAATATATGTCTCTTACTCGGGTTCGAGACAACTCAAGTTTCATTTTTGTTCAATCTGATTTGTATGTAAACACCAAAATTCTATATTTTTCAAACGATCGAGACCCGAACCAGAGTTAACCCGACCCGAATTGACCCAGCTCGAGTTGACCCGAACCGAGTTACCCGAACTCTAGACAAGTTCGGGTTCAAGTATATTTTTTAAGCTTTAACCCGAATTGACCTGAACCCAATCGGGTTAACCAGAATTTCTACTTTTTTTAGTTAAGAAACCAGTTATTTTTTTAAACACTTTTATGTAATTGATGTATCTGTTTTTTGTCTTATAATCATGCTTATTTATTGTTTTTCTGATTAACGTTTTTCATTCTAGCCAATACATCTTTTCTTAGAAGTAGTATTTATTAACCAAAATATTTAACATATAATAATGTAGTGTGTTAACATAAAATGTTTTGAACATACTAAAGGTTTTGCCCAACCACCTTTTATTAGTGTATACATATGTAACATATGGTTCGGAAAAGGGACATATGATGATTTATAACAGTAAAACGATTAAAATTTACTCGTTTATCAATTGCTCGATCATATCAGTTAAAAGAAGTAGATTAAAGCTAAAAATGAAAATGAAAAGGGAAATAATGTATCACCATACCATATTCGATCATATCATGAGACATATTAATGAATTTGATAAGTCGTGCCATACAATAGGTAATATTTTTGAACATGCCATGAAATGGTAATTATACTTTTTAAGAAAACCACTAGTTGGTAAAAAACTCCATTATATCTGGGTTGGTTATTCTCCTAAGGTCGGCACTTGTCACGTTGTACATCGTTAATAATCATGGTTCACCAGTGCTAATTAATCTCAGATTTTTCATTAGTAACAAAGGGTGCTTATCAATTGTATATGAGTACCAAGGAATACGAAATCGGGTTTTATGTGAAATAAACATATGAATTCCATAAAAGATATCCTCTTGGAGTGATGCACGAACAGATATTGAGATTTATTGTCAAAATATATACAAAAGCTCAGAAAATATTGCCAATATATATACACTCAAGCAGTTAGTTGATACTAGTTTACGCCGAGATTTTGTAACTACTTAATATTACAACATGCTTAGGAGTTTAGGAAAACATCATCAAATGTTGAAATACGCCCACGATTTCCTACGTTTTCAGAAGATTTGTGATTTTAATATTTATTGCTTTGTCAATGTTTAGTTATGTTTGAATACGTAGTATTATTTTATTTCAATTTCGTTTTTAATTAGTTTAAGTTTGGATGTTAACTTTACACTATAGCAGTATAGCATTACATAAAAAACAGGTTACTATACAACAACAATCACCAAAGTCACAAAAAGATAGTAAAAGAATTTTATTAGCCGTAAAGTATACTAAAAAAGCCAACAACTTTTATTAATTAGTCAAATGTGTGTTTTTTCCCCGTAACTCAATAGATACCGGGAAAGCGACACATGGGACTACATAGTCCTAATATCAGGTTGCATGAACCATTTACACCGCAATATATAACCAAGCTAACACTTGTCTTCCACCAATTATATATTATATATTATATATAGAAAAAATTACACGTTTGGTCCCTATGGTATACCCCAAATAACAATTTTAGTCTCTAAGTCGTTTTTATTACACCACAGATACCTATTTTTGAAACCTTGCACGCATTTAGTCCCTATTTTGGATGGGCGTTAGTTAAGTCCGTTAAGTATTTTGCGCTGTTAGTCCTTCGTTAAAAATTTTTGCACCGTTAGTCCTTATTTTTTAAAATATAGTTTTCCCCAGTTAGTCCCTCCGTTAATAATAGTTATCGCCCGTTTATTTACATTTTTGTCCGTTTTTATCCGTTTTCGTTCGTTTTTATCCGTTTTACCCCGTTTTTTTTTTTTCGTTTTTGTCCGTTTTTATCCGTTTTCGTCAGTTTTTTTTACGTTTTTGTCTTTTTTTATCCGTTTCCGTTCGTTTTTTATCCGTTTTCTCCCTTTTTTAACGATATTGTCTTTTTTTTTCCTTTTGCGTTTGTTCTTTATCCCTTTTTTTAACCTTTTTGTCTGTTTTTATTAGTTTTCGTTCGTTTTTTTTCACAAAAAAATTCCAAAAAAAAAATTGGGGGAAATTTTTAACAAATTTGAAAAAAAAAATTCCAAAAAAAATTTGAAAAAATAAATTGGAAAAAAAATATTTTCGAAAAAAAATAAAAAAAATTTGAATAAAAAATTAAAAAAAAAAATTTGAATAAAAAAAATATTTTTCAAATATATATGTTTTTTTTAAATATTTTCAAAATTATTGTTATTCAAATTTTTTTAATTTTAAAAAAAAAATATTTCGAAAATATTTTTTAATTTTTAAAAGATAAATATTTGAAAAATATTTTTTTTATTCAAATTTTTTTTTAAAATTTTTTATTCAAATTTTTTTATTTTTTTTCGAAAATAATTTTTTTCCAATTTATTTTTTCAAAATTTTTTTGGAATTTTTTTTTCAAATTTGTGAAAGAATTTCATTTTTTTTTTTTGGAAATTTTTTGTGAAAAAAGACAAACGAAAAAGGATAAAAACAGACAAAAACGTAAAAAACGGATAAAAAACGAACGCAAGAGGAAAAAAGGTCAAAAACGTAAAAAAACAGGCGAAAACGGATAAAAAACGAACGAAAACGGATAAAAACAGACAAAAACGTAAAAAAATGGGCGAAAACGTAAAAAAACAGACGAAAACGGATAAAAACGTAAAAAAACGGTCGAAAACGGATAAAAAACGGACAAAAACGGATAAAAACGGACAAAAACAGACGAAAAACGAAAAAGAAAACGGATAAAAACGAACGAAAACGGATAAAAACGGACAAAAATGTAAAAAAACGGGCGATAACTATTAAATTAATGGAGGGACTAACTGGGGAAAACTATATTTTAAAAAATAAGGACTAACGGTGCAAATTTTTTTAACGAAGGGCTAACAGCGCAAAATACTTAACGGACTTAACTGACGCCCATCCAAAATAGGGACTAAATGCGTGCAAGATTTCAAAAATAGGTATCTGTGGTATAATAAAAACGACTTAGGGACTAAAGTTGTTATTTGGGGTATACCATAGGGACCAAACGTGTAATTTTTTCTTATATATATATACTAAAGATTGGGGAGGTTGCTACACTAACATGCCTAGCATTAATTGCTATATATATCAAATTGGCAAAAATAGTCCATAATGTTTAGTTATCCTTGCAAACTAAGTCCTTTGTAGCATTAATTGCTATCTATATCAAATTGGCAAATTATATATAGACTAAAATACACCGCTGGTCCTTAAACTTGGCACGGTGCATCATGATGAGACAAAACTCGCCCTTTTCATAGTCGGGGGTCCCTATTTCAAGGTTTTCACTCGCTACAAGTCATTTGACCAAGTCAATGTCTGATTTTTGTTTTGTAGTCGAGGGTATTTTAGTCCATACACATTTATACTTTTATAACACATTTATATTTTACCTTTCATGTTTATACTTTGATACCTTAGCATTATTCACAGCTTCTCGTCTTTGTTTGTTGTTTTTTTTTGAACTATGCTTCTCGTCTTTGTTATTGGTGTAAAAGAACAATCATGGCCAGGTGGATATCCTACTCTTATATTCTACTCTTATGTTATATGCTTATTAGAATTTTAATTTGATCATCATATACTAGTAATACTTGAAAGCAAATATCAGAGAATGTCAATAAAATATGTATACATGTTGCAGTGAATGGGGAGTTCAGCCCATTGACTTATGTTTTCCGTCAATTGAATCAATAGATATATTATTGATTTTACCTTTCAAAAGTAAGATATGTTAGTGTAATACTTTTAGGTGATCGCATTTAACATATTTAGTGTGAATATACCGTGGAAAACCGACGAGTCTAAGAATCAACCAAACCCCAACTAAATCATCTATACTTGACTATGTTCCAACACATTTATTGAAAGGGGCTACTTCGACTAAGCAGACATCTCACCCTGTTTGTCCTTTGTTATATCTACCAGCAGTCACGCCTATAAACAGAATATGTCAGACTTTTGAGGTTTTTCACATAGATGGATTTTTAAAGAATTGTGTTATAAAATGAATAGTGTATCCAAGCATCATTGACTTAGACCAGGAACAGGATCAAGATCAGATAAGCAGGACTTGCTGTTAATAAAGACGAATGAGAGCAAAAATATTTCGGCTTAAAAAATCCACAGAACAAGAAATGCATTTTCTCACATGTTTGGTAGCAAATGAAAAATCAGGGATCCAATAAGATGTACAACTGGGATCATCACATCAAAGCTAATTGCAATACCATCTCCAAACGGAATGCCACGATACACATATCTCCCGTAACACAAACTTGCATAAATTGTACAAAAGAATATGGTGACTACAAGAAAATTGGCAATGTCTCCTTTCTCGAATGAGGCGATGATTCTTTTTGCAATAAGCTGACGGTCAAAAATATGAATTGCCAAGGGTGCACATCATAACTGAAAACAAGAAAACACATAATGAATAACAAAACATAACATCCTTAAACAAAACTCCAAAATAAAGATACGCTGTCGATTAAATAGAGTTTATCAAGGATCCAAAAGTTGACTTTTCATTCCAAACAAATGTTGTTCTTTTGTAAATATATTATAACTTGCAAGATTGAAAAACTTTGGTCAAGAAGTGCCCTAGTAATTTTGTTGCATCTAAGTAGGTGATAACGCCTAAAATGAACATGTTTTTAGTAGCGTTATTGTTAGTTTTGTGCATGATAATCGGCTATATTTACTCATAACTGTTGCAAAAGTGCAAAGATGCGTATTGTGCATGTATATGTAGCTAGGTATCACGAAGAAATGAAGAAATGAAGTTTTTATGCACATTTGGAAGATTCTCAAGGAAGGAAGACGAGCTAGGAAGCTTTTGGATTCAATGATTAAGAAACGCAATGATTTCTAAGTATCTACGGCAAGGAAAGATCAAGTTTTGCCTTGGAAATCATCAGCGAGAGCAAAGAATGAAGCGTATAGGAGAAAAGTCAACAAAATGTCAAAACAGCACAAACCCAGCCGATCGGTCACAACCCGTAACCAGATCCGGCTGGGCGAATGGTCAAAATACAACCGATTCGGTTGTAGTAGAAACCGATCCGGTTTCTCACGCTGCAGTTACACAATGTTGCATTTATTGTTGCCTTAACTCCCCATAATCATTGGAGTCCGATCATTTCTTGACATTTACTTGTTGGGGACGTTTTTGGTCAGTTGAGCAAGCACATTTGGCTATATAAAGAACCTAGTCCTAGTATACTAGGTGTGACACAACCAAAATTGTATTAGTTTACACCAAAACTAATACCAACCATATTATTTAGCCCAAAAGCTTAGTTATTACTGAAAAACGTCCAGGAGCAAGGAGGGAACAATTCTCATCCATAGTTTTGGTAGTTTGGAGTTGTACGGTGAATCTAGGTGATTGGAGGCGCGTGGTTGCTACAATCCACGAATTCTAATTCTTGTAATCACAAAAGTTTAGGTATTCTATGAACTTTGTTATGGAATTCTATTCTCTTGAATTGTTGGAATTACTTTGTTACTATTTGTGTTTAGTTATTATTATTATTATCATGGAGTAGTTTTGGGATATACTTGTGTGTTGAGATGTAGTTAATCATATTAGTGTTCTCAAAACGTGATGCATGTACATATGATCTTGTTTAAATGAGTTTGTTGGAAAAAATACTAGTCTTGGTTTGATTTGTTGATAAAACATGTTTTAAGAAAAAGGACCGAAAGGATTTTTCTTGTGTTTTATTCCAAAAAGTGAAGTGACAAACTAGTATGGGGATATGGTGATTGACAACCACCATGTTTGCTTATTAAAACAAGACTAGGAACATTTTCATCACGAAGGGTCGAAAGATTCGTAAGAACAAATTTAATAAGAACATGTTGCAAACAAATGGAATTTCTATAGGATAATCATTGGGATAAGGACCGAAAGGATTACCTAAATGCTTTTGTTCTTAGAATGATTTTTACAAACACATACCATGGTTGGGGAATCATTTGCTTATGATTTGTGCATCATATTAAGAGTATACACCAAACCTTCATGAATACTATTTATGATTGATTATAGACTACACACAAGTATATATATTTCTTATTGAATTTCACTAGAACATAATTATTTGAGGAAGCCTCGACAAGCTTTCTTGTTGGAATCTTTTCAAACAAATCTATTTCATACACAAAATCCGTTGGGACGATCTCGACTTACCAAACTTTGCTATTACGGACGAGTATACTTGCTCGTATGTGTTAATAGGTTAGACGGTTAAATCGTGTTTATAAATTTTTAAAACTTGCACCATCGTAGCACATCAAGTTTTTGGCGCCGCTGCCGGGGATTTTCTTTAATTTTCTTTGATTTTCTGTAAAATTGGTAGTATTGGAATTAATTTGTTTTTTTTAAAAAAAAAAAAAAAAAAAATTTGGTTACAAACTAACCGATTCGGTTGGTTATCCAACCGAATCCGGTTAGACCTTCTGTGTAATTTTAGTTGTTATTTTATTGTTCTAGTATTCTTAGTTATTTGTCTTATGATTCTTAGAGTAATTCTGGTAATTTTATATTCTATTTGCAGATTATATCTTTGTAGTTTAATTATTTCTTAGATTCATTTTCATTTTCTTTTCATTTGTTATTTATTAGTTAATTATAGTTTTTATGGTTAATGATTAGATAGTAATATTTTTCAGTTATAAGTTAAATTATTTTTATGATAGATTTTAATTGGTAGTTTTATTTAGTTTTAGTTTAATGAGTTTTATTATGTTATTAAATTGTTGGTTTATGAAGAGTTTTCTTTATTAACTAGAATTTAGTACATCTTAATGATTCCTTAATTGCATTAAATTCTGTTTATTTATTTTAATATATATATATATATTTTCGACCAAACCGATCGGTTGCAACCCGCAACCGGATCCGGTTCGAGTTTCTGTCTGAATTATTTTCAACTAACCGATTCGGTTGGTGATCCAACCGAATCCGGTTGGTGTTTCTGTGTTGATTTTTATTATTTTTAGGTCTTGAGTTTTAACTTGTGTTTTTTAGTTTTGTTAAGTGTCTTACATTGTTTAGTCTAAGTTTCTATAGTTTGTTCTTGTTTTTACTAACTCTAACGCTAATAATTCGTGTTTTGTTTTGTTTTGCTTTGTCAAGTTGTCTAGTAATATGGATAGTTTGAGCGGAATCTCGGATTACCTTCGTACTTTGGATGAAATGTTCAAGGATACCGGAAGTTCATTGGAAAAGATTGGAGGTATCTTGGAAGAAAGTAAGAAAGAATTGGGAATTGATACGGGTAATATGGAGGAAACTGGTGAAAATAAGTGTTAGGTCACTAGTTTTACAAACACAAGCTTATAAGAAAGAGATGAGGCGATTGAACAAGTAAACAAACACAAACACACGTTAGACTAAGATGGTTATGCGTAGAGTGTAGGTGAAAGAAAAACTTGAACAACCAACCTTCAAATGAAGGTTTACATAGAGTATTTATAGGAGGAAAGCTAGGGCAACACTCCTAGTTACCATCCTTTCTTTAATGGGCTTGGGCCTAAGCTCATGGGCCTTCTACATAAGCTTAAGGCTAATAACAAACATAAAGGACATAATAAAGCTAACTATTACATATTAATTACTAACACTTGATTGAGGTTTATGAGTGATTCCAACAATCTCCCCCTCAAGTGTTGGTGATGAACGGTGAAGGCGTTGATGTAATAGAAGCTCTTGACGTCTTCTGACATTCTTCTTTCTTGTGAGAAGAAATGCCTTGATTTGAACAATCTCCCCAGTGTAGAGAGATAGTTTTCCTTGAGCAGTTATGCTTTGACGTCATCATTAACTTTGTTATTTGATCATTGTTCTTTGTGGTGAAAGTGATAGTATGTTGTTGTCTGCATCAATTCTGTCTCAGGTCTGCTTCGCTACTCCAATATCTCCACGTCATTCTTCAACATGCTCACACGCTCTTTGACGTTGGAATTCAATATTGATGAAGTTCTGTAAGTCTTTAACTTTGTAGATTCTTTGGTTTGACGAAGAATCATTTTGACGGTTGTGTTGCTTTTGGATAGAACTTCCATTATTGATGATGTTGGCGTGAGCATGAGAAGAATCAGTACGATCATCCCGCTCCGGAGCTTCCATAAGAAGAAAACATTTCAAACGGTTAGTAATAAGCAGGTTCCGGCACTTACAAGTTTGAACTTCGAGAGTGTTAACAGCATAGTGTGAAAACACAACTCTAATTCTTACAAAGGCCGTTCCTGAACTGGAGTCCCACAAGTGAGATAACGCGATGTACCGAAGTACATCTACAGTTCAGATGAGTCGCTGAGGTACACCGAAGCATCACCTCACGACTGTAGACCGTTTGAGACACACTCCGCGTAATCCACGGGGAGTTACCGAAGTGACTTGCTGTCAGGACTGTTTGATGTTGACCCTGGCAGGAGTTTCCATTCAATCATTGAGGATCACAGATGTGAACCTCTCATAAATGTTCTCGACAGATTGCTAAGATCTGTGAAGGACTCGATATGAACCACTGATAATCTTATTTGTTGATCATCAAGTGATAAAATGTCAAGTGTACCTAAGAGATCTTTTGATGAATCTCGTGGCTCTAGACTCAATAGTGCGTTTTGGTTTTCCTGAGCAGAGACTAGGGAGAGGGTCTCCTTCTTCAATACCAGCGATCTCTAAGAGAAAGCCAATAGTTTACGTAGGGTTCCCTGTGAGAATGAAACAAGCTTCTGTTGAGAGAAACTTGAGTGGCTAAGAAGGTTTAGTGCATGCGTCACTGGGTCCATGACGACTTTTAATCTTCAATACCGGTGTCACTAAGTGACAACCAGTAGCATATGAATTGAACCCGGTGTCTGCCCTAAGTTGAATAATCTGGAGGGCTATTTCTTTTCACCCTTTTCTTTGCATTTCTTTTTGATTCTTCAACTTCTTCTTTCTCCGATTCTCATTTTCTCCTTTTTATAATCGTACCTAAGGACTTCTAAGTACTAACTATTTGTGATGTCCTTGGGTAGATCCCTCCGGCTCTGGCGAATCATAGAACGGTTATTCCTAACCTTAGTCACCTTATAACTCCATGACTAACCTATGTTGCCATTAAAACCACTGTTTGTGAAAAATCTCTCAAAGGGTTTGTAAATAAAAAACATGTTTGAACCAATGTGAGAGATAGGATTTTGCATAAATACTCCCCCTCCACATGTGCTTAAGAGTTTTAATGGTTTAAATGCACAGTGAGGAAAGAGCGCGCACATTTTGAATTGATCCACTGGAGATAGACGATCCCCCGCGAGACACGGTTACGTTGCATAGTTAAAGAGTTACATTGTCAGCTTTTAGGTGACAACTAGCTCTAATAACTACCTTGAAGGTGTAGACAAACCTCGAAAGTTTGTCATACCCGTCAGAGTACATGTCTACCAAGAGTGTCTCGAATGGTACTTTCTACTTGGACAAGTCCTTTGCGAGACACGTTTACATTACTAGCGAACTAGTTTGAAATTATTACCCGTCCAGGACAAGTCTTTTCGAGTTACTAACAGTTTAGTACCGTCAATTCGTTGGTTAAGTCTGAAGTACACAGTTTCATTTGCATTTCGCACAACATATTTCTTATCACACAATTTTCTCCCCTTCAAAAATGGCATATAAAATGTTATTTTTGAAATGTTGACAATAAATATGACCATTTCGAGTGTTGCGGGAAGATGACCACTATGAACAATTTGTGAACAAAGTATTCATCAAATACTCCCCCTCAACTAGTGATAAAAACGGTTGAGGTTTTAAAAATCATATGGGGAAGTACTTGTCTTTTTGAGCAAAACCTTGAAAAATGAAAGGTTTGATAGGTTTTACTAAAAAAAATAAGAAGCTTTCGCTCCTTTTATAAGGATTGTGGCACTGAGGCGTACCACAGGGTCCTTTCTTGTAAAATACGGGTTGTACACTGTTATGTGTGCACAAGCCATTGACATATATAACCACACATCCAAAATTATATGAAAAAAACAATTCAAGGGGTACCAGTAAGTGCAGTGATGTTCCCAGGAGTGCGCACAGGGCGTTGAAAGTCGGTTATGTTAATCCTGGGTCGACCACCAACATAGCTCTCCAATCGTCTGAACTGATCCCTTCTGAACAACCGTTCATCAATCATGGTGATGATCCTTCTCACATTCCTCCGATCCTGAGAATTCCATCGCTTAGGGTTCCCAATGTTTTCACGTATATCCTTCAATCGATAAGCTAATCCGTCCCTAACCATCTTCAGAGTATGATCTCCAAATTTGTGAAGCTCATTACACGCCATCAAGCAATTGCGATGAAGTTCACTGCGATAAACGACACCAAACGGTTTGCTGATGAGCGTTAATTGTGATCGCTGGTTGATATCGGGAAGATCAAGCTGTGGTAGAGTGAAGTTGACACGTGTCTGATATGATTCAACGGCAATCTGGAGATCTTCAACACGTTCTTTTATGACTATGCGTCTGATGAAAATGAGCAGTGACTTGATGAATTCACGTTGTATTTCGGTTGAAAATTGTCTCATGCGACCCTGTACTTTGGCAAGGTACATGTCTTCAATATCGTTGAGAGACAAATTCTCAAAGTCAGCTTCACAGAATGCATAATCCCTTTCATCCTGTCTTTTGACCACAATCTTCTTGAGAAAGGTGTAGTACCATTTGGATGAAAGACCAACATGTTGGATGGCAACGATGTCTTTAGTACTAAACACTGCATGTTGTGACTTCTGAACCTGACAGCTTCTGTAGTAGATTCGCCGGCGTTCTGGCCAGTGATGAATCCCAAACAATGCATCGCGGTCGTATGCTTCCACTGTGTTGGAGAACAAGTGATTGGCACGTTCCTCAATGGCAATGCAGTTTGAGTAGATAGCTGCAGGGAATGGAAGTGTCAAGGATGTAGCATATTTCCTTGAACCATCGCCACCACGGAGAAGAAATTCGAGGTCTCTGTTGAAGAAATATCGGAAGGGAATCCGTGGTTCATCTGGTTGGCCAATTGTTGGTAGAGGTTTTGACCAGTCGGTGTAGTATGGAGGGTTGTCCCGTTTGGTGAAGTCGATGTTTGCTTCTGGGTTGAGCCAATCCATGTTGTTAGACATAGCTCGAGCAATGTTTTCAATGTGATATTCAACCTCGATGGCACTTTCTGAGCTATCTTTCCATAGTTGAAAAGCTTCATTCTTGATTCGCCTCAACTCGGATTTCGTCATCTTCTTCACCTGGAACTTTTCTTGCAAAAGTTTTGTATGCTCCAATGTATTACCGTCTACCAAATTCTGACCTTCTTCAGGGTATGGAGTGTTGTTAACAAGAGTGGAGAACCATTCAAATTCTTCAGTTTTATCGTCATCTAGCCAAGATACGATGTCAGTTTGAGGCGTCTTCTTCTTCTTCTTTTTCGAAGGCCTAGATGATGATTCTGGTTTCTGAACTTGTTTGGGAAAGGTGGGTTGTTGTAGGGGCTCAAGGACCTCTTCATCGTCACTACCCGTATACTCAAAGTGATCGCCGGTTTTCTGAGTCAGGGGTGGTAACTCGGAATCGTCCTGAGGTTTATCTGTAGAAGAACGGGGAGGAGAACTTTGTTGAGTAGAAGTCTGTTGGAGAGGAGGTAACATAGAAGATGATTCACCAGACTTCTTCTGACGTTTAGCTTTACCATGCTTATCCTGATCCTTGTCTTCATCGTCTCTAGGACGTTTAGACTTTTCTGCTTCGAATCTACATGCTTCTTTGAGTTGGTAGTCCAGCAATGCTTGAAACAGCTTTCCTTCCTCAGAAGTAAATGTCCTAGATCGTGTAGACATTTGTGTGACAAGCTTGGCCACCAATTCATTATCCGAGAAAACTACAGGATCAGATGGATTGATTGTGACGGTTAAAGGTGTGGATCTTATAGTTTGCTTGGCTATCTGCATCAGATTCGGATATAGTTGTCTGGTAAACATCTCCTTTGTGACTTTAGGGACGAGATCCTGAAGGTATTTGTTAGTGTAACCTTCGATCATTTCGTTCAGTTCCTCTTGACTATGACTTTTCATGAACTTCTGAACAAATTCCCTTTCTTTCTGCATCTTGTCTTTCTCATCATTTAAGTACTGTATTTGGTCAGCAAACCAATTCAGTTTTCTGTAGAGCATGTCCTTCTTTCTGACTTGTTGGACAGTTTTCACAATTCTTTTATGAGTCTGAGAAATCCAAGATCGAGGTGGTTTCTTCACAGATTTGGATGATGATTTGGTTGATTTCATTGATGGTGGTGGTGATGAATGAGAAGAAGAATCCGATGAGGATGAGACATGAGGAGACTCGGGGTCCTTGGGAGGTGCAGAAGTATCCTCCTTGGAACGAGTTGGACTTTTGAGAAGATAATCATCATAATTCTCTTCGTCATCTTGTCCAGATTTAGCCTTTTCTTCCTTCTGATCCTTAGCTTCTTCATCAGTTTTCTCTTTCTCAGTCTCAGTCTTATCCTTTTCTGGTTCCTCAATGTTATAATCAGTAGACTCCTCCACAAGCGTTTGTTGTTGCACAAGAGTGGTGGCACCAGATCCCTTATCGGGTCGATTAACCGCATCAGGATCTGGTGAGGAGTGGGCAGCACCACTTGATCCTCCGGGGCCACCCATTTGTTCTTTTGCAAATTCTTCAGCCTTTTGAAGGTGTCTAACGAATTTAAACTTCTTCTTGTAGGATTGATCCAGTAGCTCTTCTTCTTCTTCAGAGCTTTCATCATAGGGCACAAGTGCAGGAGTCTTCCCTTTTCCTTTATCAGCTTGAGGACTTGGAGGTTTTGGTGCTGAAGGATTGTCATCCTTTGCAGTTTCAGAGTAGGTAATCTCTTCATCTGTGTCAGTACCTTCAGAGCTTTCGTCCAAAAGCTTTCTTTGTGGTTCGGGCTTGGGGATTGGGATGGGAGTAGCTTCCTTAGATGGAACAATCCTCTTTGAAGGAGGGTTCCTCTTGGGGAACTTCCTTTGACTCTCTATGCTTAATGCACTTCCAGCACTGCCTCTTCTGGTTCTCCGAGTAGGTGTCCCAGAAGCCTTTTCATCAAGATGGCCAACTTTTCCTTCTTTTACGGCTACCCGATACCTTTTGTACGTTTCCAGCTTTTTGATTTCCTTTGTAAGAAGGTGATCGGGCAACTCAGCACCCTGTTTCTTCGTAGACGATTCTTTGATTCTGACAGATAGTATGGGCTCAGTCAAGATGTCATGATTATCTGGGTCATTGAGTCTCATGGGGATATCAGGATGAAGTCCAAGAGCTCTCTGGATCAACAGTTTGGTGTATCTGACATAGGGAATTTTGGAGCCAAGCTTCTTATGAGACAGCATCATATCTTCCCATAGCAGTGCTTCAATTATAATGTCCTTCTTGTTGATCAACGACCAGAAAATTTGCAGTTCCATAAGCTTGGGATGCTCATAGCCACTGTCACGACCAGAGATTGATTTGGTGATGATCATATAGAGTGTCCTCCATGGTTTTGGAATATTCTTCAGCTCCACGTGAGAGTGCTTAGAAATGATTCCTTTAGCTTCATCATAACCAATATCTATCAAGAATTGCAGGACAGTCTCTTCAGTAGGGGTAGCAAAGAAGTCGGTTGGAGCGATGTCTGGAATGATGAGAATGTACTCGTAAGTCATCAGGAGTGATAGTGACTTGTTTGTGATTAAGAGTCACATTCACAGCATTTTGACCGGTGATCCTCTGCATAGAATCCCAGAATTGTTGAATGTAGACCTCTGGAACTGTGGCAGAGTGAGAGAGCATGTTCTGGTAGGGATGATTCCTGAGAATATCCACTGCAATGAGACAAGAAGATTCTGAGCATGTGAGGGTGTCAAAGTCAACCCTAAGGTTGTTCTTTCCAAGCTTTCTCGGATAACCCTCTGGAAAGATATCAGCAATTGTAAGAACTTCTGATGCATCCACATTCATTTGTTCACCCATGTCGTGATCTGAAATAACATTAGCCAAAAGAACCAACATATCGAAAGACATAATGTTAGTCAACAGAAGGTTTGATTGCCTAGTTATTGAATGTACAGTGATAATGATTGTTACGAGTCCTAAGTCACTTGTTTGTCCAATAGTCTAATGACGTCGTGAAATGTTTTGTGAGTTAGTTAACTTTAAGTTTTAAAGTTTATGTTATCACTTATTGTTCACAGCATATCAAACGATTAAGTTATTAGTGACATTATTGGATTTGTGACGTTATGATTAGTTTATTTACAAGTTTGTACACGTAACAATTCATTATGATGGTCAATCCAGGCTTAAGCGTAGTTTTGGCAAAGTTAAGCGTAAACAGTAATGACATATGCGTAGACGAAAGCTTACGCGTAGGATCCTAACTTACTCGTAAGAAAAGTTACGCGTAGGAAAGGGGGACCTTAAGCGTAGAGCTTACGCGTAGGCGTATATAAACCTTACGCGTAAGGCTTACTCGTAAGAGTAGACCTTATGCGTAGAGTCACTGTTTACGCATATCCTTCACAGGATACGCGTAGTCCCATTGTAGAACCTTACGCGTAATGGTTATGCGTAGAATTATTCTTACGCATAACTTGACTACGCGTAGGTTAATCCTTATGCGTAGAATTGCAAATGACCTTGATTCTGAATATTAAGCGTAGCAAAGCCTGAAATAAGTTCATCAAATCATCAAAGTTAACACAAAACATCATTTTATCAACACGTTATGGCATGAACATTCATAACACAGTTATGCGTAGAAAGTCATACGCGTAGGTCAAAACCCTAAGGGTTAAGATTTACGCGTATGAAATTTAACCATGGGATTTGCACCAAACAAATTCTGGTAGGTCTAGAGTGTTGTTAGAGTCTTTAGGCCAAGTATTAACATCTAATTCGCTGTGAATCGAGATTACCCAAAAGTATGAACTTTAAACCCTAACTTCAAATTGTCAAACAATTAGTGTTTCTGGGTGGTTAACAACCATGGAAGTCATCAATTCAACCTCATATGACCATAACCCAACAATCTTTTAGACCAAAACACTTCACATTTTGAAAAACCCAAATCGACTCATAAACCCTAATTTTCAAAAATCATTAATACATGTTTCTGGGTGGGTTTTGATGGTTAAAATGGTATCCTTGATGTATAAGAAACGTTTTGACACTATCCATATAACCAAAAACACACACACAATGATTATGTGTTCATACGCTTATGCGTAGAACACATAATCACGCGTAACACACTTTTTAGCCGTTGGATTTGCATGAGATTAAAAACCTTAGCTTAAAAACATGTTAAGATCATTAAAACACTTACAAAATGATGATCAAAACAACGGATTTCTTGGTTCAATCTTAGGCGTAGGATGAATATGGCTGTGTGTATTAAATGTGAAGTAAAAAGTAGGTGGGAGGTGTTTTTATTAAAAGTAACTTTAACATTTTGACAGTTTTAGTCCCTCCACCTTTTCCTTTTTCAAACAAAGCCATTTAACTTCCATTTAGGTTACCAAACAACGTTTTTAGGAAAGAAACTTTGACGAAACTCCCCCTCGACTCATGAAAATAATGAAAGGTTATTAATTTTAGTCCGAGGAGTGTCAATGTACCAGAAAATTTACCACCATTTGTTAAAAGAAACAACCGAGACATGATAACATGCAAGTACACAGATGTTTTGAAACAGTTAAATTTTTGTTTTCTCCCCCTCAACACTTGATCGGAAAAATACCGAATTTTGAAAGATTAAGGTGTTGACGGAAGAAATGTACTTGCCATGTTGAAAGAAAAATAGATTAGAAGAATATTTTTGATTTTATCAGGTTTTATATTTTTGTATTTTGTTTTTTAAAAATGTATTTACAAAAGAGAGTTTTGGTGTTTGACAGGTTTTTAAGACTGTTTTAAGAGGTCATCCAATTCCTCTTGAGTCAAACACCTCATACCAATCTGGTGGATCAGCTCATTAAACCTAGCGGGAGGCAAGGCTTTGGAGAGAAGATCTGCCAATTGGTAATCAGTACCACAAAGTATAATTTAACGGTACCCTGTTCCACGTGGTCCTTGATGAAATGATAGCGAGGATCGATGTGCTTTGATTTCGAGTGCTGAACTGAGTTGCACGAGATCGCAATGGCACTCCGATTGTCGCAGTACATCGGGATTCTGTCAAATACGTAACCATAGTCTTTGAGTTGTGATCTCATCCAGATGACTTGAGCACAACACGCGGACATGGCTACATATTCTGCTTCGGTTGATGACAGCGATGTACAATCCTGCTTCTTTGATTGCCAAGACACCAGTTAATCACCGAGAAATTGGAGAGCTCCTGAAGTACTTTTCCTTGAGTCTAAGCATCCTGCGTGATCAGCGTCTGAAAAAGCGATTAGTTCAAAACCAGAATCCTTCGGATACCAGATCCCCAAATTAATGGTTCCCTTGATGTATCGGAGGATTCTTTTAGCCTCAGAGAGGTGGGTTTCAGTTGGTCGCGACTGGTAACGGGAGCATAGATAAACGGCAAAGACAATATCAGGTCTGCTAGCTGTTAGATACATGAGAGACCCAATAATACTTCGGTATTTGGTAGGGTCAACTAATTTCCCATATAAATCAGCATCTAACTTCTTGGTATGAGCCATTGGTGTGGCATAGGTGTCACAGGTTGTCATTCCAAATTTGTTTAACAGTTCAAGGGCATATTTGGACTGACTCAAGAAAATACCACGGGGTGATTGATGAACTTGCAGTCCTAGAAAGAACGTAAGTTCACCCATCATGGACATTTCAAAAATTTTCTTCATTAGTTTTGCAAAAGCGGTTGAAAACTTTTTATGTGTAGACCCAAAAAATGATGTCATCCATGTAAATTTGAACAATTAAGATATGTGCCCCGTGATATTGTATAAAAAGAGTTGGGTCAACCGAGCCTTTGGTGAAATTATTAGCAATGAGGAAAGATGATAGCTTATCGTACCATGCCCGAGGGGCTTGTTTGAGACCATAAAGAGCTTTGTTCAGTTTGTAGACATGGTTTGGGCACTCTGGATTAACGAATCCGTCGGGTTGGCTGACATAAACCGTTTCTTTCAGTTGTCCGTTGAGAAACGCAGTTTTGACATTCATTTGAAAGACCGTCATATTCATATGAGCCGCGAATGCGAGAAATATCCGAACAGCCTCAAGACGAGCAACCGGAGCAAAAGATTCTTCAAAGTCTATTCCCTCTTCCTGACGATAACCCTTAGCAACTAGACGGGACTTGTTTCTGATGACGTTCCCTTTAGCATCCAATTTGTTTTTCCAAATCCATTTTAGACCAATGACGTAGACCCCTGTTGGTCTTTCAACCAGTTCCCATACTTCAAGACGTTTGAATTGGTTGAGTTCTTCCTTCATGGATTCAATCCAGTTGTCTTTTGTCATTGCGTCTTTAATGTTTTTAGGCTCAGATTGGCAGACAGTGAGTGCATAAATGCAATGTTCACCATCTGTGTGAAGACGTTGTCTCGTAACGACTAGTTAATTCGGGTTGCCAATAATATTAGCCAGAGGATGGTCTTTTGTCCATCGGTGTGTAGAGGGTTGATGTTGGTATACATTGTGCAGATTTTGAGGATTCAAATGGTTTGTTGAAGATTCCGCGACATCTGGTGCAGCAGTCTCATTAGCAAACGGGTTGAAGAACGCATTTGGATCAAAATCTGCAGGTGGGGGTACTTCATTCAAAATATCATCAGCTGGTTCATCATTGTTGGAAGCGGTGTGTTCAACTGTTGTGTTGGAGTCAACTGGTGTAGGTGCATCTTCAACAGTAGTTGTTGTAGCAGGTGTATCAGTTATAGGAATATTATCAGGTTGAGCAGCAAAAACAGCGGATACACCTTGAGCACGTTCATCAATATCGTCACTGAACAGAGGAGCAAATAACCTTTCCATTTGTTGACGAGTTAGCTAGGGGCTTTGTTCAGCTGATGATGGGGTTTGAGGGAAGTTTAAACGATTGTGACCGGGTTCTAAGCTGTTATACTCAGAAGCCATTTCCGTGAGTTCATCAAAATGAGCATGAATCGTTTCCATCACCTGTTTTGTACGACGATTCCAGATCCGGTAACCTTTAGAATTCTCACAATATCCAATAAAGACTCCAATGTCGGCTTTGGCTTTGAGCTTCCCAAAATCATCACGATCATTATTCGGATAGCAAAGGGATCCAAATACATGAAAGTGTTTGAGATTCGGTTTATGATTGTTGACAAGCTCGAAAGGTGTTTTGTTATGGCGTTTTGTGATCATAGAACGGTTTTGAGTATAGCATGCAGTAGATACGGCTTCTGCCCATAAGTAATCTGGAAGTTTAGCATTGATTAACATTGTTCTTGCAGCTTCCACTAACGTTCGGTTTCGTCTTTCAACAACTCCGTTTTGTTCAGGTGTACGTGCAATAGATGTTTGATGCTGAATTCCCACTTTCTCGTAGAATTCACGAAGTGTTTGGTTAACAAATTCAGTTCCTTTGTCTGTTCGAATTAGCCTGACAGTGTTGTGGAGCTGAACCTGTATTTTCGTGAGAAAGGTGATGATCATTTTTGGAGCTTGGTCTTTGCTTCGAAGAAAGTAGACCCAAGTCCATCGTGAGTAGTCATCAACAATTACTAAGATGTAGCGTTTGCCATTGATCGTTTGCACGCGCATCGGGCCACACAAATCCATGTGAAGAAGATGAAGCACATGCTGTGAGCTGTGTTCCACTTTTGAAGGAAAATGAGCACGAGTGCTTTTCCCTTGTTCACAGGCTGAGCAAAGGTGATCTTTTGAATACCGGAATCGTGGGAGACCTTCAACTAGTTTGTGTCGAGCAAGGTTGGTGATGGTTTGAAAGTTTAGATGTGAGAGACGACGGTGCCATAGCCAGGATTTTGTTGATGTTGCCTTTGAAAGTAAACAGATGGGAGATGAAGCAACCATGTCTTGCATAGAGATAGTGTAGAGACTAGAATTACGCGAGCCAGACATAAGGTCATTTCCTTGTAGATCACGAATGAAACAAGTTTTCTCCCGGAAAGCAACCTCCAAATCTCCATCACAAAACTGACCTACTGAAAACAGATTGTGACCGAGGCCTTCCACATAGTAAACCCTGCTGATTTCGATGTTCCCATTGACATAATCTCCGTAGCCCATGATAGCTGCGAAGTGATCATTCCCGAACCTGACAGTGCCAATGAACTTTGCAATAAAGTTTGATAACAGTTTAAGGTTGCCTGTCATGTGTCGGGAACATCCGCTATCAACAATCCAGAGAATGATCTGTATCACCTGCATTACACACAGACGACACAGATGGAATAGAAGTAGATGTGGAACCCGAAATGTTAGAGGGTTCCGAAGCAGGTATATGAGACATGCACACATTAATGACTTTAGGCATCCATGTAAATCCTAGTGTGTTATATATCCATTTCTGCCATCTATAACTACTCTTTGCTTTTGTCTTAGTGAATGCACTAGGTGGTACTACATTCTCAGGAGGTGAAACTGGAGCTACAGTGACAGCAATGGTTGCCTTAGAATCTAAAGAAGGCGGTCTACCAAACACAGACTTAGAATGATTAGTGGGCCTAGAGGTATTCCGATTCTTAGGATTCCGTAAACTAGAGATTATAGCTTTAGCAACACATTTGTCATGACAATCAGAATTCATACTTTTACGACAAATAACACAAGGTGCATCAGACTGAATATCAAAAGTGCTTAAAGGTTTAGCATTCGTTACATCACTATTTCTATTACATTTGCCAGACGCAACATCTATAGTGGAAGCAACGTGAGTCTTATTCATAGTCCTAGGGTGTTTTTCTACTTTAGCATTCCTTATTGATCTTGTCTTAGGTCGCAACTTCCTATTCTTCGATTGAGTGCTCTTAGGCTGTGAAGTGCGGACGTTTCGGAAAAGACGCAACTATTCCTGTTTCAGTAGAAGGAAGCACGTTAGCAACTTGTGATTTGGAAGTAGGGATTCTAGGTGCACAATTACTAAGTGTGACTGGTGCTAATCTCTTAATGATGGTTGGTGAAAGTTGTTCATACTTTCCTAACATTTCTCTTAGCTTAGAGATAGTGTGAATCAAATCTTGATTTTCAGAACGAATATTACCAGCAAAATTCATGACTTCTCTAGTGTGAGCAAGATAGTGATCAAGTTCGTTTGATGCTTCAAGTCGAGTCTTTTTGAGTAAATAAAATATGACACCATATTCGTGTTTAACTTTTACAAGTTCTTGTTCATATTTTGAGATTTGACTTTTCAAAGGCACGTTTTGATCATCCAGTTGCTCAATGTTAGGAGCAAAAGATTTTGTTTGCAACTCAGCGATTTTCTTTTGAAAACTAAGTTGATGATTGTGAATATCTTTTTCACACCAATTAAGATGACGATTTGTATTGTAAAGTTCGTTAAGTAATCGTTTATTTTCAGCTTTTAAAGACTCGATCTGAAGCACATTATCAGTATTCTCAACAGTTACCACAGAGTCAACATTATCAGCAGAGATATAATCAGATGCATGTGGCAAAGAATAGAATAACACAACATTATGGATATCAGCACAGATAACATCTTCCAAGAGTCGATCAACATCTTTTCTCAACATTTTCTTTTTGCGTTTAGTATTAGAAATAGATGTTTCAGTTTTCTCGAAAATGACCTTCATCACTCCAAGTTCCTTATAAAAATCCTTTTCCCAGGCTAATGCACAACTTTTCAAATTTTTAAAATTTGGTAAAAGATTTTTCTGAAAAATGTCTCTTTGTTCTCGCGCTAAAGGCGATTGAAAGTGTTGAACTTTGATTTCAGAATGATGTTCTATCTCATGTTCTAAAGTTTTGAGGTCAGCCATGAAAATATCAAAATATCTAAGAATTTTGCGATTTTCAGGTTTTGAGTTTACTTCACTGATTGAAGGTAAAGGACCATAAATTTGTGCATAGTCTGGTTGGGGATTAACATTAGAAGACTCAGGTGTTTTGATGATAACCCTTGGTGTGTTAGTAGAATCCGTTGGTGTGACGAAAGTGACCGGTTTTGAATAATTAAAAGGTTTGTTGTAAACAACTGTTTTTAATTTTGATCGACTCTCGTCTTCTGCATCTAATTTCTCTTGACGATGATATTCAACAACACTCATAACAGTATCATTAATTTTATATTCTGCATTGGAAACTTCAGGATTTGGTTTGAATGTTTTTAGTGAAAGCTTTGGTTTGTAATCAGCCAGCTTTGGTCCATATCCTTTCGGATTGGGTTTAAAAGTAAACTTTTCAATAGCTGTTACTGATTCACCATGTTTGTAAACAACAGTTTTAAACTCTTTAATTTTGTTTTGCAAGCCAATAATTTCTGCAAGAAGGTCATCTACCCGATTTGTTGAATGCTTTTTGTATGCGGAGAACTGTTTTTGACAATTTAACAACTCAGCCTTAGCTTTTTGATTTTCCAAGGTGAGAGCTTTAATTTGCCTTTTATGTTCATGTTTCAGTTGTTCTATTTCAGACAACAAAGCATTCTTTGAAGCGGCTAGATCACGCATCTGTCTCTCTAAATATTTTTCGTTTTGATGAGATTTAGCAAAAGCGGCTTCAAAACCTTTTTCACGGTTTTCTTGAGTTTTGAAAAAGTTGAGTTGCATTTGTAAGCATTCAAAATCCTTGGTTAACAGTGCATTTTTGCTTTTTAAGTCCTTATTTAATGCATAACATTCCTCCATTTTGATTTGATGGTCTTGAATTAACCGAGCAAAATCTGGATGAGGCAACAGTTCATCTTGTTCAACGTGAGTCACAGCATGATCATTCTTTAGATCCTCAAGTACAACCACGGAGTCAATTTGATTATCAAAGGAAACCATAAGGTCATCTTGATCGTCAAATGTAACTACAGGGTTAACTTGAAAATCGTCAGACTGAGATGTAGATGACTCATTTTGAACAGTCTGATCCGTGCCGGATTCAGATATTGGCGGAGATATTAGTTCAGATATGATGATGGTTTGTTCGGGTACCTGAGACAAGCCATCAGTGTCATACACTGGGCCTGTTTCACTCATGTGTAACTCTTGCATATTAGCCATCAACATAACAGCTGCATTGGCCTGCAAGTCCTCCATATCATCATCTGAGTCTGCATCTGCCATAAAGCTCTGTTCTTTGTTTGTGAGAGATCCACCAGCTTCATCCTTAAGAGCCAAAAGAAGAGCCTCTTTGAAATAAGCACTGCTCCTAGTCCTTGGCTTTGGGCATGCATTAGCCAGGTGTCCCTTCTCATTGCAATTGTAGCATCGAAGACCATTCAACCCATTCTGAGCATTTCCCTGTTCTACCACTTGAGCTCTGTTGTTATTCCTACCCATAGCATTAAACCCTTGACCACCTCCCATTTGACGACCATAACCACGATTCTGAACTTCAACTCGTCCATTGTTCACAACAGCCTGATTTCGTGTATTGGATGAGGAACGAATACGATTGTTGGATTTGTTTGTATAACGGCTAAAAGCATTAGCAATCATAACAAACCCCTGTTGCAATGCTTCGAACGGATCGGATTCCTCATTAGTTTGACTATGAAGTGCTTGATCATTGTTGTTGTTGTAAGGAACCAATTGATTTTGTTGAGGTTGTTGTGATTGATCGTTTGGTGTGACTGAGGCAGTAGGTTGAGTTGCTTGTTGAGGAGGATAACTTTGTTGAGCATATAAGGCAAGTTGTTGATTGTCCGGATGTGTAGGTGGAGCAATTTGAGCACGGAGAATCCTTTCCCGATCAACTTCCTTTTCATGAGGCTTCAAGTAGTCGTACAACAATCCATATGTAGAATGATGCATATTCTTCGCTTGACGGAGAAAAATGACATACTTCTCCCATTCAGGACCAAGACTACTCAGGAACTTAGTATTCACTGCAATTCTTGGCATGATGATGTTGTGTTTATCCAAATCATTGATGATGTCTGAAAAACGATGATGATAGGACTCTAGTGTCTCTCCAGGTTCAATCATGAAGTGTTCATAAGCCAAGTAAATTTTGGATTCCAAATCCTCCTGATTGAGTACCGATCCTTCCATAAGAAGACGAATATGATCCCACATTTTCTGTGCAGTCTTTTGAGCATCAACACTACGAAGAATTGGGTTTGGTAATCCTAAGAGGATATATTCCATTGCAAGTTCATCTGCTTCATAGTGGAGAAGTTCTTGAGGATTCAAGTCTGTAACAGTAGCAATGTTTGTTTGTTCGTCTCTTGGTGGAATAGCAGTAGGATCTCCGGGTACAATGACAGTAGGCATCTCAAATGGACCTTCCAAGATAACCTTCTTTAAGAACTTTCCATGTGGCTTCTTCAGATCACAAAACCTAAAGAACCTTATCACCCATTGATCGTAGTTTCCTGGAGTGAGCATTGGAGGTCTATCAAGTGATCCAGCTTCATGAATTGATTGTTGGCTGCTTAAAGCTTCACACATCTTTGCAAACCAAGTGGGTTCCTTCATAGTGTTCCTTGATGGATGTTGATTGAAATCATTTGTGTAGGGTTGAACTTGAAGACTTGGCGGTGGTTGAACCATTTGTGGTGGGGGAATTGCACCAAGTTGTGGAGTATGTTGTTGATTAAATTGTTGTTGATAAATAGCTTGTTGTTGATTCCATTGTTGATGTTGTGGACTTAGTTGTTGTTGTCGTTGAGGATAAGTGTAAGGGAAATAGTTAGAGTATGGTGGTTGAGACATGTTGAAAACTTGTGTTGGTAAAAATGGATCTTTGTAGTCGAATGAACCTTTGTTGATGAAGTGTCCTTAGGCGTATAAAAGACAAGAACCAAGTAACACTTATGCGTAAAAACACCAAAGTTACGCGTAACAATAAGGAGTTACGCGTAAGTAGGGAAAAGCACTAAAGTTAGGCGTAGACAAACGTTAGGCGTAGAAAGTTAGGCGTAGGATTTTCTTATGCGTAAGACTAGGCTTAGGCGTAGGATTAGAGCTGGCATAACAGGTCACACGAACCTGTTAAGACACGAACCTGTTAAGGTCAAACACGAACACGACCTGTTAGCTTATCGTGTCAATTTTCTCAAACACGAACACGACACGAACTTTAACAGGTTAACCTGTTAAAGACCTGTTAACTACATACAGACAGATTTTTTTCTATATACAGACAGATTTTTTTCGCGTTAACTACATCGATCACTATTGTATTTGCGTTCTCATTCATCTGTTGGAACAAATCACATATAAACAAATCACAAATTAAACGTTAAAATGTTACATAGTACTAGCTAACATTTGCAAGAGTTATTGACTGATCCAACCCTCGAACTTCCAATGATTTCCTGAGTTTAACCGCTAAACCTTTTCTGCAATTTTTTAACTCGACTTCTTCAAAGTAATGTTTGAACCCTAGTCTTTTTTGTTTAACAAAGTAAATACATAAACATGTTAGTAACGTGTAATGGTATGTAGTCGTTTTCAAGGGAAAAACAACTCTTTCAAATTTTCCTTTAACCGCTAAACCTTTTCTGCGTAGGGCGCGTGATGTATGGGATCGGAAAGAGGAGAAGGAGAGGGTTGTTTTGGTGAGGGCGGTGAGGTGAGGTGACCGACGGTGGAGTGGTGGTGTGTGGTTGAAGGCTGAAGTCGGCGGTGTTAAGAGGGAAGAGAGAGAGAGTAGCTGAGTAGGGTATTTTTCTTATTTCTAATGAGTTAACTATGGGGGAGGCGGATCTATATTGAGTAGGGTATTTTTATTTTAACAGGTACTTAACAGGTCTAACAGGTCTGACCTGTTAAGACCTGTTATGTTAACAGGTCTTAACAGGTCAGACCTGTTAAGACACGAAACCTGTTAAAGGTCAAACACGAACCTGTTAAGACCAGGTCGTGTCGTGTCGTGTTAACAGGTTTCGTGTCAAAATTGCCAGCCCTACGTAGGATTTCTACGCGTAAGCTTATGCTTATGCGTAATTTTAGGGTTTTTGCCCAAATGATCTTTTACACTATCACAGTGCAAGAGATATCCAAAGTCGACGTATTTTCAGACTTATCCAAGTAAGAAAACACGGAATAAACCACGAAAATGAAGATCAAACCAAGGAAGCACTTACGCGTAGTTTTAGGGTTTTACTACGCGTAGAAATGCTTGAAATTGTGATTCTGTCCGAAAGTGTTTCTAAACCAGCTTTTGTGTGTTAAAATAGCTTCAATAACACCAAAATGCACAAAAGTGTGAAACTTGATGAACCAAAGCCTCTAAAACAGTTACGAGTAGGATAATACCCACGTTCAAAAACTCGATCAAAAACAACTATCCACGCATAAAGTTTGAAACTTTTTGCCAAAAACAAGTATTTTAACACCTTAAAACGTTGAAAGTACAAGAATCTTGGATTAAAAAGTGTAAAAAACAAGTTTTTAAGCGAACCAAAGTATCAAATGTGCGTTTTAGGCGTAGGACCGAAACCCACTTCAAAAACAAACACGATTCACCCAACTAGTAGGCGATTGATACCACTGTTAGGTCACTAGTTTTACAAACACAAGCTTATAAGAAAGAGATGAGGCGATTGAACAAGTAAACAAACACAAACACACGTTAGACTAAGATGGTTATGCGTAGAGTGTAGGTGAAAGAAAAACTTGAACAACCAACCTTCAAATGAAGGTTTACATAAAGTATTTATAGGAGGAAAGCTAGGGCAACACTCCTAGTTACCATCCTTTCTTTAATGGGCTTGGGCCTAAGCTCATGGGCCTTCTACATAAGCTTAAGGCTAATAACAAACATAAAGGCCATAATAAAGCTAACTATTACATATTAATTACTAACACTTGATTGAGGTTTAGGAGTGATTCCAACAATAAGGTTCAACTACCCAAGAAGGGAAGAGTCGTAGTGTTCACACAAGCACCTTTAACGATGTATGATTCACCGCTAATGAGGTTTGGAACGCCTTGCAGTGTGGAAGGAATAAGTGCTTGGGACGCGCAGCTTAATATGGCTTATAGAGAAAACTATATTTTGGAGAAGGTTCTTGACGAAATTGGTCATGTACGATTGGACTATGAAGCATATGGAAGAAGGATGGTCAAAAATCTGAAGGTCAATATTCATGGGCATATTTTTGAAACTGATTTTGTTGTGTTAGAAGAAGGGAATGCGGATTAACCTAATGTGTGTTTTGGTCGAGATTTTCTTGTCATGACCAAGTGTCAAGTGGATTTTGCAATGGGAGAGATGAGAATTAATATAACTGATTTGGAAGAAGGAAAAGGAGTAAACGAGATGCTAGTGGAAGTTTGTGCAAACATGGAAGAGAAAGAGGTGGAAGTAGTTAAGATGGGAAAGGCAAATCGAAAGAAACCGACATCAAACAAACTAACCCCAACAACAACCTCCACCACCAAAAATGACTCCACACCATCATCACCAACTACTACTTTCAAACCCTTAACCGACAAACAAAAAGAAGCTATTTTAGAGAACTTAGAACAAAAGTTTCTTGAGCTTAATGAAAAGAAACCGGTGATAGAAGTACTCCAAGATTATGTGCTTTACCGTAAGAAGTTGGATGCATTGATGCTAGCAAGGGCTAGGTTGGAAGAAAAGAATCTCACGGAGGAGGAGCGAGATCAAATTTTGTTTAGAGGCATGCCAAGGAAGGAAAAGGATCCGGGTAATTTTGTGTTGCCGATCAAAGTGAATGGTACTACACCTGTTTATGCTTTAACCGATATGGGGTCGAGTGTTAATGTGATGCCGTATCCATTGTTTAAAACTTTGGGACTCAGTAAATCCGCAACCTAATCATTCGAAGCTTACTATGGCGGATAATTCTCAAGCGAAGGCAATGGGAGAGGTGAAAAATGTGAGAGTGCAAATTGGATATCAACCGTATTTGGCAGATTTCCTTGTCTTAGATATTCCGGTGGACAAGAGTTTACCACTACTATTGGGGAGACCATTCTTACGAACTTGTGGTGCGATTATAGACATGGGAAGAGGCACATTGACTATTGATGATGGGATTTCGAGGCAAACATACTACCCAAAACCAAGAGGACCAACACTACAACAAATCAGGTTTTATAGGACACCGAATAGTGTCCTATCAGGTTACTTTATAGGACCTTTTGCATAATAGGACCAATGATATAAGTGTCACATATAAAGGCGTTGTATAAAGTGTAAAAATTATTAGGACACTTATAAGCATCCTAATAAATGCCAATATTATGAAACCAATAAAATAGTCTCATAAAACGTTTTATACGACACAAGTTGTGTCCTAATAGATAAGGTAATAGGACGCTTTAAAGGGTTCTAAAATATGCTAACCTTCTATCACATGTTGAGACGCATTCATGCGTCCTAAAAAGTGTTTTCTTAGGACGGAATTATGAGTTGCATTAACTCTCACTACAACACATTAGGGCTGATGTGACGGTAGAAATTCGTTGTAAATGGTCATTTGCAACGGATTACTACCGTTACATAAATGCCCCAAGGAAAATTTTTGCTACGGAATTGCAACGACCAAAAAATTTGTGCCAGTTTTGCAAGGGAAGAAAATCCATTGTCATATTGCAACAGATTTGCAATAACATAAATTTGCAACCAAATCCCAACGGTATAAACTTGCAGACTTTGTAGAAACTAATTTAGCAACAAAGAATGGTTGTAAAACTAATAGCATTATATTGCTTATTTTATTGTAATACAATCAAACTCATTAAAAAAATATTCAAATAGTAAATTACACTAACTGCAACAAAATATTCATAAGTATTTCTCTAGCTTGCTCAAAAGCTTTTTTTCACTTCCAAGGAATGCTAGTAGAACGTATCTTGAGCACACCTATGGTGTCATTCCCTTATATACATTGGTTGGTATCTTTAGTTCTTCACAATAACACATAAGCAACTGCATAAAATACAGTAAACAACATTATGTTAGAGCAGGAGACATCAATTTACTTATGCACATGATGCTGTTGAATGTTGATAAAGGGCTGCTGCAATGTTGATGCACAAAAAAAAAGTCCTAGAAAATATAATAAAGGCTTGGGGTTCAAAGAGTCAAAAAGCCTATATCACTAAAAAAACACTCCGTCCTCCCATTTACAAGCTTGCAATCGTTCCATTCTAAAGTATTGTTTGGGTTCATGTAACTAGCAAATTCTAGAAAACAAACAATGGGTAGCTCTATGGTCTTTTTACTTGTAACTGTATGATGTTTGTGTATTTATTGGTTTGATGTAAGAGTAGCATAGAGCTACATAACATGTTAATGCACTTGACAAACTATCCAACCATTGATTGTATTTATCACGTTGGATCTTAAAAGCCACATAATTTAAATGTCCTCTAATTAAAATAACTAGTGTGTGACGTAACATGTGAAGAAGCAAAGCTTAAAGATTAGTTCTATGGATTTTAAAAATTGGTTTTAACTTTATAGCTGTATGATTTTTGACTTGTAGCTCCATGGTTTTTGAATAACCTTACTATTTAGGTGTATGCAAATAGAAATTTAATGTATACAAATATTTTAATGTTACGCTTTTAGCTAAATAGGTATAGAAAAAACGGATCTAATGGGTAAAAACCAAAATACCCAAACAAGACCCGCGAACCAAACCGGAACCAAGAGAAGTTTCTCGGTCAAGTTCTTGGTTCCTATGAGAATCCTATTTTCGGTTCTTGGTTCTCTCGGTTTCATGCGGCTCCGGAACCAAGCTCACCCCTAATCAGAATTACTACATAAAAATATATGTTTAATTCTCAAATATCAGTTAGGCGACTGCAACACATTTACAGCCCAAGAAGCCTAAAGAAAAACATGCTCGCAAGAACCAAACAAGTAAAGTTTAAACCACTACGAACATACATATTATGCTACTTCAAGATCCAAACTAATTTTAGACATGATTTTGTAAATAGAATATCAAATCAATTTGATTTTTAATGACTTACTCATCAATGTCATGGGAACCGTAAGTAGAACACTTGAATCTCACTTAAAACCCAAGCCTCTTTCGATGTAACTACAAATTGAATAGACCAATCATGTAAATAAAAAGTATTTTTCACATGTAATAGACTTTGTAAACAATGTTACTGCATATAGCTTCTTCCACAAAATCAAATCTGCTCAAAATCACAAATTCGAAGAAGTAATATAAAAAGTTAACCATGAAATAGTTACAAAACATATACTAAGATCTAAGAAAATCAAAACCTATGCCTAGTTTCAATCCTAGTTTTGGGTTTGACAAAAATATTGACCTGTGGGGTCTGAAAGTATGTTGTATTGAGTAGCATGATATATCATAAGACAATAATCACATAAAAAATTAAGAAATACAAAGCTTGATACGACTTTTGATGGTTAATTAAAGCTCAAACCCAATATTTGAATAATATGTAGACAATAAATCATAAAAAACTCAAATTGATAACAAAATTGATGTTGGTTGATGTTTACATACCTTATTAGAGATGAATTTGGAAAGAAGTCATGAAGGAGAAGCAAAAAATTGGATTGCGAGGGATCAATGTTATTTCTGTGCAGTTGTAAGTGAAAGATGAAGAAGGGAGGCGGAAATTAGAGGGATATAGAAGTGTAGGGTTTTATTTTTTGAGAAAAGATGGGCGGGAGACTATCAAAAGTTTAAGCGGGAGACTGAAAATTTTAGGCTAGAGACACGGGTGACCTGGGTCACCGGCTGCCACATCAGCTTTCTCTCTCCGGCGACCAGACACGACCTAGTTGCTACAGTCGATGACCGAACTTCTTTTTTTTCTTTTCCTTTTTTTTAATTCAAACATTTTAAGCAACAAATTTAAATTAATTAAAATTAAAAACATTACAATACGAAATTCAAATAAACGTTAAAACCAAGTTTTTTTTTTAATTCAAATATATATTTTTTTATTCAAATATTTTAAACAACAAAGAAAAGTTAATTAATAATACAAATATTACATAAATCATACAATACGATACGGTTAAAAAAAATACGAACTAAAATAAACTACGTTACGAAATACATAAATCATAAATTTGCATTTCTTCGACAGAATTAGGGAGACGACAAGCCATAATAATTTTGTGTTGAGACAATTGTGTTTGAAATTGTGTGTTTAAAAATGTGTTTGAGGTTGGTATTTATAATATGTTAAAAGTAGTAAAGTTTAAAAAAAAAAAGGTTTTTTCTTTTTTTTAATCAAATGGTAATATATAGAATCGGTCACAAATTGAACCGATATTTGATTTCTTTGGTTGTCAACCGATATATGACCAAATAGCCACAAAACCGCTTATATAATCGGTCACCAAAGTCGACCGACTGACTTTTCCCGATCGATTGTGTCCAGCCTTAGACTTTTATTGTTTAAGTAATTTAGTCACAAAATTCCTTTTATAAAACAATCATAAAACTGAGCGTGTACCCGTGCATAGCGATGAAGTTATATAGTGGCAAATAGTTATTGTTAAGATATTGTGATTAAGTGTTTCATGTAACGTTTAGCAATTGATGTTGGCAACTCGTCATGTACGAAAAGGAATCAGGAGAAATGGCACAGGTGGAGCAGAATAGTGTTGAGAAACCTTATTTCATTTGGAAGAGTTTGTATAGCCGTTATATGTTTGTATTCCCCAAGCATAGTATGAACTTGCCAAGCTTAACTTGACTATATAATTGAAATATTAAAACTTCAGTTGACTATGAAACTCAATGATCAAAACTTTAGTTAACTATGAAACTCGTTGATAAAAACTTCACTTGAGTTCAACCACGCACTCACTTTCATGCTTGAAGTTGAGTTCAATGAGTCAAATGACACTTTCAACCTAATTGGTTCGAATAGTGGTGTAGGTTTTAGAATACTATAAACAATTAGTAACAAAACGTTAGTATAAATCTACGCACTACTTTAGAGTTTTGTAAAATACGAAAATAACATATATCAAATGTGTTACAACTCATATACATTAGATGTTCTATGAGGTCAAATACAGTAAGACACTGATGAACTAGTATTCGATAAAAAATGTGATAATAAGACTAAATATCAAGTGTCATATAAAGTTTCTTTCATAATAAGACCTAAGTAAATAAATGTCCTATAAAACTTATTTAATACGACATGTATACTAAGTTTCCTATTAAAAAATTCATTATATGACCAAACCATATAAGTGTCCTATAAATTTGAATCTAATAGGACGCATATACTTATGTCATATTAGATTATAGATAATATGACCTCTATGTCTTTGAGTCCTATAAAACTTAAGATAATAGGACATAAATAGCAAGTGTCGTATTATGTTATATCATAACGAGACTCAAACGAGTAAGTGTCTTATAAAACTCATCTAGTAAGACCAATACATGAAATGTCTTATTAGGTTCCATGAAAATAGGACTCATAAAGTAGCTAGTCATATTAGATGTGTTTTTAGGACGCTGCTAAATAAAGTGTCGCAGGAAAAGGTCCTAAAAAGCCCCTTTTCTTGTAGTGCAACTTTGGAATTTATGGAGGAGTTAGAGTTGATGGAAGCAGATGAGGATTTAACATGTTTTGAAGTGGGACGTGATGTCCAAGGTAACCCAATGTACGAACCGTTAGCTCCGCCTTATTTTGATATAGAGGACGAAATGAAACGTGCGTTAGCGGTAGAAGCTTTCTATAACCCATTCAAAAACATACTAGTTTACAAAAAGTTGACCGACTTTTTAGGTTCTTTACCGGTGCAACTTAAGAATTTGGAGTGGAGACCCGAAGGGTCGGGGACTTACAAGAGACAAACCGGAGATGGAGCATGGCATGTTAAGTTTGATATACTATGTCCGGACGGACGAAGATTCATGAGAAAATTCAAAACTTTTGAAACGTTCCGTGAGTTGACCGGAAAATTTCAAAGCGAGGATATTCTAAGACAAGAGTATTTTGAGGAATTTTGAGGAGAAGACAAGAGGCCGTAATAAACAAGCAATTATTTGCTTGAATTTCATGAACTATTTCTTTTTGATTTGATGCATTTAGGATTTTTGTTTCTTATTTAATTTTTCCTTTTTATTTTTTATGATTGAGGTGATTTGGTTAATGCATTATAACTTTGAGTTTTGAGATGAATTTTGGTTTAGTTCATTAGTATGATGAGTTGAGATTTTTAGATTGGATGATTGTTCAAAATTTCATATGGTGGATGAATGTTGTGTGAATCTTTAGCAGGATTTTTTGAGTAAAAGTTGTTGCTTGGAAGGTAAATGCCTAAGTAACATGTAAAAATGCAAAATTTGGCGAAATGCAAACTGAAACGGTTGTGTCCTTGACTGAACCGGTTGCAATTGAGTATAAAACCAAAAAAAAAATTCATTTTTCCAGAAAAACACACACACACTAATTCTCCAGTGGGTTTTGCAAAAATTCGTCCAAGAGAAGCTGATTGAAGGTTGTTTAAGTTGTAGGAAAACATCATGGCACCTAAACAAGTAAGCATCTACAGTCAATTAACTCAATTAAGGTTTTATTAGAGCATTTGATTCGAATTGGATATTAGGTCACCAATTTGGGGGTTTTTGTTATAATTCGAATTAAGTTGTAATATTTTAAGATTGAGTGGGTAATTGATATAGAAGTACATTGCAAGAAGGATTGGATTGATTGATTCAACATAGGATGAATAATAGATGATTGAATTTTCGGATTTAATTGGGTTGTGCTTTTGAATCAAGATAAGTTGCAATTGGTGATTCCTTATGATAGATGATGCGTTTTTAGGAGTGATAGATGCCACATTAGTGATTAGAACTAATGATTGAAGGATATAGGCTTATCAAGTTGAGTTCTAAGATGGTGATGAATGATGTTTGATGATTTGAAAAGCGAGTTTAGAGTAATTCAAGGATGTGGAAATCATTGAGGATGATATAATGCGATCTAGGACTAGTTTGGACTTAGAAAACTCGAGTGTAGAAGGGTTTTTAGAGGCAAAAGCCTTATGCAGGCTGCATAACCGATTCGGTTGCGCATTGCAACCGAACGGTTAGATTTTGGTCATCTGAGTAACCGATTCGGTTTCTCACGAACCGAATCCGGTTACGGTTTCTGTGTTTGAATTTTTGAAATTTTGAAATGGATCTTAGGAGGTTCCTTGAACCTTCTTGTTTGTTCTAACACTCTCATATGGTCTTTTATTTGTGATTTCTACAGAGAATTATTGTAGGTAGCTCGAGCGAGGAGGAAATTCCTATGAACCCGCTTGTTACAAAGTTTTGTCAAAGGAATGAGAAGAAGAAGGTTAAGTATAGTGTGAAGACGGAGGCAAATGCTAATTTAAAGTTCAAAATTCTCACCGACGGGGAGAAACATGCTTTTCGGGAAAGGTTGTCGAAACTGCAACATAGGACATGTTTGGTTCCGAGGGTGATTGATTGGGATTTATTTGAGGAATGTGATTGTGAAGATGAGTTAAGAGGAATGATGCGAACGTCTTATGTATATCCAGGGGATGGAGATTCGTTCAATGATTTGTCATGGGAAAGAGCATTTAGCGTCAATGAAGAGGTCTATCGAGAATGGTGTATGGAGTTCTTTTCAACCATGTATTTTGAAAGAAAGGTTGATGTTCGGAACTTGATGAAGGAAATTTGTGTTTGGTTTAGGCTTTGTGGAAGGGATCATGCTTACACTTTGCTAGCTTTTGGCGTGGCTCTTGGTTTGTATGAGCCACATGAGGTTAATCATCGATTATTTGAAACTCACTTTTCTAGACTTCGGAGGTTTGAAAAAGACTATCCTAGTATTCCCGCTTATTGGAATCAAGTGGGAGATCCTACTTGCGCTAGAAGGAATGCCTCAACCATCAGGAATCCGTTGATGAGAATACTTCACAAGTTGATAGTGACCGGGCCATTTAATAAATTTGGAAGCAGGGAAAAATGTCAGAAACCGGACTTATGGGTTATGAAGTTGCTGGAGGAAACTAAGGACGGTAATGCAGTTTGGCAGATAGCCGAATATTTTTCTAGGAGAGCCCCGGGAATCAAGAGCAACAGTAACATTTGTGGAGGACATTTTGTGACAAAATTGGCGAAGAATCTTGGGTATTATGTTGATGAGGAATTGGCAAGTGTGGAGAGCCAAAGTATAGTGATATGTGGACTGCACAAGGTTTTGGTAATGCTTTGAACAGGAGATTCAAAACCTTAGGGTTATGGATTGAACCAAGACAACAACAACAACCACCACAACAGCAAGGGAGTATACCAATGAAGAACGTGCAAATGGGTACGTCCAGTAATTTTGATTCGGGTTGGGGAGAGTGGAACCAACATTTAGATGAGATTCAATGTAGGGATGTATGGAGAGACTCGATGATGTTGAGAAACAACTACATCAATGATTATTCCATGCCTATCTTTCAAAACATGGCTCGTGAAGCCAATTATGAGTTGCCACCCTACAATCCACCCAATGTTCCACCATATCCTTTTCCTTACACTTCTTATCCTGGACCCTATCCGTATCCATATCCTGGGTACGCACCATTTCCTGATCCAGTACCCCCCATATGGTCGATTACCTGAAGTTGGTGGAGCAAGCCACGATGTTGGAGGATCGTCATCAGGAGTTGGAAGAAAGAAAAAGAAGAGGAGAGTTCGTTCGGAGATTGTGGACGAAAACTACGTAACCGAAAATGATGATGAAGAAGGAGATGACATGAGCGAGGATGAAGAGTGATCGTGGATCATTCGTGAATTATGGTTTTAAAGACAATGGGTTATGATGTGTTAAATAATATTATTTCTATTTTTTTTAGGATGATTAACATGTTTGCTTGGTTTTATCTAGTTTTTAGTTGCATTTGTTTGTTTTGTGTTTTGCGTGTTGCAGTTTTTGTTTGCAGGATGGATGTGTTGGAAGCTTATTGATGGTCAAATATTTGGAGTTGGATAACTCACATGCTTTCTTATGACCCCATATGCATATTGCATATTCTATTCCGTGGTATCTTTTAACTATTTTTTTTCCCATTTTCTTTACTTTGAAGTTCATTTTTCATTACATTAAGGACAATGCAAAACTTAAGTATGGGGGAGGGAAGAAAATAGGTAAAATGTTGAGCATTTTTATTTTTTTTAGATAACTTTTGGATGCAAGTGATTAGAAGAAATTCGCCCTTGTTGGTCTAAGTTGTTTTCACGCATTATTGATATAAAAAATATATAACTTGGGATTTCAATGGTAAAATGAGGATTTTTAAATTTTTTGGATTTGAACAAAATTACAGTAGTAATTCATTTTGGATTCGATAGCATTTTCTAGCATACATAATAGCCTTTTTCCATACATTTGTGAGGTTTCTTTTTGTATAAAACACATCTTTTGTTTTATATTTGCTATGAGTGTGCCGGTGATTATGTCAATTCTAGAACTTGTACTAGTTATGCATTACGGTTAAAATCACTTTCGAGGGGTCTAAATATGTTCAAATGATAAGAGGCACCTTAGGAATTAAACCAAATGGCATTCCGTTTACATCTAATGATATATTAGCTAACCACATTGGTTAGTTAACCACCCATATGGACCCATTTGTTAGTGCTCATCTTTAGCACTAGATACCCTTAGTACACCCTTCCGAGCCAATCTTTTCGTTTTGATAAATTCAGAAAAATACAAAAATATTTTACACTTTCAAGCTTTAGCCAACCCTTATCAAGTCTATTGGTTTGTTGCTAGTTGTTTGGAATGTTGGATCGTTTTTGATGATTATGAAGAAGCTACACTTTATTTATAGTGTGTACCATTCTCCATCTTGGATGAAAGAGACGTCTTTCTCGATTTTTTTTTGTGTATGCTTACACTAAGTGTGGGGGAACTTTGAAAAAAAAATGGTTATAGCCAATGTGCTATATTATTATGAAGATGAAGGAAGATGAAGTATGTTTGAGATATCGATTAGCCAATGTGCTAAAGACGTGATATATGTATTTGGGGATCGATATGAGAAGAGGTGAAATAATCATTTTTGGGATTGTGGTTTGTATGATGGCTAGCAACATGGAGGTTTAGACTTGATTTTATTTTTATTTTAACACCAATTTCATAACTATCCCATGCCTTATCCATACCTTTTATGAACCCTTAGCCTTAACGTTATAACCCGAATAAAAGCCCTCTTTGATGAATTTATTTTCTTTGTTTTGATACTTGTACAAGCTTATGGTAAAAAGCATTGATCATGACTAGGCATTGAGTGATTTACATATACCCATCAGTATATGAGTGTTGAGTGAATTCTTAAAATCATTCGTGAGGTGTTCTAGTTATGTTATCTAAAGTATTTGGTTCATTTTTTAAAATTTTCACATATTATAAGCAAGCCGATGATTATCTTTTGGGATAATTGTTACATTTTTAGAACCATGGTATCAAAGACCATTGAAATCAATCTTTGCAAATGTTAGACCTACTCGAGGGTGAGTAGAGCTTAAGTGTGGGGGAATTTGATAACGCCTAAAATGAACATGTTTTTAGTAGCGTTATTGTTAGTTTTCTGCATGATAATCGACTATATTTACTCATAACTGTTGCAAAAGTGCAAAGATGCATATTGTGCATGTATATGTAGCTAGGTATCACGAAGAAATGAAGAAATGAAGTTTTTATGCACATTTGGAAGATTCTCGAGGAAGGAAGACGAGCTAGGAAGCTTTTGGATTCAATGATTAAGAAACGCAATGATTTCTAAGTATCTACGGCAAGGAAAGATCAAGTTTTGCCTTGGAAATCATCAGCGAGAGCAAAGAATGAAGCGTATAGGAGAAAAGTCAACAAAAAGTCAAAACAGCACAAACCCAGCCGATCGGTCACAACCCGTAACCGAATCCGGCTGGGCGAATGGTCAAAATACAACCGATTCGGTTGTAGTAGAAACCGATCCGGTTTCTCACGCTGCAGTTACACAATGTTGCATTTATTGTTGCCTTAACTCCCCATAATCATTGGAGTCTGATCATTTCTTGACATTTACTTGTTGGGGACATTTTTGGTCAGTTGAGCAAGCACGTTTGGGTATATAAAGAACCTAGTCCTAGTATACTAGGTGTGACACAACCAAAATTGTATTAGTTTACACCAAAACTAATACCAACCATATTATTTAGCCCAAAAGCTTAGTTATTACTGAAAAACGTCCAGGAGCAAGGAGGGAACAATTCTCATCCATAGTTTTGGTAGTTTGGAGTTGCACGGTGAATCTAGGTGATTGGAGGCGCGTGGTTGCTACAATCCACGAATTCTAATTCTTGTAATCACAAAAGTTTAGGTATTCTATGAACTTTGTTATGGAATTCTATTCTCTTGAATTGTTGGAATTACTTTGTTACTATTTGTGTTTAGTTATTATTATTATTATCATGGAGTAGTTTTGGGATATACTTGTGTGTTGGGATGTAGTTAATCATATTAGTGTTCTCAAAACGTGATGCATGTACATATGATCTTGTTTAAAAGAGTTTGTTGGAAAAATACTAGTCTTGGTTTGATTTGTTGATAAAACATGTTTTAAGAAAAAGGACCGAAAGGATTTCTCTTGTGTTTTATTCCAAAAAGTGAAGTGTCAAACTAGTATGGGGATATGGTGATTGACAACCACCATGTTTGCTTATTAAAACAAGACTAGGAACATTTTCATCACGAAGGGTCGAAAGATTCGTAAGAACAAATTTAATAAGAACATGTTGCAAACAAATGGAATTTCTATAGGATAATCATTGGGATAAGGACCGAAAGGATTACCTAAATGCTTTGGTTCTTAGAATGATTTTTACAAACACATACCATGGTTGGGGAATCACTTGCTTATGATTTGTGCATCATATTAAGAGTATACACCAAACCTTCATGAATACTATTTATGATTGATTATAGACTTCACACAAGTATATATATATTTCTTATTGAATTTCACTAGAACATAATTATTTGAGGAAGCCTTGACAAGCTTTCTTGTTGGAATCTTTTTAAACAAATCTATTTCATACACAAAATCCCTTGGGACGATCTCGACTTACCAAACTTTGCTATTACGGACGAGTATACTTGCTCGTATGTGTTAATAGGTTAGACGGTTAAATCGTGTTTATAAAATTTTTAAAACTTGCACCATCGTAGCACATCAGTAGGTCAAAAACTTTACGAAAGTGCTTAATCTATTGGAAGTGCTTACTCTAGACATATTCTCATTGACGATGTATGGGTTTTAGCAACATGCTGTTTGGAAAATCAATTAATCCTTTCTATTTTACAACTTGATGCAGTAGAAGAGGGCATTTCGACATTTACTTATATATGGGTCAAATTAAGTTGTGTTCGGGTCCAGTAAATAATTTAGCTAAAAGTGCCACTTGGTCAGATGGGTCTAACAGGTCAAATGTGTTGACAGTGAATTCTATTGGTAGTGGTACAATGAATCTCCGAAGTATAGATCATTGTTGTAGTTGTTGAGTTTATGATATATAAAATACAATAAAACATAAAGACATCAAGAGTACACAGCGGAAGACTTAAGATCATAACAAATAAATTAATTAACTGAAAGTATGCGTAACGTACCTCTTGCGAATGTCAAATCCCTCGAGCAAAGCAAAACAACCCTCGAGCAAAGCAAAACAAAGAAGTACTTATTGGTGTAAGAATAATGTCTTACAACCACGTTCTTGTACACACGAATTAACCAAACGAATCAAGCGATTGCTAGATCTAACACAAGTCCTCGTTTAAGAAAAACGAAACCAAACTCCCTTACAATTGGGGTGTTCGGCCGAATATTGGACTAGAGAGAGGAGAGGAGAGATCTAGGGTTAATTCAATGCACAAGTGTATGAAACCCTAGAACCTACCCTCCTTATATACTAGTAGGTAAACTTAGGGAACAAGTTTGTGAATTAGGCTTTGTATAAGCCCTATGGCCGGCCACCAATGAAAGCCCAAAGCCCAATCCATAACTTTCCAAGTTTTCCATTTCTAGTCCTTCTCTTTTCCATTTAACGGTCGTTAGTCATTTTTCCGTTAAATACTTAACGATCGTTAACCGGACTTAATGTGTAATAATTAATCGTAAACATAAACATTAATTATTAACTTTAATTCTCATTCGCTAATGTGTGCAATCCCATGGTCACGAGTTCGAATCCGGACATTCACATGTTTGTAAATATATACATTTCCAACAGCTCCCACTTGGATATGTTTACAAACGTGAAATGACATTGGTTAGCGTCTAGCAACACGCCAATGCCCCCGGTACAACTCATGTATGGTTTTCTGGAGAAAAACCAAGTTTGATGATTCATCATCATATTCATCCTTTTGTTTCTAATACCATGTTAATAAGAATATGGATCTCACTCATTTCTTAATTAACTATTCTGTTTCTCGCTTTATGATTTATTAAGATTACCAATTCTTCGAAGAAGACCTTGGGTATAGCCATACAAACATCTTAACAATCCTACGAGGGGCCCAGTAGTATTATACTTCAAAATAAATTTGAAGGAAACAAATCCCATTTTGACTACAAGCAGGATTCATAAATTTCGCAACACTTCTGAAAACAACCCTTATAACTACCAGTTACGTGTAGCGTTAGATTGCTTCACAAAAATGCACTACATCCATGACATATCTCTTGTATCTCAAGTCAGAGGATAAATATCCATGATATACTTAATGACAAAGATCCATAAAGTATCATCATGTGGGTGGGATAAGTCCTATACTCAATTCATTGAATATCATCTGAAATTAGTCATGCTACGCATCAATATACTTTCAAGTATATTCTAACTAATACTCAGATTTGTCTTAATTCAATATCATTCCCATGTTATTGATCGACAATGGACTATTTAGAATAACTTAAATTATTCAAGGATTTAAACATGCAAATACAGGACACAATATTATAAATGAAATTAAACGTATACCGTACTTTAATTCATTATAAATAATAATTGTTTAATATCCTTTATCCAAATACTAAATAGATCAATGCATGATAATTCTTAGTTAATGAATTTTTCCTCAAGTCATGATAATCATACTTGTTGACAAGGCATAATTTCAATTAACTTTGATCTATAGGAATTTTGAGAATACTTATTTCAATAATTCAATAAGTGAATTTCTTGTATATGTTTACACATATCTTGATATTGTCATATCATTCCATAAGGTGCGTGATAACCTGAACCACCCTTTTATGACAATCATCTTTCAAAACTTTAAAGTTTTAAAGTATTCTTTATTCTTTAATGTATAATGCAACTATGCTCTTAGTTGAGCATAACTAGTCAACATGGTCATCATCAAGAATACCATGACTAGAATTGAGTGTCATCTCAATTATACTAGCATCATTGTATACAACAATATGCTCTTTAAACATCCGTAAACTTTGAACAGTTATAGTGTAATGTTGGTGCCTACCAAAACTCAAGTTTGTTGGCAATGACAATTATGAAACAATTGCCATATTTTCATCCATAGAATCTTGGAGCATCTCCAGACTGTGGAATGTGATTCTAAATCCAAACATATTCCTTTTAAAATATTTATTACACTAACAACTTTCAATGTTGTCAAATCATCTTGTAATCAAGCATGACACAACAATCTTACAACATGATGTTCATGATGAATCTTCAAGTTAGACTTTAAGATCTCATTATATATCCATCATGTTCTATTAGACTCATTGATTTACCACATATGTTTATAGTAATAAACATATATTCCAAGGTTGTATGTCTTATTTCCAAATCTTACAAACGAAGTTTCATTCCCAATTAAAACTTAATTTAGGTGGAATGTAGTTGCCCATACAACTTATAAGATTTAAAATAATACTCCCACTAGCTTTCAGGAATACTTATGAGCTATCTTATTTTAATTATTAAATCCATCATGTATTTAATATTAAAAATAAGAATCATCTCCTTGATGCATGCATATATCCATTCATGAATTATTGCAGTCTGTACATATTCAAAGATTATTTGAATTCATAAAAACTACTTTGTATTACTTATCGTCCTCGCAAAAGTAATTCCACAACAAAGAGTTTTGATATTCATTGTCAAAATTTCATATCAATGAAACTAAGTACGACAATTATAATCTTTATACTTTTATTTAATGTATCTAGAAAAGAATATTCAATCATAGTTAATTGCTTAAATATGATTAATATTATTATCACTAGACATGCATTAAATATGTGTACAATATTGTCCATATGATTTCTACACAAAGATTTAAACCACTAGGGTTTCCATCTTTTGAAGAAACTCATATTCATTATTAAGATAAACCAAGTATCTAAAGTTGATTATCTTTATGGACAGCATCTCAACATTCATAGTATGATTGATTTACCACAATTCAACATTTGGTAAATTTATCATTATGATTAACAGGCTTACCATGATCCTGTAACTCATATTCCTCAGCATATTAAATATCCTTACGGATCTATGAATGACAATTCCATCATATTAAGGTCTATCATTTTCATGTTTAGCCTCATCATGATATTTGCTAGTGCATTTTAGAAGATTATGTATTTTGTAATTCAATCTTTCAAGATCTAAACAAAACTCCCACTTGCCTTTAACAATTTAAAGATTACCTTTAAATAGTTTATCAAGTAGAGCAACAATACATTGTTCTCTTTTGGGATATTACAAAAAACATTGACAGTTCCTAACATTAGTTTGTTACAACTCACTCTATAAGTAGTTTAACAAAATTCAGAACTTCATTTATAAGACTTAATGTGATTCATCACATTCCATAAACAAATGGTGTCTTATCAATCTTCTAGGTTGGAGTCTTATTGAGTATATTCAATCTATACTCAATCTACTAACCTTGATAACTTTTGGAAGAAACTATAGTTATCTTGAATCAAACATGCCAATAGATTTTGATTCTTCTAATTAAACATACCATAAAACTATGGTATTTCATTAGAATTAATATTGTAAGATAATCTAACAATATTTAAGATAACCATCTACTCTTTTGCTCATCTATTTACCAACAAAGTAAAACTTAATGGTAGAATAGAATTACCAAGTCAATTGCATGTATTATAACACAAGTATTTTTGACCAAGTCAAAAGACATATCAGTTATAATCCCACTATACGTTATAAGTCATTGATCACCTCATTGACTTCATGCATATGTCTTAAACATAGCAAGTTAACGTCTTACTTTATATTGTAAGTCTTGTATTAAAAGACTTCATGTTTGTGACTTTACAAAATCATAAACATTTATAATAAAAGTAATTATGAACACCACCTCAGGTTTCAATTAATATTTCAAGTTAATATTTACTACATATATTTAAGTCATTCAACGAATACTTAAATTTAAAGTAGTATTAGATTACTTCATTTAATTATGTTATTCCATGAAATGTTCAACGTAAGAAACTGCAAAATCATCCATGCTCGTTCTCACGACACGTGGATATTTTACCTTGGGCTACAATCTAGTTCACGTTCTCACGCAACATAAATTGTAACTACAAGTGTTTCTTAAATATTGAATAACATAAATATTTAAAATAAAGTAGTCTTTGTTATCATCTTGACACATGTTCTTAATAAGGCAATCATACATATTTAAATGTATAATTCCTATTGGAACGTTACTCTCTTACCTTGCGGTCAAGAGAATCATATTTATATATTTATATGTGTTGTACCTTGCACACAATAAAGATTTCTCCCACTTGTGCATGGAACAACATCATGTAGCAAATAAACAACACGATATACGTTCGTTTATTTGATTAATATGATTTGTGTCATAGATATAACAAGTAGATGTAGGACTATATTGATTAGTAAGGAAACGCACATGACAATCCTTGAAAACCATAAGTGCCTACAATTGGAAAGTAATTATCTTTGAAGATAATCTGGGTTACTACACAGGAAATAAGGCTTGTAGCTCCCACTGAATTAGAAATCATTAAAACAACTTCTTATTCAGTAATGCAACACAAATGCTCCCACTGAATCTGACAACATTGTAAGTGTTGCATAACCAGTGAAAACAACTTGCTTGCTTTTTACTTTCCTACACCTTTGAAGAACCATACGTAATCATTACTAAGGTACTAAAAGGTGTATTCTACTCTGTGAATGATGGGTTATCCATCAATGTTATTAACTTGAAAAATTGGGTATGCAATTTCTTCCTTAACAGGCCTACCATCCCCATACTGGTATGTAGAACCTTTAAAGGTTAAAGTAAACCAACTAGATAAGTTAAGCTAGTTTTCCTTTTACCAATTTTCGCGGTAATTTGTCCAGCTTCTAATTTTGTAACTCATATACATGTTTTCCAGTTAACCAACATTCATGTTTGTTACAAAAGGATTCATTCACCTAATGAAGGTAATGAAATCTTTATGGAAAATATGACGTGCAATTCATTGCTATGAGTTACATTAGAATTTAGACAATTCAAAACGTTCCTATTATACCTTTCTCATTCATGAAAAGGAATAGGGTTGAGTCTAATGCTTCTCCCATGGAAAAGAGACTTCGTTTGTCTTTTCAGTAAATTATTCTCGATCAAACATTTGTTTGAAAGCAGAATGGAGCAATTTACTGATCAAAGACTAAACTTTGTTTACGGTTAAATGTTGCAATTATACATTCAAAAGAATTACAAAATTCAATTTTAGTATTTTCGATAATTAACCTTTTTCAAGAAAATTAATTACCCATGGTTCATAAGCATATAACCATTTAATTTTCACTGAAAAACTAGGATCCAAATTGTCATAATCTCATCACATCAGTTGATCTGCTAGTAATGAACCTTATACAAAGTGGTAGAGCTTTTGCTCAATTGCCAATTTCAATTGCAATTCCTAGATTTATGGGATTTACATATAGCCAATTTCAATTGCCATGTAAACATGTTTTATCCCATCTTATGCCTTGAGTTGCCAGTTCTCACTACAAAACTCAATTAAGTTGTCCAACTTAAGAAACTGTAAAATCGTCCATGCCCGTTCTCACGACACGTGGACATTTTACCCTTTGATTAAGATCTAAGTCACGTTCTCACGCAAATAGAAAGTAATCTTAGGTGTTTCTGTTTCGTTGGATGGCATATAACTTAAATTAAAGGGTAATAGTTTTGATGTTAAATCAAATATGTACAAAGATGTCATGCATTCATCTTTGTAGCATAGTTTTTATTAAAACATTTATCTCTTGTTTTAATGTATAAGCTTTTCATCATCAAACTTTAATTGAGGTATTGGGTTCACCAATCAAGGAATTAGTGTTAATTATCATCCATTATACCGTACTTTTGCATAAGTGTAAACACTTAGTGTTTCGGATAATTACCACCTAAGTGGCGCATGGAATCAATACTAATTCGCCCTTAAGATGAGCTTGCACATTTAATGACTTACTAAGTAGCTCCACTTGAACTTACAGGGGGCAGAGGACCAGGTACGTGCTAAAGCACAACCTTAGACATCCATTCAGTGTGACTGTGCGCACTTCTTTAAACCCCTTTTATTAGTTCATTCTCATGGGTGAGCCTTTCAGTCATTTGTACCAAAGTCATCAATCAATTAAACGATTATGATTACTATTCTTAAAAATACATGTTTCACCATTGTTTAGATCAGTTTATTTTTCTTGTAAAAATACCCTTGTTACAAAACACAAACAAGCAAGTATTTAAAAAAATAAACAAATAAACAATAAATGCATAACAAATAAAGTCATGCATATCAAATAGCTACATGCAAACGGTTTAGATAAATCCTATTAATTAACCAATTAATATATATTGAGGTCTTCCCCAATTTTAGATCTATCAAAATTAGTGTATATCACTTAACCACGAAAGACATACAATAAAAGCAGATCCATGATAAAACATGCATGTAATTATCATGGACATAAAATTACACTTAACAATTAATGCAATTAAATCAAAGTTACGCATATACACATAAAGTTGTATGCATCTTAGGGTTTCTAATCCAATTAAAACATTAGTTAACAAAACCTAATTAGGGCACAAAATAAAAAACGCCCCCCCCCCCCTCAAATTAGGGTTTAGGTTAAGCAAACCCTAGATCTAAGCATACAAGTAATAACACATTCATGTTTATTTTAATTATGTGTTTCAGTAATTAATTACTTGTTATACAAGGCTCGTGATGCCACTGTTGAGTTTATGATATATAAAATACAATAAAACATAAAGACATCAAGAGTACACAGCGGAAGACTTAAGATCATAACAAATAAATTAATTAACTGAAAGTATGCGTAACGTACCTCTTGCGAATGTCAAATCCCTCGAGCAAAGCAAAACAACCCTCGAGCAAAGCAAAACAAAGAAGTACTTATTGGTGTAAGAATAATGTCTTACAACCACGTTCTTGTACACACGAATTAACCAAACGAATCAAGCGATTGCTAGATCTAACACAAGTCCTCGTTTAAGAAAAACGAAACCAAACTCCCTTACAATTGGGGTGTTCGGCCGAATATTGGACTAGAGAGAGGAGAGGAGAGATCTAGGGTTAATTCAATGCACAAGTGTATGAAACCCTAGAACCTACCCCTCCTTATATACTAGTAGGTAAACTTAGGGAACAAGTTTGTGAATTAGGCTTTGTATAAGCCCTATGGCCGGCCACCAATGAAAGCCCAAAGCCCAATCCATAACTTTCCAAGTTTTCCATTTCTAGTCCTTCTCTTTTTCATTTAACGGTCGTTAGTCATTTTTCCGTTAAATACTTAACGATCGTTAACCGGACTTAATGTGTAATAATTAATCGTAAACATAAACATTAATTATTAACTTTAATTCTCATTCGCTAATGTGTGCAATCCCGTGGTCACGAGTTCGAATCCGGACATTCACATGTTTGTAAATATATACGTTTCCAACAGTAGTACTATTTAGCGAATATTGATTTTGCAAAAAAATAATTGGAAAAAAAATAGAAACGGACAAAATGGTGTTTGCAGGTCAACCTCAGCTGGTCCATTTTGAACCAAAATCAACTATGAGAAAGTATTAGTAAAAAATATCAAAAGAAGGAGCTTACCAATGAAGGCCTGAAGCTCAACAAGCTTGTTTTGATGGTGACTTTGAAGCTCCCCCGTTAGCTATGTTTCCCACTCCAGCCTCCAAAGCTTCCCTCTCATCCTTCTCTCTGGTTTTCTCACTCCAGGATGAAAGATGAATGATGAATGTTGGGGAGATGAATGATTTGGGTAGATGATGAAGAGGATGAAAGATGAAGGGGTAAAATATAAATGTGTTATAAAAGTATAAATGTGTTTGGACTAAAATACCCTCGACTACAAAACAAAAATCAGATATTGACTTGGTCAAAGGACTTGTAGCGAGTGAAAACCTTGAAATAGGGACCCCCGACGATGAAAAGGGCGAGTTTTGTCTCATCATGATGCACCGTGCCAAGTTTAGGGACCAACGGTGTATTTTAGTCTTATATATATATACTAAAGATTGGGGAGGTTGCTACACTAACATGCCTAGCATTAATTGCTATCTATATCAAATTGGCAAAAATAGTCCCTAATGTTTAGTTATCCTTGCAAACTAAGTCCTTTGTAGCATTAATTGCTATCTATATCAAATTGGCAAAAATAGTCACTAAGGTTTAGTTATCCTTGCAAACTAAGTCCTTTGTAGCATTAATTAGTATATTACTATCTATAGCAATTTGACAAAAATAGTCCCTAAGGTTTAGTTGTCCTTGCAAACTAAGTCCTTTGTAGCATTAATTAGTATGTATAGACATTTAACGAAAATAGTCCCTAAGGTTTAATTATCTTTGCAAACTAGGTCCTTCGAGGACTAACGATGTAACATAACAGGACCACAACACTTCCGCAGCAACGCGCGGGATCACCCACTCGTGTGGGACTAAAATTTCATACAAGTTTTAACAAAAGATGCTCAAAAACGCAGTCACATAATTTTTATTTTCTCTTTATACATTGCTTGTCTTTTAATGGACCCCTTCTTATTAAACCTATGATTTATAAATAACTAAAATGTTGTTCGTAAAGACCAGTGAACAAGAATGATATTGAAACAACATGTACATCATCAATAAAGTCGTTGTTTGAGATATTTGAGTTAAAGTATATAAACTTGTTAGCGTAAAACGCACTCTACGAGGGGCTGGGGAATGATACATATAACATCGATGTACACGTATGCCTACACATGTTTTTCGTAAAAGTTGAACACGAATGCTCACTAGCGATATAAAGTTTGTTCATACTTTGTATTGTTGTTTCAATCCTAATATGTGTAAAGAAAGATTTAGTTTGTAAACTAGATTATCAGTTTATATTTGGTGCAAAGATTGCAACCTTTCTTTTGTTTAGCATACATACAAATGGATTATATAAGGAACCCTGAATAGGCATAACTTCACAAAATGTCGATTTTGTTTCAGAGTCCAGAAATCCGAACAAGGTTTTAAAAAAATGGAAAGCCAATAAAGGTAACACGAGGTCGAGAAATCACAATCTCAACCGATTACTCCATCAAATGTGGGTAGAAGATGATATTTACGAGCTACAAGTGATCGATTAATGACCGAATGACAAATATACTATGAGCCTTGTTCTACGGTTGTTTTAATGTTTTTGAACAATAAATTGCTTGCAACTTGTTATAAGAATCAAGTGGTTTGTTAAATATTGCTGACTAAGTTTGTTAGAGTTTATGTTATTCTATGAATTTGGAAATCATAAGTAGTAACAACTTAAATAACAATGTTTTAAGGGTCGAAAATATATAATACAAGTAGACAATTATGACGTGTTGACAAAAAGTTAACTACATGCGTATTATCAACGGGTTAAAAAAAAGACTTGACAACTTGTATGAATTAGACGCTAGGAACACGAAGAAAGGTAAATCTATATTTACCATCCTCTATAATCCCAAACGGCTACATAATACTAATGTCAAGTTGCATAAACCATCTACACCACAATATATAACCAATCAAAGTTTATTACCTTCAACCAATGTGGGAAAAAAAGTTGACACAAATTTTTGACAAAGATGCTCAAAACTCAAAAGGTGCAACACTCTAATCAAATAATTTTTATTTTCTTTATACATTGTATTTCCTTTAAAACTATGTGATAATTAATGTAGTTCAAAAAAGAAATACATCGACAATATTATTTTAGCGAGTAAAAAAGAAAACTATTTAGTGAAATAAATTACTCTCGTGTCGGTTTGATTCTCCTAAGTCCGGCACTTGTCACGGTGTATATCGTTAATGTGCGATGGTATTAAACAGATAAACAGAGCAAAAAAATCACTTTTATTCAAGAATCAAAGTACAATAGTCGGCACAGTTTGAGTAATAACAATCAAACTGTTACTGGACTTGAAGAAGATCAAATGATCAAAGAAACAATACAGAAATGGATCAACAGATCCTAACACATAAATATTTGTAGAGAGAGTGAAGTAGCAGTCAAGAGAAGACTGCGTGCAAAATGATGATATAACTCTAGAGAGGGACCACAGATATATATGATCAAAGGTGACAAAGACCCCCCTCTATCTTTCTAATAAACTTCACAAGCAGCCCAACTTTATATATCTTCATAAGCAAGAATAGAGAAAGTCCACAATGAGCCCCTCATAATATTCCTGCACAAACAACACCAAGTAAGATTAAGACAAGGACATATTTGGGACATAGATTACATAGGTGTTTTAGAACATTCCCCCTTAATCTGTTTCCCAAATATGTCAAATAGTTTCAGTTTTTCACAAAGGAACTTGTGTTGATACACAGGAAGATGCTTGGTAAGAATGTCTGCAGTTTGGTTTGAGGAGCCAATTTTGATGGCACTCAAGACACCTTTTGCAATTTTTTCTCTGATGAAATGGACATCAATTTCAAAGTGTTTGGATCTCTCATGGAAAACAGGGTTGACAGCAAGCTGTAAAGCATATTTGTTATCACAAAACAAGTTAACAAGAAGGTTAAGAACAACATTTAGATCCTTTAGGATTTTTTGAACCCAAATGATTTCACAGGCTGGAGCAGCCATGGATCTATATTCAGCTTCAGTTGAAGATTTTGAGAGAGTATTTTGTTTTTTGCTTTTCCATGAGATCAAACAGTGGTTAAAGAAAACACAGTATCCAGTAACAGATTTCCTGGTTTTAATACACTTTGCCCAATCTGCATCACTATACCCTTCAAGAACATTATTAAGACTGCTATGATCATACCTTAGACCTTTGCCAGGGGCACCTTTTAAGTATCTTAACACATTTAAAGCAGAGTCCAAATGAGATCTTAAGGGAGTATGCATATGCTGTGCAAGACAGTGGACTGAATATGATATGTCAGGTCTGGTATGAGTAAGATAAATCAGTTTTCCAAGAAGTTTTTGGTACCCAGTTACGTTGTCAAGCAATGGGTCATCTTGGGTTGGAATAAAAGGAAGAACAGAGTTTGGTTCCATGGGTGTAGACACAGGTTTGCACCCAAGGAGACCAAATTCTTTCAGAACTTCAAGACAATATTTTCTTTGGGAGAGACAGATGTCATCCCCAGTTTTTATCACCTCAATACCCAGAAAGAATTTGAGAGTACCCACGTCTTTTATGTTGAATTTAGTTTTAAGAAAGACCTTGAATTGTTCAATTTCCTCAACATAGTTACCAGTAAGAACAATATCATCAACATAGACAAGTAAAGCAATAAACTTGTTATCTTTGTTTTTTGTAAATAAAGAGTGATCACTCACAGACTGAAGAAAGCCATGTTCTTTGAGAACACCTACAAGTTTTTCATTCCATTTTCTGGGAGCTTGCTTGAGACCATATAATGATTTGGTAAGTTTGCAGACCATGTTTTTGTTGTTTTCATTAGAAAAACCTTTTGGAATAGCCATGTATATGTCCTCATCAAGCTCACCATAAAGAAAAGGATTATTAACATCAAGTTGAAAAAGAGGCCATTTATTCTTAACAGCTAAGGCAATAAGAATTCTAACATTAGACATTTTCACAACAGGGGAAAAAGTTTCATTATAGTCTATCCCTTCTCTTTGGTTAAAGCCTTTGGCAACAAGCCTGGCTTTATATCTGTCAACTTCACCATTGGATTTGTATTTGATTTTCCAAATCCATTTGTAACCAATGGGTTTTCTATTAGCAGGTAAAGTGGTTATGATCCATGATTTGTTAGTATTTAAGGCCTCAATTTCAGCATTCATGGCATCAACCCAGTTAGGGTCAAGGATAGCTTCCTCATAACAAGTAGGTTCAACACTTTTATTTAGGTTGGAAGTAAAGCAGTAATTCTCAGAGTTAAGATTAGAATAATTAACCACTTTTTCTATACCATATTTAACTTTGCCTTCAACAATAAAGTCATTAAGATTAGTAGGCAATCTAGTGGGTCTGGTTGACCTTCTTGTGGTGATGGCTGGCAAGCCTTCTTGTTCAGGAGTGTAGGGTCATGCCCATACACAAGAGAGAAAGGAGATTTGCCAGACAACACAGAAGAAGGTAACCCGTTGATAAGGTAAACAGCAGTGAGAACACATTCAAGCCATAAATAAAGAGGTAATTCCCCCTGAAACATAAGAGATCTAGCAACATTAAGAAGATGTCTATGTTTCCTTTCTGCTATTCCATTTTGTTGAGGTGTGTAAACACAAGAGGTTTGATGTAGAATACCTTTGTTATGAAAAAAATGTTGCATTCTTTTGTTGACAAATTCAGTACCATTGTCACTTCTAAAATTTTTTATATTACTTTCAAATTGGTTTGACAACATTTGAGAAAAGTTGACAATGGAATCATAGAGTTCTTCTTTGCCTTTACAGACCTTGAGTAATCATCAACAATAGTTAAAAAATATTTGTAGCCATGTATGCTAGTGATTTTATAAGGACCCCAAACATCTAGGTGTACAAGTTGACCAATTTTAGTTGACTTATGTTCACTTAAGGGAAAAGGTTCCCTGGTTTGTTTAGCCTTGTTGCAAGTATCACAGAGATGGTTAGGGTTAGTTGGTTTATCAAGGTTAAGAATGGGTTTAAGGACATGTAAGACTTGGTCAGAGGGATGACCAAGCCTTTGGTGCCAAAGGTTTCTAGAAACAAAACATGAAGAGATGCAGTTAGAGACAATCTTACAATCAGAGTCTACATCAAACAAGTACAGGCCATTAGATTGATTACCAATCCCCACATTCCTTTTTGTTGCTAAATCCTGAATATAACATTTAGATTCATCAAAGCCAACAAATAGTTTGCTATCTCTAGCAAGTTTGTGAACAGATAGCAGACTGACAGTGTACTCAGGCACAACTAAGACATCATGTAAGGTAATGTTGTTGTTGATTTTTAGGTCACCAATCTCAGTGATAAGTGCCTCAGTACCATTTGGGTGTCCAACAGTGAGACCAAGTTTAGAAACATCAGTAGTATTGATTAAGAATTTTGAAGACAAAGTCATGTGTTAGTTTGCTCCAGAGTCAACAATCCAACCGAGACTGATTTTTCCTTTTAAAAGGTTTGTGTTACCATTAAAGTGTTTTTCAAATTTTAAATTGAATTGACACTTCCATTAAAAAAAGTTCCTGAAAAACATTTACCTGCCATATTGGAATTGACAGGACTATCATTGAGAAGACTCATGAGTCTGACCATCTGTTCATTAGTCAAAGAAACAGGAGAGTTGCTAGTTCTACTTTCAAGATTGGCATCAGAAGAAGAAGAAGCATTGTTACTGGCAGGTTTAATATTAGAATTAAAGTTCCTTTTTCCATAACCAGCAGGATAACCAACAATATCATAACATCTATCAATGGTGTGACCAGGTTTGTTGCAGTTAGAGCATTTCAGATTAAGATTGGGTCCTCTATTGTTAGAGTTGTTACCAGAGGTATTATTCCCAGAGGTGGGATTTGAGCTTTTGTAATTGTTGTTTCATCTTTTTTTGTTATCAAAAAACTTTGAAGCAAAAGCAGATACATTTGGTTTAATGGATCCAATACCAGAGGAGAAGTTCCTATGGGATTCTTCCCCTGACACAATAGAAAAAGCAGTTTTGACAGATGGTAAAGGATCCCTGGTTAAAATATTGCTTCTGATGGGCACATAAGTGTCATCAAGACCCATTAAAAACTGCATTAACTTGATTAGCTGGTTATGTTTTTCAAAATGTTTTCTAGCATCACAAGTACATGTAGGAAGACTGATCATGGAGTCAAATTGTTTCCATAATGAGTTAAGAATTGTTTCCACAATGAGTTAAGATTGTTGTAGTAATCAACAAGAAAGGACCCATTTTGACCTAGAGAGTTGATATTTTTATGTATATTAAAGACAACAGATCCATCAACTTTGTCATAGGTTTCTTTTAAGTCATTCCACATTTCATAAGCAGTTTTAGAGTATATAGCACCATCAAATAACTCATAACTTAAAGAGTTTAGAATCCAGGTAAGAACAACAGAGTCATACATATCCCATTGATTAGCAAGACTAGCATTAAAGGCATCTTTTTGACAAGTTCCATCAACAAAGCCAAGTTTATTATGATTTCTTAAGGCAAATGTCATGGCAATGCTCCATATTTTATAATTTTCAGAACCAGTCAATTTAACAGATATAATGGGATTACCGCTGGTGTCACTAGGATGCAAGTAGAGAGTATCACCAAATGTAAGTTTTAATTCAGAAGAGGAATAAATCATAGATTCATTAAGCATAGAATCATTAAACCTGGATTCATTATTAGCATGTTCATCATCACCCTCAACCATGGTGACAGCACAGAGACAGACAAATAAATAGAACAAACAGTAACAACAATCACAATTAATGAGAGCAACAATCCTAAATCAACCTCCAACCTAACTAGACCTATCCTCCTTCAACTAGAAGAGAAAAAATGCAAGAAAATAAATAACTCACACCCACGGTTCAACAAGTACCAAGCCTTTGGACTGGGGTAGGCCAGAGCAGGTATTCACACCACTCAGAGGTGGCAGATCAAGGTGTTAACCTACCCGTTTGCACCCACTCAGCTTGAATACTGTTAAACAAAAAAGGGAGAAGTACTTACAGTGCTTTGTGCAGCGGAAGAAGTGAAGACCAAACACAATCACCCTAGATTCACTTAGTCTAGGGATGATTATGATTAATTAGAACCAGAGAGCACTCCAAGAACAAAACCCCCAATACAGAGTTGATTAGGGTTTTGGAACAAACCCTAATTTATTTCGATTGAGCACCAATAGGACCAGAAACACCAATCCCAGCACTCCAAGAGAAAAACCCCCAATTCAAAAATTAATTAGGGTTTTGGAACAAACCCTAATTTGTTTCGATTGAGCACCAATAGGATCAGAAACACCAATCCAATTACCACAAACGTCCCAGAACACAAATACGAACCACCGGAGATATCAAGGTCAATAACCCCCAATATAGAAAACCCTGGAGATCAGGGTTTAAAGATAATCAGTAGCCTATAGCTCTGATACCATGTGCGATGGTATTAAACAGATAAACAGAGTAACAAGATCACTTTTATTCAAGAATCAAAGTACAATAGTCGGCACAGTTTGAGTAATAACAATCAAACTGTTACAGGACTTGAAGAAGATCAAATGATCAAAGAAACAATACAGAAATGGATCAACAGATCCTAACACATAAATATTTGTAGAGAGAGTGAAGTAGCAGTCAAGAGAAGACTGCATGCAAAATGATGATATAACCCTAGAGAGGGACCACAGATATATAGGATCAAAGGTAACAAAGACCCCCCTCTATCTTTCTAATAAACTTCACAAGCAGCCCAACTTTATATATCTTCATAAGCAAGAATAGAGAAAGTCCACAATGAGCCCCTCATAATATTCCTGCACAAACAACACCAAGTAAGATTGAGACAAGGACATATTTGGGACATAGATTACACAGGTGTTTTGGAACAGTTAATAATCTTGGCCCATCAGTACCAATCTCAGATTTTTCATTAGTATCAAAGGGTGCTTATCAAATACCAAGGAATATGGAATCGAGTTTTATGTGAAATCATCGTATGAATTCAATAATAAATATCCTCTTGGCTGGAAGTGATGCACGAGCCGATATTGAGAATACTATTGTCACAGAATATACACAAAAGCTCAGACAATATTGCCAATATGAATTCAAGCAGTTAGTTGATACTACACCGAGACTTTGTAACTACTTATTATTGCAACAAGCTTAGGAGTTTAGGAAAACATCATCAAAATGTTGGAATACGCCCACGTTTTCGTACGTTTTCAGAAGACTTGTGATTTTAATATTTATTGCTTTGCTAATGTTTAGTTATAAACCTAGATTTAGTTAATCTATTTCAGTTAGTCAAATTAACCGGTAAGCGAATGATCCTTTGGTACTAGTAATAAGCTCTTTTACCAAGTATTTATTGCTTATAATGAAAACGATAACAGCAACTGCAGAAGTGTGAAGAAATTTATAGCAATTAGTTTGTAGCTTAGTCATCATTGGTCAAACAGTAGGATCTAAATAACAGATTTTCCGCAATTTTTATTTCTTCTTTGTAAATAGGATGTAAAGTGACATAATTCAGTAATTGAGTTTAATCAATTCTTACCGTTTCAATGGTAAGCGAATGATCTTTTTATTGCTTGAAATGTAAATGATAACAACAAATGCACTTGTACCCATGAGCCCACTCCAAAGGTTAGCATCATTCTCTGAAGGTGCTAGTCGAATGTTGGTGCTCAGACATGGCGGAAGTACTGCTAAACTAGTGGCTAAGTACCTCCATGGATCCCAAATTGGTTAGTTGGGGTCCACTAGGGGCCAGGCTAAGTTAGTAGTGATTAAGTTGAGTGGATAAATAAGAACATTTGATTGTTTTAGTATGTGTTATTTATTTGAGCTCAGATATTAGAACAAAAGGATTAGTGGTCCAAAATTTGATAAAAGATATCATTTTAACAAAAACGTTGATCACATACATATTACAAAAAGCTGATAACTTGTATGAATCATCCTTAAAGGTCTTACAGCATTGTAAACCTATATTTACCATGCCGTATGACCATCTACGGCTAAATCATAGTAACATCAAATTGCATGAACCCTCTACACCACAGTATATAACCAAGTGAAACTTGTCATCTTCCACCGATGTGGGAAAAAACTTGACACAAGCTTTGAACTTAGGGTGTGTTTGTTTTTTTTTTTTAAAAAAAAAAAAAAAAAAAAAGTCTTACCAGTAAGAGGAAGGCAGACGTTTTGCTTGTTTGTTTTTTTCTTTTGAGTCAGACCCAGTTAGACATATAACATCTTACTCAGTAAGAGGTGGGAGACATGTCTTACTACCTCTTACTCGATAAGAGATTAAAGACTTATGTTAATATAATATATTTGATGGTTTATTAACTATGTTATATTTATGATAAAAAGTCTTGTTTCATATTTACATAAGTTATTTATTATTGCATTGCGTTGGTTTAATAAACAAAATACAGAAACGAGCACATCATTCGGACATCGATTATACAAACATTTTAATGAAACAAACACACCCTTAGTATTTGTGAAAAGAAAATTATGTGTGAAGTAAATAAAATCGGATACTATAATAATGAGTTAAAACAAAATATTTGTGCTTAAACCATCTACACCACAGATATAACCAAGAAAAATTAGTCATCTTCAACCAATGTGGGGAAAAAATTGCCACAGATTAAAGTTTTGACGAAAGATGCTAAAAACTCAAAAGGAGCAACGCTTTAATCAATAATTTTTATTCGCTTTGGCCTTTGACAAATTAATATACTACGTAGTTCATAAAACAAACACACCGACAGTAATATTTTAGTGTCTCTTCTTTAAATGACTCGATGCCCATTCAATAGCATCAACAGTGATGAATAAGTTGCGACTTAGACAAAACTCTACTCTAACAAAATTGACTTTTTGTTTAAGCTAAATGGTCTAGAAAGAGAAGGGTAGTATTTTAAAGAGATAATTACCTATTCAGAATTTTAAGAATGGCTAATTGTGAATTTTGCAGTAATACGTAGATTGCCCTTTATGAACTATCGAAAATAGTGTTTGTAATTTCATTTGAAATTTGTCTTATTTGATTGGTTTTTATATTTTTATTTAAAGAATGCAAAAATCACGCATTAGATTACGGGTCAAAAAAAGTAACTTTTTTAGTATGTTTGGATCAACAACATCGACTGTACTACTATGTGTTTCCCAAATTTGATGAAATACTAGCCAACACCAATGGCTTCATGGTAGCTCGAGGCGACCTTTGCATGGAAATTCCTATCGAGTTAATATTTTTAGCAAAAAAGCTCATGGTCTACAAATGTAACCTAAAAGGAAAACTCGTCGTAACCACGACACAGATACTTGAGTCAATGATCAAGTCCACAAGACCAACTCGAGCTAAAGAAACAAATGTAGCCAATGTTGTTCTCGATCGGACACTGTGTCATGCTCGGTTGAGAAACAATATCAGCTGGTGCATACCCAGAAGTCGCGGTTCAAACCATGGTTAAGATATACATGCATGGACGAAGCCGCAAGCACCTTTGATTATTCAGTTGTTTATAAGATGATAACTGCAAACGCTCCCGTACCCATGAGCCCACTTGAAAGTTTAGCTTCACCCAATGTCCGTACCGTGAATACATCACGTGCTATTCTTATTTTGGTACTGACACGTGGTGGAAGTACTGCTAAACTAGTGGCTAAATAGTAAATACCGGGTCCCAGTTTTGTCAGTTGTGGTCCCAAAAGTCAAGAGTGATTCATTTGAGTGGACAGCCAGCGACAAGGCACCAGCTAGACATAGTTTGATCTTCCGAGGTTTGGTCCCGGTTTTATGTGCAGGGGTCCAATAAAGGTTCGAGCACTGAGTTAACCTGCTGACTGAAGAAGCACTTGATTTTGGTCTCTAAAACGCGAAAACTAAAGGGCTTTGTGAGGTGGGTGATGCAATTGTGGCTTTGCATTGTATCGGGACTTCATCAGTTATCAAGATTGTGACCGTCAAGTGATAGGTCGATGCTCGATTGAAAGCTTTCCTCTGAACCTTATTTTCTGGTTGTTCCTATGTTTTCAAACAATAAATTGTTAGCAACTTGTTTCATGAATCAACTCGGATTGTCATATGTTGTTTACTAAGTTTGTCCGAGCTGAGTTATGCAATATTGCAATACATTTGGAAATAATTAGTACTAACAATGATTGTCTTACAAGAAGCAAAAACATGAATACATGACTAAGATGTAGAAAAAAAATGTACTACTTTAATAAAGTAGACATAACTAATTGCTTATGGCTTGTGCTATGCTATACACAATTGTGTAGTAACTACTGATAGTGATAGATGTAGGATGTTACATAAGAAATTCTGATCTTTGAATGTTATTTTCACAAAAAAATTGATAATTCGTATGAAATAGTGGTAATTACGCGAATGCCAATTATTTAGCAATTAGCATCCGGGTAACACCATCCATTACTACATAATACTAATATCAATTTGCAAGAACAATTCACACCACAAATATAAGCAAGTGATATTTCTCATCTTCAACTGATGTGGGACAAAACTTCATACAAGTTTTGACTAAGGTTGCTCAAAGGACGCAACACTGTAATCAAATCATTTCTATTTTCTGATTATACATTGTTTTTCTCTCGCTAAGAGAAAATCGATAACGATCTCAAATGTGGTTTAAGTTTGAAAGTCACGTTTACACTATAGCATACAACCGGTTATTATACATCAAGAATCACCAAAGTCACAAAAAATAAAAGAGTTATATTAGCCGTAATGACTATACTAAAAAACATGACAATTTGTATTCATTAGCCGAATGTCGTTTTATTCCCGGTAACTCGATAGATACCAGGTGATTGTGACATGCGACTACATAGTACTAATATCAGGCTGGATGGAACATTTACACCGGAACATATAAGCAAGTAACACTTATTGTCTTCAACTCATTTGGGACTAAAAACTTCATACAAGTTTTAACAATAGTTGCTCAAAAACGCAGTCAAATAATTTTTATTTTCTCTTTTATACATTGTTTGTCTTTTAAAGGATCCCTTTATTAAACCTAAGATTTGTAAAAAAAAAACTAAAATGCTGTTCGTAAAGACACTTGAACAAGAATGATATTGAAACGATTGTGAGAATATATGTACATCAATAAAGTCATTGTGTGAGATATTTGAGTTAAGGATCAAGATAAAAGTATATAAACTTGTTAGCGTAAAACGTACAACAAGAAGAACTGATGAACGATACATATAACATTGATGAACACAAAAAGTGTTAATTTGTAAATGGGGTGTTCCTAACAAGATTAATATGATTGCTTTGTCTTTTGTCCGAAAAGGTTCGGATCTTGTTGAGATTCAGAAATTGCTTGGAGAACATGACGTCTTTTACTGTATTTGATCTATTGAAGGCAAAAATCGTGGATTAGGTCACGGGTCCAAACGAGTAAGTTTTTTAGTACATGGTGGATCAACAACATTGACCCACAGTATACTACTCGTATTTTTTCTGACCCAGTTTCTATTTTGATATGCTTTTGTACCCAGTTTCAGAATATTATGTTTAATCCCCAATTTCTCAAACTTTTATTATTTTTTTATTTATAACCCATAAAAAAAATTTATCACTAAAACTATTTCCCGCTATAAAATGCCGTTGCTATACACGAGTACTCGTCTAGTAATACTAACATCAATTTGTATGAGTAATTCACACCACAGATATAAGCAAGTGATATTTCTTGTCTTCAACCGATGTGGGACAAAACTTCATACAAGTTTTGACAAAGGTTGCTCAAAGGACATAACACTTAATCAAATCATTTATATTTTCTCATTATACATTGTTTTTCTCTCGCTAAGAGAAAATCGATAACGATCTCAAATGTGGTTTAAGTTTGAAAGTCAAGTTTACACTATAGCATACAACCGGTTATTATACATCAACAATCACCAAAGTCACAAAAAATAAAAGAGTTATATTAGCCGTAATGACTATACTAAAAAACATGACAATTTGTATTCATTAGCCGAATGTCGTTTTATTCCCGGTAACTCGATAGATACCAGGTGATTGTGACATGCGACTACATAGTACTAATATCAGGCTGGATGGAACATTTACACCGGAACATATAAGCAAGTAACACTTATTGTCTTCATTTCATTTGGGACTAAAAACTTCATACAAGTTTTAACAATAGTTGCTAAAAAACGCAGTCAAATAATTTTTATTTTCTCTTTTATACATTGTTTGTCTTTTAAAGGATCCCTTTATTAAACCTAAGATTTGTTAAAAAAAAAACTAAAATGCTGTTCGTAAAGACACTTGAACAAGAATGATATTGAAACGATTGTGAGAATATATGTACATCATCAATAAAGTCATTGTGTGAGATATTTGAGTTAAGGATCAAGATAAAAGTATGTAAATTAACTTGTTAGCGTAAAACGTACTACAAGAAGAACTGATGAACGATACATATAACATTGATGAACACAAAAAGTGTTAATTTGTAAAAATGCAAAGCCCATAAAGGTAATACAAGGTGAAGAGATCACAATCTCAACAGACTACTCTATCAAAGATTCAAAGGTGATGAGAAGATGGTATGTTTGAACTACAAAAAGTTAATTAGCTCATGATGTTAAACCAGGAAGCGTCATACTTTGCTCAGATGGCCAGGACCATGACTTTCACTATTCTTTCTTGTGACTGATACGCGCCAATTTGGAAACCACTGATAAGCTTGGAACCATCAGTGGAAACCACTCCTAACCATCAGTGGAAACCACTGATAAGCCAAAAGTTAGTTATAACTTTTGGCGGGAAAATCTGTTTACTCCTTCCTCCTATTTCTCCTTCCTCCCTTTGTATAAATACTCTTTTTCATTCTTTGTTATATTTCATTCACTGAAAAGACTTGTAATATTTCTCTCTCTTAATTCCATTACAAACTAAGTGAATCATTTGACTACAAATACGGTTTCATTTCTTCTTATGTGATCCCCTATTTGTTTTCATCAACAACTACATTTCATAAATGATTTCTGGTTGTTTACAATTTGGTATACATTAAGTGGTATTCAGAGCCCTTTTCTGGCACCATATAATATTCAAGAGTGTTAAACCGACATTCTTGATTTTCCGGTTCTCTTCTCCGGCGAAATTCCGGAAAGAAACAAGATTTTCCGGCAAAGAAATTAGTCACCACTAATTTCACCTATTCTATTACATCAGATTAGTGCCAAACATTTAGTAATCAAGATTCTTCAATGGAATCACTCCAACAAACTGTTAGTGATTTGCAAAGAACTATGGCAGATTTGATGGCTGAAATGCACAGAATGTAGAATGGTGAGGGCACCAGTTCTGGGAATCATGGTAACAATGGTAGAAATGGTGGACAAATGACTACACAATATGGAAGGTTGTCTAAATTGGAGTTTGCAAGATTCAATGGGGATGATGTAAAGGGTTGGATATTCCGATGTAGGCAGTTCTTTTGTCTTGATAATGTAGATGATGAATTGAAAGTGGGGATTGCTGCAATGCATGTGTATGACATGGCCTTGGTGTGGCATCAGCAGTTCATTAAGCGATTTGGTGAAAACAGTTCTTGGGAGGTGTATGAAAAACAAGCCTTGCAAAGATTTGGTTCATGCTTTGAAGATCCAATGATGGATTTGAAGAATTTGAAACAAACTGGTAGTGTGCAACACTATCAAGAAAGTTCGTTGACCAGGTCAACCACTATCAGGAGTAAGTTGGGATGTTCAGTGATTAATACTCATACGTATGGTGTGACTTCTGGGGAAAGCAGAGGAAGAAACGATAGAATTGGTAATGGTATAACTGATGCATCCAAAGTGTTCGATAAAACGCCACCAGAAAAACTTCCTAAACAAGAAGGTTCGATTAGTGAGTGTTATGAGTATTGTGAAGAAAGTGCAAATGGCGATGAAATAAAATGTATGGAGCTGTCTCTTCTTGATGAACTTTGTGAAAAGAATGTTGAGGATTTGGGAATGAAATCAAAGGAGTTTATTGAATTGGATGACAAAAACAGTGGTACAGTGAGTCTTGATAGTTTTGAAGATGTTGATATGGGTGGTTAATACTCAACTAACAACATATATTGGAGACAAGGAAAAGTTTGAGGAGGATAGTGTCAAGGAGAGTGGAAATGAGGGTGTGGCCATGGAGTGTAATGATAGTGAGAATAAGAAATATGAGACTTCAAAGCTTGATGAAATGTTATTTGCTGATGCGGAGGAAGCATTCTCAAAAGATATCAAGGTTAATAGCGAGAATGTGGTGGTTTTGGATGGTGTTGCAAGGAAGGAAATCAGGGCAGTCAACAATCATATGTTAGAATCAGAGGGGTATAGATATTCAGATATGGAGTTGATTGTGGTTGTTGATGTTCTAGCCAAGAGATCTGTTGAAAAGATTAAGGAGGTTTTGGTGATGAAAGAAACGGAGATAGCTCAACCAGAGACTGATAAAGGAGTTGGGGAAGACACCGAAATGGTTGATGGAATCAAGGGGTTGAACACTGAAGAGAATAAGAAGCAAGCTAGAAGAGAAGATGCAATTCAAAGATCTCAATCAGCGGTAGGTAACATAGTTCAAGAGGATCAGAACATGAAAGTTAACAATAGCACCCCAGCATCTGATCATCTTTACCACACAATAACTTGTTCAGTTATGGACTCAGAGCCTGATCCAGTAATTGAAAATAGAGGTGTTAGAGTGCCTGATCTTGATTACTCAATTCTTGATCACTCGGTTATTGGTGCTTGGCTCATATCAAGTGGTATGGGTGGTAATGAATTTGTGGATGGTGCAAATGGAACTGAAGGAAGTCTTGTTTTGAGTAGCAATTTCAAGTTTCTAGCTAATGGATTTGGAAGAAACATTCTTAAAGCTAACAAGGAGAGTGGCAATGTTTATGTTTTGGTTCATGCATTCAATGTAGTTAATACTTCAGAAATGAATACTAAAACTTCTGCTAATGTGGGTCGTGAAACTCAGTGCCAAACACTCCTTCATGCAACAAAGAAGGAACCAACTTTTGATCAACTGATGTTTTATACCTGGAAATGGTTGAAGAGGAAAAGGAAATGTAAAAAAAATGAAACAAAATCCTGATAACAAACTCTCAGCTAAGTACTATGGTCCAGTGAAAATCATTGACAGGAGATTGGGAAAGGTGAACAACAGGGTTGCTGTTTATGTGTTAGTACAATGGTCAAATGGCAGTGAAGAAGAGGCAACTTGGGAACTATATACTGAATTACTGAAGAAGTACCCTGGGTTTGATCAAGAGGAAGCAACTCAAGGTGCTATTTGACTGTGGAAAGTCAAACGTTAAGGAGAAGGGATTTGATACGCGCCAATTTGGAAACCACTGATAAGCTTGGAACCATTAGTGGAAACCACTGCTAACCATCAGTGGAAACCACTGATAAGCCAAAAGTTAGTTATAACTTTTGGCGGGAAAATCTGTTTACTCCTTCCTCCTATTTCTCCTTCGTCCCTTTGTATAAATACTCTTTTCATTCTTTGTTGTATTTCATTCACTGAAAAGACTTGTAATATTTCTCTCTCTTAATTCCATTACAAACTAAGTGAATCATTTGATTACAAATACGGTTTCATTTCTTCTTATGTGATCCCCTGTTTGTTTTCATCAACAACTACATTTCATAACTGATTTCTGGTTGTTTACAATTTGGTATACATTAGTGACACTCAAAAAGGGGTTGTTTATTGTCCATGTGAGAACACATGGACACTTGGTTAACGTAAGAATGTCAATCTTCCAGGAGTCATTGTTGATCTCCCGACTTTGACTTAGAAAGACAAAGAAGATATCCTTAAATGGGGTGTTCCTAACAAGATTAATATGATTGCTTTGTCTTTTGTCCGAAAAGGTTCGGATCTTGTTGAGATTCGGAAATTGCTTGGAGAACGTGACGTCTTTTACTGTATTTGATCTATTGAAGGCAAAAATCGTGGATTGGGTCACGGGTCCAAACGAGTAAGTTTTTTAGTACATAGTGGATCAACAACATTGACCCACAGTGTACTACTCGTATTTTTTCTGACCCAGTTTCTATTTTGATATGCTTTTTTACCCAGTTGCTCTAGATAAAAGACAATCTAAGTCGACCCATTGTTACTTGTGTATATATCTTCCTTGTATTTAAATCCTGAAAAGTATCTTCTGTAGGTTGAGAATCAATAAGGTGTAACATGAAAGGAAAACCTTTCGTAACCGCAACACAGATGCTTGAGTCGATGATCAAGTCCGCAAGACCAACTTGAGACGAAGCCACAGATGTTGAAAATGCAGCCTTGATGGGACTGCCTGTGTCATGCTAAGTGGAGAAACAGCAGCCGGTGCATACCCAGAAGTTGCGGTTCAAACCATGGCTAAGATATGCATGGAAGCCGAAAGCACTATTGATTACTCAGTTGCTTATAAAATAATGAGTAAATTACATAAATGGTCCTTATGGTTTGGAAAAAAATTCACCTACCGTCCCTCAAACTTAAAAGTTGCATAAATCGTCCCTATCACTGCCAGAAAATAACATGAATTTTCCTTTTGAGCCATAAAAGGTGCATAAAAGTTGCATAAATCATCCATGTGGTTTGGCGAATCTTTCACCTACCGTCCCTCGGAAGGACCATTCATGTTATTCTTTAACAGTGATAGGGACAATTTATGCAACTTTTAAGTTTGAGGATGATAGGTGAAATTTTTGCCAAACCATAGAGACTATTTATGTAATTTACTCTAAAATAATAACAGCAAATACACATGTACCTATGAGTAGGGGTGTAATCGAGTCAAGCCGAGCTCGAGCTCGACAAGGCTTGAGCTTGGCTTGAAACAAAAATAGTAGGCTTGAGCTTGGCTTGATAGCTTGTCAAGCTTTAATCATCCAGGCTTGAGTTTGGCTTGAATAGGTTTCGAGCAAAGCTTGAGCTTGACTTGAAAAGCTTGAATGTATACAAAAATATTGTATTTGATAGACAAAGTCATCAAAATATATATATTTATAAAGTAATACAAACTAAACCACATTTGAAAACCAAATTAAATTAATTTAACAGTAATAAAACCAACAATAACATTTTCGTACTAAGTCTAACATTAAAATTAAACATATGCCAAAGTACTAATTAATGTTGTCATCGATATACTAAGTATAAAAAAAGCTAAAATTATCTAATAGTAGTATATATTTTGGTCTATTAATATTCATGATTCATAACTAGAAACTTGTATTCGATTATAGATATAAAGCAAGTAAACAACATCATTGGTTTAAAATATCGATATTACAAATAATTACAACTTTATTTACCATATAAAAGTCCTTAAAGAGTATATTAAATAATTTTTTATGAAGTAAATCCTTATAATTAGAATAATATTTAAATTAGCTCTTAGTTACTTTTATTAATTTAATATAAAAAGATATATATACTAAGGCTTGATAAAAGCTCGAGCCAAGCTATTAAAAGCTTGAGCTTGGCTTGTTAAATGTTTCGAGCCAATTTATTGGGATTGAGCTTGGGCTTGAGCTTGATAAAAGCTTGGCATTATCGAGTCAAGCTCGAGCTCGAGTTGCTTGATAAAAGCTTGGCTTGATTGCAGCCCTACTGAGCCCACTTGAAAGCTTGGCATCGTCCGCTGTTCGTACCGCAAACACATCACGTGTTAGTCGTATTTTGGTGCTGACACGTGGCGGAAGTACTGCAAAACTAGTGGCTAAATACCAGCCACGTGTCCCAATTAAGTAGTACGGAGTAACTGCTAATATAGGTACACTGTTACATAAGGAAACATTTGATTGTTTCAGAAAGTTTTATTTATTTGAAGTTTTGATATTTTTTGGTGGTCGCATTAAAAAATCTTAGATGTTCGAAATTTGATAAAAGATGTCATTTTCTGAAAAAAGTAAATTTGAATCATAATTTAAAGTTGAATTTGCTTTGGGTTTAGCGTTTAATTAAAAAACTGACATGATTTTTCGCAGTATCAATGGATTTCAAATAGATAGTATATCTATAATCTATATACAGTCCATAAGAAGCCATTTAGACTACAAAATATCAAAAAATCTATATACAGTCCATAAGAAGCCATTTTTTGGTGGTCGCATCAAAAAATCTTAGATGTCCGAAATTTGATAAAAGTTGTCATTTCACTACCACATTTACCAGTTTCTCCATCGTCGTTTTCCTAATTGTCGCTGGGGAATCCTCACTAAACGACAAAAATATATCCTACGTGGCACGAAGTCTCGTAGAAAAGTCAGCTAAATTATCGCTTACTTTTCCCCGGCGACATGTCTCCGGGGATTCAACGGTTATATTTTGACCGAATATTTCACGGTAAAACCGGCGGGAATTTTTCCTGCTTACTTTTCCCCGGCGACATGTCGCCGGGGATTCACTTGTTTATTTAAAAATTCGTAATTAGTGTTAATCTCTCTTAACGTGACGTGGACAATATTTTCCCCAGCGACATGTCGCCGGGGATTCGCTTTGACTTCGTTGACTTTAACAAAAACATGGCGCCAAGAATTCCCACAAAAAACATGGCGCCAAAACTTCCCACCAAAAAGCTAACATATCTGTTTTATATATCACAAAAATCTACCCGATCTTATCCTCAAAACCACTCAACCTTAAGATCTTATCCCACCAAAATCTAATAGATCTTATCCTCAAAACCACTCAACCTCACAACCTCTTATCTTTACACAAATTTCAAAACCTGAGATGGATCAATTTAATCCTTTTATGTGTTCTTGTGGAGCAGGAAATATAAAATTAAGAACATCACATATAGAATATTCATCTGGACGACAATATTATTCATGTCCTCTGTCAAAGGTGAACAATCATATATTTCTTATTTATGTAAATATACAAATAATTGGGTTGTAAGCTCTTATAATTTTCTTATTATGTAACAGCCCAGAAAAGATAATGGATGCGGATATTTTATGTGGAAGAATGTATTTGACGAGTACTTAAGAACAATCTCTGCACCAACAGAGTGCTCGAGATGCCATGAAAAAGATCTTAGGATAAGGTTTTTGGAAACACAAAAACATGTGCTAGAGACAAAAGTAAGGTTGCTGGAGGCCAAACTTGAAATGGCAACGATTCCTGATGACCACGCATGTCAGTCGGATGCATTACTTCGTGAGCTGTTATATAACATGGAAAATCTTCGTATGTAGTAGTACTAGTAGTAGTAGTAGTAGTAGTAGTAGTAGTAGTAGTTATTGTTGTTTTTGTTGTTGTTGTTGTTGTTGTTGTTGTTGTTGTTGTTGTTGTTGTTGTTGTTGTTCTTGTTGTTCTTCTTGTTGTTGCTGATCAAAGTAGTAGTTGTTCTTGTAGTTGTTGTTGTTGATGTTGTAACCATAACATACCGACTCATCCGTTGAACGTCTAATGTGTAACCATAACATACCGACTCATTCGTTGAACGTCTAATGTGTAACCATAACATATCGACTCATCCGTTGAACGTCTAATGTGTAACCATAAAATACCGACTCATCCGTTGAACGTCTAATGTGTAACCATAACATACCGACTCATTCGTTGAACGTCTAATGTGTAACCATAACATATCGACTCATCCGTTGAACGTCTAATGTGTAACCATAAAATACCGACTCATCCGTTGAACGTCTAATGTGTAACCATAACATACCGACTCATCCGTTGAACGTCTAATGTGTAACCATAACATACCGACTCATCCGTTAAACGTCTAAAGTGTAACCATAACATACTGACTCATCCGTTGAACGTCTAATGTGTTACCATAACATACCGACTCATCCGTTGAACGTCTAATGTATGACCATAACATACCGACTCATTCGTTGAACGTCTAATGTGTAACCATAACATATCGACTCATCCGTTGAACGTCTAATGTGTAACCATAACATACCGACTCATCCGTTGAACGTTTAATGTGTAACCATAACATACCGACTCATCCGTTGAACGTCTAATGTGTAACCATACCATACCGACTCATTCATTGAACGTCTAATGTGTAACCATAACATACCGACTCATTCGTTGAACGTTAATGAACCATAACATACCGTCTCCGTTGAATCTAATGTGTAACCATAACATACTTGTATCCGTTGACCATGTGTAACATACATACGACTCATCCGAACGTTAATGTGTAACAATAACATATCGTATCCGTTGAACGTCAAAATGTGTAACCATAACATACCGACTCATCCGTTGAACGTCTAATGTGTAACCATAACATACCGACTCATCCGTTGAACGTCTAATGTGTAACCATAACATACCGACTCATCCGTTGAACATCTAATGTGTAACCATAACATACCGACTCATTCGTTGAACGTCTAATGTGTAACCATAACATACCGACTCATCCGTTGAACGTCTAATGTGTAACCATAACATACCGACTCATCCGTTGAACGTCTAATGTGTAACCTAACATACCGACTCATTCGTTGAACGTCTAATGTGTAACCATAACATACCAACTCATCCGTTGAACGTTTAATGTGTAACCATAACATACCGTCATCTGTAACGTTAATGTGTAACCATATATACCGACTCATCCGTTGAACGTCTAATGTGTAACCATAACATACCGACTCATTCGTTGAACGTCTAATGTGTAACCATAACATATCGACTCATCCGTTGAACGTCTAATGTGTAACCATAACATACCGACTCATCCGTTGAACGTTTAATGTGTAACCATAACATACCGACTCATCCGTTGAACGTCTAATGTGTAACCATAACATACCGACTCATTCGTTGAACGTCTAATGTGTGACCATAACATATCGACTCATCCGTTGAACGTCTAATGTGTGACCATAACATACCGACTCATCCGTTGAACGTCTAATGTGTAACCATAACATACCGACTCATCCGTTGAACGTCTAATGTGTAACCATAACATACCGACTCATCCGTTGAACGTCTAATGTGTAACCATAACATACCGACTCATCCGTTAAACGTCTAAAGTGTAACAATAACATACTGACTCATCCGTTGAACGTCTAATGTGTTACCATAACATACCGACTCATCCGTTGAACGTCTAATGTATGACCATAACATACCCACTCATTCGTTGAACGTCTAATGTGTAACCATAACATATCGACTCATCCGTTGAACGTCTAATGTGTAACCATAACATACCGACTCATCCGTTGAACGTTTAATGTGTAACCATAACATACCGACTCATCCGTTGAACGTCTAATGTGTAACCATACCATACCGACTCATTCATTGAACGTCTAATGTGTAACCATAACATACCGACTCATCCGTTGAACGTCTAATGAGTAACCATAACATACCGACTCATCCGTTGAACGTCTAATGTGTAACCATAACATACCGACTCATCCGTTGAACGTCTAATGTGTAACCATAACATACCGACTCATCCGTTGAACGTCTAATGTGTAACAATAACATATCGACTCATCCGTTGAACATCTAATGTGTAACCATAACATACCGACTCATCCGTTGAACATCTAATGTGTAACCATAACATACCGACTCATCCGTTGAACGTCTAATGTGTAACCATAACATACCGACTCATCCGTTGAACGTCTAATGTGTAACCTAACATACCGACTCATTCGTTGAACGTCTAATGTGTAACCATAACATACCAACTCATCCGTTGAACGTTTAATGTGTAACCATAACATACCGACTCATCCGTTGAACGTCTAATGTGTAACCATAACATACCGACTCATCCGTTGAACGTCTAATGTGTAACCATAACATATCGACTCATCCGCTTGAACGTCTAATGTGTAACCATAACATACCGACTCATCTCATCCTGAACGTCTAATGTATGACCATAACATACCGACTCATCCGTTGAACGTCTAATGTGTAACCATAACATACCGACTTATTCCGTTGAACGTCTAAACGTTGAACGTTAATGTGACCATAACATATCATCAACTCATCCGTTGAACGTCTAATGTGTAACCATAACATACCGACTCATCCGTTGAACTCATCCGTTGAACGTCTAATGTGTAACCATAACATACCGACTTATTCGTTGAACGTTTCCGTGTAACGTGTGACATACCCGACTAATGTGTAACCCTATCATACCGACTCATCCGTTGAACGTCTAATGTGTAACCATAACATACCGACTCATCCGTTGAACGTCTAATGTGTAACCATAACATATCGACTCATCCGTTGAACGTCTAATGTGTAACCATAACATACCGACTCATTCGTTGAACGTGTGTAACCATAACATACCGACTCATTAACGTTGAACGACTCATAATCTTGTGTAACCATAACATATCGACATCCGTTTGAACGTCTAATTGTAACCATAACATACCGACTCATTCGTAATGTGTAACCCTAACATACCGACTCATCCGTTGAACGTCTAATTTGTAACCATAACATACTGACTCATCCATTGAACGTAACCATAACATAAATAACCATAACATACTTACTCATCCGTTGAACGTCTAATGTGTAACCATAACATACCGACTCATCCGTTGAACGTCTAATGTGTAACCATAACATACCGACTCATTCGTTGAACGTCTAATGTGTAACCATAACATACCGACTCATCCGTTGAACGTCTAATGTGTAACCATAACATACCGACTCATCCGTTGAACGTCTAATGTGTAACGATAACATACCGACTCATCCGTTGAACGTCTAATGTGTAACCATAACATACCGACTCATTCGTTGAACGTCTAATGTGTAACCATAACATATCGACTCATCCGTTGAACGTCTAATGTGTAACCATAACATACTGACTCATCCGTTGAACGTTTAATGTGTAACCATAACATACCGACTCATCCGTTGAACGTCTAATGTGTATCCATAACATACCGACTCATCCGTTGAACGTCTAATGTGTAACCATAACATATCGACTCATCCGTTGAACGTCTAATGTGTAACCATAACATACCGACTCATCCGTTGAACGTTTAATGTGTAACCATAACATACCGACTCATCCGTTGAACGTCTAATGTGTAACCATAACATACCGACTCATTCATTGAACGTCTAATGTGTAACCATAACATATGGACTCATCCGTTGAACGTCTAATGTGTGACCATAACATACCGACTCATTCGTTGAACGTCTAATGTGTTACCATAACATATCGACTCATCCGTTGAACATCTAATGTGTAACCATAACATACCGACTCATCCGTTGAATGTTTAATGTGTAACCATAACATACCGACTCTTCCGTTGAACGTCTAATGTGTAACCATAACATACCGACTAATTCGTTGAACGTTTAATGTGTAACCATAACATACCGACTCATCCGTTGAACGTCTAATGTGTGACCGTAACATACCGACTCATTCGTTGAACGTCTAATGTGTAACCATAACATAGCGACTCATCCGTTGAACGTCTAATGTGTAACCATAACATACCGACTCATCCGTTGAACGTCTAATGTGTTACCATAACATACCGAATCATCCGTTGAACGTCTAATGTGTAACCATAACGTACCGACTCATTCGTTTAACTCATCCGTTAAACAATTTCTTAGCAACATATATTTCTTGTAGCATTGATTTTTTTATCGCTAAATATCAAGTAATTAATATATTCTATGTTTCTCCAGCGACATGTCGCTGGGGATTCTTTTGACGTCGTTAACAACATAATTTAATTAATTTTAACGAAAAAAAAAATTAAATAGTTTTCCCCGGCGACATGTCGCCGGGGATACCCACCCACTAAAATTTTCGTTATCCCGCCAATTACGCTAAACGACAAAAAATATACCTTTCCCCAGCGACATGTCGCCGGGGAAAAAACTTTATCATAAAGTAGATCTGGATATCTTCTTCACTGCAGAAAACGAAAAAAAAAAACTAGTCCTCCTTTGGCGATTTTTGCAGCAATTCGAGCACATCCACCACCACAATCACACCGCATCCACCATCACCACCACCGCATCCACCATCACCACCAACACACGTTACACGGTTTGTTTTACAAATTTTAAATGTTATTCAACTAAATTAGTTAATTATAATATGATTTTTGCAGATTATTATTGTTGTAAGTTGTTGTTAATTAGAAAAGTTAAGTTTTTTTTTTTTTTTTGGCAAGAGGCGACGAGGAGCAAGAAGGAGCACGAGAGGTATGTTATAATTTTTGCAGATTATTATTGTTGTAAGTTGTTGTTAATTAGAAAGTTAAGTTTTTTGTTTGGCTTAGGCAGTAGAGCAAGAGCCGAGGTATGTAATAATTTTTTATAATAATTTGTTGTTTAAATTTTGTTAGTTTATAGTTATTATTTGTTGATATGAGCCGTTTATAATAATTTTGTTAGTTTATAGTTTATAGTTATTATTTGTTGAAATGTGCTCGTTTATATTATTTTGTTATTTTATAGTTATTATTTGTTGATGTGAGCCGTTTATAGTTTATAATAATTAGTTGTTTTAGGATTTTAGTGATTAATTTTGGAAAATCCCCGTCTAAAATTAATCATCCTATAGAAAACCCGTCCGAAATTAATTTATTAGAAATTAATTTCGGAAAGTCCCCCGTTTGGGACTCCTTTTTGAATGTTTTGTCTCATGTAGGATATGAATGCGTATAATTGATTTACTATTTGAGATGATTTCGACAGTGTTTCTCCTTTACACCTACGAATATGTCTTTAAACACATATTTGGGGAGTTGAGGGGAAATGAATGCGTATATTTATTTGGATGTGTATGTATTTGGATGTGTGCATGCTTATATTATTTTGTTAATGAATTTCTATATCTTATGCTAATTGTACTTGTACAGATGTCGACAGATGTTGCACGGTCCCACGGCGGTGACGCGGGGGGGGAGGATCGCCCCCTCCGCATCACACTCCAATCGTCTGGGTGGCTTCATTAACAGAGGTACGAATTTCCGGATTATTGTAATACAAGCATAAATTTTATGACTTTATCACTAACTTGATTTTGCAGGCAAAGGTAAACGAAAGCCCAATTTGGGCGGCAGGGGAGCTGGCAGGCTGAATACCCGCGACAAGACCCGAACCTTCGCCGGCTGCAAAAGAAAAGGTCCCGTCTCGATCAATTTTGAGGTGGGTGACAAACAAACCTTAAACCCCTCTCCCCATGCGGCTCACACTGGTCTAACTACATTGGGGAGGTCGTTAGGTAGGTGCCGTTTTACCCCTTGGGAGAAGGTCCCAAGCGAGCGAAGGCGGCAATCATTTTATATTGGGGTAAGTTATCCTTTATGCAAGGTTGCAAAAATCGAATCGGTAGTCGGCCGACCCCTCGCCGCTTGTAATCGGTCAAAGCGGGATTAATCGGTGATTAATCGGATTGGCATTTTTGACAAGTTTTGGGTATTTTCAGCGAGATTTGGTTATTCTAGACAAGACCTTCCTTGAAAATCATCTTGTAAAGATAAAAAACATCAAATATAATTGATTAAAACTTGTTCAAGACAAGTTTTGGGTATTTCTGACAAGATTTGCAAGTTTTCAGCAAGTTTGACCACCGTTAACAGTCGTTGACCGCCATTGACCGTTGTTGACCGATTTGTTTGACCCATTTACACAAATCGGCAAGGTGGTGGCCCAAGAGCACCTAATTATGATTAATCGGCCTTGTAGGCCTTGTTTTGCAACACTGCTTTTATGTTTATTTCATTATCGTGTTCATTTATTTAATTGTGTATATTTATCTAAATTCGCATATTTATTTATATCATATAAATAAATAAACAAATTTAAATAAATATATAAATTATATTTCTAACTCGCTGTTTTGTTGTACATGATGCAGCACTCTGTTTGACCTCAGCCGCACATGGAACTCCCGCAGCACCGCATCACAGGCATAAACTCACACTTGCAGAAAGCCTACAATACAAACAAGGCTTCTTTCAAGGCCAAACATTGGAAGGTAGACCCCACCACCGGGAATTACGATGTGGAGGCGATTAGGCGGGCACGTCCAGGAGATTACAAATGGGTGATTGGGATGAGTACATTAAGTTTTGAATGATCCCAAGAACCTTGCTCGAGACAAATCGCTAAACCAAAAGAGCAATAATATCTCGACAGGATCCCACTGATCAAGGTAATAAATATTATAATTATTTTACATGCATATATACATATATATATATATATATATATATATATATATATATATATATATATATATATATATATATATATATATATATATATATATATATATATATATATATATATATATATATATATATATATATATATATATATATATATATATATATATATATCATTATACGCTTTGGTGTGTTGTGATTTGTCGCTTTTAAAATTATTCATCTTATATGCGTATGTACGTAGGCAGCATCGACACTCGGAGTACCACACTCATCGACACTTATTGGCGAACACATACTGTTGATGGGGTATTCCCTAACGATGAGGACCGCCGGATATATGTAAGTTTTGTTTCAAAACACACTTTAATGAATTATCGAGAAATAATGTAGCAACCCGACTAATATATTTACTATCTTGTGTTTTTGTCACTACATAGGACGAGATGATAAGGCTTGAGGCTACGGGTCAATACACGGAGGATCAAATCAATGCGTTGGCAAGAGGGGGTAAGCTTCGTGGGCATATTCCCTGTGGGTCGGATATTGCCATCACGGGCCACATCCAGCCAAGTATGCCCGCAAGTCGCCACCAAAGATGTAGGCTTTATCATGAGTCTCCTCGGCTTACCTACGATACGCGGATATGTTTAGAGAGTATGAGTCGGGTGGTGCTAGCGGGAGTGGTGGGTGTGGTGATGACGAGGAGAATGGCGGTGATGAGGATAACGACGTCGAGAGGTAGTTGTGTTATATATTATTAGTATGTTACATTGGTACTAGCTTTAGGCAGTTGTGTTATATATTATTAGTATGCTACATTGGTACTTTAGGTAGTTGTGTTATATATTATTAGGTTCATCTTGGCGCCATTTAAACACTTGTTTCCCTATCTATCAATGCACATATTGACTTTTAAGTCATGTTTATGTAAAAGTTGTGATATATTTGTATTGGCTTGATCCGTTATATTGTATTTGTGTTTTGGTACAAGTTGTGGTGAGTCTATTTTGGTATTGGTTTAGTTTATAGATTTTTTTCCGAAAAATTCGAAAAAATTGAAATCGCCTGCCGTAAGTGTACATTAAAAAAAAATTTTCCCCGGCTGACGTCGCCGATAACAACACACTAAACGTTGACAAGTCAACGAGAAAACGCAGTTTCCCCTGCGACATGTCGCCGGGGATAGTATGCTCACTCGTTGACTTGTCAACAAATAACCATAGTATCCCTGAAATGTATGTCGTAAGTTAAACACGTTTAGCTTATTCGATGATTCCCGACATGTCGCCGGGATAATATGCCACTGTGGCACTGCTTCTTTGACTGAAAATTGAGTGGGACCCACGTCGTCGCCGGGGATTGTCGCTGGGGATACAACCCTTACGACTTCCCCACGACGATTCCCCGTCGCTGGATATTTCTTCCCAATGACATGTCGCCGGGAAAGTCCCCATATGTCGCCGGGTAGCAGGTCAATGTTGTAGTGTTTTCTGAAAAAAGTAAACTTGAATCATAATTTAAAAGTTGAATTTGCTTTGGGTTTAGCGTTTAATTAAAAATCGACATGATTTTTCGCAGTATCAATGGATTTCAAATAGATAGTATATCTATAATCTATATACAGTCCATAAGAAACCATTTAGACTACAAAATACAAGTATCAATTTAAATGAACAATCAACACCACATTATATAACTGGGCAAAATTTATAGTCTTCAACCAATGTGGGACATGAAATTGAAAACGATCTCAACTACGGTTCGTAAAAGAAACACTACATAAAATTTGTGAAGCGAATGCGCCCACGCTTTCCTACTTATTCAGAAGACTTGTGATTTTAATATTTATTGCTTTGTTAATGTTTAGTTATGTTAGAATATTATATTTTCTCACTTTAATTTTGATTGGTTTAAGTTTGAAAGTCAAGTTTACACTATAGCATTACATAAAATTAATCCGGTAATTATACCTCAACAATCACCCCAGTCACAAAAAATAAAAGAGTTATATTTAGCCATAGTGACTATACTAAGAAATCTAACTTGTATTCATTAGCCGAATGTCGTTTTATTCCTGGTAACTCGATAGATACCGGGATATCGCGAAGTTCGACTACATAGACTAACATGAGGTTGCATGAACCATTTAGCCCGCAATATATAACCAACCAACACTTATTGTCTTCAACCAATGTGGGACTAAAACTTCATACAAGTTTTAACAAAAGTTGCTCAAAAACGCAGTCACATAAGTTTTATTTTCTCTTTTATACATTGTTTGTCTTTTAAAGGATCCCTTTTTATTAAACCTAAGATTTATAAAAAAAAACTCAAATGCTTTTCGTTAAGACACTTGAACAATAATGATATTGAAACCATTGTGAGAATATATGTACATCATCAATAAAGTCATTGTGTGAGATATTTGAGTTAAGGATCAAGATAAAAGTATATAAACTTGTTAGCGTAAACGTACTACAAGAGGAACTGATGAACGATACATACAACATTGATGAACACAAAAAGTGTTAATTTGTAAAAATGGAAAGCCCATAAAGGTAACACAAGGTGAAGAGATCACAATCTCAACAGACCACTCCATCAAAGGTGATGAGAAGATGATATGTATGAGCTACAAAAAGTTAATTGGGCCATGATGTGAAACCAGGAAGCTCCATACTATGCTCGGATGGGACCATTACGTTCACTGTTCTTTCTTGTGACACTGAAAAGGGGTTGGTTCATTGTCGATGTGAGAACACTTGGACACTTGGTGAACGTAAGAATGTCAATCTTCCAGGAGTCGTTGTTGATCTCCTGACTTTGACTGAGAAAGACAGATATCCGTAAATGGGGTGTTCCTAACAAGATTAATATGATTGCTTTGTCTTTTGTCCGAAAAGGTTCTGATTTGGTTGAGGTTCGGAAATTGCTTGGAGAACATCCTAAAAACATTGTTCTTATATCGAAGGAGCGGTTTTTCTTGTTTATATGTCTTCCTTCCTAAAAAAGATTTTCTGTAGGATGATAGTCAAGAAGGTGTTTGTTACTTTGTTCACAGGATTCTGGCCAACAAGTTTTTGTTTCAAAAGGTGTTTCATGGTCTTTGAAATCTCTGTGTGTGTATTGAGAATTCAATGGAACAGTAACTATATAAAAGATAAATACTGCAAATCAAACTTTATATAAAATAGTGAAATTGTTGTTATGTTTTCTACAGGAGAAAACATCTATATATATTACGCCAAACGACACCAAATGACAGTTATAAACATCCAAGCATTGTGTCTTTTGGATGTAACTGCCAACTAAATAAACTACCACTTAACTGCCTGTAAATGGGCTGTTTGGGTTAACCCATTTGACCCATTATGCAGACTTAAAAATTCGACCCAATCATACATAATACAAACTTAAATATTGTCTTTAACATAAACAAGCAATATACTTTTGATCTAAATGAATTAGAGGCTAACATTCTCCCCCCAAATTATTTAGCATCAAAATCTTCTGAGTTTCTTCCTGGTCTTTCAAGCAATGACTTCAAAGTCATTGCTGTCTTGGCTGCTGTCTTGGCTGCTACCTTGTTGTCCATCATCTTCATCTTCCAATCTAACACCAAACTTGTTCATTCCTGATTCAGGTGCTCCATCCTTCACTGCACTATCCTTCTGGCCTGGTGGGTCCTTGGCTTCTGCAACTTTGCTGCTTTCTCCCACTTCTGTTGGCTTTTCACCCCAAGGAACTTTTGCAGTTTCATGGTATATCACTACTAAATCAATGAACTTTTTATAATAGTTTCTCACTGCTTCATCATCCTTGGTTGTTAGACCTTGCAATTGTGCTATCAATCCCCACTTGTCACCCAATGTGACTTTAAAGCATAGAGAGATCCATTCCATGAAATATAGTCATCATCAACATAGTCTTGAGTATCATCTCTGTTCCAATCCAAATCCTCCAAGCCTTTTATCATAGAGCATTCATCTTTTGGGTCAATAGACTCAAAGTAGTCTTCCAGAAGTCGCAGTTCAAACCATGGCTAAGATATGCATGGAAACCGAAAGCACTATTGATTACTAAGTTGCGTATAAAATGATAACATCAAATGCACCTGTACCTATGAGCCCACTCGAAAGCTTGGCATCGTCCGCTGTTCGCACGCGAACACATCACGTGCTAGTCTTATTTTGGTGCTGACACGCATGAAGCGGCTAAACTTGTGGCTAAATACCGGCCACATGTCCCAATTTTGTCAGTTGTCTTTCGAGAAGTTAAGAGTGATTCTATTGAGTGGACAGCCAGCGACGAGGCACTAGCTAGACATAGTTTGATCTTCCGAGGTTTAGTCCCGGTTTTGTGTGCAGGATCCCCTAAAGGTTCGAGCACCTAGTCAACTTAAGAAGCACTTGATTACGGTCTGCTACACTCGAAAAATAAAGGGCTTTGTAAGGAGGGTGATGCAGTTGTGGCTTTGCATCGCATCGGGACTTCATCTATTATCAAGATTGTGACCGTCAAGTGATCGGTCGATGCTCGATTGATAAATTTCTTCTGAATCTTATTTTATGGTTGTTCTTATGTTTTCGAACAATAAATTGTTTGCAACTTGTTTCAAGAATCAACAATATGGTTTTTATATATTGTTTATTAAGTTTGTTAGAGTTTATTATGCTATGAGTCTGGTAATAATTAGTAACAATGCTTGATAATTTTACAAGAGGCAAAACATGAATACATTATTGAAATGTATCGTGTCGAAAAAAATGTACTAATAAAAGTAGACAGAGTTATGATATGTTGACATGATATTTGATTGGGCCATGCTATACACATGTAGTAACTTCTATATATGTACACTGTTACATAATGAACATTTGATTGTTTCAAAATGTGTTATTTATTTGAGCTCAGATCGATATCTAACAAGAGAAATTTTGATAAAAAAATGTCTATTTCACAAAAAAAAGTTAACAATTCGTATTAATTAGCCATTAATGACTTAATTAGGATGCTAAATATATATATTGCTAAATATATCTAAATATATATATTTAGCATCTTACGCTATGAAAAAATAGATAAGAAAGTGTTATTTCTTGCCTTCAACACACTACAAACACTAATATTTGTGAAGTAAATACAAAGCGGCTACTGCAATAACGAGTAATTATGTAAAATAAATTGCTTTGTAAAGAATTGAAGTTGATGCAGTTGTGGCTTTGCATCGTATCAGGACTTGATCGATATGTTATCCAGATTGTGACTGTCAAGTGATGATTATTGATCAGCTTCACTCTCATTGTTATTATACCGCTTATTATAACATAAGAAACTAAGATAAGACAAAAGGATTCAAAATAAGCCACAAAAAGCGAGCTTATGAGACAAAATCCCAAAATCAAAAAAGCCATAAGCCGGCTATATAAGCTCAAACAAACACCCCCTTAATAGCCAAATAATGTTACATAGTGAATACGCTAGTTGAAATACTTGCAACCGACATTATATTTTATGTCCAGATGCAAATTGACATTTTTTTACTCTAAGATTAACATATGTGATTGTGGTGACAATTTTCTGTTGTTCGTACCGCAAACACCCCACTTGCTAGTCTTAGTGTTGACACGTGGTGGAAGTACTGCTAAATTAGTGGCTACATACCGGCCACGTGTGTCAATTTTGTCGGTTGTCATTCCAGAAGTTAAGAGTAAATCAGTTGAGTGGACAGCGAGCGACGTGGCACCAGCTAGACATAGTTTGATTTTCCGATGTTTGGTCCCGGTTTTGTGTGTTGGGTCCACTAAAGGTTCGAGCACAAAGTCAACTGAATAAGCACTTGATTTTGGTCTCCAACACGCGAAAACTAAAGGGCTTTGTAAGGAGGGTAATGCAGTTGTGGCTTTGCATCGTATCGGGACTTCATCTATTATCAAGATTGTGACCGTCAAGTGATCATCGGTCGATGCTGGATTGATAAATTTCCTCTGAACCGAAGATAAACATAACAGCAAAACTTAATCCCCAAACGATTTTTCTAATCGTTTTTTGTAAAAACGCTTCACCTCCCCCAACGATTTCAATTTTAAATTCATTAATTGTGTAATCCTCTTCATTGTGGGTTGGTTACCTTTTAAATTGTTTATTTGATTTTAGTGGGTCGGTGACATACTTTGGTTGTCTACTATTGCATGCTTTTCATTGTATTATAATATTCAATCGATCTTCTGATTATTTGTTTATCTATTTATCAATTGCTATAACATATATTACATAACGATCATTATGATGGGATACGGTTAGTGATTGGATTCTCTAATTGTTGGTGCTGCATGCTGGCTTTCTTTTCGTGTTATTTTTGTTTGTGGGTTTCGAGAGATGGATAAGGATACGGGTTCGAAGTCTGATGTTAGGAATCAACCAACTAGTCAACCAGGTTCGGCTACTACCTCATTTGCCGATATGTTTAAGGATAAGCCTAAGAAGATTGTAAAGATTTCATTGATGAGGAATGAGCAATGTGTGGCAGTGTGCTGTTGTTATTCCAGCGTCGATGAGGTAAGGTCTAGATTCGCTAATACTTTGTATGGTTATTTCATTAGTAAGAGACTCGCTTTCCCGATTGTTGAAAATTATGTGAGAAATACATGGGCAAAGTTTGGTTTACAAAGGGTTATGCTCAATAATGGTTTTTTATGTTCCAATTTGAAACAAAAGATGGTATGAAAAAGGGTGTGGAAGAAGGTCCATGGTTGATACGATTGGTGCCTATCTTTTTGAATATTTGGACTCTGAACACTAAACTTATAAAAGATGATATAACGTTAGCCTCGTTTGGGTTAAACTCCATAATATTCCGGTTGTTGTATATTATGAGGTTGGTCTTAGTTTGATAACAACGCAAATTGGTCGTCCTATCATGCTTGATTCTTACACGAGTATAATGTGCCTTAAGTCTGGGTCGTAATTCTTATGCTAGGCCCTGTGGAAGTGTCACAAAGGAAGCCGTACTTGACTCTCTTGTGGTTGCTATTCCCTACCCTAATGGGTCCGGTCATTCATTGGAAAAAATTGATATTGAATATGAGTGGAAGCCGCCAAGATGTGAGACTTGTAAAGTATTTGATCACAATGATGATGGATGTCCTAAAAGAGTGAAACCGGTTGTGAAAGATAAATCGTTGGTTGATGAAGAGGGTTTCGTTGAAGCTTATAAGAAGAAAGGAAAAGGTAAGCTTCAGGGTACTAATCGTCAGGTTTATGGGATTCGTTTTCAAAATCCTAAAGTTTCGTATTACTATAGGCCGGTTACTAAACCAAAGAATATAGGAGCATCGGCGTCGAATACAGGTTCTCCAACGGTTAATGTAGGTTCTACTTCTTGTAAAGAACCTACTACTGATCCTTCTAGTAGTACGACTCCATAACGGGATGACCAAGGTATGAATAATAATTGGGTGGATGATATCAACCATGTTGATTTGAAGAACAGTTTTGATGTGCTTACGGAACAAGATGCGGTTTTGGAACCTGTGATTAGCAGTACGTATACTCCTGATGTTATCTCTTGTTCTTCCAAAACTACTTATCCATCGCCTATGAAGAACACTCCTATTGCTGATAAAATTGGAAAGCTTGAAAAGCTTATTATTGATGGGAAAGCTACCCTTGTGGATAATGATGGCAAACCTCTTAAAAAGGCTATTTCTTCAACTAAGGTGGGTAGCAACCCTTTCTCTAAGGTTGGCAATGTGATAGTTTCTGACAGAGATGATGATGAAGTTTTTGATGATCACATTGGGATGTTGTTATCTGGAAGTGGAGGTGATGAGCATAGTCTTTATAAGCAATGGAATGCGGATGCGGGTGATGACAACAATTATAATGATGATGATTTTGGCCTCTCTCCTGCTCAATTAAAGGTTGCTGGAATTCAAATTTTTTGTCTTAACTAGGTTGCTTTATAGTTTGTGTAAATTGTATCTTTTATGATAGGTTTTTGGTTTGGAGGTCTTGTTGGTTGTAGCTAGTTGTCGTTTATGGCATGTCATAAATGATTAGTGGTTGTGTCAAGCTTTTGTTTGCGGTTAATGTGGTACCTCAGTCACATTCCATTGTACTTAAACGTTTTTTTGGAGTAATATATTTTACCGGGTGGAATGCCCTTTACCCAAAAAAAAAAAAAAAAATCTTCTAAACCTTATTTTATGGTTGTTCTTATGTCTTCGAACAATAAATTGTTTGCAACTTGTTTCAAGAATCAACTTGGTTTGTCATATGATGTTTACTAAGTTTGTTGGAGTTTATTATGCTATGAGTTTGAAATAATACGGAGTATTGGAGTAACAATGCTTGATCATCTTACAAGAGGCAAAGACATGGATACATGACTATACACAATGTAGTAATTAAGTAGTAACTGCTAATATAGGTACACAGTTACATAAGGAAACATTTGATTGTTTCAGAAAGTTTTATTTATTTGAACTTGATGTTTTTTGGTGGTCGCACCAAAAAATCTCAGATGTCCGAAATTTGATAAAAGATGTCATTTCTAAAAAAGTAGTCTTGAATCATAATTGAAAAGTTGAAATTTGTTTTGGGTTTATATAGCGTTTAGTTTAAAAAATGACACGTTGTTCATAGTATCAATGGATTTCAAATGGATGTATATCTAAATACGCTTATCGAAACCATTTAGACTACAAATACCAGTATCAAATTATATTAGCAATCTGCACCACAATATATAACGAGGTAAAATTTATAGTCTTCAACCAATGTGGGACAGAAAAACTTGACCCAAGTCTTGACAAAAGATGCTAAATCTCAAAAGGCACAAGAGTCTAATAAAATATAATATTTTCATGAAATTGATAACGAGCTCAACTACGGTTCATAAAAGAAACACTACATAAAAAATTTGAAGTGAATACGCCTACGCTTTCCTACTTATTTAGAAGACTTGTGATTTTAATATTTATTGCTTTGTTAATGTTTAATTATGTTTAAATATTATAATTTTTCATTTTCATTGGTTTAAGTTTGAAAGTAAACATTACACTATAGCATTACATAAAACAGGTTATTATACATCATCAATCACCAAAGTCACAAAAAGATAAAAAGAATTATATTAGCCGTAATGACTATCCTATCCTAAAAAACCTGACAACTTATATTCATTAGCCGAATGTGGCTTTAGTCCACGGTAACACACCGGTTTCCGCGAAAAAGAACCAGACACGACTACTAAGTACCAACATCAGGTTATTAACAAAGGGTGCTTACACTACTACAAAAAAGGCCATAGAGCCCGGTTTAAAATGGTCATAGTGCCCGGTTTTTCATGAGGGCACAAAAGGGGGGGACTCTATGAGGAAGTGGCATAGAGCCCGGTTTTAAAAACGGGCTTTATAGTTTGTAATAGAGCCCGGTTGGGAACCCTGCTCTATGTGATTAAAAAATACCATTTTGTATCATAGAGCCTTTTCGCTTACAAACATGGCTTAATGACTTTTATTTTTTTCTTTTTAGCTTTTTTTTAATACCACCTGTTTATAATATATTTCCTCCGTGTATACAAAACCACAACATAATCACAAACAAGCACAACCAGCAACAATATTATAACAAAACCATAACCATGAAGGTCACCAAAAGCAATGGATTTAAGATCCAAGATCAGTTACAGGTCCAAGCTAGATCGGGCTTACCACTAAATTACAGGTCCTATGTCTTCCAAACATACTAAATAACAATAATTAAACATCACAACAACAGTTTCATAATCAATTGTTTTGTTGTTGAGCGAAGGGAAAGGAGATACACAAAAAGACATGACGACATTCCAACCTTTCCTAAACACTAACATGATTGATGATCAGATGCCACACACCGAAATGCCCGAGCTGACAATGTCGTCCAACTCCTTCGTAGTAAACGGCTTCTTGTCATTCCAAGGCATCTATAGAAAAAATAACATCCATAGACCATAAGCTCTAAGTAAGATAAAACAAAATAAAATTTAGTGTAGTATAAAACAATAAGTTTCATATTGTCATATTTAAACCACCAAGGACTAACCGCACTTGTGCCTATTTCCATGTCAATGCACATGTTTGAAAAATGTTTTCTGTGAGGGGCAATGTACACAAATAGCTCTAAATAGCTTAGACTTAAATGCATGGTTTGTGTCTACAATTAACATTTCTTCCTTTATTTTTTCCAGGAAATGGTGATGCAAAAAGCGCTACCATTTCTAAAACATGCTATCATATGGGTATTGTTGTGTTTGGTCAGTGTTTCAAGATAGCAGATCTCGGCTTCGGCTGCTCCTCTAGCAAAAATACCCTACTGGTCGCATCTAAACTACCAAGGACTAACCGCACTAGTGCCTATTTCCATAGTTACCTAGCAGATCTCTTGATGTATATATTTATTATCGACTATATGAACCACCAAGACATCTAAACCACCAAGTTACCTAGCAGATCTCTTGATGTATATATTTATTATCGACTATATGACCTCTTTCTTAGTGCCTATTTCCATAGTTACCTAGCAGATCTCTTGATGTATATATTTATTATCAGACTATATGGAAATAGGCACTACCGCCTAATGTCTAACGTATCAATAACTAATCACACTATATGAACCAGCCAACTCACAAGACCAATTTTCCTCAAGAACAAAGTATATATACCCACATACAGAGACTCAATTTCCAACTTTTCGAACAAAATTTTCGAGAGAAAAAAACAATGCACTCAGCTATAGAACAGTTTAAAAGTTACTTACTGTCTTGGGAAATGAGTGTTGTTGATGGGTTACAAACTGATGCATCCACTTCATAACATAGTAGCCGCACTGCCAATACTGAGTTTGTTGGTTGCACTAAAAAAGCAGTAGCCAATTTATAAGCATTAAACAAAAGAAATTAAAAAAATAATAATATACATGTAAAGAACGAGACGATTTACCTCAACGAGATTCCATTTCATATTACCAAACGCCCTGAAAGAAATTAAAGAATGGTAGAGTTGTGTTAACCTTTATAAATATAAATGTGAATTATACATTAACGCAAAAAGTTCTTACTTCTGCACAACATTGGTGAATTCGAAGCTATCCTCGTTCTTTCCTTCCATATCAGAATCCAAAATGAACCCAATGTTTTGTTGAGGTACAAGTATGAAAAGACCAGTTGTTATGAAATATGACCTTTAGTATAAATAATTTACATAAAGTCATAAAGCAATGAAATATAGTGTTGCATATCGTACCTTTCAACGTATGGTGCAAGAAAAACAACTTATGCTGGCTTGGGTCCATCGCTTTCAATAAGTAGTCTTTAACAAGCAGACCGTCAAACATACATACAGAGTCTTGAATTGCATATGGGTTCAGGAAACCACATTTGTTAGATTCGTTTTCACCTTCTCGCAAAATTCTATGTATGGACCTAGAAACATGACAATATATAAAATGTAAAATGACAAAATATTCCAACTCATCAAATAAGATAAGGTAAACGATATGTACTTACGTAAACAAAGTTATAATGGAAGGGTTAAGCCATCCATTCGTGAAAAGCATCATAAGATCCCGGCGAAACTATAATTTGTAAGGACTCTGATTGTCCAAAGACACGAGGCTCGACATTAACATGCATAGAACGAGTAGGATCTGGTTGCGCATCAAACGTCATAGGCACTCGAACACATGCTCTTTCTGTATCTGACCACGATAGCTGTTCATTTTCTTAATTAGCTCTTCTTTTTCCTTGCTAGCCTGCACAACAGCAAGTACATTAGTATTGGTATCTACCTCATTGATAATCCAAACTCAAGTTAACTAGTCTCAATTAATTACAGGTGCAACTATTCATTTGATCGGTCAAGAAGATTTTTAAGAAAAAACAAGTTGTGGTTCAGTTCTAACACAGAGTAAAGGTCACTTAAATATGCATGACTAGATGTTTTGGAAAAAACAATCGACCTACATGAATGGACTAGCTTTCCACTGTGGATGAACCTTGTTCATATATGAAAATATTTGGTTTTCATTATTACTTACATAAAATCCCATCACAAATAACACGATGCATTATTGTATAAACTAAAGTATTTTGGTAGCTAGTGTTTGACATTCCTTCAATCAACTCATTCACAACTAAGTTCAATAACTCGACGCCTCAAAATAATACAAAACTAACTATTGATAATTATAATAGTTTGTTATCTAAAATGAATTTACATTAAGCAGTGGGTACGTAGTTAAATAAAATGCACATCAACGTTCTTGAATCTAGGCCACTTAGTTGCAATTCATTGTTTTTTCTTTATGCATAAGTGAATTAGAATAAAGCCAGTGAAATGGAGTTATTTTTTTACAACATTTTTTTTTTACGCAAATGTGATGTGATCAAAACAAACGTGAAAGTAAGGCAAAAGGGCTACAATATTAAATGGACAATAACTTGAAAATGAAGTATAATGATGACATTTTCAACCAGGTTCTTAATTGGCACTACTGCAAAAAATGCACATCAACGTTCTAGCTTGAATCTAGGCCACTTAGTTGCAATTCATGTAATTAACACTAGTAAAGTCTAATTCATATACATGAGGAAATTATATATAATGAAAATAAAGCTAGAGTAGTATACAATAATTATCAAGTATAAGAAGTTACCTTTAATTATGATTTGAGACAATTCAAATTTGATCATTTAATGCTTATGGAGACAATTAAAATTTGATCATTTAATGCTTATATTTGGAGACAATAAAATTTGATCATTTAACACTTATATATGCAAAGGTTTTGAAAAAAAGAGGCAAAAAAAGGTAATAAAATTTGCTTCATATGCTTTCACCGTTGAGTTTGCTTTTCAACCGCTGGGCATTGTAATAGAGCCCTATTGAAGAAAAACGGGCTCTAATAATTTAATCATAAAGCCCGTTTTACTAAAGAGAAGGGGTATACAAGGAATAGAGCCCGGTTTTATGCGAAAAAACATGGCTCTAAACTTTTTTAGATAGAGCCCGGTTCTATCGAAAAACATGGCTCTATACCCGGATCCCATTAGAGCCCGTTTTTCACAAGGGCTCTATTAAGGGGGCTCTATGTCCTTTTTTGTAGTAGTGATTTACGCTGCAATATATAACCAAGCAACACTTAATGTCTTCAACCCATGTGGGACCAAAACTTCTTACAAGTTTTAATAAAAGTTGCTAAAACTTCATATAACAACTCCATTGCAGTTTGTAAAGACACGTGAACAAGATTGATACTGAAACGATTGTGACAATATAACTATATAAGTACATCATCAGTAAAGTCATTGTGTGAGATATTTGAGTTAAGGATCAAGATTAAGTATATAAACTTGTTAGCGTAAAACACACTATAAGAGGAACACAAAAAGTGTTGATTTGTATAAAATGAAGAGATCACAATCTCAATGACCGCTCCATCAAAGGTGATGAGAAGATGATATGTTTGAACTACAAAAAGTTAGCTCATGATGTGAAACCAGGAAGCTCCAAACTATTCTCAGATGGGACCATTACGTTCAATCGCTCTTTCTTGCGACCTCGTTGTAAAATCGCCCAGCGGCCGATTAATCCCCGCATAATCGCTGATCGTTCACTAAGCGCCTTGATTTATCATAATTGGCCTATTTAATCGGTTTGGTCAAAAATCGCTTAAAAATCGGTCAACAAACCGATTAATCGGACAAAATCGGTCTAAGCGGATTAATCGGACAAAAGCCCTTAAAAATTGGTCAACAAAATCGCTTAAAAATCGGACAAATTCACTTAAAAATCGGTCAACAAACCGATTAATCGAACAAAATCGGTCAAAGGTCGCTTAAAAATGGTCAACAAACCGAGTAATATTTATGTTTGACTTTGAAGAATTATGTATTATGTCTATATTTGAGCACTTGAAATATTTGAACTTTGATGCAATACGCTTATCCCATACATATAAAATAATATAATATCTAAAATTTCATTTTTGTGCATAAAAATTTCAATCCGATTAATCCCCGATTAATCCCCGCCTAACCGATTAATAGTTAGGCCCTACCCAACCGCCTCACTAGCGCCTAGCGATTTTTACAACATTGCTTGCGACACTGAAAAGGGGTTGGTTCATTGTCGATGTGAGAACACATGGACACTTTGTGAACGTAAGAATGTCAATCTTCCAGGAGTCATTGTTGATCTCCCGACTTTGACCGAGAAAGACAAAGAAGAAATCCTTAAATGGGGTGTTCCTAACAAGATTAATATGATTGCTTTCTCTTTTGTCCGAAAAGGTTCTGATTTGGCTGAGGTTCGGAAATTGCTTGGAGAACATGCTAAAAACATTGTTCTTATATCAAAGGTGCGGGTTTTCTTGTTTATATATCTTCCTTGTATTTAAATCCTAAAAAACGATTTTCTGTAGGTTGAGAAAACACTAGCCAACACCGACGGCTTCATGGTAGCTCGAGGTGACCTTGGTATGGAAATCCCGATTGAGAAAATACTCTTAGCACAAAAACTCATGGTCTACTAATGTAACATGAAAGGAAAACCTGTCGTAACCGCAACACAGATGCTTGAGTCAATGATCAAGTCCCCAAGACCAACTCGAGCTGAAGCGACAGATGTTGCCAACGCTGTCCTCGATGGGACAGACTGTGTCATGCTCAGTGGAGAAACAGCAGCCGGTGCATACCCAGAAGTTGCGGTTCAAACCATGGCTAAGATATGCATGGAAGCCGAAAGCACTATTGATTACTCAGTTGCTTATAAAATGATAACAGCAAATGCACCTGTACCCATGAGCCCACTTGAAAGCTTAGTATCGTCCGCTGTTCGTACTGCTAACACGCCACATGCTAGTCTTATTTTGATGCTAACACGGCGAAGTACCGCTAAACTAGTGGCCAAATACCGCCACGCGGTCCCAATTTGCAGTCGCCGCTCCAGAAGTTAAGAGTGATTCTGTTGAGTGGACAGCCAGCGACGAGGCACCAGCTAGACATAGTTTGATCTTCCGAGGTTTAGTCCCGGTTTTGTGTGCAGGATCCACTAAAGGTTCGAGCACTGAGTCAACTGAAGAAGCATTGGATTTTGGTCTGCAACACGCGAAAACTAAAGGGCTTTGTAAGGTGGGTGATGCAGTTGTGGCTTTGCATCGTATCGGGACTTCATCTGTTATCAAGATTGTGACCGTCAAGTGATTGGTCGATGCTCGATTGATAAATTTCTTCTGAATCTTATTTTATGGTTGTTCTTATGTCTTCGAACAATAAATTGTTTGCAACTTGTTTCAAGAATCAACAATATGGTTTTTATATATTGTTTATTAAGTTTGTTAGAGTTTATTATGCTATGAGTTTGGAAATAATTAGTAACAATGCTTGATAATTTTACAAGAGGCAAAACATGAATACATTATTGAAATGTATCGTGTCGAAAAAAATGTACTAATAAAAGTAGACAGAATTATGATATGCTAAAATGCTTATTGATTGTGCTATGCAATACACATGTAGTAACTTCTGAAATCTGTACACTCACAATTCGTATTAATTAGCCATTAATGACTTATTAAGGATGATAAATTTATATTTAACATCCTGTATAAACCATCGATGGCTAAATAATACTAATATCAAGTTACATGAATCGTTTACACCACAAATATAAGCATGTGATATTTCTTGTCCTCAACCAATGTGGGAAAAACTTCATACAAGTTTGACGTTTCCAAAGGGACGTTAAATATTGTAATCAAACTTCTATTTTCTCATTATACATTGTTTTTCTTACGCTATGAAAAAATAGATAAGAAAGTGTTATTTCTTGTCTTCAACACACTACAAACACTAATATTTGTGAAGTAAATACAAAGCGGCTACTGCAATAACGAGTAATTATGTAAAAACTTTATGTAAAATAAATTGCTTTGTAAAGAATTGAAGTTGATGCAGTTGTGGCTTTGCATCGTTTCGGGACTTGATCGATATGTTATCCAGATTGTGACTGTCAAGTGATGATTATTGATCAGCTTCACTCTCATTGTTATTATACCGCTTATTATAACACAAGAAACTAAGATAAGACAAAAGGATTCAAAATAAGCCACAAAAAGCGAAGCCATTTACGATAAAAATCCCAAAATCAAAAAGCCATAAGCCCCTTAATAGCCAAATCATGCTACATAGTGAATAATTTAGTTGAAATACTTGCACCCGACATAATTATTTATGTTCAGATGCAAATTGACATTTTTTTACTCTAAGATTATCATATGTGATTGTGGTGACAATTTTATGTTGTTCGATTCTCAAACACCCCACGTATAGTCTTGGTGTTGACACGGTGGAAGTATCGCTAAATTAGTGGCTAAACACCGCCACGCGGTGTTAATTTTGTCGGTTGTCATTCCAGTTAAGAGTAAATCAGTTAAGAGTAAATCAGTCTAAAAAAGGTACTAAAAGTAGACAGAATTATGATATGCTGAAATGCTTATTGATTGTGCTATGCTATACACATGTAGTAACTTCTGAAATCTGTACACTGTTACATAATGAACATTTGATTGTTTCAAAATGTGTTATTTATTTGAGCTCATATCGATATCTAACAAGAGAAATTTTGATAAAAAAATGTCAATTTCACAACAAAAAAAAAAAGGTTGACAATTCGTATTAATTAGCCATTTATGACTTATTAAGGATGCTAAATCTATATTTAAAATCCTGTATAAACCATCGATGGCTAAATAATACTAATATCAAGTTACATGAATCGTTTACACCACAAATATAAGCATGTGATATTTCTTGTCTTCAACCAATGTGGGAAAAAACTTCATACAAGTTTTGACAAAGGTTGCTCAAAGGACGCAACATTGTAATCAAATCATTTCTATTTTCTCATTATACATTGTTTTTCTTACGCTATGAAAAAATAGATAAGAAAGTGTTATTTCTTGTCTTCAACACACTACAAACACTAATATTTGTGAAGTAAATACAAAGCGCTACTGCAATCCAGTAATTATGTAAAAACTTTATGTAAAATAAATTGCTTTGTAAAGAATTGAAGTTGATGCAGTTGTGGCTTTTGCATCAAATATCCGACTTGATCGATATGTTATCCAGATTGTGACTGTCAAGTGATGATTATTGATCAGCTTCACTCTCATTGTTATTATACCGCTTATTATAACACAAGAAACTAAGATAAGACAAAAGTAAACTCAAAAGGTTCAACACTCTAAATCAAATAATTTTTATTCTCTTTATACTTTGTTTTCCCATCAAAGCTATGAGATAATTAATGTAGATCATTAAACAAACACATCAACGACACTAATGTTTTAGCTTAGTAAAAAAATTGAGGAAACAATTT
>OU343224.1:352933663-353405831 GCA_910596185.1 Chrysanthemum makinoi | reverse complement strand
AGGGTCAGGTTGGGTAGGTGGATCAGATGGGGTTGATTGTGTAGGTGGAGTTGGGGTGAGTTTTATGATGTTGGAGATGAGGTTCGGAGAATCATCCAAGAAGTCGTAGGATGGTTTCTCAGTTGTTGTTGGGGTGTTAAAGGGAAAAACGGTCTCATCAAAGGTGACATGGCGAGATATAATGATTTTGTTAGTGTTTAGGTCTAAGCAACGATAGCCACGATGATTGGTGGCATGGCCCAAAAATATGGAGGGTGTGGCTCGTGGTCCAAGTTTGTGGTTGGTATCGATATGAGGGTAGCAAAGACACCCAAAGACACATAAAAGGCGGTAGTCAGGTGAGGTGCCAAACATGCGTGTAAGGGGAATTTCATTATTAATGGCACGGGAGGGGAGGATATTTAAGAGGTAAACAGCCATGTTGAGGGCTTCGACCCAGTAGTTTGGGGTAGATGGGCTTGAAAAAGCAAGGTGCGGATAAGGTTGTTAATGGTGCGAATCATGCGTTCAGATTTACCATTTTGTTGTGAGGTGCGAGGACATGAGAAACAGAAGTGTATCCCATTGTCGTTAATTAATTTATGAAAGGCATGGTTATCAAATTCACCACCATGGTCACACTGAAAATATTTTATTTCATTGTTGAATTGGGTTTTGACAAACTTGCGAAATAATGTAAATTTGTACAAAACATCAGATTTGTGAATTAACGGATATACACATACAAATTGAGAATGATGATCTAAAAAGATAACATAATATTTAAAACCAGATAGGCTCGGTATTGGAGAAGTCCATAATTCCGAGTGAATAATGTCAAAACAAGTTTCAACTAAAGTAGAAGAACTATCAAATGGAAGTCGCACGTGTTTGCCAAGCTGACAAGCATGACAAAGCACGGGAGATTTCTCTTTATTACAAGAAATATGTTAGTGCAAATATTACGATATTTAATCTATACAGTCTCGTTTGTTTTGATTGATGACAAACATGTAACTTGTAATACATAACGTAAAATGTACAAGTTACTTGTAATTACATTTGTCTCAACATACATTCAACACCTCTCGATGTCTCAAGTCCTCGTATGTTACAACACAGGTTCGTACATGTTTGTTATGTGGCATTATGATCAAAACCATTAACAAATCATTTAGAATGTTTAAAATACATTTAGAGTCACTAAGTATTTTAATAGGTTAACCATTCTATTTCGAACCTCATTTTACATTTTGCATTCACAAGTATTTTAAAAGGTAACTAGACATTTTATTAACTAGTTACATAATACAATTTACAAGTTTACCTTGATAAACCTTTTAATCTAAAAATGGAAATACATGTTACATCATGTCATGCATCATCTTTGAATCCTTGGAAGATCACTTGAATATTTTGGTTAGATTGACACACAATATATCAAATGTGATCTTAGTAAGATTTGGTAATATCTTGGAAAGATTTGAAGAAAGATTTTTTAGCTTTTTTGTCAGGCACCCACGGAACCCTTTTCTATAAAGGGCGGAACCCTTTAAAGGGCTCCTTGGTCCGTGGACGCTCCTGTCCACTTTTGGCTATAAATAGAAGCCCATTGTTTTCCCATTTCTTCACCACTTCAAATCACATCTTCTCCACCTTCTTGCATACATTTAGATCAATCATTAACAATGTAGTAACATACATTAAACACCCTAATGATCATGATCATAATGCTTCTAACATTCATCATTGTTGTAAGCATACTCTTTGATCAACCAAGGAAAGTTTGGAGATTTAGCCATCCCCACTTACCACAAGTTGAAGATCTATCACAAGAAGTTTAGGGAACTTGTGATCTTCATCATGAAGGCTTCCTATCAATGGAAGTTCATTTAGAAGTAGTTATTCATATCCATTAGACATTTGTGTCATGGATCATTAGTGTAAACATCATTGCATCATAACAACACTTTCACCAAACTAGATTAGATGATTTATGTGTTTGTGCCATAAAACACAAGGTTTATTATGTTGGGCCATAAAACATATTGGGAGTGGTTGTACCCTTGTAAAAGAACTCGACATCTAGCTTAGTGTCGGAAATATTGTATAGGCGACATTAGGTTGGTTCTACCTCGAACTAGAACCCGGTATTTAGCTTTGTACCGGAAAAAGTGTAAGCGACGATTGTAAGGTTTTCTCCGCCGAGAAGGGAGCTTGTTGATTAGTGAAGTAACTCTCGAGTTGGGTACTCGAGGAGTGGAGTAGTGCGGAAAGGAGATCTGTGACCGAACCACTATAAATCCTCGTGTTCGGTTTGCACTTTCCTTTCTTTATCTCTTTACTTTTATACTTGCACTATACTATTGTTTGTGATGTGGTTTGATGTTCATGATTGTGTGACAACTTGGTTTACCATACTTTATATTAGTCACAAACAATAATTGGTACTTTCATATTATAACAAGCTTCATAAGCGATTTGATACTAAAGATCTAAAGTTTTAAACGGTAACGTATTCACCCCCCCCCTCTACGTTTCCACAATTGGTACCAGAGCCATGTAGCTCTTATTTCTAAACAAAGGTTTTTAAAATAGAGTACGATCCATGTATCAAATTACCATTGAAGCGAAAAATAATATGAAAAATGTTTTGCTTGTTATACTTAGAAATTTTGTTGTTAAATGTAACTTTGTATACAAGCTTGAAGGTTTTCTTGAAAAATAAAATAAAAAGTTTGTTGAAAGAACTAGTAAGTATTGTATTGTGTGCTTATAGAAAATTTACGAAGAAATATGATTTAAAGGAGTGTTTGGGATAACTATAAATTTAGTTGAAAATCACCTCCGTAAATGTTTAAGATAAGTTACACAAGTAGATATGTTGTTAAATATGTGTATTATATGTTTACTATGAAATCTAGTAAGTCACACACGTTTTCTCTATGTCAAATACTAGTTTTGGTGAATCTGTCTCAGAGGACCACGGCACCAAATCTTATAAAGGGCGGATCCCTTTATTTGGTTCCGTGGAATCCGTCTGCACAGTATGCAGTTTTTTCGGCCATCTTCAAAAAATCATAACTAATTAACCGTAAGTCCGTACAAGTCGAGCCACCTATCATGTTAAAGGGAATTGAGTCTACTTTCATTTAAAAATACTCTCATAGCCTGAGTATAATTTTAAATAAGTGAAATATACCAAATACTACAGTATGTCTAAAATATTGAGTTTCGCTTTAACATAAAACTCAAAATTTTGAATCAAGCAATTGTAGTTGGTATTCTTAGAACTTTGATACAACTTCCTTTGAAACTAAATAATTTGGTAATATGTTTTAAGGAAACTAATCAAGCTTGGTATACATCGTCATATTTAAACGCAAAATGACGAAAAGTGTCTTTCTTGTTATGCTATGCTAAATGACCACTTGTTTATGTTGTTTGCATACATGTTGCTTGCTTACTTTTCAAATTGTTGTTTACACTTGTTTTTTGCATAATATAAGTGTCAATCTTGCCATGTTTATTTATTCGTTTGTTTGACGATTTCTTGTTTATGCACAATAGGTTATTTGATAGATTTTGTGCACTAAGTTGGAAAATTGTTTACCATCGCTTGTAGAATTAGATCACTTCATTTGCATAGGTTATACTAACATCTCGCATAACTTATGAAATGTCATAACTCACTTAGCAATAAGTACTAAATAAATTAGTCAAGTACTTTGAAAAATAGAATTTTTTAAGAGAGTGTTGGTACAGGACAAAAACACATGTTGTATGATGTAATTTATATGTTTTCACTTCATAGGATGATAAACTAACTTAAAACATTGATGTATGCTAACCGGTTCATGCAGGGGGATAAAACACGGGTGTTATCAAATTTTACCCATTTTCACTTATATGTGAAAATCGTTAGCCCTTGGTCAAAGTCTATGCTCCACTATGTTTGTATATGTGTTATTGACTTTACCTAACTAGAAATGATTAATGTCACATTTTAAGAAAAATTCAGGTTTCGGAAAAACTCCCCGACACCTAAAAAATGGGTCTGTGAAGTTTTCTGGTGTCCACGGATTAGACAGCACCAAAAATTTGGTACCGTCTGTTATGCATTTTGGTACCGCCGTTCCTGTACAGGCGGACCAGGCGGCACCAAATTAAGGGTTCCGCCTGTGCGAAAAATTGGTGCCGTGGATTCTACAGGTAAGTTGTTTAATTTTACTAAATCTCGCCATCTAGATTACCAAATTTGTTTCTAGGATAGTTGTTAATGCATATCTTTCATACCTCACTCAACACATCCTCAATGAATTAAATTAGGATGTTTGACATGATCTTAGACACTTCCATCTCATTAGAAACTACTATCTTTGTATAAATTAACATCAAGTGCATGAATCCTTAGTTCCATAAATCGACACATTCAGGATGGTCATTTTCACACCTTCACTGTTACTTTTCCTTAAGCTTAGCATTTCTCAAAGCAAAGTCAAAATGACTAAATCTTTAACCTCAAATAAGACACTTAAGAAAACCACTAGGATTAGCATTCGATCTTGTTGCTACATTAACTTGAACTCTTCATCCTTAGACTCATTACCTCCCAACATCTCCTCACCCGTTTGCGGATGACTTAGATGACTTACCGAGACTAACTGCTAGGTCACCATCTTATCACATCAATATGTATTTCTAGAGAGAGAAAGTTATAGAGAGAGAGAGAGTGGAAGGAACTAATGAATGATTAGTGAAAATGATAATTGCAATTAGAACCCACAACCCTCTCCCTTCTAGGGAGGGGGTATTTATAGTCATTACATAAGTAGGGGAGTTTCCCCTTGGTTCTAGAAGAACCTTCCATCACAGCTCATGGGCTTACTACATGAGCTGTGAAACTAATTACAAACATTTATAAACCATAATTATTAACGACCTATTACAAATGAAATGACCTACACTTGATAATAAAATATGTTCCTAACAATCTCTCCCTAAGGGTTGGTCATCATTTGTTGTCTTGCTTAGGTCGTTTGACGTCTTGAACTTCTTTGGCGTTCATAGCTTGTGACGTCTTTGATTCTTTGAATCTTTGTTCTTTGTTCTTGTTGTTGTGATCAGTTGTGAAATCTGCCTTTTATCAACATCTTTGTTGTTAGTGATGAAGGTCATTTCCAGCATGCTCATACTTCTGATGAAGTTTGTGATTCATATATTTGAAGTTCTCATTCTTTAACTTTGATCTTTATTTCATAACTTTGCAGATTCTTTGACTTTGATGTAGAATCTTTCTGAAATTTTCTTTGCCTTTTGAGAGAGCTTCAATTTGTGTTGATGTTGGTATGAGCATGTGAAGTGTCTGCACGATCTTTTCCACCCGTGAGCATCCATAAGAAGAAAACATAAAACATGGGTTAGAAATAATCCAGCGCTTACAAGTTTGAACTTCGAGTGTGTTAACAGCATAGTGTGAAAGCACATCTCTAATTCTCACAAAGGCTGTTCCTGAACTGGAGTCCCACAAGTGAGATAACACGATGTACCAAAGTACACCTACAGTTCAGATGAGTCGCTGAGGTACACCGAAGCATCACCCCACGACTGTAGACCGTTTGAGACACACTAAGCGTAACCCACAAGGAGTTACCGAAGTGACCTGCTGTCAGGGCTGTTTGATGTTGACCCTGGCAGGGATTTCCATTCAATCATTGAGGATCACAATTGTGAATCCCCTCATAAATGTTCTGGCAGATTGCTAAGATCTGCGTAGGACTCTGGAAAAGTGTCACTTGAGTTCTTATTGTTTGAACAACAAGTGATGAAATATTTAAGTGGTCCTAAGAGATCTTTTGATGAATCTCATGGCTCTAGACTCGATTAGTGCACTTTGATTTTCCTAAGCGGAGACTAGGGAGAGGGTCTCCTTCTTCAATACCAACAATCTCTAAGAGAGAATCGATAGATTACGTAGGGTTCCCTGTGAGAATGAAACAAGCTCTTTTAAGAGAACTTGAGTGGCTTAGAAGGTTTAGTGCATTGCGTCACTGGGTCCATGACGACTTTGTCTTCAATACCGGTGTCATCTTGTGACAACCAGTAGCATATGAATTGAACCCGTGTCTGCCCTAAGTTGAATAATTTGGAGGGCTATTTCTTTTCACCCTTTTCTTTAACTTTTCTTTTAATTCTTCAACTCCTTCTTTCTCCGATTCTCATTTTCTCCTTTTTAAATCATACCTAAGGACTTCTAGATACTAACTATTTGTGATGTCCTTGGGTAGATCCCTCCGGCTCTGGCGGATCATAGGACGTTTATTCTTAAACTTAGTCACCTTATAACTCCATGACTATCCTATGTTGCCACAAAACCTTTTCTTGAAAAATCTCTCAAGATGTTTTATGATGAAAAACATGTTTTGGTAACACCTTGAGAGTTTTTGGTTTTCAGAAATACTCCCCCTCCACATGTGCTTATGAGTTTTGACTGAAATCTACACAGAGAGGGAAGAGCTCGCACTTTTTGAATTGATCGACTCTTGATAGACAATTTCCCGCGAGACACGGTTACGTTGTATAGTTAAAGAGTTCCATTATCAGCTTTTAGGTGACAACTAGCTCTAATAACTACCTTGAAGATGTAAACTCTCCTTGAAAAAGGAGGTTAGACCCGTCAAAGTTCATGTCAATCAAGAGTGTCTCGGATTGGTACATTCTACTAAGATAAGTCTTGGAAGACAAATCTTTTCGATTTCTGACATTCAAAGATCGACAATTCATTGGTGATATAAAGAGTCGAGCACGTTATGAGATTCCATAACTTCCTGATCAACAATTTTAATCACATTTCTCCCCCTCAAAAATAGCATATGAATGTTGTTTTTGAAAAACATGTTGATTAAAATATGCTTTTTGAGGTGTTTGAAATTCCTTTGGGAAGAAACGGATTTCAAGAACATTTGAGTTTGAACAAAGATTTTGTTTTAAACAGTTAAGAAGCTTTCGCTCCTTTAATTAGGATTGAGGCACTGAAACGTACCACAGGGTCCTTTCGTGGAATCAGATTTTGTTTTCGTTGAACAAAAGTACTCCCCCTCAAATATGGAAGCATATTCAAGAGATAGCCTTCTTGAGTCGAATTTGAAACAGTTTATTACAGGTTGTAAAAAACATATTATCAGATTTGTTGTGCTTGTGAAAAATTCGAGCTCAAGGTTTAACTGAAAAACATAATCAATTAAGATAAGCATACGAATGAAAGTAAAGAGTTAGAGTTATTACAGACAGATGTTAAATGTTCCAGTAATGTTCCAAATAAACTAACTAACTGCAGTACTTCATTCAGGTCGACGAAACGTCAAGATATTCGGAACCCTTGCTCTTCCTCCAACATAGCCTTCAAGTCGTCGCATTTGAATTCGGAACTTGAGTCGTGAATCAATTTTCTTGACAAACTTTTCAGCTTGCTTAACATCGCTTCTCTTCCATGTCATGTTCCGCAACCAACGTTGTTTTCTGCCCGCATTCAGATCTTCAAGAATGTTGACAAGCTCAACCTTTACCTGTGTCAACGTATCATCACTGAACTTGTGGATTTCTTCATATCTCATGTATTTGACGATGTTGTTTCGGATGAAGTGTAATCCAAATGGTGTTGTGGTGAATGTATACGGTTTCTGGGTCATAAATGCCGGGTGGTTGGAGATCAGGTTGGTAAGATTCAGACGTTTCTGATAACTTTCAACACCAAGATGAAGATCTTCAACTCTTGACTTAATGACAAGACTGCGGATAAAAATGAGGATTGAGTTGAAGATATCATATTGTAAGCTTCCAGGAAGATGCTCAAGTTTTCCTTGAACTTTGAGAAGATACATATCTTCGATATCGTTGAGGTTCAGAAACCTGTAGTCAGCTTCGTTGAAAGTGTACTCGTTGTCGTCAGCTCTGCGAACCTTGATGTTAGTTTAAAAATTGTACCCGTATTTATCCATAATCTCTGCACTTTTAATGGACAAGATCCGGTGGTTATAACACACTTTGTGTTTGGAGGTGAATGTGAGTCGCCATTTGTAAAACCATTTACGCATATTAGGCCAATGGAAGATGCCAAGTTCTGCCTCATCATTATAATTAACAAACGAAGAACTAAACAAGTCAGCAACTTCTTCCTCCATTCCCTCTTGAGTGTAAACCGCAGCATGAAACTTAGACAATGATGTTGCATACCGTTTCTCTGGATCTGTGTTTCCATACATTAGATATTCTAGATCATGATTAAAAAAATAAGGTGTGGGTACCTTGAGATTGTGAGTATGACCCATGAGTGGTAAAGGTTGAGAATAGTCATGAAACTTGAATGTTTTGGGAGCACTGGAGGGCAGCGAAACATCCCAAGTAATGTTCTCAGACATTGCTCGTGCAACTTCCTCAAGATTGTATTCAAATTGAAGCCTGGAAGTTGTGGAAGTCTTAAATTGTGTAAACCCTGCTCGGCGAATAGTGGCAATGTGAGACAACTGAAGTTTCTGCACCTTCATGATCTTTTTCAAATTCTTTGTGAAACCCACAATGGAAGCTTCATTAGGAAGATCATCTTCTGGATGAGCATCAACCATATCTTCAAACCAGTCAAACTGAGTCGTGGAAGAGTCAATCCATTCTGGAGCATCATCTTGTTGCATGTTGAATGGTGGGTGGGATATGACTTGAGAGACAGTCTGTTGTGGAGGTTGATTGGAGGATTGTGGTTGAATTTCATCTTCAGGTGAAATATCATGAGAAGTGGTTTGAAAAACTGAAGATGACGGCGCAGTGAATTTGGAACGTTTGTCGCGTGGACGTGACTCATCATCTTTATCATCGGGTCTGCGTTTACGAGGCGGGATATCCTTGCACGTTGCAGATGCACTTTTCTTATCAGCCCTCTTCATGGATTTGAGTAGAGCGTCTCGAAGTTCCACTTCTTCATCATCATCAATTATCTTCTCCAGAAGTTGACTTTTGAGATCAACGACAGGCAACGTTGATGGTTTTGTTTCAAGGGTTATCGGGTGTGTTTGAAGATGAGTGGCTACAGCACTTTGAAGCTTGTTTTTAACATATGTGCGTAAGGCAGATGGTAGAACTTCATTAATGCAACTCTTGACCTCTGTAGGAAGAACCTGTTTAAGGATTTCCTCAATCTGCTCTGGTAATGGAAACTTCTGAATTTTTTGATGTTGTTCTTGAAGTTGCTTTTGTTGTGTCTGAACTTGGGTTTGAAGAGAAGTGAGCTGTGCTTGAATGTCTTGAAATTTATCTTTCTCAGTTGCTTCAGATGTTTGTCGAGAAGGGAGCCTGATCTTAAAGGTGGTTTTGGAAGGAACATTCGTCTTTGACTGTTGATCTGAGGATGCTGGAGGTGGTTGTATTAGTGATTGTTGGTTATGAGCGTCACCTTGCATATGTGGTTTCACAACGTAAAAACATCATCAAATCATCAGATTCATCATTGTTGACAGATTCTTCATTATCAGAACGAATGAATTGATCAGATTCATCTTTGGATGAAGAGTGTGTTGCAGAAATTGAGTTATCCTCTTCGGAAGATTCTGATTCATTCATGGGTTGTTGAAGTGGTTCAGAAATCATCTTAGAACCTGATCCTGCACCCTTCTTTTGCAACCTTTCAAGATCAGCTTGGTGATGACGTTTGGTGATAGCCAAGGTTTTTTTCAGAATTGCTTGGTCTTGTTTGTGGGTGCGAGGAGATTGAAGTAGTAGAGTTTGACTACTGATGGTTTTACCACGTTGTCTTGCAGCTTTTTCTTGTTTCACTTTGAGAATTCTTTGAGTTTCTGTAGGGTTAGCATCTTCGTCGTGATGATGAACTTGTTCTTCTTCAGCAAAATGTTCTGATTTGGACAAATCTTCATCAATCAGTGAGGTTTGCTTGTGTTTTGCGATGGATTTCCTGCTTCTTCTACCTTTAGAAATAATGCCAACTGTTCCTGCTTTTCTGCTTGATCATAGTCCCTGTAAGCGGTAGTCAGCTTGATGCCATCATTAAAGAGACGATCAAGAATTCTTAAGCCTTTGTTTGTTGTGCTAGTGCTTTGAACTTTAACAGTTTTAAGCACATGATCCATGTGAGGAGTATGATACTGATCCGCACTTGCTATTCGTTTGTCGATGCTTGGATCTACTTGCATGAAGTATTCAATAAGAAGCTTGGTGTAACGAGCAAATGGAATTTTATACCCTTTCTTATTGGTAAACTGTCGTGCTTGATATATCATATCATTCCAGATTAGTTGTGCATAATCAAGGTGTTGTGTATTAATGATACCCCAGAAGATTTGAAGTAGTTCCAAGCGAGGGTGTTCATGGCCTGTAGCTTTTCCCGTAACACAATGACTAAGTATGGTAAACAATGATAACCATGGTTGGGGAATGAATTTCGATTATACGTCAGAACTGGTTGACAGCGGTTGAGAAGACTCATCATAACCCATTTTTCGAAGAGATAATGCAATTTGTGAAAACGATGGAGATGGTGTGAATGAAGTGTTGGTCTTTGTTTCTTCAAGAGGAAGATGAAGAACATGACGAAGAATGCTAACATCAAATTCAACTGGAGTTCTGTCAATCTGAACTGTCATGATGGTGGAATCGTTACTTATCTTGAGTGAATGCCAGAATTGATGCAGGTAGATCGCTGGGACACTTGCAGATAAAGTCAGAAGATGCCTACAGAAGTGCTTCTTAAGAATTTCCACTACAATCTGACACGTGGGATGGCATAGAAGTTGTTCGAAATCAATACGAGAGTTTGAAAGCGCAATATTGCGTTCATCGTCAATGGGATACATGTCTTTCTTTGTGAGAGATCCTTGAGACATGTTTAGACCTGAAACAAAGCATTTACCAAGATATCCAAGAATAGGTAATGACATGTTAGAGAGATAACTCATATGATCCTAACATACAAACAATGCAAACACACAAAATCATTTATGATTGAAATTCTCAAAATTAACTGAGTCATACTTGCTAAGACTCACTTGAAACACACTAGGAACATCAAATTCATGAAGAATAACAAGTATACAAACTCAAAATTTATTAAGGATCCTAAATGCTCATTAAACTCTATTAGTATGGAACCTTAAGCACAAACGCATTGCAAACATGTCCTTAAACCTTGAACCAATGACAAGCTTGCAAATAATCATAGGGCAGGTAGAAACTAGCCATTAATCAATCACACAACAAGAAACTCGCAAGCAACACAAACTCGCCAAAATCTAAAGCTAGAAGAAACTCGCCAGACACTCAGGTGGTTCAAACTCGCAAAAAATCAAATAAATGACAAACTTGCCAAAATTTAAGGACTCTAAGTGGCAAACTCGCCAAAATTTAAATAAATGACAAACTCGTACATTCTAAATCTAATAGCCGCCAAAATTTAAGGAATTCATAATAACTCGCTATAGGCAAACTCTAACAAAAACAAACATGCTTTTATGTATAAGAGAAACACAAAAAAAATAAATGACAAACTCGCCAAACAGTAACAAACTCGCCAAAAATTCATTTAAGGTAATGGAAGTGGCAAACTCGCCAAATACTTTTAAATGACAAACTCGCTCGAAACATTTACAAAAAGGCAGTGGCAAAACTCGCCAAAGTAATATGTGGCAAACTCGCAACAAATTTAAGGCAATTAAGACACAAACTCGCCAAACCATATGTTCAATAAACTGACAAAATCTCGCCAAAAATAACATTAATAATTGATGGCAAACTCGCCATGAAAACAATCAAACTTCTTAGATCTTTAGTACTCGGCAAACTCGCAAAAATCCATATAAATTCGTTCGGCAAACTCGCCAAAATTCATAAAATACCATGAGAAACTCGCAATATCAAAGTATATGGAAACTCGACAAATAATCATCTATGTTAAACTCGCCAAAATCATATTATCTAACTTATAATCAGAATAAACAATCAAAGAACCTACCAAGCATCATATTAAATCATAGGTAGAACTCTTCAATTCATAAGCAATTCCAACAGATTCCAAATAAATAAAAAGAAATCGTGATGACCCCATAATCCTAATGACCGATCCAAGAGGCTAGATCGAATCGATGATGGCATAAATACGAGAAAAAATAACCCCAAGTAAATGATAACACAACAATTAGTTAATGATACTTACAATGATTGAAATCCCAACAAAAAACTTGAATATGGATCGAATGATGTCAAAGAAATTAGCAGCAGCAGGTGTGTTAATGGTATTTTGAGAATAGAAGGATAAGTTGAAGAATGAATAAAACTAATAAGGTTTTAAAGGGAAGTGAATGAGAAATGACACTTTAGTCCCTAGAGTATTAAAAAACGTTTTTATTTATTTTTATTTTTTTTATTTTTTATTTTTTTTTAGTGAAAAATGAAAAAGAAAAAATCTTTTTGGGTTTTGTATAGATTTTATATTGTTGTATTTTTTTTTTTTTTTATTTTTTTTTTTTTTTTAAATATGTATTTACAAAGAAAGATGTTTTGGTGTTTGACGTTTTAAGAACGTTTGATTAAATTTTCCAGATCTTCTGGAGTCAAACACCGCATACCAATTTGATGGACAAGCTCAGTAAACCTTGCTGGTGGCAAGGCTTTGGTGAACAGATCCGCCAATTGGTATTGAGTACCCACAAAGTATAGTTCAATTGTACCCTGTTCAACATGCTCTTTGATGAAATGATATCGGAGAGCGATATGCTTTGACTTGGAATGCTGAACCGTGTTGCAGGAGATTGCAATGGCACTCTTGGAGTCACAGTACATCGGAATCTTGTCGAATACAAAACCGTAGTCCATCAGTTGTGATCTCATCCAAATTATCTGAGCACAGCATGCTGACATGGCAACGTATTCTGCTTCTGTTGATGACATAGATGTACAGTCTTGTTTCTTTGACTGCCAAGACACCAGTTTATCTCCTAGAAATTGAACACCACCAGATGTACTTTTGCGTGTATCTAAACACCATGCGTGATCAGCATCTGAAAAAGCTATTAGTGCAAAACCGAATCCTTCGGATACCAGATTCCCAAGTGAATGGTTCCCTTTACGTAGCGAAGGATTCTTTTAGCCTCATTGAGGTGTCTTTCAGTTGGTCTTGACTGATAACGTGAGCAAAGATATACAGCAAATACAATGTCAGTCTGCTGGCTGTTAGATACATGAGAGACCCAATAATACTTCGGTATTTTGTAGGGTCAATAATTTTCCCATGTAAATCAGCGTCCAGCTTTGGTGAGGTTATGCACATAGGTGTGTTATAAGTATCACAACCGGTCATTCCATGTTTCTTCAAGATTTCAAGAGCATATTTGGACTGATTTAGAAATATGCCACTGGGAGATTGATGAACTTGAAGTCCTAAGAAGAACTTTAGTTCACCCATCATGGACATTTCAAAATTTTGTTTCATTAATTTTGCAAAAGCGTTTGAATACTTTTTATGTGTTGAACCAAAAATGATATCATCAACATAAATTTGAACAATCAAAATATCCTCCCCGTGACGTTGAATGAAAAATGTTGGATCAACAGTTCCTTTGGTAAACTGATTAGCGAGAAGAAATTTTGACAGTTTGTCGTACCATGCCCGTGGAGCTTGTTTAAGACCATAAAGAGCCTTTTTGAGCTTGTACACGTAGTTAGGATGATCTGAATCAACGAACCCGTCCGGTTGACCCACATAAACTTCTTCACGGAGTTGACCATTCAGAAACGCCGTTTTTACATCCATCTGATAAACCGTGATATTTTTGTGTGCAGCGCATATGCCGAAATATCCTGACAGCTTCAAGTCGAGCCACTGGTGCAAACGATTCTTCATAATCGATTCCTTCTTCTTGAGAATACCCTTTAGCCACAAGACGAGATTTGTTGCGAATAACATTGCCTTCAGCATCTAATTTGTTTTTCCAGATCCACTTGAGTCCAATGACATAAATCCCATCTGGTCTTGGAACAAGTTCCCAGACTTCGAGACGTTTGAACTGATTCAACTCTTCTTGCATTGATTCAATCCAATTGTCATATGTCATAGCTTCTTTGATGTTTCGTGGTTCATCATGACAAACAGTGAGAGCATAAACACAAGTTTCAGATCGTATGAAGTCGTTGTCTCGTCATAACTGGGTTAGAAGGATCGCCAATCACATTTACTAAGGGATGATCTTTCGTCCATATATGTGTCGAAGGGTGGTGATTGAATGTTGCATGCATATTAGATGGTTCCAAATTGCGTGAAGACGACTCGCCAATGTCTGGAATGGTTGGAGCCGGAGCAAATGGATTGAAGAAAGCATTTCCGTCATAATCTGCGGGTACGGGTACTTCTTGATTTTGTGATTCATCAGCTGTGTCAGTGTTGGATGCAATGTGTTCTTCTGTTGATGGAGAATCATGCAGCGGTGCATCTGGTGCAACAGTTGTTGTTGTTGGAGCAGTGTATCGGTATTGGAATATGATCGGTGTGCAGCGGAAAATCGATACATCTGGAGCACTACTTTCAGAAATCTCATCAAACAGAGGAGCAAACAATGTTTCCAATTGTTGACGAGTGAATTCCATGGGTGGAACAGCTGATGAAGAAGGAAAGTTTAGACGGTTGGATGCGGGTCCTAAGCGGTTTTGCTCAGAAGCCATTTCTGTAAGCTCATCAAAGTTGACATGAACGGTTTCCATCATTTGTCGAGTTCGACGATTCCAAATTTTAAATCCTTTCTAATTTTCACAGTAACCAATGAACACTCCAATGTCAGCTTTCGGCTGAAGTTTACCAATAGCATCACGATCATTTTGGATAGCACATAGTGCACCGAAAACATGAAATATCTCGATATCTGGTTTGCGGTTGTGAACAATCTCATATGGAGTTTTATTATGATGTGTATGAATGATGGAACGGTTTTGAGTAAAGCATGCAGTTGAGACAGCTTCAACCCACAAGAAATCCGGTAATTGTGAGAAAATCAACATCGTTCGAGCAGCCTCCACTAACGTTCGGTTTCGTCTTTCAACAACACCATTTTGTTCAGGAGTACGAGCAATTGAGGTTTGATGTGTGATTCCAACTTTCTCAAAATAAGCACGAAGTGTTTGATTTTTGAATTCAGTTCCATTGTCTGTTCTTATAATGCGGACAGTATTTCTGATTTGAACTGAATCTTTGTGAGAAAGGTGATAATCATTGTTGGAGCTTGATCTTTAGTGCGGAGAAAATAGACCCAAGTCCATCGTGAATAATCATCAACAATAACCAGAATGTAACGTTTGCCATTCACACTTTGTACACGCATAGGGCCACATAAATCCATATGAAGTAAGTTAAGAACATGTTGAGAACTTGGTTCGGGTTTTGAGGGAAAGTTAGATCTCTTGCTCTTGCCTTGTTCACAAGCCGAACATAAATGATCTTTGGTGTATCGGAACCTTGGAAGACCATCAACTAACTTATGACGAGTGAGTTCAGTCATGGTTTTGAAGTTTAAATGAGAAAGCCTTTTGTGCCATAACCATGATTTAGTCGAAGTTGCTTTGGAGAGAAGACAAATTGGTGAAGATGCAATCATATCGGACATAGGAATCGTATAAAGATTTGTGCTCCGATTGTCGGTGAGTAAATCATGTCCATCCAAGTCACGTACGTAACATGTTTTGGAGCGAAACGCAACTTCCAAATCATCATCACTGAATTGTCCAACAGAGAAAAGATTGTGTCCAAGACCTTCAACATAATAAACACGACTGATCTCAATGTTTCCATTGACATAATCTCCATATCCCATTATTGAAGCAAAATGATCATTCCGAATCTGACAGATACCGATGAACTTTGAAACAAAGTTTATTAACACTTTAGATTTCTGTCATATGTCGGGTACATCCGCTATCAACAATCCACGAACGAGTTGAATCACCTGCAACACACGAAGACAACGAGGGTGGTATGATAGAAGCAGTGGAACCCAAAGAGTTAGTGGGTTCCATTATGTTAGTGTTACACACATTTGCACATTTAGGAATCCATTTAAAACTTGAGGTACGCTGCAACCATTGTTGCCATAACCAATTATGTTTCGCTTTGGTCTTAGTGAAGTCACTAGGTGAGTACATTTGCTTAGGAGATGTTTTTGCAGCAATGGGTGTGTCTACAAGTTTCTCAGAAACTACATTGTGCACCTTCCCTAAATTCGATTTTGCAACTAGTGAGGACCTAGAGGGAGAGCCAATTATAGATTTCTTAGAACGAGCTAACAGAGATTTTGCAACACATTTATCATGATTACCAGACATCATACTTTTACGACAAAACACACAGGAAGCATTAACGTTTGAAACGTTTACAGACCTATCATTCGTTACACTGACATTAGAATTACAATTTGCCAAATTTGAATCTAAAGCAGATGCAACATGATTTTTATTCGATTTCCTAAGATGAACTTCTACTTCTGATGTCGGACGAGTGCTCTTCCTATGTTGCGAGATCCTAGTATTTTCTTGGTGTCTCTTATGCTCGGATCTTCTAACATTAGTAGACGCAACTATTCCTGTAGAAGTGGAAGAAAGCAAATTAGTTCCCTGAGGTTTATCAATTATATATATACCAGGAGCAATCACTTTTGTGTTACTAGACTTGCTAGATTCTTGTTTAGCTAGCTTTTCTTTAAGCTCAATGATGATGTGTTTTTGATCCTGAATTATGGAATTTAATCTTCCTTGTTCACCCAACATTTGTCGAGTGTATTCAACATGGTGATCAAGTTCTTTTGAAGCTTCAGAACGAACATTTTTAAGAGAATCAAAAATCGTTTTATATTCCTTTTTGACTTGTGCAATCTCTTGTTCATATTTGAAAATTTGACATTTTAACGATGCATTTTCATCATCAAGAAATTCGACTTTTGAAATTCGCGACTGATCCAAAGACACCTTTTCCATGTGATTTTGCAAAGCAAGTTCAGATTCAATTGTCTTAGACTGACACCATTGAAGTCTTCGTTTAAGTTCAGAAATCTCCATTGAAAGTTTAGATTTGACATCATCATTTTGTGAAAACAGATTTTCATTTTCCTCTTTAATTTCTCAATTTCATGCCTTAACATCTGATTGTCCATTTCCAACGTTTGAACCACATTGAGATTCTCAGCAGTTAACACATTTTCATTCACAGAAGCAAATTCACAATATATAACCACAGAAGCAATATTAGCAGAAAGAGCATCTTCTAACAATCGATCAAGGGCATTTTGAAGATCTTGGTTTTTGCATTGTTCTTGTGAAACTGAGTTTTCAAGTGTGTTAAAAGCTTCAATCATTGAAGTCACCTCTTGTTGAAGTTCCCTTTCCCAGTGTGTTGCACACAGACGCAAATGTGCGACATGAGGTGAGATTTGGGTTTGAAACATTTGTCTTTGCTCTCTTGCATAAGCAGATTGAAAATTAGATGCTTTTAACTCAGAATTTTTCTCAATTGCCGTTTCTAAAATGAAATATCTTCCATAAACGTTTGAAAGTATCGTAATACTAAACAAGATTTAGGAGTTTTTGGCAATGAGTTGCTTTTGCAAGAGGACGGTAAAGGACCATTTAGTTGTGCAACACTGTGAACGGGACCTTCTACACAAGATGCCTCTGTTTTTTCAGAAAGATTATACGTTGGTGTTGAAATGACATTCAGTTTGTAAGAAGCATTTTCTCTTGTGTAATCATATGGTAAAATTCCATTTTGTCGCATTTTTAAGCGACTTCGATCATCTTGTGTCCATTGTTCCTCACAATCAAATACAACAAGTTGCATGTTTGGATCTAAAAGACATTGAGCACTATACAATTTGGGCATTTTCTTGAGAGCTGTGTGAAGAAAACGTGGGTGATTATACCCAAGAGCAAAACGTTTTGAGTCATCAGGACTCGGAAGTAAAGTTGACATTTCAATCTGTTTAACTGAGTGGCCAATCTTATATACAACAGTACCAAAATCTTTTAACCGTCTTTCCAATCGAAGAATTTCCTCGATTTGATCATCAATGCGCTTCTTAGATTTCTTCTTGAATTCAGAAAAATTTGACCGACTTGTTGAAAAATCTTTTTTAGTATTTGAAAGTTCCGTTTGAAGATTGTCGATGTTTTTCTGAAGTTCAGACTTTTCTTGTTCAATTTTAGAAATCTTTTCGTTATTTGTCGCAACAATTTCATGCATTTGATGTTGAAGATTTTGTTCGTTAACGTAAGATTTTTGAAAAGCCACTTCAAAACTTGTTTCTCGGGTGTTTTTTGTTTCAAAATCATTTATCCGTTTTCGACAACTCTCAAGTTCAGCAATCAAGGAGGTAATCTCAGCCCTAAGGTTATGGTTTATTTCATTACATTTTTCAGTTTGAGCTTGAAATGGCCGAAGTAATGAAGTCAGATATTCTGAATCTGGACCATGAATTGCTTCACTCTGTTCAATATGCTAATTATTTTCATCATCACTTAAGTCATCAAATGTAACCACGGGTTAATTTGATCAACTTCATTATGATTAAATGATGATTCATGTTGAACAGATTGCTGCTCATCAGATGCAGATGCAGACACAATTGCATTTATGAGACATATATCAGTGTCATGTACCTGAGATAGACCGTCCGTGTCATAGACTGGTCCATTCTCTGTTTGACTGATGTGATGTTCTTGCATATTTGCCATCAAAATAACTGCAGCATTTGCTTCCAAATCTTCATATTCATCATCTGAGAGAGTATTTGCCATAAAACCTTGCTGAGTTTCACTGAGTTCTCCTCCTGCTTCATCCTTGTATGCCATCGAGATGACTTGCTTATAGTAATCTCCTCCTCTTGTTCGTGGTTCAGGACAAGCATTAGCAAGATGTCCTTGCTTTTTGCAATTATAGCAGCGAATAGTAGATCCTGAAGCCGGTGAATCCCATGTTTCCACAACTTGAACATTTCTCTTGAAAGTATTACCCGATCCCCTGCGATGTTTGACCATTTCCAGAATTACCAGAATACCCACTTGTAATCATACGACGACCACTAGTTCTGTTTTGAACCTCAAATTTGCCACCTTGTATAACAAGCATGACTTTGGGATTTGATGATGAACGAAGACGATTGTTTGACTGAGTAGAGAACTTGGAGAAGGCTTTAGCAATAAAGGCCATTCCATGATTTAATGCTTCAAAGGCATCAACTTGATCATCATTGAGTTGAGCAGAGTATGCATTGTTAGAATCACCTGCGGGTGTGAGTTGATGAGAAGGTGTAGGTGGAGCATAACTAAAGTGACGTTGTTGTTGATCGAAAGCATGATTTGACTTTGGGTAAGGAGTTGGATAACCGTGTGCCATGAGAGCAATTGATCAGAATGGGTGGTGTAGGGAAACCATGTGTGCCACGAGCTTCTTTATCTTTGATAACTTCATATTGATGATGTTTCAGATAATCATACAATAATCCATGCTTGACTTCATGAAGATCCTTGACTTGTCAAACAAACGTAACATACTTATGCCAATCCGGTCCTAATGAGTTCAGAAACTTGGTGTTAATAACAATTGTTGGAAGATCAATCTTATGTCGATGCAAATCATTGACCACATTTGTGAAACGATGATAATATGATTCAAGTGATTCCCCAGGCTCAATGGTAAACACATCAAAGATGTGATATAACTTAGACTCCATGTCGATCTTATTCAGTTCAGTGCCTTCCATTAAAAGATGAATTTGTTCCCACATAGCTTTTGCAATTATCTGTGCATCAATACTTTTGTAAATCGGATTAGGAATTCCAAGAAGTATTTGTTGCATAGCAAGCTCATCAGCTTCAAGATGAAGTAGTTGTTCTTGTGTTAAACGACTAAGTGGAACAATTGTGATAGTATCGGGTCTCGGTGGAACATTTGTAGGATCGTAGAACGGTTTCAGTTGGCATTTGAAACGGTCCTTCTAATATCACCTTCTTTAGATACTTACCATGAGGTTTCTTAAGTTCCATATACCTTAGAAATCGACTTGACCATTGCACATAATTTCCTGGTGTAAGCATTGGAGGACGAGTATCCGAACTAGCTTCATGAATCGATTGTGACTTGTAACTTGGCTTAGCACATTTGAGAGAACCATGTTTGTTGTTGAGGGATTTGTGGAACCATTGACGTTCGTTGTGGTCCTTGTTGAAGATGGTTTGGAGTATATTGTTGATTAAATTGTTGTTGATAAATTGCTTGTTGTTGATTCCATTGTTGATGTTGTGGACTTAGTTGTTGTTGTTGTGGTTGATTATGAGTGTAAGAAAAATAGTTGGATGATGGTGGTTGAGACATATTTGTGAAGTGATGTTGATCGTTAAGGATAATTAAGGTTGAGGTTGTTTAGACTTAAGTAGATGAGTAGAAGAAAACCAAAGTTGCAGAAATCCAAACTTGCTAGCAAGAAACTCAGACAAGAAATCAAACTTCAGAAGAAACTCGCCAATTTTGCCAAACTTTGCAAACTAAAAATTGAACTCGCCAAGAAAGGAAACTCACCAAGTTTGCAAACTCGCATAAAAATCGCAAAGTTCGAGCAGTAAACTCGCCAACTGCAAACTCATAAAAATTTAGACAGAACTTCGCCAACTTTGCAAACTCGCAAAAGTTCAGCAACTCGCCAATTGCAAACTCGCAAGAAATTAAGACAGAAACTTCGCCAACTTTGCAAACTCTTCAAAAATTTAAGTCGCAATTTTCAAACTCGCTAAGCTTCAAGGAGAAACTCGAGAAACTCATGAGAAACTTCATGGCTAACTCGCCAAACTCATAGAAACTCATAAGAAATGTGAGAAACTCATGAAACACGTGTTATTCAGTCCAAAAAGTCCATAAATTTCAATCTAAAACACGTTTTTAAGTACGAATTTCTATTAAATCTAGTCAATATTAACCTAAACTATCCCTTGGCTCTTGATACCACTTGTTAGGTCACCATATTATCACAACAATATGTATTTCTAGAGAGAGAAGTTATAGAGAGAAAGTGGAAGGAACTAATGAATGATTAGTGAAAATGATAATTGCAATTAGAACCAACAACCCTCTCCCTTCTAGAGAGGGGGTATTTATAGTCTTTACATAAGTAGGGGAGTTTCCCCTTGGTTCTAGAAGAAACCTTCTATCACACTCATGGGCTTACTACATGAGTGTAGAAACTAATTACAAACATTTATAAACCATAATTATTAACGACCTATTACAAATGAAATGACCTACACTTGATAATAAAACATGTTCCTAACAAATTAGTTATTCAACTAAATTAGTTATTCAACTAAATTAGTTAATTATAATATGATTTTTGCAGATTATTATTGTTGTAAGTTGTTGTTAATTAGAAAAGTTAAGTTTTTTTTTTTTTTTTTTTTTTTTAGCGAGAGAGCAAGAAGAACACGAGAGGTATGTTATAATTTTTGCAGATTATTATTGTTGTAAGTTGTTGTTAATTAAAAAAGTTAAGTTTTTTTGGCGGTGGCTGACGAGGAGCAAGAGCCGAGGTATGTAATAATTTTTTTTCTCCTTTTGGTATCCCGGGTGACATGTCGCTGGGGAATGTTTATTGTTTAAATTTTGTTAGTTTATAGTTATTATTAGTTCAATTGCCTTGAAATGTGGCGTTTATAATTATAATAATTTGTTGTTTAAATTTTGTTAGTTTATAGTTATTATTTGTTGATATGAGCCGTTTATAATAATTTTGTTAGTTTATAGTTTATAGTTATTATTTGTTGAAATGTGCTCGTTTATATTATTTTGTTTGTTTATAGTTATTATTTGTTGATATGAGCCGTTTATAGTTTATAATAATTAGTTGTTTTAGGATTTTAGTGACTAATTTTGGAAAATCCCGTCTAAAATAATCATCCTATAGAAACCCGTCGAAATTAATTTATTAGAAATTAATTTCGGAAAGTCCCCCGTTTGGGACTGCTTTTTGAATGTTTTGTCTCATGTAGGATATGAATGCGTATAATTGATTTACTATTTGAGATGATTTCGACAGTGTTTCTCCTTTACACCTACGAATATGTCTTTAAACACATATTTGGGGAGTTGAGGGGAAATGAATGCGTATATTTATTTGGATGTGTATGTATTTGGATGTGTGCATGCTTATATTATTTTGTTCATGAATTTCTATATCTTATGCTAATTGTACTTGTACAGATGCGACGAATGTTGCACGGTCCCACGGCGGTGACGGTGGCGGTGAGGATCGTCCCCCTCCAGACTGCGTACCCACCGGTTCTTTGGCAGGCTTCATTCAGATGTAAGAATTTCCGGATTATTGTAATACAAGCATAAATTTTATGACTTTATCACTAACTTGATTTTGCAGGCAAAGGTAAAAGAAAGCCCAATTTGGTGAGGCGAGGAATACCCGCTGACAAGACGGAACCTCCTTAAGGCGGTCGCCAGAAGAAAAAGGTCCCGTCTCGATCAATTTTGAGGTGGGTGACAAACAAACCTTAAACCCTCTCGGCCCCCATGCGGCTCACTGGTCTAACTACATTGGGGAGGTCGTTAGGTAGGTGCCGTTTTACTACCCTTCTTGGGAGAAGGTCCCGAAGGAGCAGAAGGCGGCAATCATTTCAGATATTAGGGTCAGTTATCCTTTTATGCAAGGTTGCAAAAATCGTGAATCGGTAGTCGGGCGGTCGACCCCCCTGTCGCGTTTAATCGGTCAAAGCGGGATTAATCGGTGATTAATCGGATTGGCATTTTTGACAAGTTTTGGGTATTTTCAGCGAGATTTGGTTATTCTAGACAAGACCTTCCTTGAAAATCATCTTGTAACAGATAAAAACATCAAATATAATTGATTAAAACTTGTTCAAGACAAGTTTTGGGTATTTCTGACAAGATTTGCAAGTTTTCAGCAAGTTTGACCACCGTTAACAGTCGTTGACCGCCATTGACCGTTGTTGACCGATTTGTTTGACCCATTTACACAAATCGGCAAGGTTGGTGGCCCAGTAGCACCTAATTGGTGATTAATCGGCCTTGTAGGCCTTGTTTTGCAACACTGCTTTTATGTTTATTTCATTATCGTGTTCATTTATTTAATTGTGTATATTTATCTAAATTCGCTTATTTATTTATATCATATAAATAAATAAACAAATTTAAATAAATATATAAATTATATTTCTAACTCTGTTTTCGTTTTGTTGTACATGATTGCAGACCCTGTTTGACCTCAGGCCGCACATGGAATCCCCCCGCTGGCACCAGATCTACGAAGGCATAAACTCACACTACTTGAGAAAGCCTACAACAAACAAGGCTTCTTTCAAGGCCAAACATTGGAAGGTAGACCCCACCACAGGGGATTACGATGTGGAGCGATTAGGGACGCGTCAGAGGAGATTACGGCGGGTGATTGGGATGAGTACATTAAGTTTTGGAATGATCCCAAGAACCTTGCCGAGCGCGCTACAAATCGGCTAAACGGCAAAAGAGCAAGGTCATATCTCGACAGGGGATCGTTGTTGTCTGCATATGAGATGATATGGTAATAAATATTATAATTATTTTATATGCATATATATATATATATATATATATATATATATATATATATGTGTGTGTGTGTGTATATATATATATATATATGATTACTCGCTTTGGTGTGTTGTGATTTGTCGTTTTAAAATTATTCATCTTATATGCGTGTGTATGTGAGAGGCAGGCATCGAACTTTCGAGGTACCCGTCACTCATCGACACTTTTTGGCGAACACATACTGTTGATGGGGGTATTCCCTAACGATGAGGACCCCCGGATATATGTAAGTTTTGTTTCAAAACACACTTTAATGAATTATCGAGAAATAATGTAGCAACCCGACTAATATATTTACTATCTTGTGTTTTTGTCACTACATAGGACGAGATGATAAGGCTTGAGGCTACGGGTCAATACACGGAGGATCAAATCAATGCGTTGGCAGAGGGGTAAGCCGTGGGATATTCGGTGTGGGTCGGATATTGCCATCACGGGCCACATCCAGGCCAAGTATGCCCCCCTCCGGCAAGTCGCTCACCAAAGATGTAGGCTTTATCATGAGTCTCCTGAGCGGCGACAGATCTGCGGATATGTTTAGGGAGTATGAGTCGGGTGGTGCTAGCGGAGTGGTGGGTGTGGTGATGGCAGGGAGAATGGCGGTGATGAGGATAACGACGGCGAGAGGTAGTTGTGTTATATATTATTAGTATGTTACATTGGTACTAGCTTTAGGCAGTTGTGTTATATATTATTAGTATGCTACATTGGTACTTTAGGTAGTTGTGTTATATATTATTAGGTTCATCTTGGCGCCATTTAAACACTTGTTTCCCTATCTATCAATGCACATATTGACTTTTAAGTCATGTTTATGTAAAAGTTGTGATCTATTTGTATTGCGTTGATCCGTTATATTGTATTTGTGTTTTGGTACAAGTTGTGGTGAGTCTATACAGGTTTTGGTACAGGTTTATTTGGTAGATTTTTTAAGGAAAAATTCCGGAAAAATCGGAAATACTTGCCGTGGAGGCTGCATTAAAAAAAATGCAAACCTTTCCCCGGCGACAGTTCGTAGATATAACACACACTAGCGTTGACAAGTCAACGAAAACACGATTTCCCTGCGACATGTCGCCGGGATAGTATGCTCACTCGTTGACTTGTCAACAAATAACATATCCCAGCGACGTGCCATGGATAGTTAAATATTATCGTTATATTACGTGTTAATCATTTAGCTTAATTCGATGATTCCCCGCGACGTGTCATTTGGGGATAATATGCCACCGTGGCACTGCTTCTTTGACTGAAAATTGAGTGGGACCCACGTCGTCGTCGGGGATTGTCGCTGGGGATACAATCCCTTACGAGACTTCCCCAGCGACGATTCCCCAGTCGCTGGGGATAGCTTTCCCCAGCGACATGTCGCTGGGGAAAGTCCCCATATGTCGCTGGGGTAGCAGGTCAATGTTGTAGTGTTTTCTGAAAAAAGTAAACTTGAATCATAATTTAAAAGTTGAATTTGCTTTGGGTTTAGCGTTTAATTAAAAAAACTGACATGATTTTTCGCAGTATCAATGGATTTCAAATAGATAGTATATCTATAATCTATATACAGTCCATAAGAAACCATTTAGACTACAAAATACAAGTATCAATTTAAATGAACAATCAACACCACATTATATAACTGGGCAAAATTTATAGTCTTCAACCAATGTGGGACATGAAATTGAAAACGATCTCAACTACGGTTCGTAAAAGAAACACTACATAAAATTTGTGAAGCGAATGCGCCCACGCTTTCCTACTTATTCAGAAGACTTGTGATTTTAATATTTATTGCTTTGTTAATGTTTAGTTATGTTAGAATATTATATTTTCTCACTTTAATTTTGATTGGTTTAAGTTTGAAAGTCAAGTTTACACTATAGCATTACATAAAATTAATCCGGTAATTATACCTCAACAATCACCCCAGTCACAAAAAATAAAAGAGTTATATTTAGCCATAGTGACTATACTAAGAAATCTAACTTGTATTCATTAGCGAATGTCGTTTTATTCCTGGTAACTCGATAGATACGGGATATCGCGAAGTCGACTACATAGACTAACATGAGGTTGCATGAACCATTTAGCCCGCATATATAAACCAACCAACACTTATTGTCTTCAACCAATGTGGGACTAAAACTTCATACAAGTTTTAACAAAAGTTGCTCAAAAACGCAGTCACATAAGTTTTATTTTCTCTTTTATACATTGTTTGTCTTTTAAAGGATCCCTTTTTATTAAACCTAAGATTTATAAAAAAAAACTCAAATGCTTTTCGTTAAGACACTTGAACAATAATGATATTGAAACCATTGTGAGAATATATGTACATCATCAATAAAGTCATTGTGTGAGATATTTGAGTTAAGGATCAAGATAAAAGTATATAAACTTGTTAGCGTAAACGTACTACAAGAGGAACTGATGAACGATACATACAACATTGATGAACACAAAAAGTGTTAATTTGTAAAAATGGAAAGCCCATAAAGGTAACACAAGGTGAAGAGATCACAATCTCAACAGACCACTCCATCAAAGGTGATGAGAAGATGATATGTATGAGCTACAAAAAGTTAATTGGGCCATGATGTGAAACCAGGAAGCTCCATACTATGCTCGGATGGGACCATTACGTTCACTGTTCTTTCTTGTGACACTGAAAAGGGGTTGGTTCATTGTCGATGTGAGAACACTTGGACACTTGGTGAACGTAAGAATGTCAATCTTCCAGGAGTCGTTGTTGATCTCCTGACTTTGACTGAGAAAGACAGATATCCGTAAATGGGGTGTTCCTAACAAGATTAATATGATTGCTTTGTCTTTTGTCCGAAAAGGTTCTGATTTGGTTGAGGTTCGGAAATTGCTTGGAGAACATCCTAAAAACATTGTTCTTATATCGAAGGAGCGGTTTTTCTTGTTTATATGTCTTCCTTCCTAAAAAAGATTTTCTGTAGGATGATAGTCAAGAAGGTGTTTGTTCACAGGATTCTGGCCAACAAGTTTTTGTTTCAAAAGGTGTTTCATGGTCTTTGAAATCTCTGTGTGTGTATTGAGAATTCAATGGAACAGTAACTATATAAAAGATAAATACTGCAAATCAAACTTTATATAAAATAGTGAAATTGTTGTTATGTTTTCTACAGGAGAAAACATCTATATATATTACGCCAAACGACACCAAATGACAGTTATAAACATCCAAGCATTGTGTCTTTTGGATGTAACTGCCAACTAAATAAACTACCACTTAACTGCCTGTAAATGGGCTGTTTGGGTTAACCCATTTGACCCATTATGCAGACTTAAAAATTCGACCCAATCATACATAATACAAACTTAAATATGTCTTTAATATAAACAAGCAATATACTTTTGATCTAAATGAATTAGAGGCTAACATTCTCCCCCCAAATTATTTAGCATCAAAATCTTCTGAGTTTCTTCCTGGTCTTTCAAGCAATGACTTCAAAGTCATTGCTGTCTTGGCTGCTGTCTTGGCTGCTACCTTGTTGTCCATCATCTTCATCTTCCAATCTAACACCAAACTTGTTCATTCCTGCTTCAAGTGCTCCATCCTTCACTGCACTATCCTTCTGGCCTGGTGGGTCCCTGGCTTCTGCAACTTTGCTGCTTTCTCCCACTTCTGTTGTCTTTTCACCCCAAGGAACTTTTGCAGTTTCATGGTATATTACTACTAAATCAATGAACCTTTTATAACATTTTCTCACTGTTTCATCATCCTTGGTTGTTAGACCTTGCAATTGTGCTATCAATCCCCACTTGTCACCCAATGTGACTTTAAAGCATAGAGAGATCCATTCCATGAAATATAGTCATCATCAACATAGTCTTGAGTATCATCTCTGTTCCAATCCAAATCCTCCAAGCCTTTTATCATAGAGCATTCATCTTTTGGGTCAATAGACTCAAAGTAGTCTTCCAGAAGTCGCAGTTCAAACCATGGCTAAGATATGCATGGAAACCGAAAGCACTATTGATTACTAAGTTGCGTATAAAATGATAACATCAAATGCACCTGTACCTATGAGCCAACTCGAAAGCTTGGCATCGTCCGCTGTTCGTACGGCGAACACATCACGTGCTAGTCTTATTTTGGTGCTGACACGTGGCGGAAGTACGGCTAAACTTGTGGCTAAATACCGGCCACATGTCCCAATTTTGTCAGTTGTCTTTCGAGAAGTTAAGAGTGATTCTATTGAGTGGACAGCCAGCGACGAGGCACTAGCTAGACATAGTTTGATCTTCCGAGGTTTAGTCCCGGTTTTGTGTGCAGGATCCCCTAAAGGTTCGAGCACCTAGTCAACTTAAGAAGCACTTGATTACGGTCTGCTACACTCGAAAAATAAAGGGCTTTGTAAGGAGGGTGATGCAGTTGTGGCTTTGCATCGCATCGGGACTTCATCTGTTATCAAGATTGTGACCGTCAAGTGATCGGTCGATGCTCGATTGATAAATTTCTTCTGAATCTTATTTTATGGTTGTTCTTATGTTTTCGAACAATAAATTGTTTGCAACTTGTTTCAAGAATCAACAATATGGTTTTTATATATTGTTTATTAAGTTTGTTAGAGTTTATTATGCTATGAGTCTGGTAATAATTAGTAACAATGCTTGATAATTTTACAAGAGGCAAAACATGAATACATTATTGAAATGTATCGTGTCGAAAAAAATGTACTAATAAAAGTAGACAGAATTATAATATGTTGACATGATATTTGATTGGGCCATGCTATACACATGTAGTAACTTCTATATATGTACACTGTTACATAATGAACATTTGATTGTTTCAAAATGTGTTATTTATTTGAGCTCAGATCGATATCTAACAAGAGAAATTTTGATAAAAAAATGTCTATTTCACAAAAAAAAGTTAACAATTCGTATTAATTAGCCATTAATGACTTAATTAGGATGCTAAATATATATATTGCTAAATATATCTAAATATATATATTTAGCATCTTACGCTATGAAAAAATAGATAAGAAAGTGTTATTTCTTGTCTTCAACACACTACAAACACTAATATTTGTGAAGTAAATACAAAGCGGCTACTGCAATAACGAGTAATTATGTAAAATAAATTGCTTTGTAAAGAATTGAAGTTGATGCAGTTGTGGCTTTGCATCGTATCAGGACTTGATATGTTATCCAGATTGTGACTGTCAAGTGATGATTATTGATCAGCTTCACTCTCATTGTTATTATACCGCTTATTATAACATAAGAAACTAAGATAAGACAAAAGGATTCAAAATAAGCCACAAAAAGCGAGCTTATGAGACAAAATCCCAAAATCAAAAAAGCCATAAGCCGGCTATATAAGCTCAAACAAACACCCCCTTAATAGCCAAATAATGTTACATAGTGAATACGCTAGTTGAAATACTTGCAACCGACATTATATTTTATGTCCAGATGCAAATTGACATTTTTTTACTCTAAGATTAACATATGTGATTGTGGTGACAATTTTCTGTTGTTCGTACCGCAAACACCCCACTTGCTAGTCTTAGTGTTGACACGTGGTGGAAGTACTGCTAAATTAGTGGCTACATACCGGCCACGTGTGTCAATTTTGTCGGTTGTCATTCCAGAAGTTAAGAGTAAATCAGTTGAGTGGACAGCGAGCGACGTGGCACCAGCTAGACATAGTTTGATTTTCCGATGTTTGGTCCCGGTTTTGTGTGTTGGGTCCACTAAAGGTTCGAGCACAAAGTCAACTGAATAAGCACTTGATTTTGGTCTCCAACACGCGAAAACTAAAGGGCTTTGTAAGGAGGGTAATGCAGTTGTGGCTTTGCATCGTATCGGGACTTCATCTATTATCAAGATTGTGACCGTCAAGTGATCATCGGTCGATGCTGGATTGATAAATTTCCTCTGAACCGAAGATAAACATAACAGCAAAACTTAATCCCCAAACGATTTTTCTAATCGTTTTTTGTAAAAACGCTTCACCTCCCCCAACGATTTCAATTTTAAATTCATTAATTGTGTAATCCTCTTCATTGTGGGTTGGTTACCTTTTAAATTGTTTATTTGATTTTAGTGGGTCGGTGACATACTTTGGTTGTCTACTATTGCATGCTTTTCATTGTATTATAATATTCAATCGATCTTCTGATTATTTGTTTATCTATTTATCAATTGCTATAACATATATTACATAACGATCATTATGATGGGATACGGTTAGTGATTGGATTCTCTAATTGTTGGTGCTGCATGCTGGCTTTCTTTTCGTGTTATTTTTGTTTGTGGGTTTCGAGAGATGGATAAGGATAAGGGTTCGAAGTCTGATGTTAGGAATCAACCAACTAGTCAACCAGGTTCGGCTACTACCTCATTTGCCGATATGTTTAAGGATAAGCCTAAGAAGATTGTAAAGATTTCATTGATGAGGAATGAGCAATGTGTGGCAGGTGCTAATGTTGTTATTCCTTTGGAAGCAGTCGATGAGGTAAGGTCTAGATTCGCTAATACTTTGTATGGTTATTTCATTAGTAAGAGACTCGCTTTCCCGATTGTTGAAAATTATGTGAGAAATACATGGGCAAAGTTTGGTTTACAAAGGGTTATGCTCAATAATGGTTTTTTTATGTTCCAATTTGAAACAAAAGATGGTATGGAAAGGGTGTTGGAAGAAGGTCCATGGTTGATACGATTGGTGCCTATCTTTTTGAATATTTGGACTCTGAACACTAAACTTATAAAAGATGATATAACGTTAGCTCCGGTTTGGGTTAAACTCCATAATATTCCGGTTGTTGTATATTATGAGGTTGGTCTTAGTTTGATAACAACGCAAATTGGTCGTCCTATCATGCTTGATTCTTACACGAGTATAATGTGCCTTAAGTCGTGGGGTCGTAATTCTTATGCTAGGGCCCTTGTGGAAGTGTCGTCAAAGGAAGCCGTACTTGACTCTCTTGTGGTTGCTATTCCCTACCCTAATGGGTCCGGTCATTCATTGGAAAAAATTGATATTGAATATGAGTGGAAGCCGCCAAGATGTGAGACTTGTAAAGTATTTGATCACAATGATGATGGATGTCCTAAAAGAGTGAAACCGGTTGTGAAAGATAAATCGTTGGTTGATGAAGAGGGTTTCGTTGAAGCTTATAAGAAGAAAGGAAAAGGTAAGCTTCAGGTTACTAATCGTCAGGTTTATGGGATTCGTTTTCAAAATCCTAAAGTTTCGTATTACTATAGGCCGGTTACTAAACCAAAGAATATAGGAGCATCGGCGTCGAATACAGGTTCTCCAACGGTTAATGTAGGTTCTACTTCTTGTAAAGAACCTACTACTGATCCTTCTAGTAGTACGACTCCATAACGGGATGACCAAGGTATGAATAATAATTGGGTGGATGATATCAACCATGTTGATTTGAAGAACAGTTTTGATGTGCTTACGGAACAAGATGCGGTTTTGGAACCTGTGATTAGCAGTACGTATACTCCTGATGTTATCTCTTGTTCTTCCAAAACTACTTATCCATCGCCTATGAAGAACACTCCTATTGCTGATAAAATTGGAAAGCTTGAAAAGCTTATTATTGATGGGAAAGCTACCCTTGTGGATAATGATGGCAAACCTCTTAAAAAGGCTATTTCTTCAACTAAGGTGGGTAGCAACCCTTTCTCTAAGGTTGGCAATGTGATAGTTTCTGACAGAGATGATGATGAAGTTTTTGATGATCACATTGGGATGTTGTTATCTGGAAGTGGAGGTGAGGAGCATAGTCTTTATAAGAAATGGAATGCGGATGCGGGTGATGACAACAATTATAATGATGATGATTTTGGCCTCTCTCCTGCTCAATTAAAGGCTGCTGGAATTCAAATTTTTTGTCTTAACTAGGTTGCTTTATAGTTTGTGTAAATTGTATCTTTTATGATAGGTTTTTGGTTTGGAGGTCTTGTTGGTTGTAGCTAGTTGTCGTTTATGGCATGTCATAAATGATTAGTGGTTGTGTCAAGCTTTTGTTTGCGGTTAATGTGGTACCTCAGTCACATTCCATTGTACTTAAACGTTGTTTTGGAGTAATATATTTTACCGGGTTGAATGCCCTTTACCCAAAAAAAAAAAAAAAAAAAAAATCTTCTAAACCTTATTTTATGGTTGTTCTTATGTCTTCGAACAATAAATTGTTTGCAACTTGTTTCAAGAATCAACTTGGTTTGTCATATGATGTTTACTAAGTTTGTTGGAGTTTATTATGCTATGAGTTTGAAATAATACGGAGTATTGGAGTAACAATGCTTGATCATCTTACAAGAGGCAAAGACATGGATACATGACTATACACAATGTAGTAATTAAGTAGTAACTGCTAATATAGGTACACAGTTACATAAGGAAACATTTGATTGTTTCAGAAAGTTTTATTTATTTGAACTTGATGTTTTTTGGTGGTCGCACCAAAAAATCTCAGATGTCCGAAATTTGATAAAAGATGTCATTTTCAGAAAAAAGTAGTCTTGAATCATAATTGAAAAGTTGAAATTTGTTTTGGGTTTATATAGCGTTTAGTTTAAAAAAAACTGACACTGTTGTTCATAGTATCAATGGATTTCAAATGGATGTATATCTAAATACAGTCTATCAGAAACCATTTAGACTACAAATACCAGTATCAAATTATATTAGCAATCTACACCACAATATATAACGAGGTAAAATTTATAGTCTTCAACCAATGTGGGACAGAAAAACTTGACCCAAGTCTTGACAAAAGATGCTAAATCTCAAAAGGCACAAGAGTCTAATAAAATATAATATTTTCATGAAATTGATAACGAGCTCAACTACGGTTCATAAAAGAAACACTACATAAAAAATTTGAAGTGAATACGCCTACGCTTTCCTACTTATTTAGAAGACTTGTGATTTTAATATTTATTGCTTTGTTAATGTTTAATTATGTTTAAATATTATAATTTTTCATTTTCATTGGTTTAAGTTTGAAAGTAAACATTACACTATAGCATTACATAAAACAGGTTATTATACATCATCAATCACCAAAGTCACAAAAAGATAAAAAGAATTATATTAGCCGTAATGACTATCCTATCCTAAAAAACCTGACAACTTATATTCATTAGCCGAATGTGGCTTTAGTCCACGGTAACACACCGGTTTCCGCGAAAAAGAACCAGACACGACTACTAAGTACCAACATCAGGTTATTAACAAAGGGTGCTTACACTACTACAAAAAAGGCCATAGAGCCCGGTTTAAAATGGTCATAGTGCCCGGTTTTTCATGAGGGCACAAAAGGGGGGGGACTCTATGAGGAAGTGGCATAGAGCCCGGTTTTAAAAACGGGCTTTATAGTTTGTAATAGAGCCCGGTTGGGAACCCTGCTCTATGTGATTAAAAAATACCATTTTTAAGTATCATAGAGCCCTGTTTTCTGCTTACAAACATGGCTTAATGACTTTTATTTTTTTTTCTTTTTTAGCTTTTTTTTTTAATACCACCTGTTTATAATATATTTCCTCCAGGTATACAAAACCACAACATAATCAGAAACAAGCACAACCAGCAACAATATTATAACAAAACCATAACCATGAAGGTCACCAAAAGCAATGGATTTAAGATCCAAGATCAGTTACAGGTCCAAGCTAGATCAGTTTCTTACCACTAAATTACAGGTCCTATGTCTTCCAAACATACTAAATAACAATAATTAAACATCACAACAACAGTTTCATAATCAATTGTTTTGTTGTTGAGCGAAGGGAAAGGAGATACACAAAAAGACATGACGACATTCCAACCTTTCCTAAACACTAACATGATTGATGATCAGATGCCACACACCGAAATGCCCGAGCTGACAATGTCGTCCAACTCCTTCGTAGTAAACGGCTTCTTGTCATTCCAAGGCATCTATAGAAAAAATAACATCCATAGACCATAAGCTCTAAGTAAGATAAAACAAAATAAAATTTAGTGCAGTATAAAACAATAAGTTTCATATTGTCATATTTAAACCACCAAGGACTAACCGCACTTGTGCCTATTTCCATGTCAATGCACATGTTTGAAAAATGTTTTCTGTGAGGGGCAATGTACACAAATAGCTCTAACAGCTTAGACTTAAATGCATGGTTTGTGTCTACAATTAACAGTTCTTCCTTTATTTTTTCCAGGAAATGGTGATGCAAAAAGCGCTACCATTTCTAAAACATGCTATCATATGGGTATTGTTGTGTTTGGTCAGTGTTTCAAGATAGCAGATCTCGGCTTCGGCTGCTCCTCTAGCAAAAATACCCTACTGGTCGCATCTAAACTACCAAGGACTAACCGCACTAGTGCCTATTTCCATAGTTACCTAGCAGATCTCTTGATGTATATATTTATTATCAGACTATATGAACCAGCCAAGACATCTAAACCACCAAGTTACCTAGCAGATCTCTTGATGTATATATTTATTATCAGACTATATGACCTGCTTTCTTAGTGCCTATTTCCATAGTTACCTAGCAGATCTCTTGATGTATATATTTATTATCAGACTATATGGAAATAGGCACTACTGGCCTAATGTCTAACGTATCAATAACTAATCACACTATATGAACCAGCCAACTCACAAGACCAATTTTCCTCAAGAACATGTAAAAGTATATATACCCACATACAGAGACTCAATTTCCAACTTTTCGAACAAAATTTTCAGAGAGAAAAAACAATGCACTCAGCTATAAGAACAGTTTTAAAAGTTACTTACCATCTTGGGAAATGAGTGTTGTTGATGGGTTACAAACTGATGCATCCACTTCATAACATAGTAGCCGCACTGCCAATACTGAGTTTGTTGGTTGCACTAAAAAAGCAGTAGCCAATTTATAAGCATTAAACAAAAGAAATTAAAAAAATAATAATATACATGTAAAGAACGAGACGATTTACCTCAACGAGATTCCATTTCATATTACCAAACGCCCTGAAAGAAATTAAAGAATGGTAGAGTTGTGTTAACCTTTATAAATATAAATGTGAATTATACATTAACGCAAAAAGTTCTTACTTCTGCACAACATTGGTGAATTCGAAGCTATCCTCGTTCTTTCCTTCCATATCAGAATCCAAAATGAACCCAATGTTTTGTTGAGGTACAAGTATGAAAAGACTCCAGTGTTTACTGATAATATGTGACCTTTTAGTATAAATAATTTACATAAAGTCATAAAGCAATGAAATATAGTGTTGCATATCGTACCTTTCAACGTATGGTGCAAGAAAAAACAACTTATGCTGGCTTGGGTCCATCGCTTTCAATAAGTAGTCTTTAACAAGCAGACCGTCAAACATACATACAGAGTCTTGAATTGCATATGGGTTCAGGAAACCACATTTGTTAGATTGCGTTTTCACCTTCTGCAAAATTCTATGTATGGACCTAGAAACATGACAATATATAAAATGTAAAATGACAAAATATTCCAACTCATCAAATAAGATAAGGTAAACGCATATGTACTTACGTTGCAAACAAAGTTATAATGGAAGGGTTAAGCCATCCATTCGTGAAAAGCATCATAAGATCCTGGGCGGAAACTATAATTTGTAAGGACTCTGATTGTCCAAAGACACGAGGCTCGACATTAACATGCATAGAACGAGTAGGATCTGGGTTGCGCATCAAACGTTCATAGGCACTTCGAACACATGCTCTTTTCTGTATCTGACCACGATAGCTGTTCATTTTCTTAATTAGCTCTTCTTTTTCCTTGCTAGCCTGCACAACAGCAAGTACATTAGTATTGGTATCTACCTCATTGATAATCCAAACTCAAGTTAACTAGTCTCAATTAATTACAGGTGCAACTATTCATTTGATCGGTCAAGAAGATTTTTAAGAAAAAACAAGTTGTGGTTCAGTTCTAACACAGAGTAAAGGTCACTTAAATATGCATGACTAGATGTTTTGGAAAAAACAATCGACCTACATGAATGGACTAGCTTTCCACTGTGGATGAACCTTGTTCATATATGAAAATATTTGGTTTTCATTATTACTTACATAAAATCCCATCACAAATAACACGATGCATTATTGTATAAACTAAAGTATTTTGGTAGCTAGTGTTTGACATTCCTTCAATCAACTCATTCACAACTAAGTTCAATAACTCGACGCCTCAAAATAATACAAAACTAACTATTGATAATTATAATAGTTTGTTATCTAAAATGAATTTACATTAAGCAGTGGGTACGTAGTTAAATAAAATGCACATCAACGTTCTTGAATCTAGGCCACTTAGTTGCAATTCATTGTTTTTTCTTTATGCATAAGTGAATTAGAATAAAGCCAGTGAAATGGAGTTATTTTTTTACAACATTTTTTTTTTACGCAAATGTGATGTGATCAAAACAAACGTGAAAGTAAGGCAAAAGGGCTACAATATTAAATGGACAATAACTTGAAAATGAAGTATAATGATGACATTTTCAACCAGGTTCTTAATTGGCACTACTGCAAAAAATGCACATCAACGTTCTAGCTTGAATCTAGGCCACTTAGTTGCAATTCATGTAATTAACACTAGTAAAGTCTAATTCATATACATGAGGAAATTATATATAATGAAAATAAAGCTAGAGTAGTATACAATAATTATCAAGTATAAGAAGTTACCTTTAATTATGATTTGAGACAATTCAAATTTGATCATTTAATGCTTATGGAGACAATTAAAATTTGATCATTTAATGCTTATATTTGGAGACAATAAAATTTGATCATTTAACACTTATATATGCAAAGGTTTTGAAAAAAAGAGGCAAAAAAAGGTAATAAAATTTGCTTCATATGCTTTCACCCGTTGAGTTTGCTATTTCTGTTTTCAACCGTTGGTGGGCATTGTAATAGAGCCCGGTTTTATGGAAGAAAAACGGGCTCTAATAATCTTAATCATAAAGCCCGGTTTTACTAAAGAGAAGGGGGCTCTATACAAGGAATAGAGCCCGGTTTGTACGCAAAAAACATGGCTCTAAACTTTTTTAGCATAAAGCCCGGTTCTATCAGGAAAAACATGGCTCTATACCCCCCGGAATCCAATTAGAGCCCGTTTTTCACAAAAACCGGGCTCTATTAAGGGGGCTCTATGTCCTTTTTTGTAGTAGTGATTTACGCTGCAATATATAACCAAGCAACACTTAATGTCTTCAACCCATGTGGGACCAAAACTTCTTACAAGTTTTAATAAAAGTTGCTAAAACTTCATATAACAACTCCATTGCAGTTTGTAAAGACACGTGAACAAGATTGATACTGAAACGATTGTGACAATATAACTATATAAGTACATCATCAGTAAAGTCATTGTGTGAGATATTTGAGTTAAGGATCAAGATTAAGTATATAAACTTGTTAGCGTAAAACACACTATAAGAGGAACACAAAAAGTGTTGATTTGTATAAAATGAAGAGATCACAATCTCAACAGACCGCTCCATCAAAGGTGATGAGAAGATGATATGTTTGAACTACAAAAAGTTAGCTCATGATGTGAAACCAGGAAGCTCCAAACTATTCTCAGATGGGACCATTACGTTCACTGTTCTTTCTTGCGACCTCTGTTGTAAAAATCGGCCCAGGCGGCCGATTAATCCCCGCATAATCGCTGATCGTTCACTAAGCGCCTTGATTTATCATAATCGGCCTATTTAATCGGTTTGGTCAAAAATCGCTTAAAAATCGGTCAACAAACCGATTAATCGGACAAAATCGGTCTAACCGGATTAATCGGACAAAAGCCCTTAAAAATTGGTCAACAAAATCGCTTAAAAATCGGACAAATTCACTTAAAAATCGGTCAACAAACCGATTAATCGAACAAAATCGGTCAAAGGTCGCTTAAAAATGGTCAACAAACCGAGTAATATTTATGTTTGACTTTGAACTTTGAAGAATTATGTATTATGTCTATATTTGAGCACTTGAAATATTTGAACTTTGATGCAATACGCTTATCCCATACATATAAAATAATATAATATCTAAAATTTCATTTTTGTGCATAAAAATTTCAATCCGATTAATCCCCGATTAATCCCCGCCTAACCGATTAATAGTTAGGCCCTACCCAACCGCCTCACTAGCGCCTAGCGATTTTTACAACATTGCTTGCGACACTGAAAAGGGGTTGGTTCATTGTCGATGTGAGAACACATGGACACTTTGTGAACGTAAGAATGTCAATCTTCCAGGAGTCATTGTTGATCTCCCGACTTTGACCGAGAAAGACAAAGAAGAAATCCTTAAATGGGGTGTTCCTAACAAGATTAATATGATTGCTTTCTCTTTTGTCCGAAAAGGTTCTGATTTGGCTGAGGTTCGGAAATTGCTTGGAGAACATGCTAAAAACATTGTTCTTATATCAAAGGTGCGGGTTTTCTTGTTTATATATCTTCCTTGTATTTAAATCCTAAAAAACGATTTTCTGTAGGTTGAGAAAACACTAGCCAACACCGACGGCTTCATGGTAGCTCGAGGTGACCTTGGTATGGAAATCCCGATTGAGAAAATACTCTTAGCACAAAAACTCATGGTCTACTAATGTAACATGAAAGGAAAACCTGTCGTAACCGCAACACAGATGCTTGAGTCAATGATCAAGTCCCCAAGACCAACTCGAGCTGAAGCGACAGATGTTGCCAACGCTGTCCTCGATGGGACAGACTGTGTCATGCTCAGTGGAGAAACAGCAGCCGGTGCATACCCAGAAGTTGCGGTTCAAACCATGGCTAAGATATGCATGGAAGCCGAAAGCACTATTGATTACTCAGTTGCTTATAAAATGATAACAGCAAATGCACCTGTACCCATGAGCCCACTTGAAAGCTTAGTATCGTCCGCTGTTCGTACTGCGAACACGTCACGTGCTAGTCTTATTTTGATGCTAACACGTGGCGGAAGTACCGCTAAACTAGTGGCCAAATACCGGCCACGTGTCCCAATTTTGTCAGTCGTCGTTCCAGAAGTTAAGAGTGATTCTGTTGAGTGGACAGCCAGCGACGAGGCACCAGCTAGACATAGTTTGATCTTCCGAGGTTTAGTCCCGGTTTTGTGTGCAGGATCCACTAAAGGTTCGAGCACTGAGTCAACTGAAGAAGCATTGGATTTTGGTCTGCAACACGCGAAAACTAAAGGGCTTTGTAAGGTGGGTGATGCAGTTGTGGCTTTGCATCGTATCGGGACTTCATCTGTTATCAAGATTGTGACCGTCAAGTGATTGGTCGATGCTCGATTGATAAATTTCTTCTGAATCTTATTTTATGGTTGTTCTTATGTCTTCGAACAATAAATTGTTTGCAACTTGTTTCAAGAATCAACAATATGGTTTTTATATATTGTTTATTAAGTTTGTTAGAGTTTGGAAATAATTAGTAACAATGCTTGATAATTTTACAAGAGGCAAAACATGAATACATTATTGAAATGTATCGTGTCGAAAAAAATGTACTAATAAAAGTAGACAGAATTATGATATGCTAAAATGCTTATTGATTGTGCTATGCAATACACATGTAGTAACTTCTGAAATCTGTACACTCACCATTCGTATTAATTAGCCATTAATGACTTATTAAGGATGATAAATTTATATTTAACATCCTGTATAAACCATCGATGGCTAAATAATACTAATATCAAGTTACATGAATCGTTTACACCACAAATATAAGCATGTGATATTTCTTGTCCTCAACCAATGTGGGAAAAAACTTCATACAAGTTTTGACAAAGGTTGCTCAAAGGACGCAACATTGTAATCAAATCATTTCTATTTTCTCATTATACATTGTTTTTCTTACGCTATGAAAAAATAGATAAGAAAGTGTTATTTCTTGTCTTCAACACACTACAAACACTAATATTTGTGAAGTAAATACAAAGCGGCTACTGCAATAACGAGTAATTATGTAAAAACTTTATGTAAAATAAATTGCTTTGTAAAGAATTGAAGTTGATGCAGTTGTGGCTTTGCATCGTATCGGGACTTGATCGATATGTTATCCAGATTGTGACTGTCAAGTGATGATTATTGATCAGCTTCACTCTCATTGTTATTATACCGCTTATTATAACACAAGAAACTAAGATAAGACAAAAGGATTCAAAATAAGCCACAAAAAGCGAGCTTACGAGACAAAATCCCAAAATCAAAAAAGCCATAAGCCCCCTTAATAGCCAAATCATGCTACATAGTGAATACCCTAGTTGAAATACTTGCACCCGACATAATTATTTATGTTCAGATGCAAATTGACATTTTTTTACTCTAAGATTATCATATGTGATTGTGGTGACAATTTTATGTTGTTCGTACCTCAGACACCCCACGTGCTAGTCTTGGTGTTGACACGTGGTGGAAGTACTGCTAAATTAGTGGCTAAACACCGGCCACGTGTGTTAATTTTGTCGGTTATCATTCCAGAAGTTAAGAGTAAATCAGTTAAGAGTAAATCAGTCGAAAAAAAGGTACTAATAAAAGTAGACAGAATTATGATATGCTGAAATGCTTATTGATTGTGCTATGCTATACACATGTAGTAACTTCTGAAATCTGTACACTGTTACATAATGAACATTTGATTGTTTCAAAATGTGTTATTTATTTGAGCTCATATCGATATCTAACAAGAGAAATTTTGATAAAAAAATGTCAATTTCACAACAAAAAAAAAAAAGGTTGTTGACACGTATTAATTAGCCATTTATGACTTATTAAGGATGCTAAATCTATATTTAAAATCCTGTATAAACCATCGATGGCTACATAATACTAATATCAAGTTACATGAACCGTTTACACCACAAATATAAGCATGTGATATTTCTTGTCTTCAACCAATGTGGGAAAAAACTTCATACAAGTTTTGACAAAGGTTGCTCAAAGGACGCAACATTGTAATCAAATCATTTCTATTTTCTCATTATACATTGTTTTTCTTACGCTATGAAAAAATAGATAAGCAAGTGTTATTTCTTGTCTTCAACACACTACAAACACTAATATTTGTGAAGTAAATACAAAGCGGCTACTGCAATAACGAGTAATTATGTAAAAACTTTATGTAAAATAAATTGCTTTGTAAAGAATTGAAGTTGATGCAGTTGTGGCTTTGCATCGTATCGGGACTTGATCGATATGTTATCCAGATTGTGACTGTCAAGTGATGATTATTGATCAGCTTCACTCTCATTGTTATTATACCGCTTATTATAACACAAGAAACTAAGATAAGACAAAAGTAAACTCAAAAGGTTCAACACTCTAAATCAAATAATTTTTATTCTCTTTATACTTTGTTTTCCCATCAAAGCTATGAGATAATTAATGTAGATCATTAAACAAACACATCAACGACACTAATGTTTTAGCTAGTAAAAAAAATTGAGTGAAACAATTTACTCTAGTGTGGGTTTGATTCTCTTAAGTCTGGCACTTGTCATGGTGTATATCGTTAATAATCATGGGCCACCAGTACCGATCTCAGATTTTTCATTAATTACAAAGGGTGCTTATCAAGTGCCAATCAGTACCAAGGAATATGGAATCGAGTTTTATGTGAAATCATCGTATGAATTCAATAATAAATATCCTCTTGGCCGGAAGTGATGCACGAGCCGATATTGAGAATACTATCGTCACAGAATATATACAAAAACTCAGACAATATTGCCAATATGAACGCAAGCAGTTAGTTGATACTACGCCGAGTTTCGTAACTACTTATTGCAACAAGCGTAAGAGTTTAGGAAAACATCATCAAGAGGTTAAAATATCCCCACGCTTGTTGGTGGTTATTCGTCCCAAAGCAGGGTTAAGACAATCAATGACAGTAGCAATACCACTAGGTGGTTACCGGCTATCACTTGGAATCGTCAGTGCTTTCCAAAGTAGACTATTCAACCTAATGCCTGGGTATCACGAATATCTACTTGGGATAAGACCAAATGTAGTTAGAGAATTAGGCACAATTCTATAACCCTTTCGCTTATAAGTATTTAGTGTTTTCTGTGTCTCCTTCATGCATGTTCGAGATCTCTATTTATAGGAGGTTACTCTTGAGCTATTCCAAGGAATTATGAATTGTCGGCCCATTAATAGCCTCATAATTATCCCATTATGTAGTTAGTGGTTACATGACCAATTAAACGTGGTCATAAAGAAGTTGTACTGCCATTTAGCAGATTTTCCATAAGCAGTACTTTCCACTAGCAGTACTTTCACTTACAGTGGAAATCTGACCTATCAGTGGAAACACTGCTCAGTACTTTCATAGCATCATTACTTTCAGTGCTATCAGTGGAAACACTGCTATCAGTGGAAGCATTGCTTATCGGTGGAAACCACAAGCAGTACTTTCCAAGCGATTACTTTCACCAACAGTACTTTCACCAACAGTACTTTCACCAGTACTACCAATACAAACCACTATAAGAGTCAGGGTGTTCATAGTCCTTATGGGTGTACACTCCGTACCTCCTAACCCATTACAAGGTGTGAACTAATCCCACAAGTGCACTAAAACTCAAAAGGAGCAACGCTTTAATCAATAATTTTTATTCGCTTTGGCCTTTGATAAATTAATATACTACGTAGTTCATAAAACAAACACACCGACAGTAATATTTTAGTGTCTCTTCTTTAAATGACTCGATGCCCATTCAGTAGCATCAACACGTACTGATGAATAAGTTGCGACTTAGACAAAACTCTACTCTAACAAAATTGACTTTTTGTTTAAGCTAAATGGTCTAGAAAGAGAAGGGTAGTATTTTAAAAGGGTAATTACCTGAAAATATATTATACTTGACATTTTTTGTTTTTGTTTGTAGCGACCCTCTTTTTTCTATTATAACACAAGCTTTTTGAATTCATGCTATTGTGTGTATTTTGTACACGTAAGATGACCATTTTCTCCTAATATTTTGTAACCAACAAATAGTAAAATGGTCATTTTACATGCACAAAATACACACAATAGCAGGAATTCAAAAAGTTTGTGTTATAATAGATTTCAACCAATTATCCCTATTTTTAATATAGTGTTTGCAACTTTGCATCCCACATTGCTTTCAGGAACCAAATGGCAGGGAACACCAACTATGAATTGGACTCCAAACTCTTGAAGAATGGTATCTTTCTTGACATTATAGGTCATTCCCTTTACGTTTCTTGAGTGGTCTCAAAGTTTCAAGATTTTAAGAATGGCTATTTGTGAATTTTGCAGTAAATTAATTAAGTAGTTACTACAAAATAGGTAGATTGCCCTTTATGAACTATTGAAAATAGCTGTTTTAAAATTTCTGTCGAAATTTGTCTTAATTGATTGGTTCTATGCTAAAATGTTTGGTAATGGGAAAGTTTATATTTCTGTTTAAAGAATGCAAAAACTGCGCATTAGATCACGGGTCAAAACAAGTAACTTTTTTAGTACATGTGGATCAACAACATTGACCCAAAGTATACTACTACGTGTTTCCCAATTGTGATGAATACTAGCCAACACTGATGGCTTCATGGTAGCTCGAGGCGACCTTGGCATGGAAAACTCGTCAATGATCAAGTCCACAAGACCAACTCGAGCTAAAGCAACAAATGTAGCCAATACTGTCCTCAATCGGACAGACTGTGTCATGCTCGGTGGAGAAACAACATGTGGTGCATACCCAGAAGTCGCGGTTCAAACCATGGTTAAGATATACATGCATGGAAGCCGCAAGCACAATTCATTATTCAGTTGTTTATAAGATGATAACTGCAAACGCTCCCGTACCCATGAGCCCACTTGAAAGTTTAGCATCGCCCAATGTCCGTACCGCGAATAAGTCACGTGCTAGTCTTATTTTGGTGCTGACACGTGACGGAAGTACTGCTAAACTAGTGGCTAAATACCGGTTTCCAGTTTTGTCAGTTGTGGTCCCAAAAGTTAAGAGTGATTCAGTTGAGTAGACAGCCAGCGACGAGGCACCAGCTAGACATAGTTTGATCTTCCGAGGTTTGGTCCCGGTTTTATGTGCAGGGTCCAATAAAGGTTCAAACACTCAGTCACTCTGACTGAAGAAGCACTTGATTTTGGTCTCCAACACGCGAAAACTAAAGGGTTGTAAGGAGGGTGATGCAGTTGTGGCTTTGCATCGTATCGGGCCTTCATCAGTTATCAAGATTGTGACCATCAAGTGATAGGTCGATGCTCGATTGAAAACTTTCCTATGAACCTTATTTTTGGTTTTGTTTTTATGTTTTCGAACAATAAATTGTTTGCAACTTGTTTAAAGAATCAACTTGGTTTGTCATATGTTGTTTACTAAGTTTGTTGGGAGTTGAGTTATGCAATATTGCAATACATTTGGAAATAATAAGTAGCAACAATACTTGATTGTCTTACAAGAGGCAAAAACATGAATACATGACTAAAATGTATAAAAAAAATGTACTAATAAAGTAGACAGAATTAAGATATGTTGAATTGCTTATGGCTTGTGCTATGCTATACACAATTGTGTATTAACTACTGATATATGTACACTGTTACATAAGAAATTCTGAAATTTGAATGTCATTTTCACAAAAAATGTTACTACATAAGAAATTCTGATATTTGAATGTTATTTTCACAAATAAAATAAAATTAAAAATAAAAAATAAAATAAGAAATTCTGAAATTTGAATGTCATTTTCACAAAAAGTGTTACATAAGAAATTCTGATATTTGAATGTTATTTTCACAAATAAAATAAAATTAAAAAAAAAAAAAAAAAATAAGAAAAAAAAATTAACAATTTGTATGATTTTGAAATGGGATAATCACACGAGGATGCTATCTATTTAGCAATTAGCATCCGGGTAAGACCATCCATTGCAACATAATACTATTATCAATTTGCATAAACAATTCACACCACAAATATAAGCCAGTGATATTTCTTATCTTCAACCAATGTGGGATAAAATATTCGAGAATCAGGGTGTTCTAAGAATTGAACCCTTCAACCCATTTGAATACCTGAAGATAAAATACACACAAGTTTTCAAACACTTAAAAGCTCCTGACACTATACAAGCCATGTGTCCATATCCAAATTCATAAATGTTGCAAAAGCTAAAAGTCCAAAGCTTCCTGAGGCGGCAAAACTTCAACATTTACATAGGTGGTTCCTCTTTAGTCATGCTCCCGCCAAGCACTTTTTCAAAGAAAATTAACCATTAAGAAGTAAAGACTTCATCCTCCTTTCGGCAGTTCTCGAGCACAACCTTGGGATGTAAATAAAACATGTGCTCCAGTCCACTGAACGTTCGAGCTTTCCACATTGAACTCAGCTCCCAAGTTTCCTTAGGAGGGAGTTGGGTGTCCTAGCATTGAGTGACTAAGTTGGACTTAAACCCATCCCTTTAGCAGACTTTATAACCAAGTCTCTAGCCAAACCCTTCGTCAAGTGATCGCTAAGTTCATTTGAGATCTAACAAACTCTATAGATACCACCCCATTCATGATAAGCTCACGAATCATGCTATGTCTGACACCTAAGTGTCTAGACTTACCATTGTACATTTGGCTATAAGCCTTAGCCAATGTAGCCGCACTATCACACCGGATAGAAATAGGTGCTATAGGTTTAGGCCACAATGGAATCTCAAGAATCATGTTTTTCAACCATTCACTTCTTTACCGCAGAAATGCTAGAGCCACAAATTCAGATTCCATTGTTGAACTGGTGATGCAAGTTTGCTTCTTGGATGCCCAAGAAATTGCACCTCTACCAAGTAGGAATACCCACCACTTGGTAGACGAATTGTCTTCATTGTTACTGATCCAACTTGCATCAGTGTAACCTTCCAACACTGATGGGTAACCAGTATATGAGAGGCTATAGTCCATAGTTCTCTTCAAATACTTCAAGTACACATTCTCTGAACCTTGCTAGTGATGAGCACTAGGATTACTAGTATACTGCTCAATTTTCCTTTGCACGAAACCAATATCAGGCCTTGTACAAGTCATGGCATACATCAGACCAATTACCTAGAATACTCAAGTTGAGATACAGCTTTGCCATGATTAGGCATCAGCTTCTCACAAGTATCCATAGGTGTACTCACTGGAGTACAATCAAAGTAATTGAATTTCCTCAGTACCTTCTCAATATAATGTGACTGAGAGATAGAAATTCTTTTACTTTCATGTTTAATCCTAATACCAAGGATAACATCAGCCTCCCCCATGTCTTTCATGGAGAACCTTGATGACAAAAATTCCTTTGTCAGGTCAACCTGATTTTGGTCAGTGCCAAAGATCAACATGTCATCAACATATAGACAAATGATGACTCCTTTACCAGATTCATCAAATTTGCTATATACACATTTGTCAGCTTGGTTAAGAACATAACCACTAGACAAAACCACTTCCTCAAACTTTTGATGCCATTGCTTAGGTGCATGTTTAAGTCCATAAAGAGACTTAATCAGTTTACACACCTTGTTTTCATTTCTAGGCATGATGAAGCCCGAGGTTGGTTCATATAAACCTCCTCTTCCAATTCACCATTCAAGAAAGCTGTTTTCACATCCATCTGATGAATAACCAGATTGTGAATAGATGCCATAGCAATAAGCAGTCTTATGGTATCGATAACGAGCCACAAGGGCATAAGTATCAAAATAGTCTATTCCTGACTTTTGTTTAAAGCCCCGAATGACTAGTCTAGCCTTGAACTTTTCAATAGTTCCATCTACCTTCATTTTCCTTTTGAAAATCCATTTGCAACCCAGAGGTTTGCAACCAGGAGGTAGATCAACCAACACCCAAGTGTTGTTGCCCATAATGGAATCCATCTCATCATTGATTGCTTCTTTCCGTAAAGCAATGTCATGGGACTTCATTGCTTATTCAAATGTTTTGGGGTCATCCTCAACAATGAAGCAATAGGAGTATTGGTCTGAGACCTCATCCCTAGTACCTTCAACTAAGTATAGTTGAAACTCAGGTCCAAATGACTTTGGAGTCCTGACCCGTTTGCTCTTCTCGAGCACAGGTTCAGTTGTGAACCACAACCTCATCGGACCACGATGGTTCATCATCGTGGGACCTCTAATACACCAGTGTCATGAGTTCCATTAGGAATCCTCTGACTTGGTCTAGGGACTGATGAGAATCTATTCTCATCAAAGTCTGCATCCCTTGATTCAATTATTGAGTTAACCGAAACATGTTCATTAGGTTCAATAACATAGAACCTAAAAGCCTTGGAATGCTCAGCATATCCAACAAAGATGCAGTCAATGCCTCTTTCACCCAAAGTCTTTTGCTTTGGATCATGGAGTCTTACAACAGCCCTACAACCCCAAACCTTGAGATAGTTCACAGTTGGGTTTCCTTTTAGTCCGAGTTCATAAGGGGTAACCTTGTTCCTTTGTTTGGAACCCTATTTAATAAATAGCAAGTGTTAACATAGCTTCACCCCAGTAACCCTTGACTCATCTGAATAGGACAACATGGAATTAACCATCTCCTTCAAAGACTGTTTTTCCTTTCAGAAATACCATTTTTGCCGAGGAGTATAGAGGCGAGTAGTTTCATGGATAATACCCACAGACTTAAAGTACTAAGTATCCATGTACTCACCTCCCCTATTAGTCCTTAATCTTTTGATCAAAGACCCAAGTTGTAATTCAACTTCAGTTTTAAACACTTTGAATTTACCTAATGCTTCATCCTTGGTATGTAACAGATATACATAACAAAATCTAGAAGCATCATCAATAAATGTCACAAAGTACTTCTTATTCCCCAAAGAAGAGTGGCATGCAAATCACACAGGTCACTGTGAATTAGCTCCAAGATCTTAGTCTCAATTAACTAACACCCGAAAGGGTTTCTTGGTTATCTTGGTCAACATGCAAGTTTTACACTTTTCAGTGTCCATGTCAAAAGCAGGGATTAAACCATCCCTAGACATATCTTGCATCCTTTTATAGTGAACATGACCAAGTCTAGCATGCCAAAGGTTAGAATCACTCTGATCAAATGTGGTCACAAAAGCTGAAATAACATTGCAAGTGGTAATATTAAGCCTGAACATTTGATTACATAAATAACCAAAACCAATAAAAACACCACATTTAGAAAGAACAAATTTATCAGATTCAATAACTTGTTTATATCCATGATTATTCAAAACACTACTTGAAACCAAGTTCTTCCTGATATCAGGAACATGAATAACATTAAACAAAGTTACAATCTTTCCTGAACTAAACCTAAGATCTACACAACCACGACCATGCACCAAGGCTGTTGACTCATTTCCCATGTGAAGAATAGAACCATCATTCAGTGACTCATAAGTCTTGAACCACTTCTATCTTTACACACATGAATCATTGCACCGAGTCAACCCACCACGCAACATCATCATCCTGCATATAAAAAGATTCAGATACATATGTAACATAATAAATCACGAAAAGACTTATTAAACATATTCGACCTTTCAAGTGAGTTGGTGAACCACCACTCCCTAAACCATTAGTGCCGATCCATTGGCTTTACCACCAACTTAACACCCTTAAATTCCTTTAATGTGACCAGTCTTGCCACATTTCCAACAAGTAGGTGTAGCCTTCTTGTTAGGATCTGCCCTTGTGTTGTCATGATATTTGCGTTTGCCTTTGTTGTCATTGTACCTGGTAGAGTTGTTATGCTCCACCATATTGACAACAGATGGTCCAGTAGCATTGCTACTCTTTGGCTTGTCATTATCCTGCACCTTGAGAGATTCCTCAAGGCGCAGATGACTGCCAACTCAACAGAGTTAACTCCTCCTTATTATGTTTCAAGGTATGCTTGAAATCTTTCCAAGAAGGAGGGAGTTTGTCAATAACACAAGAGACTGAAATAGCCTCATCCATGTGCATATTGTGTTGTGTAAACCTTCCAAGTATTCCAAGAAGTTCATTGTATTGTTCCATAACCGGTCTTGAATCAGTCATTTTGTAATTTGTGAAATTACTAACAAGGAACTTCTTACTTGATGCATCCTCAACCATATATTTGGCATCCAAGGAATCCCACAGTTCTTTGGAAGATTCAAAGTTCCGATAAATATCAAACAGAGAATCAGACATACCATTGAGAATAAGACCTCTGCATATGTAGTCATCATTCTCCCTTTTGCTCCTCCTCCTCATTTGCTCCACAAGTAGCATCATCACCATCATCAGGAATTGGTAGTCAAGACACATAGACCACACTCATGCTTGACAACAAGAAGTACATCTTCTTCTGCCACCTCCTAAAGTCCACCCCTTCAAACTTATCAAGCTTGGCAAAGTTTGAAGCCATGTGTTTCATTGCAGCAATTGCCATTGATTATCACAAAATAGTTTACTTTGATTGTTGGTGGTTATTCGTCCCAGCGGGGTTAAGACAATCAATGACGGTAGCAATACCACTAGGTGGTTACCGGATATCACTTGGAATCGTGTGATCACTTTCCAAAGTAAACTATTCGACCCTAATGCCTGGGTATCACGAATATCTACTTGGGATAAGACCAAATGTAGTTAGAGAATTAGGCACAATTCTATAACCCTTTCGCTTATAAGTATTTAGTGTTTTCTGTGTCTCCTTCATGCATGTTCAGATCTCCTATTTATAGGAGGTTACTCTTGAGCTATTCCAAAGGAATTATGAGTATTAATCGGCCCATTAATAGCCTCATAATTATCCCCATTATAGCCGTTAGTGGTTACATGACCAATTAAACGTGGTCATAAAGAAGTTGTAACTGCCATTTAGTAGTACTTTCCATAAGCAGTACTTTCCACTAGCGCGTACTTTCACTTACAGTTGAAATACAACTATCGCTGGAAACACTGCATCGGTACTTTCATAGCATCAAGTACTTTCACGTGCTATCAGTGGAAACACTGCCTATCATGGAAGCATTGCTTATCGTGGAAACCACAAAGCATTACTTTCCACAAGCATGACTTTCACCAACAGTACTTTCACCAAGCAGTACTTTCACCAGTACTACCAATACAAACCACTATAAGAGTCAGGGTGTTCATAGTCCTTATGGGTGTACACTCCGTACCTCCTAACCCATTACAAGGTGTGAACTAATCCCACAAGTGCACTAAATTTTCCAACAACGCTTTCCTACTTCTTTAGAAGACTTGTGATTTTAATATTTATTGCTTTGTTAATGTTTGAATATTATCTTTTTTCAGTTTCATTTTGATTTGTTTAGGTTTGAAAGTAAACATTACTCGTATTACATAAAACAGGTTACTAACTTACTATACATCGACAATCACAACTTGTCACATAAGGAACATCTGATCGTTTTAGAGTGTTTTATCGACTAAAGATAACTTGAGCTCATATATTATAACAAAGTTATCACTTATCAGTGGTCCAAAATTTAGATAAACGATGTCATTTTCACAAATAAAGTAGGCTTGAATCAACAACCATCAAAGTGACAAAAAAGTTAACTACATGCGTGTGATCAACGGGTTACAAAAATTACAAAAAACCTGACGAATTGTATGAATTATCAGATGGTCAGAATTAGAGATGCTAAACCTATATTTACCATCCTCTAAAATGACAATCGGATACATGATACTAAATGTCAAGTTGTATAAACCATCTACACCACAATATATAACCGATCAAAATTTGTTATCTTCAAACAAAGTGGGACAAAAAACTTGACGCAAATTTTGGAGAAAGATGTTCAAAACTCAAATGGCACAACACTCTAATCAAATTAATTTTTATTCGCTTTATACATTGTTTTTCCTTTGAAGCTATGAGATAATTAATGTAGTTCATAAAACAAACACATTGAGTAATATTTTGGCGAGTAAAAAAGAAAATTTAGGAGTAAATAAATTACTCAAGTGTAACTTTTACTAAGGCATTAAAAACAAGTAATATCTATTTTAAATTGTTGAAATTTAAATATAAACATTACACGATAGTATTACGTGCAACCGACTACTACAATAGTAACATTAGTGAATAAAAAGTAAAGACTCAAATCTAACTGTGGGTTTTAGGTCTTTCGGTTAGATGACTAGGTTAGTTGGCCAAAATATAATTGTGGGTTTTATGTCCATTAGGTTTAGAGTTTGAGATGCTTGTTCAATACCGCGAACACGTCACGTGCTAGTCTAATTTTGGTGCTCAGACGTAGCGGAATTATTGCTTAACTAGTGGCCATGTACCTACAAGTGTCCAATTTTGTCAGTTGTGGTTCACCAGGGACGACGAGGCTAAGTTATGAGTCATTCGGTTGAGTAGACAACCAGCGATGATGCACCGGCCGGACATAGTTTGATTTTCCAAGGTCCCGGTTTTATGGGCAGGGTCCACTATATTAGCGGATGGATAGTTGGTCCAAATCCATACACGGGGTTGGGCACGCTATCCATCCCTTAAGACTCCCTCATCCGAAAGTGGCGCAATTGCTAAAGCTTGGAGAAAAAAAAAAAAAAAAAAAAAACACTATTTTTTATGAATACGTCCACGGTACGTAGCAAGGTCTTCATAGCCTTCAAGGGCCGGTGGTGAAAGAGATTCAGATAGTCGGCAAGCTAAATAACCTGCAACACCTGCAACCTGCAAGATATCCGTCATGCTAATAATCTGCAAGATGCTGATATCCGTCATGCTAATAACCCGCAAGATGCTGATATATGAGCTGATGACATATTATAATAAAAGCATTAGTGGTCCAAAATTTGATAAAAGATATCATTTTCACACAAATGTTGGTTACATACATATTACAAAAAACCTAATAACTTGTATGAATAAGCCGCCTAGGTGTGTTACCTGGGCTAAATATAATTGTAAACCCATATATACCATCAGATATGACCATATGCGGCTGCATAATACTAATACCAAGTTGCATGAACTATTTACACCACAGTATATAACCAAGTGAAATTTGTTGTCTTCCAACGATGTGGGAAAAGGAGACATGTTTATCAAGCAAGAGGTCTTGGGTTCAAACCCCACTAATGACAAAATTGTTGGAATAATTATTTTACTCCCTTTACCCAAAAACGCCTGGGAAAAAAAGCTTGACACAAGTTTTAAACTTGCTCAAACTCATAAGACACAACACTCTCATCAAAATAATTTCTATTCGCTTTTATATATTATTGTTTTTCTTTAAAATCCATGAGAAAATTGATAACAAAGTCAACACTGATTAAAGTAGTGTTTGCAATTTTGCACCCCACATTGCTTTCATGAACCAACTTAAAATTAATCACTCGTCATTCTCATTTTCCGTTTGTTGAGGGGTATCAAAAATTTAATCAACGATCAACAAAGTTACAAAATATTTAATAGAATTAGCCACCATGATTATGCTAAAAAGTCGAGATTGTATGAGTAGTCGACGTTGGTCAACATAAAGATAGTATAATAAATGCCATCTATATGTAAAACCAAGTTCGACTACATAATACTAACATCAGGTTACGTGAACCATCTTCACCACAATATATAAACAATCAAAATTTGTTGTCTTCTATCAATGTGGGACAAAATAGTTTTGACAAAAGTTGCTTAAAAACACAACATTGCAATAAAATAATTTTTGTTTTCTCTTTAGACATTGTTATTCTTTTAAACGAATGAAACTTTCTTAAAACGAACTCAACTGCAGTTCATAAATACACCAAAACAAGAATGATATTAAAACGATTGTGAGAAAATATGTACATCTTTGAGTCTTTGAGATATTTAAGTTAAGGATCAAGAGTAGAGTAAAAAAATTGTTAGCGTAAAACCCACTATAAGAGGGACCGATGAACGATACATATAACATTAATGAACACATATGCCTACACATTTTTCGTTAAAGTTGAGCACGAGTACTCGTTGGTGCTATATATATTGCTCACGAGTGATGAGTGCCTCTTTAGCGTTTCCATCCATCCCCTTTGAGCGGAAACTTACGTGTGTTTATTCATTGAATCATTGCTTATATAGTTTTGTTCATACTTTGTAATGTTGTTTGAATCCTGATAATAATAGTGTAAAGAAAGATTTATTTGGTAAACTAGATTATCAATTTATATTTGGTGCAAAGATTATTACCTTTCTTTGGTTTAACATACATACAAATGGATGATATTATGATTACCTTTTATGCTCTTTGATACCAATTAATGAGGAAACCCGAATAGGTATACCTTCACAAAATGTTGATTTTGTTCCATACTCTAGAAACTAAACAAGGTTTTAACGATGGAAAGCCTATAAAGGTAACACAAGGTTAAGAAATCATAATCTCAACAGATTACTCCATCAAAGGTGGATAGAAGATGATATGTACGAGCTAAAGTGGTCGATCAATGACCGAATGACAAATATACTATCAACCTTGTTCTACGGTTGTTCTTATATATGTTTTCGAACAATAAATTGTTTGCAACTTGTTTTAAGAATCAACTGGGTTTGTTAAATATTGTTGACTAAGTTTGTTGGAGTTTATGTTATTCTATGAATATGGAAATCATAAGTAGTAACAACTTAAATAACAATGTTTTAAAAGTCCAAAATATATAATACAAGTAGACAATTATGACGTGTTGACAAAAAGTTAACTACATTATCAACGTAAAAAAAAGACTTGACAACTTGTATGAATTAGACGCCAGGAATACCAAGAAAGGTAAATCTATATTTACCATCCTCTATAATCCCAAGCTGCCACGTAATTAATGTCAAGTTGGGTAAACCATCTACACCACAGTATATAACCAATCAAAGTTTATTACCTTCAACCAATGCGGGAAAAAAAAGTTGAGACAAATTTTTGACAAAGATGCTCAAAACTCAAAAGGTGCAACACTCTAATCAAATAATTTTATTCTTTTATACATTGTATTTCCTTTAAAACTATGTGATAATTAATGTAGTTCAGAAAGAAATACATCGAGAGTATTATTTCAATAGTAAAAAGAAAACTATTTAGTGAAATAAATTACTCTCGTGTCGGTTTGATTCTCCTAATTAAGTCCGGCACTTATCACGGTGTATATCGTTAATAATCATTGGCCACCGGTACCAATCTCAATTTTTTCATTAGTAACAACGGCTGCTTATCAAGTGCCAGTGAGTACTAAGGAACATGAAATCGAGTTTTATGTGAAATCATTGTATGAGTTCAATAATAAATATCCTCTTGGAAGCGATGCATGAGCCGATATTCAGAAAACTATCGTGACAGAATATATACCAAAGCTCAGACAATATTTCTAATCTGAACGCAAGCAGTTAGTTGAAACTAAGCCGAGATTTTGTAACTACTTATTGCAACAAGCTTAACACTCAAGGAAAACATCATCAAGACTCAAGAGGTTAAAATATCCCCACCTTTCCTACTTATTCAGAAGACTTGTGATTTTAATATGTATTGCTCTGTTAACGTTTGAATATTCTCTTTCTTCAGTTTCATTTTGATTGGTTTAGGTTTGAAAGTAAACATTACACGCATTACATAAAACACGTTACTATACATCCACAATCACAACTTGTCACATAAGGAACATTTGATCATTTCAGAATGTGTTAGCGACTAAAGATAACTTGAGCTCATATATCATAACAAGGTTATCAGTGTTCCAAATTTTGATAAAAGATGTCATAAAGTAGGCTTGAATCAACAACCATCAAAGTGACAAAAAGTTAACTACATGCGTGTCATCAACGGTTACAAAAGTTACAAAAAACCTGACGACTTGTATGAATCATCTGCTGGTCATAATTAGAGATGCTAAACCTATATTTACCATCCTCTAAAATGACAATCGGATACATGATACTAAATGACAAGTTGCATTAACAATCTACACCACAATATATAACCGATCAAAAAAAATATCTTCAACCAATGTGGGACAAAAACTTGACACAAATTTCGGAAAAAGATGCTCAAAACTCAAAAGCCACAACACTCTAATCAAATTAATTTTTATTTGCTTTATACATCGTTTTCCATTTAAAACTATGAGATGATAAATGTAGTTTATAAAACAAACACATTGAGTAATATTTTGGGGAGTAAAAAAGAAAATTTAGGAGTAAATAAATTACTCAAGTGTAACTTTTACTAAGGCATTAAAAACAAGTAATATCTATTTTAAATTGTTGAAATTTAAATATAAACATTACACGATAGTATTACGTGCAACCGACTACTACAATAGTAACATTAGTGAATAAAAAGTAAAGACTCAAATCTAACTGTGGGTTTTAGGTCTTTCAGTTAGATGACTAGGTTAGTTGGCTTAAATATAATTGTGGGTTTTAGGTCCATTAGGTTTAGGGTTTGAGATGCTTGTTCAATACCGCGAACACGTCAGGTGCTAGTCTAATTTTGGTGCTCAGACGTGGCGGAATTACTGCTTAACTAGTGGCCATGTACCGCCAAGTGTCCTATTTTGTCAGTTGGGGTTCACCAGGGATGATGAGGCTAAGTTATGAGTGATCCAGTTGAGTAGACATCCAGCGATCCATCCATGTTTTATGGGCAGGGTCCACTATATTAGCGGATGGATAGTTGGTCCAAACCCATACACGGGCTTGGGCCCGCTATCCATCCCTTAAGATTCCCTCAGTCCGAGTGGCGCAATTGCTTAACCTTGAGAAAAAAACACTATTTTTTTATGAATACGTCCACGGTACGTAGCAAGGTCTTCATAGCCATCAAAGGGCCGGTGGTGAAAAAGATTCAGATAGCCGGCAAGCTAAATAACCTGCAACCTGCAAGATATCTGTCATGCTAATAACCTGCAAGATGCTGATATCCGTCCTGCTAATAACCCGCAAGATGCTGATATATGAGCTGATGACATATTATAATAAAAGCATTAGTGGTCCAAAATTTGATAAAAGATATCATTTTCACATAAATGTTGGTTACATACATATTACAAAAAACCTAATAACTTGTATGAATCAGACGCGCAGGTCTGTAACCGATGCTAAATATAATGGTAAACCCATATTTACCATCCGATACGACCATATGCGGCTGCATAATACTAATACCAAGTTGCATTAACTATCTACACCACGGTATATAACCAAGTGAAATTTGTTGTCTTCCACCGATGTGGGAAAAAAGCTTGACACAAGTTCTAAACTTGCTCAAAACTCGTAAGACACAACACTCTCATCAAATAATTTCTATTCGCTTTATACAATAATTGTTTTTCTTTAAAATCCATGAGAAAATTGATAACAAAGTCAACACTGATTAAAGTAGTGTTTGCAATTTAGCACCCCACATTGCTTTCTTGAACCAACTTAAAATTAATCACTCGTCATTCTCATTTTCCGTTTGTTGAGGGGTATCAAAAAATTAATCAACAATCACCAAAGTCACAAAATATTTAATAGAATTAGCCACCATGTTTATGCTAAAAAAGTTGACAGCTTGTATGAGTAGTCAAACATGGCTAACATGAAGATAGTATAATAATTACCATCACGAAATACCAAACTTGGCTACATAGCACTAACATCAGGTTACATGATCTTCACCATAACATATAAACAAGCAAAATTTGTTGTCTTCTATCAATGTGAGACAAAATAGTTTTGACAAAAGTTGCTTAAAAACACAACATTGCAATAAAATAATTTTTGTTTTCTCTTTAACACACTACTACAAAAAAAGCTAAATAGATCGGTTAAAAAGCCTCATATAGATCGGTAACCAACCACTCTATCTAAGGGTGATCTTTATGAGCAGATACATATATAGATCGGTTGAGAACTGATCTAACTAATACAATAAAAAGATCAGTTCATACCTAAGAACCGATCTATTAAGTCAATTTTCAAAATTAAAAAAAAAATAATCTATGCAGAAATCAGGATCTCTTTCATCTGCTGCAACGTATTTCAATTCAGTATCTACTTCTGATCCAGATGCGTCTCCTACCCTCCTCTGAAATTTTATAAAAAATAAATGATCCGATTGATTTTTAACATCAGATACGTAACAAATAAATGTTGGCAAACATCTAAACCAGAAAACAATAAATACTGCACATAATCTATACTGACCTCCCTTCCTCCGATCCCTTTGATTGTGTGCTCGCAATAAATTTCAAATATATATTCATTACTAGCAACTTTATCCATCTCACTTGTTCTCTGAAGCTTTCCAATGTATTCACAAACGGGTGCACCAGAAGGGATAAAATCTCTGGTCTTGACATCCCTATTCACATTAAAGGAAGGCAATAAGAAAACAAAATAAAAGCATTTTCTAGAATAATAATGATCTAAAACTGATTGTGGATTTAGTAAAACCTCAAGTTGATATTTTATCTTTCGTTGGGATATGTGATTGATGCAACCTGGTTCATATCCGCAGTTCGGACCACATTCGAAAACAACATCCTTGGCTTCAATCAATCTGGAAGCGACATATTTCGGAAGAGGAAGTCAATTACAACTAGTATTATAAGTAGTAGTAGAATCAGATGTCTCAAGCATAATTAGAGCTAGAAAGATTAATGTAGCATCCAATACTCCAACAGCTCAAACTGCTGAAAGAATGACTAGTAACACAATACTAACATGTCCTATTACCTATTTTGTAGTTTATGTTAGGGCTAATGTTTGTAAAATAGGTTACCTATAGTGAACATGTGCATATCTAAATTTCAAAAGTTTTGCTTGTTGCAACCAGCAATTGACACAACTCGTAAAAGTTAAAACACCTAACATTAGCATCAACCTTTCTACTTTACACATACACAGCCTTATCTAAAGGAAAGACTAAAAAAACAAAAGTTTACCACAATCATCATCATAGTCAGTATGCCAATACGGTGGCGACATTGAAGCAATCCCATTCTCCACCTGCTCAGATGACCGCCATTTTGCCAACGCCTCACTAGACGATCATTCTAGTACGCTTCTTCAATCGCCATCTCCTTGCAGCGTGTTCACCTTGACACCAAACAAACAATTTAGCACACAAAGTTAACAAAAACTATCTTTTTTAAACAAAAATTTAAAACTTTAGAATCCTTAGTAGTCACTCATACTGTACAAAAGAAGAAACCGAATATCATTCTTTAGCAATACCTACAAGTGGCAAATATATTCCCTAGCAACCTACTACTAAAGTTTGCAATCCGGCTGATTTACGAACCTCAAGTGATATATGTGATTCATATTATTATTACAAATGAAGAAACCAACCTCATCTATCATGTGCAAAATCATTTCTTATCAGCATACGCCAAACACCCCTTTGGTGAACAAACTATCCTAATAATATCTCAAGCATACCTAACCTACCCATAAACATGTTCCTTAATCGAACTCAACATATTATCATTCAATTCTTAATAAGACAAAACTATAGCAAAATCTTTAAAAAAATCAGCTATAAAAAAGAATTACAACATATATAAGCTTGATAATAAATTGATACCACTCACTGGATATGGTTTGTTCGGTGGCGGTTTTTGAGGGCTGTTTGAGCTTGATTAACTTCCATCTGTTTCAGTTAACAACAAAAAACAACACCATATATAGTTGAATACAATAGTAGTTTCACTTGAACCAATATCATGACAAGTTGCTAAGTGTAAAGACATTGTATAGCCAAAGAAAGTTTACTTTTAATTATAATACAAATCACAAAACCAATCAAATTGCTAAATAAATTTTTTTTAAAAAGTATTTACCTCTTCATAAAAGTCTCTATCAAGTAAAAACCGTCACAGCAAGTAAAGACAAGGGGAAAATGAATGCAAATAGATAATTAGAAGCTCCTGGTACTCCACCACGTGTCACCACCAACGAGCCTCTGTTTCTACGGGATATGAAACTGCCACGTGGCAGTGTTGTTGGTTGTTGGAGTGGTGAAAGTAGTGGTTGGAGACGGAGGAGGAGTGATGAGTTAGTGGCGGTTTGGTGATGGATCTGATTCCGGTGGTAACAGATCTGATGACGGCTGGTGGTGCTATAATGGCCAGTTAGGGTTTGGTAGTGGTGATTGAAAATTTTGGGGAAGATTGGTTTTGTGTGAAGATGGGGAAATGGTAAATAGGGTTTTGTGTGTCTAAATTTTGGGAAAGCGGGCAAATGAAAAGTTGTAATTTTGGTGAAGAGGCAAATGATCCCGCTAAAACTATTGGAGTTAAATAGATCGTTTATTTATTAATACCCGATGTATTAGAAATTCTTTTTACAGCTAGAAGTTAGTTAGATCGGTTTTGATGCAAATAACTGATCTATTTATTAAACTTCCCCCTCTTTTCTATTTGTTAGATCAGTTTTTAAAAAAACCACTCTATTTGAAGTGACCTATTTAAGCTTTTGTGTAGTAGTGACATTGTTATTCTTTTAAACAAATGAAATTTCTTAAAACGAACTCAACTGCAGTTCATAAATACACCAAAACAAGAATGATATTAAAACGCTTGTGAGAAAATATGTACATCATCAAATAAAGTCATTGTTTGAGTCTTTGAGATATTTAAGTTAAGGATCAAGAGTAAAGTAAAAAAATTGTTAGCGTAAAACCCACTATAAGAGGGACCGATGAACGATACATGTAACATTGATGAACACATATGCCTACACATTTTTCGTTAAAGTTGAACACGAGTACTCATTGGTGCTATATATATTGCTCACGAGTGATGAGTGCCTCTTTAGCGTTTCCATCCATCCCCTTTGAGCGGAAACTTATATGTGTTTATTCATTGTTCATATAGTTTTGTTCATACGTTGTATTGTTGTTTCAATCCTGATAATAATAGTGTAACCAATTTATATTTGGTGAAAAGATTGCAACCTTTCTTTGGTTTAGCATACATACACATGGATGATATCATGATTACCTTTTTATGCTTTATGTGATACCAGTTACTGAGGAATCCCGAATAGGCATACCTTCACAAAATGTTTATTTTGTTTCATACTCCAGAAAACCGAAGAAAGTTTTTAAACGATGGAAAGCCTATAAATGTAACACAAGGTTAAGAAATCACAATCTCAATAGATTACTCCATCAAAGGTGGATAGAAGATGATATGTACGAGCTAGAAGTAATCGATCAACGACTGAATGACAAATATACTATGAACCTTTTTCTACAGTTATTCTTATGTTTTCGAACAATAAATTGTTATTTGTTACTACTACTTATGATAAAGTTTGTTGGAGTTTATGTTATGCTATAAATTTGGAAATCATAAGTAGTAGTAACAAATAACAATGCTGGATCATTGTATTTTACCTATCACTTTTTGAGTAGTATGTATCATTGTTATGATATTACGTAGTAATAACTAAATTTTTGAATTTCTTTTATTTTATGTAATGATTGAAGTAATTTTTTTGTATCAAATCAAGTAATTTTTTAGAACCGATCACGTATTTTTGAAAATCGATACACGAAATAATCAAAATTTTAAAAGTTAGTTATTAAATAGCCTGATCTTAACAACGCTACGTATTATCAATGGGTTAAAAAAAAGAGTTGACAACACGTATGAATTAGCCGTGAAGATTTAGAAGGGATGCTAAATCACTATTTATCATCCTTTATAATCCAAGACGGCTAGATAATACTAAAGTCAAGTTGCATAAACCATCTGCACCATAATATATAACCAAGCAAAATTAGTTATCTTCAACCAATGTGGGACGAAAAGCTTGACACAAATTTTGAAAAAAGATGCTCAAATAACTTTTATTCGCTCTATACATGGTTTTTCCTTTAAAACTATGAGATAATTAAACGTAGTTCATAAAACAAACAAACTTATCGACAATAATATTTTAGCAAGTAGAAAATAATTTTTTTTGAGTAAAATAAATTACTCTAGTGTCGATTTTACTATACCATTAAAACAAGCTATATTTCAAATTTACAGCGTCCAGTCTTCTCACATGAACAACTCTATGTAGCGGTATCAAGAGTTAAAAGCAGAAAGGGATTGAAGGTACTTTGTTTTGACGAAGACGGTTCATACACCAATAAAACAACAAATTTAGTTTACAAAGAAGTTCTACGTAGGATTTGAAATTGTCATTTTTTTTATTTACATTTTTGTTCTTCAGATATTGTTCAAGCAAATTATAATATTTAAGTTGTTCACTTCTTTTTTTATTTTTTGTTCACAACTCTCTATATCACAAACTGTTTTTACTAATGATTAACGGATAGCTTCCTTACCCTTGGGGTTTTTGGGATTTCCTGCAATTTCCAAAATACATAATACACGGTTTTCAGATAAAACACAACTGAAAGATTGAATCTTATGAAAGTAGCCCGCCCATCGGGCGGGTTAAGCAACTAGTTAAAGTTATATTAGCCGTAATGACTATACTAAAAAACCCGACAACTTGTATTCATTAGCTGAATGTCGTTTTATTCCGGGTAAATCAATAGATACCGAGTAAATTTGACATGCGACTACATAGTACTAATATCAGGTTGCATGAACCATTTGTGCCGTAATATATAACCAAGCAACACTTATTGTCTACAACCCATGTGGGACTAAAAACTTCATATTAGTTTTAACAAAAGACGCTCAAAAACGCAGTCACATAATTTTTATTTTCTCTTTTATATATACGTTCTTTATCTTTTAATGGACCCCTTTTAATTAAACAAGTGTAAAAACGAACGAAAACGTGTAAAAATAGACGAAAACATGTAAAAACGGACTAAAACGGATGAAAACGTAAAAAAACGGACGAAAACGTGTATAAACGAATGAAAACGTAAGAAAACGAAAATTTAAGTTATTTACTAACGACCGTTAGTATAAAGGACTAACGATGCAATGAAAGTTTCTGATATTGTTCACAATTAGAAAGTTTTAATGACTATATCGGTAATAAAATAAGTTGGATTACTAGATGTGTATATTAGAGAAAGTAGGTTTATAATAAATATACTTAACCCGAAATTAAATCACATACTATAATAATGGGTAAAAATGAAATATTTTGAGTAAAATAGATCACTCTTGTGGCGGAAAAAAAAACGCGCTTCAAGCGATTAGGCAACAACTCCAGAAAATTGCAAAAAACATCCTTATCGTTACTTACCATTAAAGAGTTGATTTTGTGTAGCCAACTGTGGCATTTAAAGAGTTGATTTTGTGTTAAGCTTGATAGCTCTTTTTGTTATACAGTTGGCGTAACTAAACTGTGATGATAGATTAATGGGAAATTGTTGAAGGAAAGTTCTACACTAGGGTCCTCCTTGATGTAGATCTTGAGTCTCACGAGACTGAAACAAAGGTAACCCACGTTAGTCTCGTCTTGGAGTTTATCTCAAGACCAAGCTCCGGTGCAACAATAAGTTTGGTGTAAATATTAATGGGTGCGTGAATGTGAAAATAAATGAGTATAAGTAAAAAGGGGAAAAGAATTACCGATGCCTTGAGCATTGAATGATGTTGGGTATTTATAATACCCCAACTTGACCATCATGAGGAAGCGGGGAGCCGGTCAACGCCTAGGCTAGACCTCTAGGCTACTGTTCACGTATGAGGAAACATGACCTTGAGAAACCGAAACGACGGCGCATGTCTGGTTCTTGCCATTAACCGTTGGTTCGTAGTTATTACATGGGTGATGAGGGCTTTTGGTCTTTTCCGAGGTGTTTATTATTATTATTATATAACTGTTGACATGTGACCCGTGCCGGGCGAAGTTGTTTGGTGTTTCTCGAGTGAGTGTCGTCCAGTGCGACTCATCCGGACACATACACGAACAGAAAACTATTTGATTTCATTTAAGTGGTGCAGTTTCCATTCGGAAGCGAGTCGACATGATAAATTTAGGGCAAATGATTGAAAAAAGTACCATACTTGTCACAATTTCTTTTTGTGGGTAGCGAATAATTTTTTTTTGCTTTTGTGGGTATTTGTCTTTCAAATTTATCCTTTTTAGGGTATTTTTCTTTTAAATTTATCCTTTTTAGGGTATTTTGCGAAATTTTTGAACATTTTTGCCCCTCTTAGCTAATAGAAAATATTTTTTCCCGAAGGGGAAAATGTCACATAATACCCTAAAAATGATGAATTTGAAAGAAGAGTACCCACAAAAGCAAAAAAAAATGTTCGCTACCCACAAAAGAAAATGATGGTAAGTATGAAACTTTTTTTAATCATTTGCCCATAAATTTATTATTTTATTTATTTTTTATTTTTTTTAAGTGTTAGAACAAGTTTTCATGAGCTAAATATGTTTAGATAGGCATCTGAAACTTTTTTTTTTAAGTCCGGCACTTGTCACAGTGTATGTCGTTAATAATCTTGGGCAACAAGTACCAATCTCACATTTTTCAGTAGTAACAAAGGGTGCTTATCAATTGCCAAAGTAATATGAAATCGAGGTTTATGTGAAATCATCATATTAGTTCATTAAAAGATATCGTTTTGGAAGTGATGCACGAGCTGATATTGAGATTACTATCGTCGCAAAATATATACAAAAGCTCAAACAATATTGCCAATATGAACGCAAGCAGTTAGTTGTACTACGCCGAGATTTTGTAACTACTTTGTTAATGTTTAGTTATGTTTGTATATTATCTTTTTTTTTTTTTTTTTTTTTGTGATTTTATTATTTATTGCTTTGTTAATGTTTAGTTATGTTTGAATATTATCTTTTTTCAATTTCATTTTGATTGGTTTAGGTTTGAAAGTAAACATTACATAATGATTGTACTAAAAAACCCGACAACTTGTATTCATTAGCCGAATGCCGTTTTATTCCCGGTAACTCGATAGATACCAAGTAAATTTGGCATGCGACTACATAGTACTAATATCAGGTTGCATGAACCATTTGTGCCGTAATATATAACCAAGCAACACTTATTGTCTACGACCCATGTGGAACTAAAAACTTCATATTAGTTTTAACAAAAGATGCTCAAAAACGCAGTCACATAATTTTTATTTTCTCTTTTATATACACGTTCTTTATCTTTTAATGGACCCCTTTTTATTAAACCTAAGATTTATAAAAAAAAAAAAAAAAACAAAAAAAAACAAATGATGTTCGTAAAGACACTTGAACAAGAATGATATTGAAACGATTGTGAAAATATAAGTACATAATAAAGTCATTGTGTGAGATATTTGAGTTAACGATCAAGATTAAAATATATAAACTTGTTAGCATAAAACGCACTATACGAGGGGCTGGTGAACGATACATATAACATCGATGTACACATATGCCTACACATGTTTTTCGTAAAAGTTGAACACGAGTGCTCACTAGTGATATAAAATTTGTTCATACTTTGTATTGTTGTTTCAATCCTAATAATAATATTGTAAAGAAAGATTTATTTACTCTGAATGATTAAGAGACTCTGAATGAGAGTGTTTCTGAATGATAACATGATGTTTGACATGTGTCCTAAATGCATATTTTTATCGACTAAATTCACTATATAGGAAAACATTTTTTTAAAATCATTATCAGTTTTTTTTAAAAGTATTATCCATTTTGATATGTATATCTAAACTAATTGATAAAAGTCTATACGTTTAATTTGCACATTTTATATATACATCTGTGATTATTCGTGGGTTAATATTAGTTTTAATATTTGGTTGTATAATTTTAATAATATACGAATGCCTAAACTCGAAAAAGTTAAAAAGCAAAAAAAGAAAAAGAAGTGGATTATATTCGCAAAATGTTATATAAAATCATTATAATAAAGGAACTTCAAAGACCACTTAATCATTTTGCTTCTCAAAGATGTTGTTGTGCCATTAACCTCTTAGTAGAATGACTAAGCGGGATAAAATATATTATCAAACAACAATCAACTCTGACCAATTTAGCATTTGGCCCATTAAGAGGCTATCAAACAGCCCCTAGTCTGTAAACTAGATTATCAATTTATAATTGGTGCAAAGATTTTGTAACCTTTCTTTGGTTTAGCATACATAGAAATGGATTATATTCGCAAAATGTCGATTTTGTTTCAGAGTCCAGAAATCCGAACAAGGTTTTTAAAAAATTGAAAGCCTATAAAGGCAACACAAGGTCAAGACATCACAATCTCAACAAATTACTCCATCAAATGTGGATAGAAGATGATTTTTACGAGCTACAAGTGATCGATTAATGACCGAATGACAAATATACTATGAGCCTTGTTCTACGGTTGTTCTAATGTTTTAGAACAATAAATTGTTTGCAACTTGTTATAAGAATCAACTGGGTTTGTTAAATATTGCTGACTAAGAGCATTTACAATGCATCAAGTCTTTAAGACTTAATGCATTTAATGCTTGAAACATTTACTAACCAAAGCTTTGAGCAAAGACTTGAGCTTTACCAAGTCTTTGTATAAAAACTTTCCAAAAAGCTTTGGTTGCAATGCCAAAAACTCACTAAAAAGACTTTCTAGAATAGTAAAAAACTTTCTACCACTTTATGCATTGTGGATGCTCTAAGTTTGTTGGAGTTTATGTTATTCTATGAATTTGGAAATTATAAGTAGTAACAACTTAAATAACAATGTTTTAAGGGTCCAAAATATATAATACAAGTAGACAATTATGACATGTTGACAAAAAGTTAACTACATGCGTATTATCAACGGGTTAAAAAAAAGACTTGACAACTTGTATGAATTAGACGCCAGGAATACTAAGAAAGGTAAATCTATATTTACCATCCTCTATAATCCCAAGCGGTTACGTAATACTAATGTCAAGTTAGGTAAACCATCTACACCACAGTATATAACCAATCAAAGTTTATTACCTTCAACCAATGTGGGAAAAAAAAGTTGACACAAATTTTTGACAAAGATGCTCAAAACTCAAAAGGTGCAACACTCTAATCAAATAATTTTTATTCTCTTTATACATTGTATTTCCTTTAAAACTATGTGATAATTAATGTAGTTCATAAAAGAAATACATCGACAATATTATTTTAGCGAGTAAAAAAGAAAACTATTTAGTGAAATAAATTACTCTTGTGTCGGTTTGATTCTCCTAAGTCCAGCACTTGTCACGGTGTATATCGTTAATAATCATGGGCCAACAGTACCAATCTCAGATTTTTCATTAGTATCAAAGGGTGCTTATCAAGTACCAAGGAATATGGAATCGAGTTTTATGTGAAATCATCGTATGAATTCAATAATAAATATCCTCTTGGCTGGAAGTGATGCACGAGCCGATATTGAGAATACTATTGTCACAGAATATACACAAAAGCTCAGACAATATTGCCAATATGAACTCAAGCAGTTAGTTGATACTACACCGAGATTTCGTAACTACTTATTATTGCAACAAGCTTAGGAGTTTAGGAAAACATCATCAAAATGTTGGAATACACCCACGTTTTCGTAAGTTTTCAGAAGACTTGTGATTTTAATATTTATTGCTTTGCTAATGTTTAATTAGCTATAAACCTAGATTTAGTTAATCTATTTCAGTTAGTCAAATTAGCTGGTAAGCGAATGATCCTTTGGTACTAGTAATAAGCTCTTTTATCAAGTATTTATTGCTTATAATGAAAACGATAACAGCAAATGCAGAAGTGTGAAGAAATGTATAGCAATTAGTTTGTAGCTTAGTCATCGTTGGTCAAACAGTAGGATCTAAATAACAGATTTTCAGCAATTTTTATTTCTTCTTGTAAATAGGATGTAAAGTTACATAATTCAGTAATTGAGTTTAATCAATTCTCACCGTTTCAATGGTAAGCGAATGATCTTTTGGTAATAAATTCTGTTTTTATTGCTTGAAATGTAAATGATAACAACAAATGCACTTGTACCCATGAGCCCACTCCAAAGGTTAGCATCATCCTCTGAAGGTGCTAGTCTAATGTTGGTGCTCAGACATGGCGGAAGTACTGCTAAACTAGTGGCTAAGTACCGCCATGGATCCCAAATTTGTTAGTTGGGGTCCACTAGGGGCCAGGCTAAGTTAGTAGTGATTAAGTTGAGTGGATAAATAAGAACATTTGATTATTTTAGTATGTGTTATTTGTTTGAGCTCAGATATTAGAACAAAAGGATTAGTGGTCCAAAATTTGATAAAAGATATCATTTTAACAAAAACGTTGATCACATACGTATTACAAAAAGCTGATAACTTGTATGAATCATCCTTAAAGGTCTTACAGCATTGTAAACCTATATTTACCATGCCGTATGACCATCTACGGCTAAATCATACTAATATCAAATTGCATGAACCCTCTACACCACAGTATATAACCAAGTGAAACTTGTCGTCTTCCACCGATGTGGGAAAAAACTTGACACAAGCTTTGAACTTAGGGTGTGTTTTTTTTTAAGTCTTACTAGCCCTCTTACTCTTACCAGTAAGAGGAAGGCAAACGTTTTGCTTGTTTGTCTTTTTCTTTTAAGTCAGACCCAGTTAGACATATAACATCTTACTCAATAAGAGGTGGGAGACCTGTCTTACTACCCCTTACTCGATAAGAGATTAAAGACTTGTGTTAATATAATATATTTGATGGTTTATTAACTATGTTATCTATATGATAAAAAATCTTGTTTCATATTTACATAAGTTATTTATTATTGCATTGCTTTGGCTTAATAAACAAAATACAGAAACGAGCACATCATTCGGACATCGATTATACAAAAACAAACAACATTATTTCGTTCAGATTTAGACTTTCTAGCCACCTCTTACTGGTAAAATGTGAAGTCAGATTCAGACCAAAAACATCTTAATGAAACAAACACACCCTTAGTATTTGTGAAAAGGATATTATGTGTGAATTGAAGTAAATAAAATCGGATACTATAATAATGAGTTAAAACAAAATATTTGTGCATAAACCATCTACACCACAGTATATAACCAAGAAAAATTAGTCATCTTCAACCAATGTGGGACAAAAAATTGCCACAAATTAAAGTTTTGACGAAAGATGCAAAAAACTCAAAAGGAGCAACGCTTTAATCAATAATTTTTATTCGCTTTGGCCTTTGATAAATTAATATACTACGTAGTTCATAAAACAAACACACCGACAGTAATATTTTAGTGTCTCTTCTTTAAATGACTCGATGCCCATTCAGTAGCATCAACACGTACTGATGAATAAGTTGCGACTTAGACAAAACTCTACTCTAACAAAATTGACTTTTTGTTTAAGCTAAATGGTCTAGAAAGAGAAGGGTAGTATTTTAAAAGGGTAATTACCTGAAAATATATTATACTTGACATTTTTTGTTTTTGTTTGTAGCGACCCTCTTTTTTCTATTATAACACAAGCTTTTTGAATTCATGCTATTGTGTGTATTTTGTACACGTAAGATGACCATTTTCTCCTAATATTTTGTAACCAACAAATAGTAAAATGGTCATTTTACATGCACAAAATACACACAATAGCAGGAATTCAAAAAGTTTGTGTTATAATAGATTTCAACCAATTATCCCTATTTTTAATATAGTGTTTGCAACTTTGCATCCCACATTGCTTTCAGGAACCAAATGGCAGGGAACACCAACTATGAATTGGACTCCAAACTCTTGAAGAATGGTATCTTTCTTGACATTATAGGTCATTCCCTTTACGTTTCTTGAGTGGTCTCAAAGTTTCAAGATTTTAAGAATGGCTATTTGTGAATTTTGCAGTAAATTAATTAAGTAGTTACTACAAAATAGGTAGATTGCCCTTTATGAACTATTGAAAATAGCTGTTTTAAAATTTCTGCCGAAATTTGTCTTAATTGATTGGTTCTATGCTAAAATGTTTGGTAATGGGAAAGTTTATATTTCTGTTTAAAGAATGCAAAAATCGCGCATTAGATCACGGGTCAAAACAAGTAACTTTTTTAGTACATGTGGATCAACAACATTGACCCAAAGTATACTACTACGTGTTTCCCAATTGTGATGAATACTAGCCAACACTGATGGCTTCATGGTAGCTCGAGGCGACCTTGGCATGGAAAACTCGTCAATGATCAAGTCCACAAGACCAACTCGAGCTAAAGCAACAAATGTAGCCAATACTGTCCTCAATCAGACAGACTGTGTCATGCTCGGTGGAGAAACAACATGTGGTGCATACCCAGAAGTCGCGGTTCAAACCATGGTTAAGATATACATGCATGGAAGCCGCAAGCACCATTCATTATTCAGTTGTTTATAAGATGATAACTGCAAACGCTCCCGTACCCATGAGCCCACTTGAAAGTTTAGCATCGCCCAATGTCCGTACCGCGAATAAGTCACGTGCTAGTCTTATTTTGGTGCTGACACGTGACGGAAGTACTGCTAAACTAGTGGCTAAATACCGGTTTCCAGTTTTGTCAGTTGTGGTCCCAAAAGTTAAGAGTGATTCAGTTGAGTAGACAGCCAGCGACGAGGCACCAGCTAGACATAGTTTGATCTTCCGAGGTTTGGTCCCGGTTTTATGTGCAGGGTCCAATAAAGGTTCAAACACTCAGTCACTCTGACTGAAGAAGCACTTGATTTTGGTCTCCAACACGCGAAAACTAAAGGGTTGTAAGGAGGGTGATGCAGTTGTGGCTTTGCATCGTATCGGGCCTTCATCAGTTATCAAGATTGTGACCATCAAGTGATAGGTCGATGCTCGATTGAAAACTTTCCTATGAACCTTATTTTTTGGTTGTTTTTATGTTTTCGAACAATAAATTGTTTGCAACTTGTTTAAAGAATCAACTTGGTTTGTCATATGTTGTTTACTAAGTTTGTCCGAGTTGACTTATGCAATATTGCAATACATTTGGAAATAATAAGTAGCAACAATACTTGATTGTCTTACAAGAGGCAAAAACATGAATACATGACTAAAATGTATAAAAAAATGTACTAATAAAGTAGACAGAATTAAGATATGTTGAATTGCTTATGGCTTGTGCTATGCTATACACAATTGTGTATTAACTACTGATATATGTACACTGTTACATAAGAAATTCTGAAATTTGAATGTCATTTTCACAAAAAATGTTACTACATAAGAAATTCTGATATTTGAATGTTATTTTCACAAATAAAATAAAATTAAAAATAAAAAATAAAATAAGAAATTCTGAAATTTGAATGTCATTTTCACAAAAAGTGTTACATAAGAAATTCTGATATTTGAATGTTATTTTCACAAATAAAATAAAATTAAAAAAAATAAAAAATAAGAAAAAAAAATTAACGATTTGTATGATTTTGAAATGGGATAATCACACGAGGATGCTATCTATTTAGCAATTAGCATCCGGGTAAGACCATCCATTGCAACATAATACTATTATCAATTTACATAAACAATTCACACCACAAATATAAGCCAGTGATATTTCTTATCTTCAACCAATGTGGGATAAAATTTCATACAAGTTTTGACTAGTTGTTAAAGTGATATTTCTTGTATTCAACTAATGCGGAACAAAACTTCATACAAATTTTGACTAAGGTTGCTCAAAGGACACAACACACTAATGTTTGTGAAGTAAATAAAAAGCGGCACTACAATAACAAGTAATTGTTGGAATTATATAACATGACTAATCATAAATATAAACAATAAACATCAAAGTAAGTGCGGAAGCGTATAGGAACATATAATGAATAATTAATTAACTAAAGAATAAAGTATGCGTACCTTTCTTGATTCTAGCCGAACAAGAATCAAATCCACAAACTAGCAATTAGGATGAACCCTAATTAGGGTTTATAGGATTATAAGAATTACCCCTTACCGTTTTGTAATTCAATCCAAGATAATAACAAAAGTATGTTATTACTATGTTCTTGTACACACGTACTAAACCGAATTAAAGTAATGCTAGTTTTTATCAAACAAATAACTTGATGTGGAAAAGGTTTGAAGATCGACACCCTAAAGGGATGTACGATCGGTTTAAGAACAAAACACACACAAAACAATTTTAGGGTTTAAGCAATGTGCACAAGAGATGAAAAAATAAAACCCCTAGCCTTGTTTATATACCCAAGCAAACTTGGTGAACAAGTTGGTTTTTGTTTCCATGTTTCTCCTTATGGCCGATCGGTTCATGGTATCCATAGGGATTCCGGAACCTTCCCAACTATTGCAATTTAGTCCTTTTCCATAAACATTTAACGATTTGTTAATCCATTACATTAATTACTTAACGTCCGTTAGTTATTTCGTTTAATAAATAAATAAATACAACGTTTATATTTAATTATTTAACTTTAAATTCTCATACGTAAAGTGTGCAATCCCATAGTCTCGAGTTCGATCCTAACTCACGTCTACTAATTTATATCCATAAAACCAACAGCTCCCACTTGGATATATCTTAATAGAGTGATCACATTCGGTTAGCGTCTAGCAACACTTCGATGCCTCTAGTACAACTCGAGCAAGGCTTCTGGAAAACCTTTTAATGATTTCTCATTATTATTATCCTTTTGTTTCTAATACCATGTTAAATAAAGATATGGAATTAAGTCATTCTTTATTCAACCATTCTGTTTCTCGTTATTAGTGATTGAACAAGATTACCAAATCTTCTGAACATATTCAGGGGAGAACTTTGGGCATGGCCATGCAAACATCTTGTCAACCCTACGAGGGGCCCAGCAGTATTAAACTCCAAAATAAATTTGAAGGAACAAATTCTATCTTGACTACAAGAATAACCCATAAACTTTGCAACACTTCAGGAAACAACCCTTATGACTACCAGTTACGTATAGCGTTAAGTTGCTCCACAGAAGTGCACTACATTCATGACACTTATCTGGTATCTCAAGTCTGAGGATAACTATTCATAATTTACTTATAACAATATCCACAAAGTAAATTATGTAGTTGGGATAAGTCCTATATTCAATTCATTGAATATCATCTGAAATTGGTATGCATTCTCATCAATATACTTTCAAGTATATTCTACCACATCTCTCAGATTTGTCTTAGTTTAATGATACTCCCATATCATTAATTGACAACGGACGATTTAGAATAAATAAATTTATTCACGGATTAAACATGCAAATATAGGATACAATATATTATAAAATCAATCATACCAAGTATTTGATTTATTATAACAATTGTTTAACATCCCTTATCCAAATACCAAATAGATCAATGCATGAAAATTCCAGTTTGATGAATTATGCCTCAAGTAATGACAATCATACTTGTTGACAATGCATAAATCAACCAACTTGATCTATAGTAATTTTGAGAATACTTATTTCAAGAATTCAATTAATGAAGTCCTTGTATGTGTGCATTCAACAATCCACATAATAATTCATAAAGTGTGTGACATCCTCTTTCATCAATTTATGACAATTTAAACTTTCAAACATTTTAAAGTTTAAAGTATTCTTATTCTTTTAATGTATAATGCAACTGCGCTCTAAGTAGCACAACTAGCTCACATGGCCATTAACAAGGATGAAATCCTACCATGACTAGTATTGAGTGTCATCTCAATTAAACCAGCATCATTGTATACAAACAACAATGTGCTCATTAAAACTCCGTAAACTTTAATATCTTATTGTGTAATGTTTGATGCTTTCCTAACTTTCAAGTTTAAAGCTGATGACAATTTGCACAACATTTGACATATTGTTCATCCATAGAATCTAGGAGCAATTCCAGGCTGAGGATGTAATTCTTTTAGAATATTCATTACACAAGTTATCTAATAACTTTTAGTTAGATATCAATGTTGTCAAATCACTTCTTATGCAAGAATGATACAACAATTTTAATACACAACATGATGTACATGATGAATCTACATGTCAAACTTAGACTTCATTCACGTTCTATCTTGTCAAAAGATATTTATCCATTTCCCAAATGATATATCATGTTTTATTAGAATCATTTATTTTACTGCACATGTTTATTAATAATAAACATATATTCCAAGGTTGTATGTTTTAATTCTTAAATCTTATAAGTGAAGTTTCATTCCAATCTAAGACTTAACATTTAGCTTACAAGGAATGTTACTTCCTATATGTTATACAACATATAAGATTTAAAACCTTAACATAATACTCCCACTAGCTTTTAGGAATACTTAAAATTTATCTTATTTCAATTATAAATCGAAACTAGGATTTAATAATTAAACATAAGAATAATTTCATAGATGCATGCATTTATCCATTCATGAATTATTGCACTTCGTACACTTCCAAAGATTATATGAATTCAAAAAACCTTTCAATTACTTACCGTCCTCACTCAAGTAATTTCTCAAGAAAGAGTTTTGATATTCCATTGTCATATTTCATATTAATGAAAACAAGTATGACCATTATCATCTTTATATATTTAATGTGTTTAGAAAAGAATATTCAATCATAATTAATTGCTTAAATATGATTAATAATCTTGTCATAAAACATGCATTAAATATGTGTACAATATTGTCCATATGATTTCTACATAGAAATTCAAACCACTAGGGTTTTTCATCTCTTTGAAGAAACTCATTTCCATTTTCTAGTCTAACTATTAAGATTAACCAAATTTCCAAAATTGATTATCTTTATGGACAGCATCTTTAACATTCATAGTATGAGTAATTTACCCAATTCAATATTTGGTAATCCATCATAATGATTATCAGGTTTACTATAATCCTGTAACTCATATTTCTTCTCAGCATATAAATCAAATATCTGAGATATCCTTGCAGATCTATGAATGAAAATTCCATCATCTTGAGGTCTATCATTTTCATGTCTAACCTCATCATGATATTTACTAGTGTATTTAAGAAGATTATGTATCTTGTAATTTTATCTTTCAAGATAAAAAAAACTCCCACTTGCCTTTTGTAATATATAGACTATCTATATATACTTAGGAATAATAGCAAAACTACATGGTTCTATTTTTGGGACATTACAAATACATATTGATAATTCTTGACTTTTTAGTTTGTTAATAACCTATTCATAAGTAGTTTAACAAATTCAGAATCTTCAATTTTAAAACTTAATGTGATTCATCACATTCCATAATAAAATGGTGTTTTATTAATCTTCTAGGTTGGAGTCATATTGAGTATATTCAATCAATACTCAATTTCTAACCTTGTTACTTTTTAAGAAAGAAGTTATGGTTATCATGAATCAAACAAATCAAATAGAGTTTGATTCTCCTAACTGAACATACCATCAACTTGTGGTATTCATTAGAATTTTAATATTGTAAGACAATCTAACAATATATAAGATAAACATATTCATTTTGAATTTCCTATTTACCAACTAAGTCAACTTAATGGTATAATAGACTTTCCAAGCCAATTGCATGCTTTATAACACAAGTACCTTTTAACCAAGTCACTTCATATCCATGTCTCAACAAGAAACATAAACTGTTATAATCCCATTATACGTTATAAATCATTGATCACCTCAATGACTTCTTGTATATGTCTTAATTAAAAAACATAACAAGTTAACGTCTTACTTTATTATAAGTCTTAAAAGACTTTATGTTTATATCTTTACAATGAATCATAAACATGTTTAACTAAAGTAATTATGAACACAACTCTTGGTTTCAATTAAAATTTCAAGTTAATTTATTTACTTCACAATAATGTAGGACTACATTATTTTTCATTTATGTCATTCCAAAATACATAAATAAACAAATTGAAGTAGTATTAGATTAGTTCATTTATGTCATTCTAATAATACATAAATATTTAATTTAAAGTAATCTTATATATCATTTTGACACATGTTCTAAATACTTGTCTAATTTAGAAACTGCAAATATATCCATGCAAGATCTCACTTTACATAGAGATTTACTTTGTTGTTGCAATCTCGCCAAGTTCTCACATGACGTAAATTGTAACACCAAGTGTTTCTTGAATTAGATATATTAGAACGTTAGTCTCTTACCTTGCAGTCAAGAGAATCCTTTAAATCATATACTTATTTGTTGTACCTTGCACACAATATAGATTTCTCCCACTTGTGCATGGAACAACATCATGTAGCAGATAAACAACACGACATATGTTTGTTTATGTGACTAATATGATTGTGTCATTGATATTAGCATAACTAGTAGATGTAGAACCACTTCATTGTCTAATAAGGAAACGTACATGACTATCCTTGAAAACATAAGTGTCTACAAGTGGAAAGTAATTATCGTAAGACATTCTAGAGATAATCTGAGTTACTACCAAGATGACAAAGCTTGTAACTCCCACTGAATAAGAGATCATTACATTAATTCCTTATTCAGTAATAAGAACAAAATACTCCCACTGGATTTGACAACATTGTAAGTGTTTCATTAACCAGTGAAAGAAAATAGTGGATTATTTACTTCCTACACCTTTGAGAAAGTCCATACATAACAATTACAAATGTACTTAAAAGAATGTATTCTACTATGTAGATGATGAATTTATCCATCAATGCTATTAACTCGAAAAATTGGGCATGCAATTTCTTTCTTAATAGTTCTACTATTCTAACAATTGTAAGTAGTACTTTTAAATGGTCAAAACAAAACAACTACATAAAATATGCTAGTTTGTCTTTTACCAATTATGCAGTAATTAGTCTAGCTTCTAATTTAATAACTCAGAAATATGCAATTTTCTTAACTATTAAAATTTGCTTACGAGTTATGTATTTAGAATTTAGACAATTCTAATTGTCCTATCATACCTTTCTTCATTCATGAAAAGGAATAGGATTGAATCTCACTCTTTCTTAGAAAAGAGGACTAGGTTTATTCTTTTAGCAAAATTGACTCTACCAAAAAAACCCTTACAGGTGTAGATCAATTTACCAATACAAAATAACCTACGTTTACGGTTTAATGTTGCATTAATACATTTAAAGAATTAGCAAAATTCAATTTTAGTATTTTCGATAATTAAACTTTTCAAGAAAATAAAATACCCAAGGTAATATTCATATAACCATAGAATTTTCTCGAAAACTAGGATCCAAATTATCATAGGTTCATTACATCAGTTGATCTGCTAGCAACGAACGCATATAATAAGGTAATCTGTCGAACATTAATTGGCAAACAATTTCCAACTCCTAGATCATTATGGGATTTATATTTTCCAACGCTATTGCAAATATAAACATGTTTTATTCCATCTTATGCCATTGAGTCCAAGATCTCACTTCCTACTCAACTTCAGTGTCTAACTTAAAGAACTGCAAATATGTCCATGTAAGGTCTCACTTAACATAGAGATTTACCTCTCCATCACAATCTAGCCAAGTACTCTCATGACTTAAATTGCAACTTCAAGTGTTCCTTTTAATTAGATGGCATATACCTTAATTTAAAAGGGTACTAGTTTTGATTTTATGTGGTCAAATCAAATATGTACAAAGATGTCATGCATTCATCTTGTAGCATAATTTTAATAAAAAACTTTTTATTACCAATTCATAAAGATCAAATTATCAAAGTTTTGATTGAGGTATTGGGTTCACCAATCAAGGAATTTAGTGTTAATTATCATCCATTATACCGTACTTTTGCATAAGTGTAAACACTTAGTGTTTCGGATAATTACCACCGAAGTGGCGCATGGAATTAAAACTAATTCGCCCTTAAGATGAGTTTGCACATTTTATGGCTTACTAAGTAGCTCCATTCGAACTTACAGGGGGCAGAGGACCAGGTAAGCGCAAAGCATAACCTTAGACATCCTTTCAGTGTGACTGTGCGCACTTCTTTATTAACCCCTTTATAGTTCATTCTAGTGGGTGAGCCGTTCAGACCATTTGTACCAAAGTCACCAATCAATTAAACTATTGAAAACTTAACTCTTCCAAAACAAATCAAATTTCACCATTGTTTAGTCCGTATTATTTTTCTATTCAAAATTACCCTTTGCTTAAAACTGTCTAACATAATAAACAAACAAGTAATAAAAATAAAAAAATAAATTACTAAAAAAAAACAATGCACACATAATAAACAATTTATACGTGTAAACAAGTAGCCACATGCAACTTATTCGATAAAACCCTATTAATAATCAATGTCTAGGTTAAATTAACGTATATATTAATTAGGGCTTTCACTCTCTCAATTGAAAGTGAGCCACATACATCGACGAATCGATTGCGTAAACCCATAATTAATGATATACCAAATTGCACATAATTGATTCATTAATGTATATAATTGGAGTTTTCCCCAATTCAAGATTTATCATAAATATACATGTGTATAAAACTTAACAATTAATCCAATCTTAACAATTAAATAATAATACAAGCAACTATCCATGACAAACATGCATGTATCATCATGGATATAACATAACAATTATTCAATTAAGTCACAAGATCGCATACAATTCCATGTCACATAACACTTTATTCATGAATTTATCACGTAACAAATATATTAAATCTAGGTTTCGATATAGATAACATAACAATTAATATAAACCCTAAAAAAATTTAAGAAAATCGATTAAAAAAATTTAGGGTTTCCACCCATAAAAAATTTTCGATCCATAATAGATTTTTTAAAAACAAATTAGGGCAAAAGCCCTAACCCTAAAATTAGGGTTTATATAATCATAACCAAAACCCTAGAATAAATCATATCAAACACAATACAATATCCGTTTTTTACGTGTTTAGTAATTAATTACTCATTAAAACCAATGACTCGTGATGCCACTGTTGGAATTATATAACATGACTAATCATAAATATAAACAATAAACATCAAAGTAAGTGCGGAAGCGTATAGGAACATATAATGAATAATTAATTAACTAAAGAATAAAGTATGCGTACCTTTCTTGATTCTAGCCGAACAAGAATCAAATCCACAAACTAGCAATTAGGATGAACCCTAATTAGGGTTTATAGGATTATAAGAATTACCCCTTACCGTTTTGTAATTCAATCCAAGATAATAACAAAAGTATGTTATTACTATGTTCTTGTACACACGTACTAAACCGAATTAAAGTAATGCTAGTTTTTATCAAACAAATAACTTGATGTGGAAAAGGTTTGAAGATCGACACCCTAAAGGGATGTACGATCGGTTTAAGAACAAAACACACACAAAACAATTTTAGGGTTTAAGCAATGTGCACAAGAGATGAAAAAATAAAACCCCTAGCCTTGTTTATATACCCAAGCAAACTTGGTGAACAAGTTGGTTTTTGTTTCCATGTTTCTCCTTATGGCCGATCGGTTCATGGTATCCATAGGGATTCCGGAACCTTCCCAACTATTGCAATTTAGTCCTTTTCCATAAACATTTAACGACCGTTAATCCATTACATTAATTACTTAACGTCCGTTAGTTATTTCGTTTAATAAATAAATAAATACAACGTTTATATTTAATTATTTAACTTTAAATTCTCATACGTAAAGTGTGCAATCCCATAGTCTCGAGTTCGATCCTAACTCACGTCTACTAATTTATATCCATAAAACCAACAGTAATTATGTATGAGCTTTATGTAAAATAAATGGCTTTGTAAACAAGCTGATTTGGTTGTGGTGTTGCATCGTATCGGGACTTGATCGATCTGTTATCAAGATTGTGATTGTCAAGTGATGATCACTGATGAGCTTCACGATCATTGTTATTCTACGGCTTATTATAACATAAAAAACATATATAAGCCGAAAAGATTCAAAATAAGCCACAAAAAACGAGCTTATGAAACATAAGCCCAAAATCAAAGAAGTTATAAACCGGCTATATAAACCGAAACAAACACCCTCTTAATAGCCAAATCATGTTACATAGTGAATACCCTAGTTATAATACTTGCACCCGCCATTTTCGTTTATATTCACATGCAAATTGACATTTTCCTTTCCATAGGATTATTGATCTGGTCCCGACGGTCAAGTTTTATCACACAAGCTGACCACTTGTGAATGGTCAACCGTAACAAACTTCAAACAGTCTAGAACCAATTCAATGAAGATCAAGAGGAGTTTAGTGTTTCCCCAGGTCGTTAAGTCCCAACGAGTTGTGCACTGAATCACCAAACGTATAGCGATCGGGTGAATTTGAACGGGAAGAGGGTTATGATAGATACTAAATGACAAAGGAAATTAAAAAGCTAAATTATATTAAATAAACGCTATCACTATTTTTTAAAATGATGTTTTTGATTTTTCTTTTATAAAATTAAATTAAAAACTACGTAACGTACAAAAGAAAATGTGAAACTGAAGCAATATTAATCCTAAAAATATAAAAATGACATTTTTACAAACCTAATGATAAGAGAAAATTTTTAGAAAAATAAAATTGTTTTTATGACTATTTATTTAATTATTATTAATTAAAAACTATTTTTACCAATTTAATAATACCCTAAAATATAAGAAAATATGAAATAAAGCTAGAAAAATGAAATTATGACTTAGAAAAATCTAAAATAACTAAAGAGAATTTTCAGAACTAATTTTATATTTTTCTAATTATTTTTCTATTTTCTATGAATTAAAAACTATTTAAAACTAATTAAATTGCTAAAAATTACAAATTTAACTAAGAAAAATATGAAAAAATTATTTTTTTGCTTTTTATATTTATCTTAACCTAGGAAAAATGAAAACTTATTTTTTTTTAAGCTTTTCTGATTTAATTGCAATAAAAGCTAATTTAAAAGTCCTAAAAACTGATTAAATGAGGAAAAATATCAAACAGTGCAGTTCATTGAAAATTTGGAAAAATTTTTCCATTTGCTCTTTGGTTTTGTCTTTGAGCTTCTCATCATGCATTCTTGATGGGTAAGGAAGCTGACTAGACTTTTGAGCCGGGATGGAAGTCATTTCTGGCTCAGAATTTGTCTTCGGAACCTCGGGTTCCGGACTTAAATCTTGGACTACCGAAGGTGGGACGTGTGCGGTACTTCGTGGGCTTGAGAAATGCACCTTGTCCGTTGTATCCTTGGTAACTTGACTAATTGCTCCCGGTGGAGGAGGCATTGGAGTCGAAGGTCCATTGTGCGTCTTACCACTACGAGTGGTGACGGCTTTCAACTCGGCATTTGGATTTGGAACTGTATTGCTTGGGAGTCCTCCAGAAGATGACGAAGCTTTGTTCATATTCATGTTCATGAAACTGCTCATCATATTCTTCAACTCATTTGTCTGCCGAGACATTGTGGTATCAATTTCCTTTTTTAGCTCAACTCTCATGTTATTGATCTGAGTTTGCATTGAACGTATGCTTGACTCAGTAATTTTCATGAAGTCATTTGGTAGGGGAACTTGAGAAGGTTGTTGATAACTTTGCTGATTTGGAGCTTGATATGGTTGGTTGAAATTGTTCCGGTTTTGATTGAAATTTTGAGAGTTATTGAAGTTTTGTCCTTGATTCGGAACAAAGCGATTTTGATTGCCATGGTTTTGCACAGGAGGAAAACCAGGTGGTGTCATACCGCTAGGTGCACGGTAGTGAGGATCAGCTTGTGGTCGGTATTGATTGTGGTTTACAGAAGCTACGGGAGCTTGGTAAAAGGAAGCATCGGTTGCTTGACAATCATAATACGCGTGTGGACCACTACAAGTTTCACACACCTTGTTTACGGCTTTGATTGGTTCCGGCTTATGAATTTCGCTTTTGATTTCCTTTACCTCTTTCATCATACAACGGATGACGTCCGTTAGAACGGCTAACGGAGCGGCTAACTCAGAAGAGTTACTGGATGAAGAAGCAGGAGTGTTTGGAATATTGACTTTGTTGCGAGAAATAGGAACTTTTGATTTTTGCTCGCAAATCTCAATCACATCTTTAGGCTTACGATTCAAGATATTGCTACCTGCGGCTGCGTTCAAAGAATCTTGATCGTTACCGTTCAACCCATTATAAAAGATATTGACTTGTTGAAGCTCCGTGAATTCATGATGGGGGCATTTCCTGAGGAGATCTTTGAATCTCTCCCATGCCTCTCCAAAGTTTTCATCGAAATTTTGACGAAATCCAGAAATTTCATTTTTTAGATTAGTCGTCTTTGATGGAGGAAAGAAATAATTGACAAACTTTTGAACAAGATCCTCCCAAGTTTCGATGGATCGAGGGGTTCTTTTTCCAGCCAAATTCGGGCTGCCCCTCAAGTGAGAATGGAAATAGCATCAACTTGATCACTTTTTGTGGCATATCTTTGAAATTGATCGTTGAGGTCAACTTGTTAAACCAACGGATGTGTGCATACGGGTCTTCTCGATCAAACCCGTGGAATTGATTCGTAGACACAAGTGTGATCAAATGTGTCTTCAATTCAAAGTGATCAGAATTGATTGCTGGTAAAATGATGGCATCTCCATAACCCTCGGTGGGTGCCTGGAGCATTTCCGCCATAGTTCGTTCGTCGCCATATTGTTGTTTGAAATAGTACGAATCTCGGGTTCGACTATTTGGGCAACACGTCTACGAGAACGTCTTCTAGGAATTTCTGCTAGATCACGCAAGGGACTCAATGATCTAGAAGAACGAGTGCGCATGCACTAGAGTTAACTCTAAGGAATCTCAGAGTTAAGGAAGGGAATTATGAAAAATGGGGAAAGAAGAATCTTTTTGAGTTTTATGGTTTTATATATATGTAGAAACAGAAGAAAAATATTTTTGTGTTTTATATGTTTTAAGATGTTTTTGGATTTTTTATAAGAAAATATATAGATATAGATGGTATAAACAAGGCGTGAATATTCAAATCACTAATCTGCTAAGCGTAAGATAATTAGCACAGCTCCCCGGCAGCGGCGCCAAAAATTTGATTTGGTCCCAGACGGTCAAGTTTTATCACACAAGCTGACCACTTGTGAATGGTCAACCGTAACAAACTTCAAACAGTCTAGAACCAATTCAATGAAGATCAAGAGGAGTTTAGTGTTTCCCAGTCGTTAAGTCCCAACGAGTTGTGCACTGAATCACCAAACGTATAGTGATCGGGTGAATTTGAACGGGAAGAGGGTTATGATAGATACTAAATGACAAAGGAAATTAAAAAGCTAAATTATATTAAATAAACGCTATCACTATTTTTTAAAATGATGTTTTTGATTTTTCTTTTATAAAATTAAATTAAAAACTACGTAACGTACAAAAGAAAATGTGAAACTGAACCAATATTAATCTTAAAAATATGAAAATGACATTTTTACAAACCTAATGATAAGAGAAAATTTTTAGAAAAAGAAAATTGTTTTTATGACTATTTATTTAATTATTATTAATTAAAAACTATTTTTACCAATTTAATAATACCCTAAAATATAAGAAAATATGAAATAAAGCTAGAAAAATGAAATTATGACTTAGAAAAATCTAAAATAACTAAAGAGAATTTTCAGAACTTATTTTATATTTTTCGGATTATTTTTCTATTTTCTATGAATTAAAAACTATTTAAAACTAATTAAATTGCTAAAAATTACAAATTTAACTAAGAAAAATCTGGAAAAGTTATTTTTTTGCTTTTTATATTTATCTTAACCTAGGAAAAATGAAAACTTATTTTTTTTTAAACTTTTCTGATTTAATTGCAATAAAAGCTAATTTAAAAGTCCTAAAAACTGATTAAATGAGGAAAAATATCAAACAGTGCTGGAAAAATATGAAAAATTCAGGAAAAGTCTAAATTAATATTATGATTCTATGAAAAATATAAAAACAATAGCTTATGTGTGAGAATATGAAGCTGCAGTGAAGAGTGCTTATAAATAAGCACTCAAAATAAGCTAAAGTTACCAAATGAGCACCAAATTGTCACAGAAGCTATAATATGCTACAACTACTCAAAAGCAACTAATTACAACTAGCCTAAACCTTTTAAGTGCTAACTGCCATGATTTGATGTTTTAAAAACTCAAGTGCCCACAACAGTTTTCTGTCTACTTTGAAGCTTAAGCACAAGGTTATTGAAAAAGCTTATGTGAAAAACAAAACTGAAGACCTCAAGTCCACCAGCTTAACTACCTCTAAACCAAGTTTCAGACCCTAAGGATCTAAAACCAAACCTATGCAAGGTCTGCAAGGTGCCTGTCTCACACTCAGTGTATGCTGAGTGTGCACAGGGCACTTTGCAGCTTATTAAGCAGCTTATTTGGAGCTTATAAGGACTTACAAAAAATTTCCAAAAATCGCTTTTCAATTCTTGACCAACTGAAGTTTTTAAACCCAAAGTTTCACTTACTTTGAACCAAAATTGAAACTATGAAAAATCATCAAAGGTTGGGTAAAAACTGGTTTTTTACATTTTGACTTTTAACTCAGAAATGGAAAGTTGACTTTAATGAGATTTGCAACCAATTTAATGAACTGAATTTGATGTTTTATGGTAAACTAAGACTAATGCAAGCTATTCTAATGATTTCTTAACACAGGTCAAGCTTTTGATCTATGAAAATCCCAACAGACATGAAATTAGGACAGATTCATGGTGATTTTGACTTAAAGCTTATGTAGAAGCAAAGTGATGACTAAAATGATTCAAGTGACCTTTATTAAGACTGAGTATGCAGATGTCAAGTGCAAACCAAGGCTCAATTTCAAATAAGCCCACTGATCCAAACAGCTTCTATACAACTGTTTAGCTAATGATTCTACCTAAATGACTAATCTAGCTTGTGCTACTACTGAAACTGAATCATTCTAACCTAATAACAGTTAAATGAGCAGATCTACACTAAGGTTAACAACAAATTTAGACAGATATAGATTATGCAAAAATATACTATTATTGAAAACAGGTGAAGTACTCACAAGCAGTCCAGCTTATTAGCAACTTATACCATAGCCATAACTATACTAACTGAAGCTATTCCAACCCAAATCAAGCTCTGCAACACCCCATTCCATAACCAAGTCCAAATGAGCTTTTCAGTTGACTTTTGTTGACCAAACATGAATATTGCTTGCACTTGAGTTATAAGCTTACCAAAAGCTATAAATAGCTTAAATAAGCTTATTTGAATTTAAAAATAAGCTACTAAAAGCTTGAATATAAGAGCTTGAAACTGAATTTTATAACAGTGGATATAAAAACATGAAACTTAAATGAAACCTTGAATTAATACTTGAAATGAGTTACAATAGACTAAATAGCTTAGGTTCAATACAAGAAAGCTTAAGATTACAATTTTAGAAACTGATTAAGACCATTTAATTAAAAACGACATACATGAAATTTAAAACTAAAAGACTACTCCCTTTTGCTTCTCTTTCTTCTCTTTTTATACAAAAGTCCTCCCACTTGACCTCTTAGCAAATCCCACTTGAATCCTGGACCATTGGATGAGTTGAGAAGATATTTGCCATTGATGAGATTTTTGGCGCCAAAATGGTTTTAACAGCTGGGGGGTTGAGTGCAAAGGGGGGGAAGCATTTAATGCTTTTGTTGTTTGGTGGAGGTGGAGGGGACATGGAGAGTGGGAGTTGAGCTGGAAGGATGGGTGGATTGAGTGTTGCAGGCAAGCGTGTAAGGGAGAAGGACTTTGGCGGGAGTGGGTGGTTGACTGGGAAGTTTGACTTGGGTGTATTATAGGCAGGGGGTCAAAAAAGGGGGGTTCAATGGTTTGGCAGGGGTCCAAAGGTTATTGGCAGGGGTCAAGGGTGCAAAGGGTTTGATATTAAAAGCAAGGACCATTTTGCAATTTCTGAAAGTTGGAGGACCAAATCTGCCATTTTCCAAAGTTGTTCCAAGGGACCAATTATGACAAGTTTCAATAGTACAAGGACCATAATAGACATTTTTAAACTTCCAAGGACTATTTTTGCCAATTTTGAAACTTGAAGGACCAAACTTGTAATTTCTCAAAACTTTTGACATTTTTCACCAAAGGACTAATTTTGACAACTTATGATTTTAAAAGGACCTTCGGTGACTTTTCTTTTGAAATAAGTGCTCAGGGACTATTTCTGACAACTTTTGAAACTTGGGGGACTAAAACTGCCAATTATGCAAACTTAGCTCATTTTTCATCTGATCTTAAACATTTTGCATCTGAAACATATAAAATGCAATTTTGAGATATTTTCAGTATTTTGATGCATTTCTGAGCGTTTTTAAATGTTTTGCAGTTCAGATTTGACCAAAAATGATGAGTATTTATACACTCATCAATCCCCCACACTAAACTATTGCTAGTCCCTAGCAATCTTTTGAGAAAAACTTAATTGATTTGAATCTCTTTACCAAAAGCCATTACTTCTGGACTAGCCAAATGTTTTAGTTCAAGTAAGAACCTTGGTACACTGATAACCAAATGATTTTGAGCAAACCACCAGCTTCCAACGGATTTGATTTGTCTTTACCAGAAGCTGTTTGCTTCTGGACTAGACAACTCTTACATAATATATACTATCTTTGGTGAGTCGATTACCAATTATGGTTTTCCAACTGCCTTTACCACAAGCCATAAACTTGCGGGCTAGCCAACTCTTCACTTTTAAGGATATGGTGAGCTGAATACCATACAATTTTGGGCAAATTGCAAGCCGTCAACGGATTTGAGATATCTTTACCAAGAGCCGTTTGCTCCTGGATTAGCCAATCCTTTTGTTTATTAGACATGGCGGACTGATAACCAATTGAGTAAGTGTAAAACACTTACTCCAAAAAAAAATTTTGGCCAAAAATGGGGGAATTGGGTGGTATAATTACATGATAAAATTCGTGAGAATTCCCCCCCACACTAGAAATGAATATTGCCCTCAATATTCAAAGTACCGGCGGTTATGCCGAAACATAGAACGTAAAAGAGAAATACTACGGCCATTATTTTGAAAGATTTTTTTTTTTTTTTTTTTGAAAACTTATATACAACAGCGGGGGGCAACTTCCCCACACTAGGGTGGTAGAAAATAGAAAGAAGTCAGAAATACGGGTGAAAACCCATATAGTGTGCTACTGTTTTTGATTCCCGAGTCGCTAGCTTGACTCGACCCCGTATTCATTGGTTCATGGGGAAAGCAATGTGGAAAACCAATCTCGATCGAACTTTCGTTCACAGTGTTAATAAACATATGAACATCAGAAAGTTCCACACCGACGAGATACAACCGCGGTATTGTTAATAGTAGAAACTATAAAGGATGATACCGGGGTCAAAGATGGTGTCCTCATTCCCGAAAGAGAAAAGGGAAAGAGCAACCACACCATCTGTGAAGAATGGAATAAAGATGTGCATGAGAATGCATGTCCATTCCTCATCAGTAAGAAGCAAATCACCATTTTTGACATTTTTAAGCTTAAACTTGAAGCTTATATGGTGATTGTCAATAAGATGTCCGGGAGGGAGGGTAGGAAACGGTTCTTCAATCAACAGATTTTCCAGAAAAAGGATGTCTCCCTCCGAATCAAAGTAAGTATTATCAATTCCTGTTGGAATTGACTCATCACTAAGAAAGGCATCGACTTCATTCCAAAAGTTGTCATCTTCCTCATCAGGAGTGAGGGAAGGGATAGAAAAGTCGGGAATAATAAGACTAGGAGATGATGGATCATTTTTGAGCAATTCTTTAATGGGAAGAATGTCTCCCATTGGATCACAAACATCATCATCCAATTCAGATGAAACTGAAGAGAGTTTGGTTTCATTCACAGAGTTAACAAACTCGATACGATAAACTGATTCCGGAGGTGGGACAAGTGGTGTGCTCTTAGAGCTAGCAATTTCCACCACTTCCGATAAAGTCTCCGATTCTAGATCATCATCATCAAGAACACTCTTGACTTCCCTGGTACAACTTTCAAACCATTTGTTTGAACCAGGGTTGATTTTCAAAGCTTTTAGCTCAGCACGTTTTTGGTGACTCCTCTTAACCGTGAAATTTGAGAGTGTTGCATTGATTCTTTCAGATTTTTGATCAATTGTGGCAACACTCTGTTTGGATAGAGGTTTGGAGTTTTGGTTGATATTAAACGTGAGTTCTTCGTTGTCGACCCGTATGGTCAACTCTTCAGCAAATACATCAATCAGAGCACGACTCGTTCTCAAGAAAGCTCTCCCTAAGATGAGGGGAACTCTAGGATCTGCATCAAAGTCTACTACAACAAAGTCAGTAGGAAAGTGAAACTTTCCCACTTTCACCACGACATCCTCGGCTATCCCAAGTGGACGAGTTATGGTACGGTCCGCTAGCTCGAGTGTCATACAAGTGGATGTAAGTTTAGGAAGAGACAGTTTCTTCCATACTGAGAGTGGCATGAGGTTAATGCTAGCGCCAAGATCGGCCAAGGCGGAGCATTGAACCATCCCCAAGAAATCACACGGGATTAAAAATCTGCCGGGGTCTTCAAGCTTTTTGGGAAGCTTCTTGAGAAGGACCGCTGAGCATTGCTCATTGAGAGGGGTTTTAGCCATCTCAGATAACTTATCTTTGTTGCTCAGTAAGCCTTTGAGCGTGGATGCAAATTTGGGCATTAGAACGAGAGCATCAACGAAGCTTATATCAAAGTGCAGTTCATTGAAAATTTGGAAAAATTTTTCCATTTGCTCTTTGGTTTTGTCTTTGAGCTTCTCATCATGCATTCTTGATGGGTAAGGAAGCTGACTAGACTTTTGAGCCGGGATGGAAGTCATTTCTGGCTCAGAATTTGTCTTCGGAACCTCGGGTTCCGGACTTAAAGCTTGGACTACCGAAGGTGGGACGTGTGCGGTACTTCGTGGGCTTGAGAAATGCACCTTGTCCGTTGTATCCTTGGTAACTTGACTCATTGCTCCTGGTGGAGGAGGCATTGGAGTCGAAGGTCCATTGTGCGTCTTACCACTACGAGTGGTGACGGCTTTCAACTCGGCATTTGGATTTGGAACTGTATTGCTTGGGAGTCCTCCAGAAGATGACGAAGCTTTGTTCATATTCATGTTCATGAAACTGCTCATCATATTCTTCAACTCATTTGTCTGCCGAGACATTGTGGTATCAATTTCCTTTTTTAGCTCAACTCTCATGTTATTGATCTGAGTTTGCATTGAACGTATGCTTGACTCAGTAATTTTCATGAAGTCATTTGGTAGGGGAACTTGAGAAGGTTGTTGATAACTTTGCTGATTTGGAGCTTGATATGGTTGGTTGAAATTGTTCCGGTTTTGATTGAAATTTTGAGAGTTATTGAAGTTTTGTCCTTGATTCGGAACAAAGCGATTTTGATTGCCATGGTTTTGCACAGGAGGAAAACCAGGTGGTGTCATACCGCTAGGTGCACGGTAGTGAGGATCAGCTTGTGGTCGGTATTGATTGTGGTTTACAGAAGCTACGGGAGCTTGGTAAAAGGAAGCATCGGTTGCTTGACAATCATAATACGCGTGTGGACCACTACAAGTTTCACACACCTTGTTTACGGCTTTGATTGGTTCCGGCTTATGAATTTCGCTTTTGATTTCCTTTACCTCTTTCATCATACAACGGATGACGTCCGTTAGAACGGCTAACGGAGCGGCTAACTCAGAAGAGTTACTGGATGAAGAAGCAGGAGTGTTTGGAATATTGACTTTGTTGCGAGAAATAGGAACTTTTGATTTTTGCTCGCAAATCTCAATCACATCTTTAGGCTTACGATTCAAGATATTGCCACCTGCGGCTGCGTTCAAAGAATCTTGATCGTTACCGTTCAACCCATTATAAAAGATATTGACTTGTTGAAGCTCCGTGAATTCATGATGGGGGCATTTCCTGAGGAGATCTTTGAATCTCTCCCATGCCTCTCCAAAGTTTTCATCGAAATTTTGACGAAATCCAGAAATTTCATTTTTTAGATTAGTCGTCTTTGATGGAGGAAAGAAATAATTGACAAACTTTTGAACAAGATCCTCCCAAGTTTCGATGGATCGAGGGGGTTCTTTTTCCAGCCAAATCCGGGCTGCCCCCTCAAGTGAGAATGGAAATAGCATCAACTTGATCACTTTTTGTGGCATATCTTTGAAATTGATCGTTGAGGTCAACTTGTTAAACCAACGGATGTGTGCATACGGGTCTTCTCGATCAAACCCGTGGAATTGATTCGTAGACACAAGTGTGATCAAATGTGTCTTCAATTCAAAGTGATCAGAATTGATTGCTGGTAAAATGATGGCATCTCCATAACCCTCGGTGGGTGCATGGAGCATTTCAGCCATAGTTCGTTCGTCTGCCATATTGTTGTTTGAAATAGTACGAATCTCGGGTTCGACTATTTGGGCAACACGTCTACGAGAACGTCTTCTAGGAATTTCTGCTAGATCACGCAAGGGACTCAATGATCTAGAAGAACGAGTGCGCATGCACTAGAGTTAACTCTAAGGAATCTCAGAGTTAAGGAAGGGAATTATGAAAAATGGGGAAAGAAGAATCTTTTTGAGTTTTATGGTTTTATATATATGTAGAAACAGAAGAAAAATATTTTTGTGTTTTATATGTTTTAAGATGTTTTTGGATTTTTTATAAGAAAATATATAGATATAGATGGTATAAACAAGGCGTGAATATTCAAATCACTAATCTGCTAAGCGTAAGATAATTAGCACAGCTCCCCGGCAGCGGCGTCAAAAATTTGATTTGGTCCCAGACGGTCAAGTTTTATCACACAAGCTGACCACTTGTGAATGGTCAACCGTAACAAACTTCAAACAGTCTAGAACCAATTCAATGAAGATCAAGAGGAGTTTAGTGTTTCCCCAGGTCGTTAAGTCCCAACGAGTTGTGCACTGAATCACCAAACGTATAGTGATCGGGTGAATTTGAACAGGAAGAGGGTTATGATAGATACTAAATGATAAAGGAAATTAAAAAGCTAAATTATATTAAATAAACGCTATCACTATTTTTTAAAATGATGTTTTTGATTTTTCTTTTATAAAATTAAATTAAAAACTACGTAACGTACAAAAGAAAATGTGAAACTGAAGCAATATTAATCTTAAAAATATGAAAATGACATTTTTACAAACCTAATGGTAAGAGAAAATTTTTAGAAAAAGAAAATTGTTTTTATGACTATTTATTTAATTATTATTAATTAAAAACTATTTTTACCAATTTAATAATACCCTAAAATATAAGAAAATATGAAATAAAGCTAGAAAAATGAAATTATGACTTAGAAAAATCTAAAATAACTAAAGAGAATTTTCAGAACTTATTTTATATTTTTCTGATTATTTTTCTATTTTCTATGAATTAAAAACTATTTAAAACTAATTAAATTGCTAAAAATTAGAAATTTAACTAAGAAAAATCTGGAAAAGTTAGTTTTTTGCTTTTTATATTTATCTTAACCTAGGAAAAATGACAACTTATTTTTTTTTAAGCTTTTCTGATTTAATTGCAATAAAAGCTAATTTAAAAGTCCTAAAAACTGATTAAATGAGGAAAAATATCAAACAGTGCTGGAAAAATATGAAAAATTCAGGAAAAGTCTAAATTAATATTCTGATTCTATGAAAAATATAAAAACAATAGCTTATGTGTGAGAATATGAAGCTGCAGTGAAGAGATCTTATAAATAAGCACTCAAAATAAGCTAAATTACCAAATGAGCACCAAATTATCACAGAAGCTATAATATGCTACAACTACTCAAAAGCAACTAATTACAACTAGCCTAAACCTTTTAAGTGCTAACTGCCATGATTTGATGTTTTAAAAACTCAAGTGCCCAACCAATTTTCTGTCTACTTTGAAGCTTAAGCACAAGCTTATTGAAAAAGCTTATGTGAAAAACAAAACTGAAGACCTCAAGTCCACCAGCTTAACTACCTCTAAACCAAGTTTCAGACCCTAAGGATCTAAAACCAAACCTATGCAAGGTCTGCAAGGTGCCTGTCTCACACTCAGTGTATGCTGAGTGTGCACAAGGCACTTTGCAGCTTATTAAGCAGCTTATTTGGAGCTTATAAGGACTTACAAAAAATTTCCAAAAATCACTTTTCAATTCTTGACCAACTGAAGTTTTTAAACCCAAAGTTTCACTTACTTTGAACCAAAATTGAAACTATGAAAAATCATCAAAGGTTGGGTAAAAACTGGTTTTTTACATTTTGACTTTTAACTCAGAAATGGAAAGTTGACTTTAATGAGATTTGCAACCAATTTAATGAACTGAATTTGATGTTTTATGGTAAACTAAGACTAATGCAAGCTATTCTAATGATTTCTTAACACAGGTCAAGCTTTTGATCTATGAAAATTCCAACAGACATGAAATTAGGACAGATTCATGGTGATTTTGACTTAAAGCTTATGTAGAAGCAAAGTGATGACTAAAATGATTCAAGTGACCTTTATTAAGACTGAGTATGCAGATGTCAAGTGCAAACCAAGGCTCAATTTCAAATAAGCCCACTGATCCAAACAGCTTCTATACAACTGTTTAGCTAATGATTCTACCTAAATGACTAATCTAGCTTGTGCTACTACTGAAACTGAATCATTCTAACCTAATAACAGTTAAATGAGCAGATCTACACTAAGGTTAACAACAAATTTAGACAGATATAGATTATGCAAAAATATACTATTATTGAAAACAGGTGAAGTACTCACAAGCAGTCCAGCTTATTAGCAACTTATACCATAGCCATAACTATACTAACTGAAGCTATTCCAACCCAAATCAAGCTCTGCAACACCCCATTCCATAACCAAGTCCAAATGAGCTTTTCAGTTGACTTTTGTTGATCAAACATGAATATTGCTTGCACTTGAGTTATAAGCTTACCAAAAGCTATAAATAGCTTAAATAAGCTTATTTGAATTTAAAAATAAGCTACTAAAAGCTTGAATATAAGAGCTTGAAACTGAATTTTATAACAGTGGATATAAAAACATGAAACTTAAATGAAACCTTGAATTAATACTTGAAATGAGTTACAATAGACTAAATAGCTTAGGTTCAATACAAGAAAGCTTAAGATTACAATTTTAGAAACTGATTAAGACCATTTAATTAAAAACGACATACATGAAATTTAAAACTAAAAGACTACTCCCTTTTGCTTCTCTTTCTTCTCTTTTTATACAAAAGTCCTCCCACTTGACCTCTTAGCAAATCCCACTTGAATCCTGGACCATTGGATGAGTTGAGAAGATATTTGCCATTGATGAGATTTTTGGCGCCAAAATGGTTTTAACAGCTGGGGGGTTGAGTGCAAAGGGGGGGGGGAAGCATTTAATGCTTTTGTTGTTTGGTGGAGGTGGAGGGGACATGGAGAGTGGGAGTTGAGCTGGAAGGATGGGTGGATTGAGTGTTGCAGGCAAGCAGGTAAGGGAGAAGGACTTTGGCGGGAGTGGGTGGTTGACTGGGAAGTTTGACTTGGGTGTATTATAGGCAGGGGGTCAAAAAAGGGGGGTTCAATGGTTTGGCAGGGGTCCAAAGGTTATTGGCAGGGGTCAAGGGTGCAAAGGGTTTGATATTAAAAGCAAGGACCATTTTGCAATTTCTGAAAGTTGGAGGACCAAATCTGCCATTTTCCAAAGTTGTTCCAAGGGACCAATTATGACAAGTTTCAATAGTACAAGGACCATAATAGACATTTTTAAACTTCCAAGGACTATTTTTGCCAATTTTGAAACTTGAAGGACCAAACTTGTAATTTCTCAAAACTTTTGACATTTTTCACCAAATGACTAATTTTGACAACTTATGATTTTAAAAGGACCTTTGGTGACTTTTCTTTTGAAATAAGTGCTCAGGGACTATTTCTGACAACTTTTGAAACTTGGGGGACTAAAACTGCCAATTATGCAAACTTAGCTCATTTTTCATCTGATCTTAAACATTTTGCATCTGAAACATATAAAATGCAATTTTGAGATATTTTCAGTATTTTGATGCATTTCTGAGTGTTTTTAAATGTTTTGCAGTTCAGATTTGACCAAAAATGATAAGTATTTATACACTCATCAATTATCATGGGTGATTTTGGTGACGATTGTCTGGCTTCTATACTAGATGTTATATTCGGGTTGATTATTCTCCTAAGTCCGACGCTTGTCACGTTGTACGTCATCATTAATAATAATGGGCAACGGGTACCAATCTCAGATTTTTCATTAGTAACAACGGCTACTTATCAAGTGCCAGTGAGTAATAAGGTACATGAAATCGAGTTTTATGTGAAATCATTGTATAAGTTCAATAATAATTATCCTCTTGGAAGCGATGCACAAGCCGATATTCAGAAAACTATCGTCACAAAATATATACCAAAGCTCAGAAAATTTTGCCAATACGAACTCAAGCAGTTAGTTGATACTACGCCGAGATTTCGTAACTACTTATTGCAACAAGCGTAAGAGTTTAGGAAAACATCATCAAGAGGTTAAAATATCCCCACCCTTTCCTACTTATTCAGAAGACATGTGATTTTAATATTTGTTGCTTTGTTAATGTTTGAATATTATCTTTTTTCAGTTTCTGATTGGTTTAGGTTTGAAAGTAAACATTACACACATTACATAAAACAGGTTACTATACATCCACAATCACAACTTATCACATAAGGAACATTTGATCATTTCAGAGTGTGTTATCGACTAAAGATAACTTGAGCTCATATATTATAACAAGGTTATCAGTGGTCCAAATTTTGATAAAAGATGTCATTTTCACAAACAAATTAGGCTTGAATCAACAACCATGAAAGTGACAAAAAGTTAACTACATGCGTGTGATCAACGGTTACAAAAATTACAAAAAACCTGTATGAATTATCAGATGGTCAGAATTAGAGATGCTAAACCTATATTTACCATCCTCTAAAATGACAATCGGATACACGATACTAAATGTCAAGTTGCATAAACAATCTACACCACAATATATAACCGATCAAAATTTTTTATCTTCAACCAATGTGGGACAAATAACTTGACACAAATCTTGGAGAAAGATGTTCAAAACTCAAATGGCACAACACTCTAATCAAATTAATTATTATTTGCTTTATACATTGTTTTTCCTTTGAAGCTATGAGATAATTAATGTAGTTCATAAAACAAACATATTGAGTAATATTTTGGCGAGTAAAAAAGTAAATTTGGAGTAAAAGAAATTACTCAAGTGTCAATTTTACTAAGGCAATAAAGACAAGTAATATCTAGTTTAAATTGTTGAAATTTAAATATAAACATTACAGATTATACGATAGTATTACGTTAATCCGACTATTACAATAGTAACATTAGAATAAAAAGTAAAGACTCGAATCTAATGTAACTGTGGGTTTTAGGTCTTCTTGTTAGATGACTAGGTTAGTTGGCCCAAATATAATTGTGGGTTTTAGGTCTATTAGGTTTAGGGTTTGATATACTTGTTCAATACCGCGAACACGTCACGTGCTAGTCTAATTTTGGTGCTCAGACGTAGCGGAATTATTGCTTAACTAGTGGCCATGTACCTCCAAGTGTCCAATTTTGTCAGTTGTGGTTCACCAGGGACGACGAGGCTAAGTTATGAGTCATTCGGTTGAGTAGACAACCAGCGATGATGCACCGGCCGGACATAGTTTGATTTTTCGAGGTCCCGGTTTTATGGGCAGGGTCCACTATATTAGCGGATGGATAGTTGGTCCAAATCCATACACGGGGTTGGGCACGCTATCCATCCCTTAAGACTCCCTCAGTCCGAGTGGCGCAATTGCTAAAGCTTGGAGAAAAAAAAAAAAAAAAAACACTATTTTTTATGAATACGTCCACGGTACGTAGCAAGGTCTTCATAGCCTTCAAGGGCCGGTGGTGAAAGAGATTCAGATAGTCGGCAAGCTAAATAACCTGCAACACCTGCAACCTGCAAGATATCCGTCATGCTAATAATCTGCAAGATGCTGATATCCGTCATGCTAATAACCCGCAAGATGCTGATATATGAGCTGATGACATATCTATACTACATATAATAGAAAAACAGTCAAACTTGAAAAGTGGAAAAGTGAAAAAGTTAAAATTGGTCAATGGAGAGAGAAATGCATGTGTAATTAATACTCTTATTAAAACACCCCGTTACTTAAAAGTACAATAATTTATTCACATTGTACAATCAATTAAAAACACATCTACCAAATTAAAAACAACCAATTAAACACCACTTACTAAAAAGTACAATAAAATTTTCAGAACGCATACAATTTGAAGAAGCTACAACATAATCCAAAATATAAAATAATTAAACACACTAATTAATGTTATTTTTAAAACACCCTAAAATGAAAAGTACATATAGTTTTGAAAACCGGGAACCGGTGTCGTCACCGGTTCGGCTAACCAATTAAAGCCATCCGAAAATGAACCAGAGAGGATCCGCTGAAACCGATACAAAGTGGTGAATCAGATCTCATCGGGATCTATTTCTCCGGTTAATTGTCACATGGTACCCGCCGCCGAAACGCGCGGGTACCTTGCTATATATTATATATAAAGGAAAAACCAAAAAGTTAAAAGTGAAAAGTTGAAACTAAAAGTGTAAATGTTGAAGACATATATTTTAAAAGGAAACTATTAATACACATAAAAAACCGGGTTGACCCGGGACGCTTCAAAACCCGGCGGGTTGACCCGGTTTAATTTGACTTGTTTTCGAACCAACCTGTTGGGTTGACTCGGTTTAAATCGACCTGTTTTTTAACCGGAACGGTTCAACTTGTTGAACCACCCGGGTCGAACTGGCTTTCATATTTGACAAAATTATATGAGAAATTATGAAGTAGTTTTTGAACCCGTGACAAATTTGAAAAAATGAGAGACAAAGTAATTATAGATTTTTGTTGTTTATTTTGCTTTGACACATGTATTTTATCATTTGTATAATGTTATTTTAAAAAATGTTGGTCTTGCACCACTTAAGTAACTAGCATATATGAATCGTCTTTTAAAAGTTAATATATATTGTATAGCCCTTTGTCCATTATATAAATAATGTTATCTAAGTTTATTAAAATCACAAAAATTAAATAGTATTGTTATCTTCAGCGATAATTATTTGTACCCCAAAATAGCTTTGAACAATTCTTAAATATCTATGCAAATTGATAGTACAAGATAATCTTATTATGGTGTTATCAAATTTATAAGGTTACAAGTTTAAAAGCCACACACCAAAGGATAAACGCTACACATGTAAAAAAAAAGTTATCACTGCCTAAATTACCGACAAAACAAGAAAAGGCGGTCACACACGTTGGCTATACCTCTAAACTACAATATACAGTAGAAACTTTATAATATAATACACTTGGGACCACCAAAATTTATTAATTAAAAGAGTTATTAATTAATCGATAAATTAATAATTATTAATTTCAATATTAATTAATATTTTATTAATTTATAGTAAATGAAAGTGGTGAAAGCACTCAAGAACTCCAGAATTTGATCAAAGAGTTGGGTTATCGCAATGCAATGGATGTCGAAGATGTTCTGACTCACCCAGAAGAAAATGTAGTTACACAGTTGTTGACTGATGAAGAAATTATTGAAAGCGTTATTGGAATTAATAAAGATGATATCGATGAAGAAGATGATGAAAGTTCTACAATGGAGCCCCTTTCGCGAAACGAAGCTATTAAAGCGGCAATCACATTGAACGATTTCTTGTTGAGCTATGAGAAAACAACACCATAAGTTCTTACCATGCTAAGGAAAATTAGAGACGAGATTCAAGGGGAAATTGATTTCAACAAAAAACAAAAGACAATTGAGTCATTTTTCAAGAAACCTTCATAAATCATTCATGTAATATGCTATATATAAGGAATTATTAATTTATATTTTATATGGGGTCTAAAGAAATTATCAAAAATGTATTATCTTATAATTTTAGCGAATTAATAATTTAGCACCCTATCCCCGAGTCGGGACCGGCAAAAAATATTATCTTAGAGAGTTTATTAAATAATCGAGTATTAATTTATCGAGTTTCTACTGTAATATTGCCAACTACACATACCGTTGCTTTTTGTAATGCTTGAATATATTATTACTAAACTCTTAATAACTTAAAACAATCCTATTAGAAAATATACTCTCACACTTAGATCGACTCCACATAATTTTTTTAAAAACTGTATATTTCTGCTGTTATGCAACCACGCATCAGAATTATAGTTATTCGAAAATGATTCTCTAACGCTACAAATACAGTTTGTTGAAAGAAACTTATGAGTCGTCAGATTTTGCCAAAAACTAGACACCGCTGCCGCTAGGCGCGGGTACTCGTCTAGTTATAATAAAAGCATTAGTGGTCCAAAATTTGATAAAAGATATCATTTTCACACAAATGTTGGTTACATACATATTACAAAAAACCTAATAACTTGTATGAATAAGCCGCCTAGGTGTGTTACCTGGGCTAAATATAATTGTAAACCCATATATACCATCAGATATGACCATATGCGGCTGCATAATACTAATACCAAGTTGCATGAACTATTTACACCACAGTATATAACCAATTGAAATTTGTTGTCTTCCAACGATGTGGGAAAAGGAGACATGTTTATCAAGCAAGAGGTCTTGGGTTCAAACCCCACTAATGACAAAATTGTTGGAATAATTATTTTTACTCCCCTTTACCCAAAAAAAACGATGTGGGAAAAAAGCTTGACACAAGTTTTAAACTTGCTCAAAACTCATAAGACACAACACTCTCATCAAATAATTTCTATTCGCATTATACAATAATTGTTTTTCTTTAAAATCCATGAGAAAATTGATAACAAAGTCAACACTGATTAAAGTAGTGTTTGCAATTTTGCACCCCACATTGCTTTCATGAACCAACTTAAAATTAATCACTCGTCATTCTCATTTTCCGTTTGTTGAGGGGTATCAAAAATTTAATCAACGATCAACAAAGTTACAAAATATTTAATAGAATTAGCCACCATGATTATGCTAAAAAAGCTGAGAGATTGTATGAGTAGTCGACGTTGGTCATCATAAAGATAGTATAATAAATGCCATCTATATGTAAAACCAAGTTCGACTACATAATACTAACATCAGGTTACGTGAACCATCTTCACCACAATATATAAACAATCAAAATTTGTTGTCTTCTATCAATGTGGGACAAAATAGTTTTGACAAAAGTTGCTTAAAAACACAACATTGCAATAAAATAATTTTTGTTTTCTCTTTAGACATTGTTATTCTTTTAAACGAATGAAACTTTCTTAAAACGAACTCAACTGCAGTTCATAAATACACCAAAACAAGAATGATATTAAAACGATTGTGAGAAAATATGTACATCTTTGAGTCTTTGAGATATTTAAGTTAAGGATCAAGAGTAGAGTAAAAAAATTGTTAGCGTAAAACCCACTATAAGAGGGACCGATGAACGATACATATAACATTAATGAACACATATGCCTACACATTTTTCGTTAAAGTTGAGCACGAGTACTCGTTGGTGCTATATATATTGCTCACGAGTGATGAGTGCCTCTTTAGCGTTTCCATCCATCCCCTTTGAGCGGAAACTTACGTGTGTTTATTCATTGAATCATTGCTTATATAGTTTTGTTCATACTTTGTAATGTTGTTTGAATCCTGATAATAATAGTGTAAAGAAAGATTTATTTGGTAAACTAGATTATCAATTTATATTTGGTGCAAAGATTATTACCTTTCTTTGGTTTAACATACATACAAATGGATGATATTATGATTACCTTTTTATGCTCTCTTTGATACCAATTAATGAGGAAACCCGAATAGGTATACCTTCACAAAATGTTGATTTTGTTCCATACTCTAGAAATCCGAACAAGGTTTTTTAACGATGGAAAGCCTATAAAGGTAACACAAGGTTAAGAAATCATAATCTCAACAGATTACTCCATCAAAGGTGGATAGAAGATGATATGTACGAGCTAAAGTGGTCGATCAATGACCGAATGACAAATATACTATCAACCTTGTTCTACGGTTGTTCTTATATATGTTTTCGAACAATAAATTGTTTGCAACTTGTTTTAAGAATCAACTGGGTTTGTTAAATATTGTTGACTAAGTTTGTTGGAGTTTATGTTATTCTATGAATATGGAAATCATAAGTAGTAACAACTTAAATAACAATGTTTTAAAAGTCCAAAATATATAATACAAGTAGACAATTATGACGTGTTGACAAAAAGTTAACTACATGCGTATTATCAACGGGTTAAAAAAAAGACTTGACAACTTGTATGAATTAGACGCCAGGAATACCAAGAAAGGTAAATCTATATTTACCATCCTCTATAATCCCAAGCGGCTACGTAATACTAATGTCAAGTTGGGTAAACCATCTACACCACAGTATATAACCAATCAAAGTTTATTACCTTCAACCAATGCGGGAAAAAAAAGTTGAGACAAATTTTTGACAAAGATGCTCAAAACTCAAAAGGTGCAACACTCTAATCAAATAATTTTTATTCTCTTTATACATTGTATTTCCTTTAAAACTATGTGATAATTAATGTAGTTCGTAAAAGAAATACATCGAGAGTATTATTTCAGCGAGTAAAAAAGAAAACTATTTAGTGAAATAAATTACTCTCGTGTCGGTTTGATTCTCCTAATTAAGTCCGGCACTTATCACGGTGTATATCGTTAATAATCATTGGCCACCGGTACCAATCTCAATTTTTTCATTAGTAACAACGGCTGCTTATCAAGTGCCAGTGAGTACTAAGGAACATGAAATCGAGTTTTATGTGAAATCATTGTATGAGTTCAATAATAAATATCCTCTTGGAAGCGATGCATGAGCCGATATTCAGAAAACTATCGTGACAGAATATATACCAAAGCTCAGACAATATTTCTAATCTGAACGCAAGCAGTTAGTTGAAACTAAGCCGAGATTTTGTAACTACTTATTGCAACAAGCTTAACACTCAAGGAAAACATCATCAAGACTCAAGAGGTTAAAATATCCCCACCTTTCCTACTTATTCAGAAGACTTGTGATTTTAATATGTATTGCTCTGTTAACGTTTGAATATTCTCTTTCTTCAGTTTCATTTTGATTGGTTTAGGTTTGAAAGTAAACATTACACGCATTACATAAAACACGTTACTATACATCCACAATCACAACTTGTCACATAAGGAACATTTGATCATTTCAGAATGTGTTAGCGACTAAAGATAACTTGAGCTCATATATCATAACAAGGTTATCAGTGTTCCAAATTTTGATAAAAGATGTCATAAAGTAGGCTTGAATCAACAACCATCAAAGTGACAAAAAGTTAACTACATGCGTGTCATCAACGGTTACAAAAGTTACAAAAAACCTGACGACTTGTATGAATCATCTGCTGGTCATAATTAGAGATGCTAAACCTATATTTACCATCCTCTAAAATGACAATCGGATACATGATACTAAATGACAAGTTGCATTAACAATCTACACCACAATATATAACCGATCAAAAAAAATATCTTCAACCAATGTGGGACAAAAACTTGACACAAATTTCGGAAAAAGATGCTCAAAACTCAAAAGCCACAACACTCTAATCAAATTAATTTTTATTTGCTTTATACATCGTTTTCCATTTAAAACTATGAGATGATAAATGTAGTTTATAAAACAAACACATTGAGTAATATTTTGGGGAGTAAAAAAGAAAATTTAGGAGTAAATAAATTACTCAAGTGTAACTTTTACTAAGGCATTAAAAACAAGTAATATCTATTTTAAATTGTTGAAATTTAAATATAAACATTACACGATAGTATTACGTGCAACCGACTACTACAATAGTAACATTAGTGAATAAAAAGTAAAGACTCAAATCTAACTGTGGGTTTTAGGTCTTTCAGTTAGATGACTAGGTTAGTTGGCTTAAATATAATTGTGGGTTTTAGGTCCATTAGGTTTAGGGTTTGAGATGCTTGTTCAATACCGCATGAACACGTAGTGCTAGTCTAATTTTGGTGCTCGACGTGGGTGGGAATTACTGCTAACTAGTGGCCATGTACCGCCAAGTGTCCTATTTTGTCAGTTGGGGTTCACCAGGGATGATGAGGCTAAGTTATGAGTGATCCAGTTGAGTAGACATCCAAATGATCCATCCATGTTTTATGGGCAGGGTCCACTATATTAGCGGATGGATAGTTGGTCCAAACCCATACACGGGCTTGGGCCCGCTATCCATCCCTTAAGATTCCCTCAGTCTGAGTGGCGCAATTGCTAAAGCTTGAGAAAAAAACACTATTTTTTTATGAATACGTCCACGGTACGTAGCAAGGTCTTCATAGCCATCAAAGGGCCGGTGGTGAAAAAGATTCAGATAGCCGGCAAGCTAAATAACCTGCAACCTGCAAGATATCTGTCATGCTAATAACCTGCAAGATGCTGATATCCGTCCTGCTAATAACCCGCAAGATGCTGATATATGAGCTGATGACATATCTATACTACATAAAATGGAAAAATAGTCAAAGTGGAAAAGTGGAAAAGTGAAAAAGTTTAATGGTCAAATGAGAGAGAAATATATTTGTGTAATTAATACTCTTATTAAAACACCCCATTACTTAAAAGTACAATAGTTTATTCACATTGTACAACCAATTAAAAGCATATCTACCAAATTAAAAACAACCAATTAAAACACCTCTTATTAAAAAGTACAATGAAATTTTCACAATGTACAATTTAAACAAGCTACAACATAATTCTAAATATAAAATAATTAAACAAACTAATTAATGTTATTTTTAAAACACACTAAAATGAAAAGTACATGTTATTATACACATTATACAAATTAATAAAACACACAAAGTTTCATACAAGCTAACAAGTTGATGGTACATATAGTTTTAAAAATCGGACTGGACCAACGGGTTCAACCGGAAACCGGTGTCGCCATCGGTTCGCTAACCAATAATAGCCATCCGAAACGAACTAGAGAGGACCCGTTAAAACCGATACAAACGGTGAATCGTGTCTCATCGAGATCTATTTCTCCGGTTAATAGTCACAGGGGTACTCGCCACGAACGCGCAGCTGGTACCCTGCTATATTATATATAAAGGAAAAACCAAAAGTAAAAAGTAAAAATTTGAAACTATTAACACATATTGAAAACCGGGTTGACACAAAGACGCTTCAAATCCGAGTGGGTTGACCTCGCTTTTAATTTGAACCGTTTTGACCCAACATGTCATATTGACTCGGTTTAAATCGACCCGTTTTTTGACGGGAACGGTTCAACCAGTTGAACCACCCGGGTCGAACCGAGCTTCAAAACGTTATGTTTAATCCCCAAATCTTCAAACTTTTATTATTTTTCGTTTATAACCCATAAACTTTTTTTTTAACACAAAACGATATGTCGCTATATAAATATATTATCTATAAGTTTTTCTTCAAAAACAATTATAATGTTTTACAATTATGAGAAAATATGTGCCAGTTAGTGCACATTTAACTTTTCAATATGCTAAATACGCTCATTTCATAAAAAAAAATGGGACTAAATGTGCCCAAATCTTTTACAAAATAGCCAAAATTAGCCATTTTTTATTTTATTTTGGGCTAATCATATTCACGCTAATTTTAGTCACCATTAATCCATCCTTGTTAGTTTTTACGCAACAAGTAACGTGTGTTGTTAGTTTTTATCCTATAACTTATGTAATGTTTACTTTCATTTTCATTAAATGATTTTATATGTTGTTTGATAGAAGTTAATAATTTTGTCTAGACTTTAATTATCGTATAGTACAACCGTTTGCAATTGCATTTTCATCGGTTCACGTTCTATTTTAAACGTTACACAAAACACTCACCACAATATCAGAAATCATTAATTATCTGACGCTAAGCAACATTGCCAAGCGCTACGGCGAAGACTGCTAGATCTAGTTATAATAAAAGCATTAGTGGTCCAAAATTTGATAAAAGATATCATTTTCACATAAATGTTGGTTACATACATATTACAAAAAACCTAATAACTTGTATGAATCAGACGCGCAGGTCTGTAACCGATGCTAAATATAATGGTAAACCCATATTTACCATCCGATACGACCATATGCGGCTGCATAATACTAATATCAAGTTGCATTTACTATCTACACCACGGTATATAACCAAGTGAAATTTGTTGTCTTCCACCGATGTGGGAAAAAAGCTTGACACAAGTTCTAAACTTGCTCAAAACTCGTAAGACACAACACTCTCATCAAATAATTTCTATTCGCTTTATACAATAATTGTTTTTCTTTAAAATCCATGAGAAAATTGATAACAAAGTCAACACTGATTAAAGTAGTGTTTGCAATTTAGCACCCCACATTGCTTTCTTGAACCAACTTAAAATTAATCACTCGTCATTCTCATTTTCCGTTTGTTGAGGGGTATCAAAAAATTAATCAACAATCACCAAAGTCACAAAATATTTAATAGAATTAGCCACCATGTTTATGCTAAAAAAGTTGACAGCTTGTATGAGTAGTCAAACATGGCTAACATGAAGATAGTATAATAATTACCATCACGAAATACCAAACTTGGCTACATAGCACTAACATCAGGTTACATGATCTTCACCATAACATATAAACAAGCAAAATTTGTTGTCTTCTATCAATGTGAGACAAAATAGTTTTGACAAAAGTTGCTTAAAAACACAACATTGCAATAAAATAATTTTTGTTTTCTCTTTAACACACTACTACAAAAAAAGCTAAATAGATCGGTTAAAAAGCCTCATATAGATCGGTAACCAACCACTCTATCTAAGGGTGATCTTTATGAGCAGATACATATATAGATCGGTTGAGAACTGATCTAACTAATACAATAAAAAGATCAGTTCATACCTAAGAACCGATCTATTAAGTCAATTTTCAAAATTAAAAAAAAAATAATCTATGCAGAAATCAGGATCTCTTTCATCTGCTGCAACGTATTTCAATTCAGTATCTACTTCTGATCCAGATGCGTCTCCTACCCTCCTCTGAAATTTTATAAAAAATAAATGATCCGATTGATTTTTAACATCGATACGTGAACAAATAAATGTTGGCAAACATCTAAACCAGAAAACAATAAATACTGCACATAATCTATACTGACCTCCCTTCCTCCGATCCCTTTGATTGTGTGCTCGCAATAAATTTCAAATATATATTCATTACTAGCAACTTTATCCATCTCACTTGTTCTCTGAAGCTTTCCAATGTATTCACAAACGGGTGCACCAGAAGGGATAAAATCTCTGGTCTTGACATCCCTATTCACATTAAAGGAAGGCAATAAGAAAACAAAATAAAAGCATTTTCTAGAATAATAATGATCTAAAACTGATTGTGGATTTAGTAAAACCTCAAGTTGATATTTTATCTTTCGTTGGGATATGTGATTGATGCAACCTGGTTCATATCCGCAGTTCGGACCACATTCGAAAACAACATCCTTGGCTTCAATCAATCTGGAAGCGACATATTTCGAAGAGGAAGTCAATTACAACTAGTATTATAAGTAGTAGTAGAATCAGATGTCTCAAGCATAATTAGAGCTAGAAAGATTAATGTAGCATCCAATACTCCAACAGCTCAAACTGCTGAAAGAATGACTAGTAACACAATACTAACATGTCCTATTACCTATTTTGTAGTTTATGTTAGGGCTAATGTTTGTAAAATAGGTTACCTATAGTGAACATGTGCATATCTAAATTTCAAAAGTTTTGCTTGTTGCAACCAGCAATTGACACAACTCGTAAAAGTTAAAACACCTAACATTAGCATCAACCTTTCTACTTTACACATACACAGCCTTATCTAAAGGAAAGACTAAAAAAACAAAAGTTTACCACAATCATCATCATAGTCAGTATGCCAATACGGTGGCGACATTGAAGCAATCCCATTCTCCACCTGCTCAGATGACCGCCATTTTGCCAACGCCTCACTAGACGATCATTCTAGTACGCTTCTTCAATCGCCATCTCCTTGCAGCGTGTTCACCTTGACACCAAACAAACAATTTAGCACACAAAGTTATCTTTTTTAAACAAAAATTTAAAACTTTAGAATCCTTAGTAGTCACTCATACTGTACAAAAGAAGAAACCGAATATCATTCTTTAGCAATACCTACAAGTGGCAAATATATTCCCTAGCAACCTACTACTAAAGTTTGCAATCCGGCTGATTTACGAACCTCAAGTGATATATGTGATTCATATTATTATTACAAATGAAGAAACCAACCTCATCTATCATGTGCAAAATCATTTCTTATCAGCATACGCCAAACACCCCTTTGGTGAACAAACTATCCTAATAATATCTCAAGCATACCTAACCTACCCATAAACATGTTCCTTAATCGAACTCAACATATTATCATTCAATTCTTAATAAGACAAAACTATAGCAAAATCTTTAAAAAAATCAGCTATAAAAAAGAATTACAACATATATAAGCTTGATAATAAATTGATACCACTCACTGGATATGGTTTGTTCGGTGGCGGTTTTTGAGGGCTGTTTGAGCTTGATTAACTTCCATCTGTTTCATTAACAACAAAAACAACACCATATATAGTTGAATACAATAGTAGTTTCACTTGAACCAATATCATGACAAGTTGCTAAGTGTAAAGACATTGTATAGCCAAAGAAAGTTTACTTTTAATTATAATACAAATCACAAAACCAATCAAATTGCTAAATAAATTTTTTTTAAAAAGTATTTACCTCTTCATAAAAGTCTCTATCAAGTAAAAACCGTCACAGCAAGTAAAGACAAGGGGAAAATGAATGCAAATAGATAATTAGAAGCTCCTGGTACTCCACCACGTGTCACCACCAACGAGCCTCTGTTTCTACGGGATATGAAACTGCCACGTGGCAGTGTTGTTGGTTGTTGGAGTGGTGAAAGTAGTGGTTGGAGACGGAGGAGGAGTGATGAGTTAGTGGCGGTTTGGTGATGGATCTGATTCCGGTGGTAACAGATCGATGACGGCAATTTGGTGGTGCTATAATGGCCAGTTAGGGTTTGGTAGTGGTGATTGAAAATTTTGGGGAAGATTGGTTTTGTGTGAAGATGGGGAAATGGTAAATAGGGTTTTGTGTGTCTAAATTTTGGGAAAGCGGGCAAATGAAAAGTTGTAATTTTGGTGAAGAGGCAAATGATCCCGCTAAAACTATTGGAGTTAAATAGATCGTTTATTTATTAATACCCGATGTATTAGAAATTCTTTTTACAGCTAGAAGTTAGTTAGATCGGTTTTGATGCAAATAACTGATCTATTTATTAAACTTCCCCCTCTTTTCTATTTGTTAGATCAGTTTTTAAAAAAACCACTCTATTTGAAGTGACCTATTTAAGCTTTTGTGTAGTAGTGACATTGTTATTCTTTTAAACAAATGAAATTTCTTAAAACGAACTCAACTGCAGTTCATAAATACACCAAAACAAGAATGATATTAAAACGCTTGTGAGAAAATATGTACATCATCAAATAAAGTCATTGTTTGAGTCTTTGAGATATTTAAGTTAAGGATCAAGAGTAGAGTAAAAAAATTGTTAGCGTAAAACCCACTATAAGAGGGACCGATGAACGATACATGTAACATTGATGAACACATATGCCTACACATTTTTCGTTAAAGTTGAACACGAGTACTCATTGGTGCTATATATATTGCTCACGAGTGATGAGTGCCTCTTTAGCGTTTCCATCCATCCCCTTTGAGCGGAAACTTATATGTGTTTATTCATTGTTCATATAGTTTTGTTCATACGTTGTATTGTTGTTTCAATCCTGATAATAATAGTGTAACCAATTTATATTTGGTGAAAAGATTGCAACCTTTCTTTGGTTTAGCATACATACACATGGATGATATCATGATTACCTTTTTATGCTTTATGTGATACCAGCATTCTTGAGGAATCCCGAATAGGCATACCTTCACAAAATGTTTATTTTGTTTCATACTCCAGAAAACCGAAGAAAGTTTTTAAACGATGGAAAGCCTATAAATGTAACACAAGGTTAAGAAATCACAATCTCAATAGATTACTCCATCAAAGGTGGATAGAAGATGATATGTACGAGCTAGAAGTAATCGATCAACGACTGAATGACAAATATACTATGAACCTTTTTCTACAGTTATTCTTATGTTTTCGAACAATAAATTGTTATTTGTTACTACTACTTATGATAAAGTTTGTTGGAGTTTATGTTATGCTATAAATTTGGAAATCATAAGTAGTAGTAACAAATAACAATGCTGGATCATTGTATTTTACCTATCACTTTTTGAGTAGTATGTATCATCGTTATGATATTACGTAGTAATAACTAAATTTTTGAATTTCTTTTATTTTATGTATCGATTGATGTAATTTTTTTGTATCGAATCAAGTAATTTTTTAGAACCGAATCACGTATTTTTGAGAATCGATACACGAAATAATCAAAATTTTAAAAGTTAGTTATTAAATAGCCTGATCTTAACAACGCTACGTATTATCAATGGGTTAAAAAAAAGAGTTGACAACATGTATGAATTAGCCGTGAAGATTTAGAAGGGATGCTAAATCACTATTTATCATCCTTTATAATCCAAGACGGCTAGATAATACTAATGTCAAGTTGCATAAACCATCTGCACCATAATATATAACGAAGCAAAATTAGGTATCTTCAACCAATGTGGGACGAAAAGCTTGACACAAATTTGAAGAAAGATGCTCAAATAACTTTTATTCGCTCTATACATGGTTTTTCCTTTAAAACTATGAGATAATTAAACGTAGTTCATAAAACAAACAAACTTATCGACAATAATATTTTAGCAAGTAGAAAATAATTTTTTTTGAGTAAAATAAATTACTCTAGTGTCGATTTTACTATACCATTAAAACAAGCTATATTTCAAATTTACAGCGTCCAGTCTTCTCACATGAACAACTCTATGTAGCGGTATCAAGAGTTAAAAGCAGAAAGGGATTGAAGGTACTTTGTTTTGACGAAGACGGTTCATACACCAATAAAACAACAAATTTAGTTTACAAAGAAGTTCTACGTAGGATTTGAAATTGTCATTTTTTTTATTTACATTTTTGTTCTTCAGATATTGTTCAAGCAAATTATAATATTTAAGTTGTTCACTTCTTTTTTTATTTTTTGTTCACAACTCTCTATATCACAAACTGTTTTTACTAATGATTAACGGATAGCTTCCTTACCCTTGGGGTTTTTGGGATTTCCTGCAATTTCCACAATACATAATACACGGTTTTCACATAAAACACAACTGAAAGATTGAATCTTATGAAAGTAGCCCGCCCATCGGGCGGGTTAAGCAACTAGTTAAAGTTATATTAGCCGTAATGACTATACTAAAAAACCCGACAACTTGTATTCATTAGCCGAATGTCGTTTTATTCCCGGTAACTTGATAGATACCGAGTAAATTTGACATGCGACTACATAGTACTAATATCGAGTTGCATGAACCATTTGTGCCGTAATATATAACCAAGCAACACTTATTGTCTACAACCCATGTGGGACTAAAAACTTCATATTAGTTTTAACAAAAGATGCTCAAAAACACAGTCACATAATTTTTATTTTCTCTTTTATATATACATTCTTTATCTTTTAATGGACCCCTTTTAATTAAACAAGTTCATGTTTAACTAAGGTTTTGTACTATTTTAAAACGGACGAAAACATGCAAAAACGAACGAAAACGTGCAAAAACATGCAAAAACGAACGGAAACGTGTAAAAAACGGAAACGTGTTAAAACGGACGAAAACATGCAAAAACGAACGAAAACAGACAAAAACGTGTAAAAAACGTGCAAAAACTGAGCGAAAATGTGAAAAACGAAAAAAAAAAGTGTAAAAACGAACGAAAACGTGTAAAAATAGACGAAAACATGTAAAAACGGACTAAAACGGATGAAAACGTAAAAAAACGGACGAAAACGTGTATAAACGAATGAAAACGTAAGAAAACGAAAATTTAAGTTATTTACTAACGACCGTTAGTATAAAGGACTAACGATGCAATGAAAGTTTCTGATATTGTTCACAATTAGAAAGTTTTAATGACTATATCGGTAATAAAATAAGTTGGATTACTAGATGTGTATATTAGAGAAAGTAGGTTTATAATAAATATACTTAACCCGAAATTAAATCACATACTATAATAATGGGTAAAAATGAAATATTTTGAGTAAAATAGATCACTCTTGTGGCGGAAAAAAAAACGCGCTTCAAGCGATTAGGCAACAACTCCATAAAAATTGCAAAACATCCTTATCGTTACTTACCATTAAAGAGTTGATTTTGTGTAGCCAACTGTGGCATTTAAAGAGTTGATTTTGTGTTAAGCTTGATAGCTCTTTTTGTTATACAGTTGGCGTAACTAAACTGTGATGATAGATTAATGGGAAATTGTTGAAGGAAAGTTCTACACTAGGGTCCTCCTTGATGTAGATCTTGAGTCTCACGAGACTGAAACAAAGGTAACCCACGTTAGTCTCATCTTGGAGTTTATCTCAAGACCAAGCTCCGGTGCAACAATAAGTTTGGTGTAAATATTAATGGGTGCGTGAATGTGAAAATAAATGAGTATAAGTAAAAAGGGGAAAAGAATTACCGATGCCTTGAGCATTGAATGATGTTGGGTATTTATAATACCCCAACTTGACCATCATGAGGAAGCTGGAGCGGTCAACGCCTAGGCTAGACCTCTAGGCTACTGTTCACGTATGAGGAAACATGACCTGAGAAACGAAACGCGGCGCATGTCCGGTTCTTGCCATTAACCGTTGGTTCGTAGTTATTACATGGGTGATGAGGGCTTTTGGTCTTTTCCGAGGTGTTTATTATTATTATTATATAACTGTTGACATGTGACCCGTGCCGGGCGAAGTTGTTTGGTGTTTCTCGAGTGAGTGTCGTCCAGTGCGACTCATCCGGACACATACACGAACAGAAAACTATTTGATTTCATTTAAGTGGTGCAGTTTCCATTCGGAAGCGAGTCGACATGATAAATTTAGGGCAAATGATTGAAAAAAGTACCATACTTGTCACAATTTCTTTTTGTGGTTAGCGAATAATTTTTTTTTGCTTTTGTGGGTATTTGTCTTTAAAATTTATCCTTTTTAGGGTATTTTTCTTTTAAATTTATCCTTTTTAGGGTATTTTGCGAAATTTTTGAACATTTTTGCCCCTCTTAACTAATAGAAAATATTTTTTCCCGAAGGGGAAAATGTCACATAATACCCTAAAAATGATGAATTTGAAAGAAGAGTACCCACAAAAGCAAAAAAAAAATGTTCGCTACCCACAAAAGAAAATGATTTTAAGTATGAAACTTTTTTTAATCATTTGCCCATAAATTTATTATTTTATTTATTTTTTATTTTTTTTAAGTGTTAGAACAAGTTTTCATGAGCTAAATATGTTTAGATAGGCATCTGAAACTTTTTTTTTTAAGTCCGGCACTTGTCACGGTGTATGTCGTTAATAATCTTGGGCCACAAGTACCAATCTCACATTTTTCAGTAGTAACAAAGGGTGCTTATCAATTGCCAATGAGTACCAAGGAATATGAAATCGAGTTTTATTTGGAATCATCATATGAGTTCATTAAAAGTTATCGTTTTGGAAGTGATGCACGAGCTGATATTGAGAAAGCTACCGTCACAGAATATATACAAAAGCTCAGAAAATATTGCCAATATGAGCATAGCGAGTTAGTTGTACTACGCCGAGATTTTGTAACTACTTTGTTAATGTTTAGTTATGTTTGTATATATATATATATTTTTTTTTTTTTTTTTTTTTTGTGATTTTATTATTTATTGCTTTGTTAATGTTTAGTTATGTTTGAATATTATCTTTTTTCAATTTCATTTTGATTGGTTTAGGTTTGAAAGTAAACATTACATAATGATTGTACTAAAAAACCCGACAACTTGTATTCATTAGCCGAATGCCGTTTTATTCCCGGTAACTCGATAGATACCAAGTAAATTTGGCATGCGACTACATATTACTAATATCAGGTTGCATGAACCATTTGTGCCGTAATATATAACCAAGCAACACTTATTGTCTACGACCCATGTGGAACTAAAAACTTCATATTAGTTTTAACAAAAGATGCTCAAAAACGCAGTCACATAATTTTTATTTTCTCTTTTATATACACGTTCTTTATCTTTTAATGGACCCCTTTTTATTAAACCTAAGATTTATAAAAAAACTAAAATGATGTTCGTAAAGACACTTGAACAAGAATGATATTGAAACGATTGTGAAAATATAAGTACATAATAAAGTCATTGTGTGAGATATTTGAGTTAACGATCAAGATTAAAATATATAAACTTGTTAGCATAAAACGCACTATACGAGGGCTGGTGAACGATACATATAACATCGATGTACACATATGCCTACACATGTTTTTCGTAAAAGTTGAACACGAGTGCTCACTAGTGATATAAAATTTGTTCATACTTTGTATTGTTGTTTCAATCCTAATAATAATATTGTAAAGAAAGATTTATTTACTCTGAATGATTAAGAGACTCTGAATGAGAGTGTTTCTGAATGATAACATGATGTTTGACATGTGTCCTAAATGCATATTTTTATCGACTAAATTCACTATATAGGAAAACATTTTTTTAAAATCATTATCAGTTTTTTTTAAAAGTATTATCCATTTTGATATGTATATCTAAACTAATTGATAAAAGTCTATACGTTTAATTTGCACATTTTATATATACATCTGTGATTATTCGTGGGTTAATATTAGTTTTAATATTTGGTTGTATAATTTTAATAATATACGAATGCCTAAACTCGAAAAAGTTAAAAAGCAAAAAAAGAAAAAGAAGTGGATTATATTCGCAAAATGTTATATAAAATCATTATAATAAAGGAACTTCAAAGACCACTTAATCATTTTGCTTCTCAAAGATGTTGTTGTGCCATTAACCTCTTAGTAGAATGACTAAGCGGGATAAAATATATTATCAAACAACAATCAACTCTGACCAATTTAGCATTTGGCCCATTAAGAGGCTATCAAACAGCCCCTAGTCTGTAAATTAGATTATCAATTTATAATTGGTGCAAAGATTTTGTAACCTTTCTTTGGTTTAGCATACATAGAAATGGATTATATTCGCAAAATGTCGATTTTGTTTCAGAGTCCAGAAATCCGAACAAGGTTTTTAAAAAATTGAAAGCCTATAAAGGCAACACAAGGTCAAGACATCACAATCTCAACAAATTACTCCATCAAATGTGGATAGAAGATGATTTTTACAAGCTACAAGTGATCGATTAATGACCGAATGACAAATATACTATGAGCCTTGTTCTACGGTTGTTCTAATGTTTTAGAACAATAAATTGTTTGCAACTTGTTATAAGAATCAACTGGGTTTGTTAAATATTGCTGACTAAGAGCATTTACAATGCATCAAGTCTTTAAGACTTAATGCATTTAATGCTTGAAACATTTACTAACCAAAGCTTTGAGCAAAGACTTGAGCTTTACCAAGTCTTTGTATAAAAACTTTCCAAAAAGCTTTGGTTGCAATGCCAAAAACTCACTAAAAAGACTTTCTAGAATAGTAAAAAACTTTCTACCACTTTATGCATTGTGGATGCTCTAAGTTTGTTGGAGTTTATGTTATTCTATGAATTTGGAAATCATAAGTAGTACAGTAACAACTTAAATAACAATGTTTTAAGGGTCCAAAATATATAATACAAGTAGACAATTATGACATGTTGACAAAAAGTTAACTACATGCGTATTATCAACGGGTTAAAAAAAAGACTTGACAACTTGTATGAATTAGACGCCAGGAATACTAAGAAAGGTAAATCTATATTTACCATCCTCTATAATCCCAAGCGGTTACGTAATACTAATGTCAAGTTAGGTAAACCATCTACACCAGAGTATATAACCAATCAAAGTTTATTACCTTCAACCAATGTGGGAAAAAAAGTTGACACAAATTTTTGACAAAGATGCTCAAAACTCAAAAGGTGCAACACTCTAATCAAATAATTTTTATTCTCTTTATACGTTGTATTTCCTTTAAAACTATGTGATAATTAATGTAGTTCATAAAAGAAATACATCGACAATATTATTTTAGCGAGTAAAAAAGAAAACTATTTAGTGAAATAAATTACTCTCGTGTCAGTTTGATTCTCCTAAGTCCGGCACTTGTCACGGTGTATATCGTTAATAATCTTGGCCCATCAGTACCAATCTCAGATTTTTCATTAGTATCAAAGGGTGCTTATCAAGTACCAAGGAATATGGAATTGAGTTTTATGTGAAATCATCGAATGAATTCAATAATGAATATCCTCTTGGCTGGAAGTGATGCACGAGCCGATATTGAGAATACTATTGTCACAGAATATACACAAAAGCTCAGACAATATTGCCAATATGAACTCAAGCAGTTAGTTGATACTACACCGAGATTTCGTAACTACTTATTATTGCAACAAGCTTAGGAGTTTAGGAAAACATCATCAAAATGTTGGAATACACCCACGTTTTCGTAAGTTTTCAGAAGACTTGTGATTTTAATATTTATTGCTTTGCTAATGTTTAATTAGCTATAAACCTAGATTTAGTTAATCTATTTCAGTTAGTCAAATTAGCTGGTAAGCGAATGATCCTTTGGTACTAGTAATAAGCTCTTTTATCAAGTATTTATTGCTTATAATGAAAACGATAACAGCAAATGCAGAAGTGTGAAGAAATGTATAGCAATTAGTTTGTAGCTTAGTCATCGTTGGTCAAACAGTAGGATCTAAATAACAGATTTTCAGCAATTTTTATTTCTTCTTGTAAATAGGATGTAAAGTTACATAATTCAGTAATTGAGTTTAATCAATTCTCACCGTTTCAATGGTAAGCGAATGATCTTTTGGTAATAAATTCTGTTTTTATTGCTTGAAATGTAAATGATAACAACAAATGCACTTGTACCCATGAGCCCACTCCAAAGGTTAGCATCATCCTCTGAAGGTGCTAGTCTAATGTTGGTGCTCAGACATGGCGGAAGTACTGCTAAACTAGTGGCTAAGTACCGCCATGGATCCCAAATTTGTTAGTTGGGGTCCACTAGGGGCCAGGCTAAGTTAGTAGTGATTAAGTTGAGTGGATAAATAAGAACATTTGATTGTTTTAGTATGTGTTATTTGTTTGAGCTCAGATATTAGAACAAAAGGATTAGTGGTCCAAAATTTGATAAAAGATATCATTTTAACAAAAACGTTGATCACATACGTATTACAAAAAGCTGATAACTTGTATGAATCATCCTTAAAGGTCTTACAGCATTGTAAACCTATATTTACCATGCCGTATGACCATCTACGGCTAAATCATACTAATATCAAATTGCATGAACCCTCTACACCACAGTATATAACCAAGTGAAACTTGTCGTCTTCCACCGATGTGGGAAAAAACTTGACACAAGCTTTGAACTTAGGGTGTGTTTTTTTTTTTTTTTTTTTTTAAAAAAGTCTTACTAGCCCTCTTACTCTTACCAGTAAGAGGAAGGCAGACGTTTTGCTTGTTTGTCTTTTTCTTTTAAGTCAGACCCAGTTAGACATATAACATCTTACTCAATAAGAGGTGGGAGACCTGTCTTACTACCCCTTACTCGATAAGAGATTAAAGACTTGTGTTAATATAATATATTTGATGGTTTATTAACTATGTTATCTATATGATAAAAAGTCTTGTTTCATATTTACATAAGTTATTTATTATTGCATTGCGTTGGTTTAATAAACAAAATACAGAAACGAGCACATCATTCGGACATCGATTATACAAAAACAAACAACATTATTTTGTTCAGATTTAGACTTTCTAGCCACCTCTTACTGGTAAAATGTGGTAGTCAGATTTAGACCTAAAACATCTTAATAAAACAAACACACCCAGTATTTGTGAAAAGGAAATTATGTGTGAAGTAAATAAAATCGGATACTATAATAATGAGTTAAAACAAAATATTTGTGCATAAACCATCTACACCACAGTATATAACCAAGAAAAACTAGTCATCTTCCACCAATGTGGGACAAAAAATTGCCACAAATTAAAGTTTTGAGTTTTGACGAAAGATGCTAAAAACTCAAAAGGAGCAACGCTTTAATCAATAATTTTTATTCGCTTTGGCCTTTGACAAATTAATGTACTACGTAGTTCATAAAACAAACACACCGACAGTAAGATTTAGTGTCTCTTCTTTAAATGACTCGATGCCCATTCAGTAGCATCAACACTGATGAATAAGTTGCGACTTAGACAAAACTCTACTCTAACAAAATTGACTTTTTGTTTAAGCTAAATGGTCTAGAAAGAGAAGGGTAGTATTTTAAAGGGATAATTACCTGAAAGTTATTATACTTGACATTTTTTGTTATTGTGTGTAGCGTCCCTTTTTTTTTATTATAACACAAACTTTTTGAATTCCTGTTATTGTGTGTATTTTATACATATAAGATGACCATTTTCCCTTATATTTTGTAACCGATGTAGAATAAAATGATCATTTTACATGCACAAAATACACACAATAGTAGGAATTTAAAAAGTTTGTGTTATAATAGAAAAAAAAAAAAACGCTACACAAAATAATAAAAAGTGGAAAGTATAATAGATTTCGAACCAGTTATCCGTATTTTAAATATAGTGTTTGCAACTTTGCATCCCACATTGCTTTATGAACTACTGAAAATAGTGGTTTCTAATTTCTGTCGAAATTTGTCTTAATTGATTGATTTTTATGCTAACATGTTTCGTAATGGGGCAAGTTTATATTTCTATTTAAAGAGTGCAAAAATTGTGCATTTGATCACGGGGAAAACAAGTACGGAGTAACTTTTTTAGTACATGTGGATCAATAACACTGACCCAAAGTCCCAAAGTATACTACTACGTGTTTCCCAATTTTGATGAAATACGAGCCAACACCGATGGCTTCATGGTAGCTCGAGGCGACCATGGCATGGAAGTTCCTATCGAGATAATATTTTTAGCACAAAAGCTCATGGTCTACAAATGTAACCTAAAAGGAAAACTCGTCGTAACCACGACACAGATACTTGAGTCAATGATCAAGTCCACAAGACCAACTCGAGCTAAAGCAACAAATGTAGCCAATGTTGTCCTCGATCGGACACTGTGTCATGCTCGGTTGAGAAACAACATCTGGTGCATACCCAGAAGCCGCGGTTCAAACCATGGTTAAGATATACATGCATGGAAGCCGCAAGCACCATTAACTGCAAACGCTCCCGTACCCATGAGCCCACTTGAAAGTTTAGCATCGCCCAATGTCCGTACCGCGAATAAGTCACGTGCTAGTCTTATTTTGGTGCTGACACGTGGCGGAAGTACTGCTAAACTAGTGGGTAAGAGCACTAGGTGTCAAAACGAGCCTAAGGCTCGTCGTCGTGCCACCTCAGCGCCACATCAGCATCCCATTTTTCCAGAACTAACCACAACAAACCCCCTCCTCACTCATAACAAACCTCAACCTCTTCATTTGGGGCCCACCACTACCACTTTATTTTTTTCTTTTTCAATTTTTCATCTAAACTAAATTTATTTATTAAATAAAAATACAAAACAATATATTTAAAAAAAAAAAAAAAAGTTAAAAAAAAAAAAAAAATTGAATGTAAAACTTTACCTGTACTTCTTCTTCCTCGTGCTTCTTCTTCCTCGTGATTACACACACTAACAAACACACACAACAATACAAACACACACTAATAACACAAATCAAATAACACAAATAAACGTTACTCACTTTTTGTCAGAAAACTTTACTCGTCGTCACCACGATTTGGTTGCCAACAACGAGCCTCGACGAGACACCCCGGTGTCACAACGAGCGTCGACGAGATGCCAGAGTGGACGACGAAGGCTTCAACGAAGTGGGCACCGGGTGCTCTAAATACCGGTTTCCAGTTTTGTCAGTTGTGGTCCCAAAAGTTAAGAGTGATTTAGTTGAGTAGACAGCCAGCGACGAGGCACCAGCTAGACATAGTTTGATCTTCCGAGGTTTGGTCCCGGTTTTATGTGTAGGGTCCAATAAAGGTTCAAACACTCAGTCACTCTGACTGAAGAAGCACTTGATTTTGGTCTCCAACACGCGAAAACTAAAGGCTTTGTAAGGAGGGTGATGCAGTTGTGGCTTTGCATCGTATCGGGACTTCATAGTTATCAAGATTGTGACTGTCAAATGATAGGTCGATGCTCAATTGAAAACTTTCTTCTGAACCTTATTTTTTTTCTTGTTTTTATGTTTTCGAACAATAAATTGTTTGCAACTTGTTTCGAGAATCAACTTGGTTTGTCATATGTTGTTTACTAAGTTTGTCCGAGTTGAGTTATGCAATATTGCAATACATTTGGAAATAATAAGTAGTAACAATACTTGATTACAAGAGGCAAAAACATGAATACATGACTAAAATGTACTACTCTAATAAAGTAGTACCAATTGTGTAGTAACTACGGATAGATGTACGCTGTTAGATAAGAATCGTATGATTTTGAAATGGGGTGATTACAAGAATACTAAAGGCCCGTTTGGTTTGTAGGTGGGTTTAGAATTGGTTTTGGATTTGGGAAAGGTTTTAAAGATTTAAGAAATGTTTGAGAAAATAATAAGAGAGAGAAAATATATTATAATATATAATAATAGGGCTATGCTACACCCACAAAAGTTTTACACAAAAAAATCCACAAAAATTATGTGTCATGCCTCTTGGTCACTCAATGATCTCACTTGGCCGACTAATGCTCTCACATGAGTGGCCAAGAGGCATGCCATATCATTTTGTGGATTTTTTTGTGTAAAACTTTTGTGATTGTAGCAAAATTCATAATAATATATAAATTATTAAATTTATATTAAATCTAAAATAATTAAAACAAATATATTATAATGATGAGGTCACACTAGATATGACATTAATATTATTAAAAATTATAAAAGTAACTAAAAACAAAAGTTATGTCACATACTTCCAAAAGCATTGCATGCTTTTTGTCAGGAGGTGGCGGATCATCTAAAAAGTCACAAAATTTTATAAAGTATAAAAAGTAATCTCATCCGTTGATCTTGCAAAAATATCCAAAACAGATCTGGTAACAATTTTATCCATTAAAATGACTGACCTACCCCTAATTATCCACTTTCCTTTTCTTATTATTTTTTTCTAGGGGGAATTTCATATATACCCAAGGAAAGTTTAAAAATTACATATTTCCCCAAAACACAAGTTTTTAATTCATGATGTACAATGCTATTAAAGCATGCTTTGGGGAAATATGTAATTATTGAAGTTTGGTTGGGGATGTATGTAAATGCCCATTTTTTTTTTTTTTTTTATGTTTTCGACCGTTTTTTACATTTTCGTATGTTTTTTACGTCTTCGTCTGTTTTTTACGTCTTTGTCTGTTTTTTTAAGTTTTCAACCCCTTTTTAAAGTTTTTGTTTGTTTTTAAAAAGGTATTTCTCCGTTTTTTACGTTTTCGTATGTTTTTTTTACGTTTTAGTCCGTTATCGTCCGTTTTTTACGTTTTCGTCTGTTTTTTTTACATTTTCATCTGTTTCTTTACTTTTTTTTTACGTTTTCGTCTATTATTTACGTTTTCCTCCATTTTTTATGTTTGCGTCTGTTTTTTAACGTTTTTGTCCTTTTTTACATTTTAATCCATTTTTTTACGATTTCATCCGTTTTTTACATTTTTCGTCTGTTTTTTACGTTTTCGTTTGTTTGTTTACGCTTTCGTATGTTTTTACGTTTTCTTCCGTTTTTTACGTTTTAGTCCGTTTTCGTCCTTTTTTTTTACGTTTTTGTCCGTTTTCATTATTTTTTTTACGTTTTCGTCTTTTTTTACGTTTTCGCCTTATTTTACGTTTTCGATCGTTTTTTACGTTTTCGTCCGTTTTCTTACATTATCTTACGTTTTGTTAGGTAAGATAAAATAACGTACAAAAAACTTATAAAATCATATGAAAATGGATGAAAACAAAAAAATAAACAGATGAAAATATAAAAAAGGACTAAAACGTAAAAAACGGACAAAAGTGTAAAAAAAAGATTAAAACGTAAAAAACGGACGAAAACGTAAAAAAGCGGTAGAAAACGTAAAAAAGCGGTAAAAAACGTAAAAAAACGTAAAAATCGGACGAAACGTAAAAAAACACGAAAAAGCAAAAAAAAAAGGCGAAAACGTAAGGAAACGGACGAAAACGTAAAAAATGGGCCGAAAACGTAAAAAAGGGACGAAAACGTACGAAAAGAACCGACGAAAACATAAAAAACGGAAGAAAACGTAAAAAAGCAGGCGAAAACGTAAGAAAACGGACAAAACTTAAAAAACATGCAAAAACGTTAATATATGATCGAAAACGTAAAAAAATGTTAAAATGGACGAAAACGGACAAAAACGTAAGAAAATGGACGAAACGTAAAAAACGGACGAAAACGTAAAAAAACGGATGAATACGTAAAAAATAGACGAAAACATAAAAAAACAGACGAAAACATAAAAAACAAACATAAACGTAATAAAGCGAACGAAAACTTAAGAAAACGGGCGAAATTGTAAGAAAACGGACGAAAACGTAAAAAAATGACGAAAACGTAAAAAAATGGCGAAAACGTACAAAAAGAGGCGAAAACGTAAAAAAACGTCCGAAAACGTAAAAGAACGGACGAAAACGTAAAAAAACAAACGAAAACATAAAAAAACGGATGAAGCGTAAAAGAGATGTAAGATATTGAGAAAGAGATGTAGGGGTTGTGAAAGAAGAGGTAAGAGGGGAAAGATAATGTCTGAAATTTAGAAGATGAAAGAAGTGAAAAGAAGCACTTATGTCTGCAAAAAAAAAAATAGAAACCTCTGCTCTCCTGCAAACAAAAAAAGTGAAAGAGTGAGGTGGTTGAGTGCTATTGGTGTTTATCACTCATTTTCTCTCTCTTCTTTTTTATTGACCAACTATATGTGATCACATCACTTTTGTGGATTTTTTTTTTAAACATTATATGGACATAGCATTACTCGTGGTGTAAACGGTTTATCTGACCTGATTTTAGTACTTAGTATTCTTTTTCGCGGTAACCTGTGCGTCTCCATGGACTGAAACCACGTTCGGCTAATGAATATAAGTTGTCAGCTTCTTTTATCTTTTTGCGACTTTGGTGATTGTTGATGTATAATAACCTGTTTTATGTATGCTATAGTGTAAAGTTTACTTTCAAACTTAAACCAATGAAAATGAAAAAAAGATAATATTCAAACATAACTAAACATTAACAAAGCAATAAATATTAAAATCACAAGTCTTCTGAATAAGTAAGAAAGCGTGGGCGTATTCACTTCACAAATTTTATGTAGTGTTTCTTTTATGAACCGTAGTTGAGCTCGTTATCAGTTTCATGAAAATATTACGGAGTACATTTTATTAGACTCTTGTGCCTTTTGAGATTTAGCATTTTTTGTCAAGACTTGGGTCAAGTTTTTCTGTCCCACATTGGTTGAAGATTATAAATTTTACCTGGTTAGGGTACTGGCAACCATGATCCCATATCTCAACCATACCTCACCACCCACCAATAATATCATTACACCTCATCTCATACCTCACCCATACCTCACCATACTTTTCTAGTGGCAACCATGATTCCATACCTTACCTATTTTTTTTTTATTATTATTATTTTATTTTTTAAATTAAGTGTGCAACGGTCGAATATTTGAACAAGGATATACACGCTCCACTTCATGCCAAATCGGCAATCTTTGCCGTGCATCAACCATACCGCACAAAAGACAACGGTGTTGCCGCTCGGTATGAGGGCAAACCGTGCCCATTGCCACTACCCTTATATATTGTGGTGTTGATTGTTCATTTAACTTAATACTGTTATTTTGCAGTCTAAATGGCTTCTTGTGGACTTTATATAGATATACGATCCATTTTAAATCCAGATACTATGAACAACGGTGTCAGTTTTTTTTCAATTAAACGCTATATAAACCCAAAGCAAATTCAACTTTTAAATTGTGATTCAAGACTACTTTTTTTCTGAAAGTGGCATCTTTTATCAAGTTTCGGACATCTAAGATTTTTTGGTGCGACCACCAAAAAATATCAACTTCAAATAAATAAAACTTTCTGAAACACTCAAATGTTTCCTTATGTAACAGTGTACCTATATTAGCAGTTACTACTTAATTACTACATTGTGTATAGTCATGTATTCATGTTTTTGCCTCTTGTAAGATGATCAAGCATTGTTACTATTTATTATTTCCAAACTCATAGCATAATAACCTCCAACAAACTTAGTAAACAACATATAACAAACCAAGTTGATTCTTGAAACAAGTTGCAAACAATTTATTGTTCGAAAACATAAGAACAACCATAAAATAAGATTCAGAGGAAATTTGTCAATCGAGCATCGACCGATCACTTGACGGTCACAATCTTGATAACAGATGAAGTCCCGATACGATGCAAAGCCACAACTGCATCACCCTCCTTACAAAGCCCTTTAGTTTTCGCGTGTTGCAGACCAAAATCGAGTGCTTCTTCAGTTGACTCAGTGCTCGAACCTTTAGTGGACCCCGCACACAAAACCGGGACCAAACCTCGGAAGATCAAACTATGTCTAGTTGGTGCCTCGTCGTTGGCTGTTCACTCAACTGAATCACTCTTAACTTCTGGAACGACAACCGACAAAATTGGGACACATGGCCGGTATTTAGCCACTAGTTTAGCAGTACTTCAGCCACGTGTCAGCACCAAAATAAGACTAGCACGTGATGTGTTTGCGGTACGAACAGCGGACGATGCCAAACTTTCAAGTGGGCTTGGTACAGGTGCATTTGCTGTTATCATTTTATAAGCAACTGAGTAATCAATAGTGCTTTCGGCCTCCATGCATATCTTAGCCATGGTTTGAACCGCAACTTCTGGGTATGCACCGGCAGCTGTTTCTCCACTGAGCATGGCACAGTCTGTCCCATCGAGGCAGTGGCGGATCTAGAAATATGAAATAGGAAATAGCGTATGCACAATTTTAGTATAATCCTTGCGAAACAATTTTGATTTCGGTTTTTTTTTTTTTTTTTTCTCTCAAGACGGCTAATTTTTTTTATTTATTAACCCACTACCATTTGATTGAAAAAGCAAGTTACAGATATGGATCCGAGTTATAAATAATACGATTTAGTTTATCGAATTTAAATTATTCGAGATTGAAATGGTATTTCTGATTCAAGTTTTATTCATAATCATTAAAATTGCATTGTTTGTATAAAATCAACAACTAAAAGTTAAAATCACCTATGTAAAGCTAATTAGGTACTAAGAGCATCTCCATCAATAACTCGGGTTATTCTTTAACATCTGTCACGTCAGCGCCACATCAGCTTTAACATTTCACCGTAACATCCCCAAAAAATACCTACAACAATAACATCTCAAGTTAAACTTTAACATTTCATATTTTTAATTTCAACCCCTAAACTAAAACAAACACTTCATTTATTAAATTAATATACAAATAACATTTTTATATTATTAAAAAAAATTACAAAACTAAAAAAAAAAAAAAAAAAAAAAAAAAAAAAATTTAAATTGATATTTGGTCCACACACACAAACGCAAACCCATCTTCTTGTCTTCGTCTTCTTCGTTTACACACACAAACAAAAAACTCATCTTCTTCGTCTTCTCTGCACAAAAACGCAAACCCAGAAACGCACGAGGAGGTAATTTGATTTTTTTTTTTTTTCTATTGCCATCAACGCCCGTTGGGGCTTTAACGCAGGAGGTTTAACGCCTTCGACCCATTTGCTAACGCCGGTTAACGCGGGAAAACGCCCTATAAGAGCATGTACATCAATAACGCAAGTTAAAGTTTAACTCCGTGCCACGTCAGCGCCACATCAGCTTTAACATTTCACCTTAACATCCCCAAAAAACACCCACAACAATAACATTCCCAAGTTAAACTTTAACACTCCAACAATTTACAAAAACAACCCCTCATTTAGGGGCATAAATGAAAAAAGAAAAGAAAAAAAAAAAAAACAAAAAAAACAAATAACGGGCGTTGGGGCTTTAACGCCGGCCCTTTAACGCCCATTTAACACCGACCCTCCATCAATAACACCGAATAACGCCGGTTAACGCGGTCTTAACGCCGGTTCCGGCCGTTATTGATGTGAATGCTCTAACGCCGGTGTGGGCGTTACTGATGGACATGCTCTAAGATCTTTTTTTTTAACGCAGGTACTAAAATCTTAAGAAACTAAACTAAAGAAAAACTTGATTCCTAAATGGTTAAGTAAATAAAATCTTGTGTGTAAAATAAAATGTTACACAAAATCCTAAGGCTAGTGACAGTGGTCGGTCGAGACCTTCGGTCGACCCATCGGTCGTCGTCGGTCTCACCACTGTGGTGGGTCGGTCTCCATCGGTCGTCGAGCAACTTAAAACCCAACTAGTTCGTCCACACGACCGAGTTTAATACACACAAACAAACAAACCATTTACCATGAAAATGAATTTATACAGACAAACAAAATACCCTTTATTATAGAAGGTATGCATGTAGACGAAGTGATAATCTAAGGAGTCATGTAGAAGCAAGAAATCGTGGAAGACCAACCTTGTGGCCAAAGGTTTTAACGTCTTGTTGAATCTGGCTTCGATACTCTCCAAATGTGAACCTTCTAAAATTGAAATGCATTGAGTGAATTAAGTGGTACAGATATGGCAGCAGAAGCTCCAAACACCATGTTATACATGAAGAATTTAGGAGGCGGTAGTGAAATAGTGATTGTCTCATGTGACTTGAAAGGCAAGTCCATAGCATAATTTGTACTAGTTATACCTAAGGTGGCAAAATACTTATCAAAGATGATGCATGTATTACACGTATAGTCTGCATGCATTTACACGTATACATATATATGTATATTGTGTATATATATATATATATATATATATACTAGTGTCAAAACCCGTCCGATGGACGGGTATGACTTATGGTTTTTATTTTTAGGATTTAGTAGAACAAATATATACTAAAATGTAATTAAAAGTTAAACGAAACGGTTAAGATTTATAATTGATGTTACGATAATCCATAAAACAGCTAAAAGCATGTAAGTATTTTGATTTTTTGTTTTTATTTTTAGGATTTAGTTGGACAAATATATACTAAAAAGTAATTAAAAGTTAAATGAAACGGTTAAAAACTATAATTGATGTTACCATAATCTATAAAACGGCTAAAAGCCGGTAAGTACTTTGATTTGTGGTTTTTATTTGTAATATTTAGTAGAACACATATATACTAAAAAGTTATTAAAATCTAAATTAAACGGTTAAGAACTATAATTGATGTTACCATAATCTATAAAACGGCTAAATCGAAAGAAGGGTGCTAAATAATTGTAGTCATATTTTATAGTTTTACAAAATAGTTTTTATGTTTTTTTCATGGCATATATACTATATAAGTGGTTAATTTTGTGTCCATTATATATTGTATTTTTTTTACAAACAATAGATATGTGAAGTACTATTTATTTTAGAGTGTTTGCAATATCTATAGGTGTAATATAATAAGTTAACAAAAAATAAGATATAAACATACCGAATTTTTTTATTGAATGCATTAAAAACGAAAAGAAATAAATGGTTACCGAATATGCATAAAAAAGTTTCAAGGTGGTACGCAAGAACAAAGTATCAAAGCATAGCCCGCCCGATAGGCGTGCAAGCCTTATAAATATCGTTGAAAAACTTAAGTTAGTGAAAATAAGTTATAAACATACCAAATTATTTATTTATTTATTACATTAAGAACAAATCATCAAATTCTTAAGATATTTTGAAAAATCAATATCAGTTATATACTCATATGTGGTACGCTTGGTCACTAAATAAAAAGTATCACTTGATATTGAAGCAAACACTAAAATTTTAGTTAACGTAATGATATACATGATTACTAAGTCGTGGCTGGTTCCATTGTCGTGCTTAAACACCCCCATTTGGATTTCATCTTCAATGGTTCTCATTGAATCCGACAACTTATACATAAAACACCTTGACGCTTTCATTCTGCAAACTATAACATCAAGGGATCATTATGATTTATACATTTGTGTAATAGATTTATTGATATCGTTACATCTAATCTTTAAGTTCAAACTAATGCGACATATGGAAGTTACTTCAATTATTGCAACATATAGTATTAGTATGAGTGACGAATCCTTACCTCTACCAAACATTGACAACTCATATTAATAACCCTCAAGTAACATGAGGAGGCGATTCCTGGAGCTCAACACTTTCAAATAACTTGTGTCACAGGCCGCCAATTTCTTTGTGTATTTCTTCCACATGAGATAAGTTGCATTGTAAGTCTTATATTAATAGATTGTAAAATAATCAAAAAAAGAATACATGATTATTCTATGGCATCTTTTATTTTAAAACTTGTTACCTGTAGTACTGTCAAAGTTATCACCGTATGTGGGTACCTGTTGACTCTCCCAGATTCTGTGACAAATACAATTTTAAACCCTTCTGTATAAACGTTTTTCAATAAGCAATCCAGGCGGCCCTGCGGAGCAAGCAATACATAGCTTATTCACAGCTTATATGACGATAGGCTATTCTGATTTTTAATATAAAGTAGGCAAGTCTACAATTTTATAGTATCATACTTTAGGATATGTGGACAATTAGGACTAAGAAAGCTTACTCATTCTTGACAGGTGCCGGTTCAGGTGTGTTAAGTATTCTTCCAAGTGACCACATCATTAAGTGTTTGGATAGAGCTGGTTACGTGCTTATTTTAGACTAAACAAACACTTGAAAATAATAAATTAATACTTGCTTATATTTTTTAAGCACATAGCCAAAAACATCAAAATCAATCCCAAACACCTCCTCATTTACCTTTAAAAATATGCAAATGTTTTTCAATAAGCAATCCTAACGACCCTATGGATCAAGCAATACATAGCTTATTCACAACTTATACACATCTTATGACAACGTTCTATTCAATTTTTTAATATCAAGCATGCAATTCTATAATTTTATAGTATCATACTTTAGTATATATGGACGATTAGGACTAAGAAAGCTTACTCAATCTTGATAGGCGCCGGTTCAGGTGTGTTAAGAATTCTTCCAGATGACCACATCATTAAGTGTTTGGATGGAGACGGTTACGTGCTTATTTTAGAGTAAACAAACATTTGAAAATAAGTAAATTAGTACATGCATATATTTTTAATGCACATAAGCAAACAAATCAATCAATCCCAAACACCCGCTCATTTACCTTTAGAAATATGTATATAAACAGGTTCGTTCATTGTGGGTGAAAAGTAAGTACATCAGGTCATAGGCCAAAGTGGGTAGTTTCACCCATTTAACATGTTTGTTTCATGTGTTTTCAGGTAATGAAACAAACATACTAAAAGGACGCAACAATCTAGTTGGTTAGACCCTTTTATCCAAAAACTTTGATTATTAGTGTGATAATATATGTATACCTTTTAATCATATTTCAGTCACTAATTTAAGAACGTATATCTGATAGAAAATTTTGATGAGGAACTTGTTGTGATTTCTGGTTTGCGAGTCATTCTACTTTGGATGAACAATATAATGAAATCAATATGAGTATGCACAAACTGATGTGTGCAGGGACTCGTTATCAAACAGAGCGAAAACAAGAAACTGTATGTGTAAAACAATGTGTATTTTATATTGATTGAGTGAGTACATCGTTTTACAGGTCCTATGCTATATATACACTTTGAAACGCTGCAAAGGAAGCAGTTGTGCCGTTTCAACAAAAGGATACAACGGTTCCTTAATAACTGCTATCAATAACCGTTTCTAACCTATAGCCATATGGGCCTTATTTACATAACCTGCTTGGACTTGTAGCCCAAACGTTTTGACCCACTAATCTAATACACAAACTATACTACATAATTTGTTATTAAAATTCAACACTTCCCCCTAATAACAAATCCTCACAAACACAGTCTTCTTACTCTGTTCCTTTGTTCATCCTACTTGCAGTCTTGTTTCTTCTTTTATTATTGTCTTTTGAAGTTCTAATCGCCTTTACTTGTTCTTTCTTTCATGTGTTGCCTTTTTTATCGTTCCATGGATCATCGTCTTTGTTCTTAACTTCTTCATTGTGATCCATCCTAACACCAAACATGTCCATTACTTGTTCTTGTGTTCCATCCCTAACTGCTCCATCCTGTGTAGACCCTGTCCACACCCTGCAAGCCTTGTGGGTCTCTACTTTTCTGCAGTCTAACTGCTTCTTCCCACTTCTTCTTTTTGGCTTCTCTTCTTGCAGCGTCTTTGGTAACCATTATCAAGCCTATGAACCATGTCTTATTCCGCCATATCGTAAGACATCTCTTCTTCTGGAACGTATTATCTTGCAACATCCTTCTTTCTTTTACGCCTTCGCGTGTCCATGATTATTTTCATGTTCTTTTGGTCTTCATCTTCTTCAACGCGATATCTTCCTTGGACTGTAATATGATCTCGCAAACATTTTTCACAGGTTTCTTCTTCTTCCAGGATCTTTAACCATGGGCTCTGATGCCATGTTGTGATTTCTGGTTTGCGAGTCATTCTACTTTGGATGAACAATATAATGAAATCAATATGAGTATGCACAAACTGATGTGTGCAGGGACTCGTTATCAAACAGAGCGAAAACAAGAAACTGTATGTGTAAAACAATGTGTATTTTATATTGATTGAGTGAGTACATCGTTTTACAGGTCCTATGCTATATATACACTTTGAAACGCTGCAAAGGAAGCAGTTGTGCCGTTTCAACAAAAGGATACAACGGTTCCTTAATAACTGCTATCAATAACCGTTTCTAACCTATAGCCATATGGGCCTTATTTACATAACCTGCTTGGACTTGTAGCCCAAACGTTTTGACCCACTAAACTAATACACAAACTATACTACATAATTTGTTATTAAAATTAAACATACCGTCCGATTATGATATTGCTTGGAAGATGGTCTCTAATAGCTACAACAATAAAATACGGGACTTATGGCTTGATTGAGGAGTGCATATTAGCATATCATGACATAATCTACTATGATTTTGATGGGTTTAATTTGTTCCATTTAGCCATAAAAGAATGCCAAGTGATGTATACATTCTTTCGTACCAAGTCACTGGCCATAAAGTACTTTTTTAACCATGTCACAAATATAATATCCGAGACAAACAAAAAAAAAAAAGAATAGCAAAACATCTTACTTGTTGTTTGCTTGTGAAGATTCAAGGGAAGCTACTAAATTCCTATGAAATTATTAAAAGTGACTGAATGGTTAGTGTATGTAAAAGAGAATGTTGTCGCTTCTTGTGCTAATGTAAATAAATCTTACAAGCTAGCCGGAATGCAATTTCGTTGATGTGTTTCTGTAAAATTGTTGTAGGATAAGTCACTGCAAATGAGAAGTAGATTATAAAATTAGTAAATTACAATCTATAATTATCGTTATTATATGAGCTTAAAACATGAACTTACTAACATCTTTCTATTTTCTGACTAAAATATGTTTACGAAAAGAATTTTTTCTAAGTATTGCACGTACACTGTCTCATATTCTGGTAGCCTCCCAATTGAATCAGGTACCGGACCATCCAAAAAGTTGAAGCTCAAGTCTCTGTAAAAATATGGTTTAAACGATTTTATAAAACTAATGACAAATCAGCAAATTATGTTTTCATGTTACCTGAATGAACAAAGAAACATAGAACTGTGGCCATAGCCTCTTTGTTTTTCTGCGGAAACTCACTTGGCTCCACTGATTTGCAACAATCTCTACAACAGCTCCAAGAAAAGAAAAGAGTACCTTGTGCTTACTTGCGGGCGTACCTTCTGTGAACACCGTGACACCAAGTGCTAAAGGTGAACAAAAATACAAAATCGGGCGCCAACAAATGAGCAGGTATAAAGCAAAAAATTAAATATAAAAATTACCACATGTAGCCATAATGTTTGTTTTCCTAATTTCTTAAGCCTTTAGCTACGAAGAAACAATCACTTAAAGGAACGTTATGAAGTCTTAGCGAGCTGCCTATGATTTGAACCTTCCAACTTTTATATTTCCTTTTTGTTTTGTTTATGTGAAAGGTCCACCAGTGCAAAGGAAACTGTTGGTGCCCAAGGATTATGAAGTCGACCTTGATTGTCGTCTTGGGAAGACTCAGGTTGGTCACTTTTTTACGAATAAGTAGGGGAGAGAATGGTGAGTTACGTGTAGGCATCAAACGTTTTGCTCGTCAACCAAACCCCATGCCCACTTCAGTAATTTCAAGCCAGAGTATGCACCTCGGAGTTCTTGCAACTGCATCACATGTTGTTTCAACCCAAACCCTGTTTGTTGTTTATTACAAGCCGAGGTAAGATTTCTTAGAAAGGTGGCGATTTCGACCCATTACCTTATAAATGTGTCAATCTGTTTATGTTTAACCTTTAATAGGTCAAATGGGTAAAATAAAAAAAGTTAGGTAAAAAGGAACAGGGTTAAATGTGTTGAATGGGTCAAAAGTTTCCAAAGTATACTATATATGCATAAAACCTCCTTTACAATTTTAGTCAAAATTATAACTTAATACGGAATTCTGGACAAAAAGGGGTTTGGGTCAACGTACAAAATGGTACCCGTTTTGACCCATTTCTGACCCACCCAACTTGCCAATTTTGCTACCTTTAGCCACTTGTCACTTTGTACGATGTGAAAATCTTTATCGAGTTGATTAAAGTTGCTGTATTTTTTTAGGACAAGACAGTTCATCATAAGCTTAAATAAGTATATAGAAGCTATAAACAAAAATTTCACCGTTGGCATGAGATTTAAGATGCCATTTGAGGGCGAGGACTCTCCTGAAAGAAGGTAATAATAAGATTTACGATCACCAGGACGTTTTTGAGTTTCTACCTATCATGCTCTTATGTAATGAATTTGCTGTCATTATTTAGGTTTACAGGGACAATAGTTGGAGTTGAAGACATATCTCCCCAATGGGAAGACTCTAAATGGCGCTCGTTAAAGGTTAATATATGTTTTATTTTTCAATAAAAATGGATAAATCCAGTAAAAGATATAATAAATAAATAAATAAATAAATAAAAAATAACAAATGCAAACATACACATGCCTATCTCAGGTCCAATTCCAGCACTTGGTTTTGCTTTACCACCTGACTTATCCCAAAGAGATACTCTAGCCCGTTTATTCTTCTTAGCCTTATCGGAATCTTTTCCACTTTCAAATGACAAACCCATATCACTATCTTTGTCACCTCCCGGAAACGTATTTTGTTGACGTTGTTTCCTCCATTTCTTAACCGATTCAATCTTATCCTTCTTTTGTTTGACCTGTGCTTTCTGTTTCTGAGCTTGTACTTCTTTAGCCTTCTTTTTATTGTCTCTAGCCTTTCTTCTCTCCTCATCCTCCTCGATTATTCTCTTTTCAAATAAAATTCTACCCTTGATTTTCTCCATGTGAGTTTCGGTTTTCACCATTTTAGCATAATAATTAGTGGGGCGAAGAAAAGGGATACCCATTGTCTGGAATTTAGCAAAAGCTTCACGTATGCCTTCTAATACTTTAGTGTAGAAATCAAGCTCACGTGCTAAATCTTCATTAACATCAACTTCTCCTTCTTGTTGAGTGAAAGTTTGTGAATCCACTCTACATCCTCCGGCCAACTAATATCACCAAATTTATCAAGTAGAACTTCTTTGTCGTAAGCTGTCTTTGAAGATTTGGCTAGTTTCACATCTTCGTCTCCTTCAGATTCTGACTTTGACTCAGGTTCTGTTTCTGATTCTGGCTCAGATTCAGAAACGTCGATCTCAGGATCTTCTGTTAATGTGTGTAATAGTTAAGTTACCTAGAAACACTCAAACGGTACATGTAGAACCTACTTTAGTTGAGTGATGCAGTCACAACATACCCATCTGGGTGAGGCACCTACTGTCCATCAAAAAGCTTACTTAGATGCTCGTTTCCAATAGCAAAAATCCACCCATTCACCTAAAAACCATGCGCACTTGTCACTTTCAGCCAACAGGTGGGTCAAAGTTTTACATTGAGTTTAATATATATCAGTTTTATCTGTTCTCTTTAGTGAAATAGTCGAAGCCAAGTCTTGCTCGGAACAGATGCTGAGTTATTTCGCCCATCGTCGTCTTTAGCTTTGAATGCATAGCCTGAAATCAATAAACGGAAATTGATTTGGGACTAAAAAGCGGGAGACAACAAATTAGACACTAAATTTTTATAAATCACTAAATAATAATTTTAGTACCAGGAACCCAGTGGTCAACAATGACGATGAAACCTGCAAGTTATTAGAACAGTCTTTGGGAATAGACACATAAAACACATGCCTTTTCCACTTCATCATCTCATTAACCTGACTATTAGAATGGAGATCGAAATCATCCTCTTCTTCAGATTGAAATGGGGTTTTAACTTAAAATTGCATATTAAACAATTGGTTATACAAACATGTTAATCTAAATCTGCAAATTCAATGGAGATGACTAATAAATGATGGTAAAACTATGTAATAACCCTTACGCGTATTATCATTAGCACTATCATGCTCAACACTAAAACATAAACACGAACATGTCAATGGTGAAATATATACATGTTTTCTTACATATAACAAGTAGGGTTGGATCAGTTGGTAAACCTCTCAACCAGAGGTCTTCGATCCTCACTACAAAAGGCAGGTCCTTTCTACCTTTGGTAGAACTGAATTCTCTACCTTTGGTAGGGGTAAGGTTGTCTACATCTTAACCTCCCCCATACACCGGAAACGGTATTGGGTACCCATAACCCGTAGAAGACGGCATTGGGTGTTACTTTTTTTTTTTTTTATGTTTTCTTACATATCCATACTCTATAATGCTTATCATATGTTGGTGACTTTTTTCGTTTGTATGGTTGAAACAGGTTCTTACAGATAGCACATACCCACCAGCGAATCAGTAGTGCAGCCATCACGAATAAGCCCTTGTCCAAAATCCAAACCTTAGGTTCTATCCTACAACAGAGCTGAAATAAATGTCACGCATCAGGTATTCTAATAGTTTGACCACATTCCTATGATTGACTTGTGAAAGAATGATTACCTCATTGATGAATTGCTCCAGTTGACTTTCTTCAGCTACCTTTGATTTCTTGACTGCTACTATTCTTCCATCAGTTAACACGCCTTTGTATACCGTTCCTTGGGCTCCTCGGCCAAGAATCCTATTCTCGTTGAAGTGGTCAGTTTCCTTCTCGAGCTCATTGGAAGTGAAAAGCTTGGTTTTATCAACTAAGCACTCGTTACTCGCTTCTTGCTGTTTTAGTAGTAGACCTCCGTTTCATTCAAAAAATACTTCTATGTCTTCTGTTTTTGGCTATTTTTACTACTTTGTATGATGCAAGGTCAACTACTATAGTAGTTAGGACCACACCGCCTATGCCAACACCAAAATATTGCAAGAAATTGTTATAGATTAATAAAGATCTTAATTATTGTAGTGCAAGAAACTCATGAGTAAAGTGAGTATTAATTTTATTTATTTACCTATAACAACAACCCGAGATGATGATTTGCTTCCACAATTGTGGAAGTGATTATCACAAAAATAGGTCCAAACACCACCATAGGATACCTTATAACCACAGACTCCCCACTTATCTATACACTTTGTACACACTTCCGTAACTAACATGACACAAAAATTAATGTAAGTGTTAAGTAGTAACTAAATTATATGCAGAAAACTCACACCAGAACTACCAGAAAGGGATAAGCAAAAATACCTTGGCATCCTCCCAATATATAAGGTTTGGCATATTCTAATTCAATTGAGCAGCTAACAACTACCGTAGGGATCATAAACTCCTATCATTCGTATGTAGTTGTTGGCAGGCACTAGAGTTTGGAAAAGTAAGAGGTAATTTTCGTCCTTCAATAATTGCCACCTCATCCCCTTAACTTACTATAGTCAAACCCGTTTCCTTCAATGAATCTCGAGTCTTGCTAATGTAGGGATCATGAAAGCATTTACCCTGAAAATAAATGGAATGAAAATTAAGAGGTATATTTCTATTTTATATCAAAATGGTCAACATGACACCTCTTCTTTCGCGTTGACCCCAAGACGCTGATATACCTCAAAATAAGAACAGGCTAAAATGTAACTTCATATAACATGTAAGAGGTTTTTTCCGACCAAGCATGCTTATTACTGGCTTTCTAAATATTGTGTATTATATTATAGTATCAACTTATCTGATACTTTATTTATGTAAGATATCTCTATGAACATGCCTTCCTGCTGTATAACAAAGACAGTATCAAAAACACGATATATTCATCAGTCTTTATAGATTCAATTAAATATAATGAGATGCATCATAAATGAAACTCATAGCAGTTGTAACAGGTTTTGTCCAACCAAGCACGCTTGCTGCTGACTTTCTAATAATACCTCCATCTAAACCTGCATAACGATTGGCGGGCAGTTTGGACCGGAACATGTCTCTTATATATATAACTAAAAGGTTTATGGAGATCAATAGGAAGCAAAACTTCATAATATAACTTGAATGAGATAGTAACACAAGGTCATGTCATAAACTCACAATAGATTTTTAGCAAGCTACAAGAATCAGGGAATTTTTGACCTCCTTTTAGAGATTATACAACCCAGGTGTAAAAGGCACACCGGTATTAGGAAGCCAGTCATTGCCAATAATGAAATTCTCAACACTGTATCTCTTTGCGGTCTCTACATCTTTTATTACATGGTAACTGGGCCAAGTCACTCTATGATCAGTAGACAAACCCGGTCAACATAGCCTAAAATGTCCAGTCAACAATCGATAATTCATTAATATCGCAAAATGAAAAGGTGTACCCTAGACTAATATTGACAAGATGATGCAAATGAAAAGGTGAAACCCTACTGTTATTGGAGCAGCACCACATCGCCATTTGTTTGAAGGACTCTTGAGGTTAGTGACAGTAGCCATATAACCATTCAAACCAGCTGCCAATATATGGTAACAGCAATGTCCAAGAACCTACAACAGAATTGTTCAGAGTTCAGTTGAGCAGATATTATTGTTTAAATTCATTGGCTAAAGTGTGGAAACTTACATATGCATAGTCACAATCAAACTTCTAAGGCAAAGAACCACGAGCTTGGTAGCCAAAAAAGTGGCAAATGGCATTGAATTTCTTTCCCTTGTATGTACCTTCTTTCTGTTTACATAATAAAATATTTATATTAGCATGATAGTTATATGTGAACTATGGTTGTAGATTGAGAAGATATTTTAGCTTCTCAGCACATACCAGTCGCTTGTTGATTTCGGCTTCCACAAGTTCAGCAAGAAGCTTCTCAGTCTCAATCTGAGAAATAAATGATGCAATGATCAATGGTTGTATAAAACAGATATTACAACAGTTTTCGGGTCAATTTTACTACGAGCTGAAACAGGTCGTGTTAATCAAAAACACTTTTTGTTCATTTTAAAAAAATATAGTAAGCGAACTTTTTAAATATATTGCAGTTTACACAAACAATATTGTTTCAACAATAATCTAAATCCTTGAATAAATTAATGCAAGTTATTGTATGCACTTCAGGTAACTTCCAGACCATTTTACCACTTCCTGTTGTTGCTAAAAAATTTATTTGACCGGTTTGAATTTGAAGATAAACCCAAATTGACCCATTCGTAAGTAAGCAGGTCAAAACTGCTCTCTCTAATTTCACAATATAACAAAGGTCAATAATGAAGAACCTGAGACAGCTGGGCTGAGTCATCTGATTCAGGATGGAGGAGAAGCTGCAAAAAGTGAAAGTGTTTAACATAAGCACTAACATACAGGTTAAAGACACGGGTATGATTTAGAAGCAAAATTAATATGCTTAACATACCTGTTTCCTGATAAAGGGTGGCATAAATTCAAACAAGGCGGATGCCAAGGGTGACAATTTTGTCGATATATTATCAGCGGAGACACCTTCTCACAAAAGACTATGAATGTCCTGAAAAAACAATGTATTAATATCAATATATCATAGCATCAGGTACATTCCTAGCATTAGCAAATGGTAATGGGTGTTTGTTTTATTTTAGTGTCGACTGATTGCTGAAAAATTTCCAAATAACACGTTAATGTTGAACGCTGAATGATCCAAGCAGTTAAAACTGTGAGCTCTTTTAATCAGACTTTTCATGAAATATACTGTGACATTTATTTTGTCATCAAAAGAATAAGACAAAAACGCCCACAATGATTATATGGCTTACTCGTAAGACATATAGGTCACTGATACATTTATTAAGTGCCAACTGGAGATTATAATTAGCTCCAATAAATAAATTAAGCATTAGTTACCTGCAATAGTGCAAAAACTTCTGGGATGCTTTCTATAAGACCTTCCGGAAGTAGAATGACACCATGATTCTTGTCTAAATGATGAACAAATATTAGAAGATATGCTAATATATTAGTATTGCTTCATGTACTTATGTACTGACCAAATAATTTAGTATATATTGCTTCATGTACTGATGAGAGCTCCAACTTCACATGGGATAGAGGCAGAATCATAGTTTTTGTTAATGTTTGAACTCGTAACAAATTACTAAAGATACAGACATTGGATCATGCATAACCTTGGACGAATATTTACCACACTCTGAGACTCAGATTCGATGAATTGAAGGATTAGGGTTAGGGTTCTGAAAAAAAAGTCATATAATGACATTGTTTTCTTTCACGTGCGTTTATATATTTTTTTAATAAATACATTCTTTTTCAAACTAATAAAAGTGGTGAATAATTAGTTGTGTGGGTTTATATATTTGGTTTTGCAAAATATAATCAAAAAATATGTTGGTCTAGTGGTTATCATGCTTGTTAATGATACAAACACCCTAGGTTCAATCCGTGTAAGTGGCAAAATTTCTAAAAAATCCGAATTTTTTAGTAAATTTAATTATTCCGGATATTTAATTAAATAATTTTATTAAAACAAAATTAATGAACAAAGTGTGCTTAGGTGGAATTATGATGACATGGAAATATGACATGGCATTATGGGATGCCAAGTGGCATTTTATGTGGCATGCCTCCTCTTATATATAATGTATAGATATATATATATATATATATATATATATATATATATATATATATATTTGAATTAAAATAAAAAATAAAAAATGTCAGGTCATCACTGTGGCAACTAGGTCGTCAGAGAGAGAAAGCTGTTGTGGCATTGATGAACTAGGTTGCCACTGTGTTCGGCCTAAAAACAAGTCTTAAACACCATGTGGCCTAGGCCTTGGAAAAGAAAAGTACTCGTAGGTAAATTCAATTTAAAGTACTAAAAGTGGCCATCTACGGGCAGGATTTCTGGTCCCTTGGTGTTGCTGACTTAACATTTTAGGTTTCGGCAGGGGATGGTGAGTCATATAAGGGATTTGGCATATTATGTATTTTAGTTAAAAGGAGCAATGATAAGTCAGATCAGGGTATGCACGTCATTTTTGCTGCGTGTGCACTCTTTGTATATTTCTACAACAAATGGTTTAATTATACACATGGATTAGAGCATATCCCCACGATTTCAGGTGTGGCAAAACTAAAAGTACACGCATGAAATAGCATGGCAAATCTTGGCGTCACAAAATGGTTTACACAATTGAGCGTGGAGAAAGTGCTTAATTGCGACACTCAAGAGGGTGGGGAATTTGATAAAAAAGACCACGCTTATTATGGTGGAAAAGTTTCCAAAAAAGCACACTCTAAAAAGCGTGGCAAATTTTGAAACTACACACTTTTAAATGTCACAAATGTCTTCACAAATGTCACTATTTTGGTAGAAAAGTTTCAAGAAAAAGATTTCATTTCAAAATAAAGCTAGCTTCGTCAATCTTCCGTCTTCAAGTGTTCATTGCAAGCTTTGATCTTTTTTCTTCAAAAACCTCCTAAATAATGAAAAAGAAAACCAAAAGTTATAGTTAAAACATATGCTAAACCATAAACCATAACCAAAGTGGCATATGCTAGAAACACTTCTTACGTGATTCTCCTTTTCTTTTTCACCCTAAACCATAACCAAAGTGGCATATGCTAGATACCTTCCAAAACCTGAAAGCAACTAGTCGCCACTACCTTATTTGAGCTGTTTAATAAATATTTATTAACAAAACTCATAAACTAAATTTTTTTAGCACTGCAACAAAGAATCACAGCGTATGCAAGTGCATACCCTAAAGTGGCTGTAGATCCGCCCCTGTATCGAGGACAGCGTTGGCTACATCTGTCGCTTCAGCTCGAGTTGGTCTTGGGGACTTGATCATTGACTCAAGCATTTGTGTTGTGGTTACGACCGGTTTTCCTTTCAGGTTACATTTGTAGACCATGAGTTTTTGTGCTAAGAATATTGTCTCAATCGGGATTTCCATACCAAGGTCGCCTCGAGCTACCATGAAGTCGTCAGTGGTGGCTAGTATTTCATCAAAATTGGAAACACCTTCTTGATTTTCAACCTACAGAAAATACTTTTTTTAGGATTTCAATACAACTATACAAGGAAGATATATAAACATGCAATGGGTCAAATGGGTAAAAAAATATATCAAAATCGAAAATGGGTCAGCAAAAAAATACAAGTAGTATACTTTGGGTTAATGTTGTTAATCTACATGTAGTAAAAAATTAGACCGATTACCTAATCCAAGATTTTTGCCTTCTTAAGAACAAATATAGTTAAAAAAATAAACAAGAAAAACCGCACCTTTGATATAAGAACAATGTTTTTAGCATGTTCTCCAAGCAATTTCCGAACCTCAACCAAATCAGAACCTTTTCGGACAAAAGACAAAGCAATCATATTAATCTTGTTAGGAACACCCCATTTAAGGATATCTTCTTTGTCTTTCTCAGTCAAAGTCGGGAGATCAACAATGACTCCTGGAAGATTGACATTCTTACGTTCACCAAGTTTCCAGATGTTTTCACATCGACAACGAACCAACCCTTTTTGAGTCTCACAAGAAAGAATGTTATGGTCCCATCTGAGCATAGTACGACGCTTTCTGGTTTCACATCATGAGCTAATTAACTTTTTGTAGTTCAAACATATTATCTTCTCATCACCTTTGATGGAGTGGTCTGTTGAGATTGTGATCTCTTCACCTCGTGTTACCTTTATGGGCTTTCCATTTTATACAAATCAACATTTTTTGTGTTCATCTTTTAGTGTGTTTTACGCTAACAATTTATATCCTTAATCTTGATCCTTAACTCAAATATCTCACACAATGACTTTACTGATGATGTACTTATATTGTCACAATTGTTTCAGTATCAATCTTGTTCACTTGTCTTTACAAACAGCATTGGAGTTGTTATATGAAGTTTTAACAATTTTTGTTAAAACTTGTAAAAAGTTTTAGTCCCACATGGGTTGAAGACAATAAGTGTTGCTTGGTTATATATTGCGGCGTAAATGGTTCACGCAACCTGATATTAGTACTATGAAGTCAGTTGTCGTGTTGTCTCTGTATCTATCGAGTTATCGGGAATAAAACGACATTTGGCTAATGAATACAAGTTGTTGGGTTTTTTTAGTATAGCCATTACAGCTAATATAACTCTTTTATTTTTTGTGACTTTTGTGATTGTTGATGTATAATAACCGGTTGTATGCTATAGTGTAAACCTGATATTAGTACTATGAAGTCAGTTGTCGTGTTGTCTCTGTATCTATCGAGTTATCGGGAATAAAACGACATTTGGCTAATGAATACAAGTTGTCGGGTTTTTTTAGTATAGCCATTACAGCTAATATAACTCTTTTATTTTTTGTGACTTTTGTGATTGTTGATGTATAATAACCGGTTGTATGCTATAGTGTAAACTTGACTTTCAAACTTAAACCACATTTGAGATCGTTGTCGATTTTCTCTTAGCGAGAGAAAAACAATGTATAATGAGAAAACAGAAATGATTTGATTAAGTGTTATGTCCTTTGAGCAACCTTTGTCAAAACTTGTACTCTGAGTATAAAGTTTTGTCCCACATCTGTTGAAGACAACAAACATCACTTGCTTATATTTGTAGTGTGAATTATTCATACAAATTGATATTAGTATTATGTAGCAATGGATGATGTTACCCGGATGTTAATTGCTAAATAATTAGGGCCCGTTTGGTATCTGCCGTTTGGCTATAATATGTGGGGTTTCCTGACAAAGAGCTACGATCGTTTGCAAAGGGTAGAGTTTTTAAAAAGCCTCTTATAACTTGACACGTGTCCACCAACAATTCTTCTCCCGTCCTTTTTATTTTAATAATTTCGTCTAGGGGCATTTTTGTCTTTAACATGTTTTTAATTCCACCCTCAACTTAAAATTGGGATAACTTTAAAACGACAAACTTTTATGAAAAACCGATTTAACCATAATTTTCAAAATTTAATTCTCTTTAATTTGATATGCATTTTGATATAAAAATCACAACTTTTAAAAAAAAAATTTAATGGGTTATGGTTTTCTTGAAATTTTTTGTAACTTCGGCCATATTTTTGTCTAACTTAAAAGTTGAATATCGCAAAACTTAAAATAGAAAGTTGTAGATTTTTGGTCGTTCTTTACTCAGAAATTTGAATCACTTAATTCCGATATGAAATGAGTGAGATATTTTATTTTAAAAATGAAGTTTTACAAATATTTAGTGCACACAAGGTGTTTGATAAAATGCTTAAGAAAGATTTTCTATATGAAAGTACATTTATATGCACTAATTGGTTTACCACAATAAACTTTGTATTATTTTTAGTTATTGTTCATGGTGAATATGCAAATTGATGATAAAAAAAAGAACTAATAATGAAATGATGAACAACAACTAGCTAATGAATTGATGAAAATTGTGACCTTCTTGATGAACATTATGATTTTTTAGAAAATCAATGAATATTATGATTTTGTTTGAACAACGTTTTTTTATTTATAAACAGTGTGATGTAACTGTTGAACAAAATCAAAAAGAATTGATGAACATCATGATGAACTGATGAACACTCGTTTTGTTGATGAAAAAAATTAAAGAGAATTGATGAACATCATGATGAACTGATGAACACTCTTTTTTATTGATGAACACGATATACGGTAAACAACGTTTTTATTTATAAACATCACGTAAAAGTGATGAACCACATGATTGTTTTTAGAAAATTGATAAACTGATGAACAACGTGATTTTTTTAGAAAACTGATGACACTCTTTTTATTGATGAACAAAATTAAAGATGATTGATGAACATCATATGAACACTCTTTTTATTGATGAACACGATATACGGTAAAAGTGATGAACCACATGATTGTTTTTAGAAAATTGATAAACTGACGAACAACGTGATTTTTTTAGAAAACTGATGAACACTATTTTTATTGATGAACAAAATTAAAGATGATTGATGAACATCATGATGAACTGATGAACACTCTTTTTATTGATGAACACGATATACGGTAAAAGTGATGAACCACATGATTGTTTTTAGAAAATTGATAAACTGATGAACAACGTGATTTTTTTTAGAGAACTGATGAACACTCTTTTTATTGATGAACAAAATTAAAGAGAAATGATAAACATCATGATAAACTGATGAACACTCTTTTTTATTGATGAACACGATATACGGTAAACAACGTTTTTATTTATAAACATCACGTAAAAGTGATGAACCACATGATTGTTTTTAGAAAATTGATAAACTGATGAACAAAGTGATTTTTTTAGAAAACTGATGAACTGATGAACACTCTCTTTATTGATGAACAAAATTAAAGAGAATTGATGAACATCATGATGAACTGATGAACACTCTTTTTATTGATGAACAAGATATACGGTAAAAGTGATGAACTACATGATTGTTTTTAGAAAATTGATAAACTGATGAACAACGTGATTTTTTTTAGAAAACTGATGAACACTCTTTTTATTGATGAACAAAATTAAAAAGAATTGATGAACATCATGTTGGAATTATATAGCATGACTAATCATAAATATAAACAATAAACATCAAAGTAAGTGCGGAAGCGTATAGGAACATATAATGAATAATTAATTAACTAAAGAATAAAGTATGCGTACCTTTCTTGATTCTAGCCGAACAAGAATCAAATCCACAAACTAGCAATTGGATGAACCCTAATTAGGGTTTATAGGATTATAAGAATTACCCCTTACCGTTTTGTAATTCAATCCAAAATACAATCAATAGTGTGATTGTACCACGTTCTTGTACACACGTACTATTAACGAATTAAAGTAAATGCTAGTTTAAATAAACACAAAACAAAACACGAAAGCCAAACAAGGATTTTTTGCTTGAAAAAATAAACGGGTCAAACCCTTTATGACCATTGTCGATCATTAATGCAATGGAAAGAAAAGAATGATAATCATGCATGTATATGACATGTGTATTAAATTAGCATGCATTGCATGTATATTAAATACTAGTAAATACCATCATGATGATTTACGATTGATATAATATTTAAGAAAGGGTTGTGTGTACAAGAGTTAAAAAAAAATAAACAATCAACCCTTAATCTTGTTTATATACTAGTAGAAACTTAGAGCCCAAGTTAGATTAGGATTAGGAAACCCCAATCCATATAACCGGCCATACAAACCCAAAAAGGTTTCCGGATCCTTCTTGACATCTAATTTTTACTTTAGTCATTTTCTTTTAATACTTAACGACCGTTAGTCCATTACATTTATTTACTTAACGTTCATTATGTGTTTTGTGTAATTAATAACTAAATATAACATTTTATATTTAATTATTAAACTTTAATTCTCATACGCAAAGTGTGCAATCCCGTGGTCTCGAGTTCGATCCTAACACATGTCTATTAATTTATTGTCCATTAAACCAACAGCTCCCACTTGGACATATCTTAATAGAGTGATCACATCGGTTAGCGTCTAGCAACACTTCGATGCCTCTAGTACAACTCGAGCAAGGCTCCTGGAAAACCTTTTAATGATTTCTCATTATTATTATCCTTTTGTTTCTAATACCATGTTAAATAAAGATATGGAATTAAGTAATTATTTATTCAACCATTCATTTTCGTTATAAGTGATTGAACAAGATTACCAAATCTCGAACATATTCAGGAGAACTTTGGGCATGGCCATGCAAACATCTTGTCAACCCTACGAGGGGCCCAAGAGATTAAACTCCAAATAAATTTGAAGGAACAAATTCTATCTTGACTACAAGAATAACCCATAAACTTTGCAACACTTCAGGAAACAACCCTTATGACTACCGCATTATAGCGTTAAGTTGTTCCACAGAAGTACACTACATTCATGACACTTATCTGGTATCTCAAGTCCGAGGATAACTATTCATAATTTACTTAACAACAATATCCATAAAGTAATTATGTAGTTGGGATAAGTCCTATATTCAATTCATTGAATATCATCTGAAAATGGTATGCATTCTCATCAATATACTTTCAAGTATATTCTACCACATCTCTCAGATTTGTCTTAGTTTAATGATACTCCCATATCATTAATCGACAATGGACGATTTAGAATAAATAAATTTATTCACGGATTAAACATGCAAATATAGGATACAATATATTATAAAATCAATCATACCAAGTATTTGATTTATTATAATAATTGTTTAACATCCCTTATCCAAATACCAAATAGATCAATGCATGAAAATTCCAGTTGATGAATTATGCCTCAAGTAATGACAATCATACTTGTTGACAAGGCATAAATCAACCAACTTGATCTATCGTAATTTTGAGAATACTTATTTCAAGAATTCAATTAATGAAGTCCTTGTATGTGTGCATTCAACAATCCACATAATAATTCATAAAGTGTGTGACATCCTCTATCACCAATTTATGACAATTTAAGCTTTCAAACATTTTAAAGTTTAAAGTATTCTTATTCTTTTAGTGTATAATGCAACTGCGCTCTAAGTAGCACAACTAGCTCACATGGCCATTAACAAGGATGAAATCCTACCATGACTAGTATTGAGTGTAATCTCAATTAAACCAAAGATCATTGTATACAAACAACAATGTGCTCATTAAAACTCCGTAAACTTTAATATCTTATTGTGTAATGTTTGATGCTTTCCAAACTTTTAAGTTTAAAGCTGATGACAATTTACACAACATTTGACATATTGTTCATCCATAGAATCTAGGAGCAATTCCAGGCTGATGATGTAATTCTTTTAGAATATTCATTACACAAGTTATCTAATAACTTTTAGTTAGATATCAATGTTGTCAAATCACTTCTTATTTAAGAATGATACAACAATTTTAATACACAACATGATGTACATGATGAATCTACAGGTCAAACTTAGACTTCATTCATGTTCTATCTTGTCAAAAGATATTTATCCATTTCCCAAATGATATATCATGTTTAATTAGAATCATTTATTTTACTGCACATGTTTATTAATAATAAACATATATTCCAATGTTGTATGTTTTAATTCTTAAATCTTACAAGTGAAATTTAATTACAATCTAAGACTTAACATTTAGCTTACAAGGAATGTTACTTCATATATGTTATACAACATATAAGATTTAAAACCTTAACATAATACTCCCACTAGCTTTCAGGAATACTTAAAATTTATCTTATTTCAATTATAAATCAAAACTCGGATTTAATAATTAAACATAAGAATAATTTCATAGATGCATGCATGTATCCATTCATGAATTATTGCACTTCGTACACTTCCAAAGATTATATGAATTCAAAAAACCTTTCAATTACTTACCGTCCTCGCTCAAGTAATTTCTCATGAAAGAGTTTTGATATTCCATTGTCATATTTCATATTAATGAAACCAAGTATGACCATTATCATCTTTATATATTTAATGTGTTTAGAAAAGAATATTCAATCATAATTAATTGCTTAAGTATGATTAATAATCTTGTCATAAAACATGCATTAAATAAGTGTACAATATTGTCCATATGATTTCTACATAGAAATTCAAACTACTAGGGTTTTTCATCTCTTTGAAGAAACTCATTTCCATTCTCTAGTCTAACTATTAAGATAAACCAAATTTCCAAAATTGATTATCTTTATGGACAGCATCTTTAACATTCATAGTATGAGTAATTTTCTCAATTCAATATTTGGTAATCCATCATAATGATTATCAGGTTTACTATAATCCTTTAACTCATATTTCTCAAAGATATAAGTCAAATACTTGAGATATCCTTGCAGATCTATGAATGAAAATTCCATCATCTTGAGGTCTATCAATTACATGTCTAACCTCATCATGATATTTACTAGTGTGTTTTAGAAGATTATGTGTCTTGTAATTTTATCTTTCAAGATAAAAAAACTCCCACTTGCCTTTTGTAATATATAGACTATCTATATATACTTAGCAATTAGAGCAAAACTACATTGTTCTCTATTTGGGACATTACAAATACACATTGATAATTCCTGACTTAAGTTTGTTAATAACCTATTCATAAGTAGTTTAACAAATTCAGAATCTTCAACTTTAAAACTTAATGTGATTCATCACATTCCATAATAAAATGGTGTTTTATTAATCTTCTAGGTTGGAGTCATATTGAGTATATTCAATCAATACTCAATTTCTAACCTTGTTACTTTTTAAGAAAGAAGTTATGGTTATCTTGAATCAAACAAATCAAATATACTTTGATTCTCCTAACTGAACATACCATCAACTTGTGGTATTCATTAGAATTTAATATTGTAAGACAATCCAACAATATATAAGATAAACATATTTCTTTTGGCTTACCTATTTACCAACTAAGTCAACTTAATGGTATAATAGACTTTCCAAGCCAATTGCATGTTTTATAACACAAGTACACTTTAACCAAGTCACTTCATATCCATGTTTCAACAAGAAACATAAACTGTTATAATCCCATTATACGTTATAAATCATTGATCATCTCAATGACTTCTTGTATATGTCTTAATTAAAAAACATAACAAGTTAACGTATTACTTTATTAAAAATCTTAAAAGACTTCATGTTTATGTCTTTACAATGAATCATAAACATGTTTAACTAAAGTAATTATGAACACAACTCTTGGTTTCAATAAAAATTTCAAGTTAATTTATTTTACTTCACAATAATGTAGGACTACATTATTTTTTCATTTATGTCATTCCAAAATACATAAATAAACAAATTGAAGTAGTATTAGATTACTTCATTTATTTATGTCATTCTAATAATACATAAATATTTAATTTGAAGTAGTCTTATATCTATCATCTTGACACATATTCTAAATACTTGTCTAATTAAGAAACTGCAAATATGTCCATGCAAGGTCTGACTTCACATAGAGATTTACTTTGTTGTTGCAATCTCGCCAAGTTCTCATATGACGTAAATTTCAACACCAAATGTTTCTTGAATTAGATATGTACAAGTTATATTAGAATTTTAGTCTCTTACCTTGCAGTCAAGAGAATCCTTTAAATCATATACCTATATGTTGTACCTTGCACACAATATAGATTTCTCCCACTTGTGCATGGAACAACATCATGTAGCAGATAAACAACACGACATATGTTTGTTTATGTGACTAATATGATTGTGTCATTGATATTAGCATAACTAGTAGATGTAGAACCACTTCATTGTCTAACAAGAAAACGTACATGACTATCCTTGAAAACATAAGTGTCTACAAGTAGAAAGTAATTATCTTAAGACATTCTAGAGATAATCTGAGTTACTACCAAGATGACAAAGCTTGTAACTCCCACTGAATAAGAGATCATTACATTAATTCCTTATTCAGTAATAAGAACAAAACACTCCCACTGAATTTGACAACATTGTAAGTATTGCATTAACCAGTGAAAGAAAATAGTGTTCTATTTACTTCCCTACACCTTTGAAAAAGTCCATACATAACAATTACTTATGTACTTAAAGAGTGTATTCTACTATGTAGATGATGAAACTATTAACTTGAAAAATTGGGCATGCAATTTCTTTCTTAATAGTTCTACTATTCCAACAATTGTAAGTAGTACTTTTAAATGGTCAAAACAAAACAACTAGATAAAATATGCTAGTTTGTCTTTTACCAATTATACAGTAATTAGTCTAGCTTCTAATTTAATAACTCAGAAAACATGCAATTTTCTTAACTATTAAAAATGCTTACGAGTTATGAATTTAGAATTTAGACAATTCTAATTGTCCTATCATACCTTTCTTCATTCATGAAAAGGAATAGGATTGAATCTCACTCTTTCTCGTGAAAAGAGAACTAGGTTTATTCTTTTAGTAAAGTTGACTCTACCAAAAACCCTTACAGGTGTATATCAATTTACCAATATGGAATAACCTCGTTTACGGTTTAATGTTGCATTAATACATTTAAAGAATTAGCAAAATTCAATTTTAGTATTTTCGATAATTATACTTTTCAAGAAAATAAAATACCCAAGGTAATATTCATATAACCATAGAATTTTCTCCAAAACTAGGATCCAAATTATCGTAGTTCCATTACATCAGTTGATCTGCTAGTAACGAAAGCACATAATAGGGTAATCTGTTGAACAATAATTGGCAAACAATTTCCAATTCCTAGATCATTATGGGATTTATATTTTCCAAAGCTATTGCAAATATAAACATGTTTCATCCCATCTTATGCCTTGAGTCCAGGTCTCACTTCCTACTCAACTTAAGTGTCTAACTTAAAGAACTGCAAATATGTCCATGTAAGGTCTCACTTTACATAGAGATTTACCTCTCCATCACAATCTAGCCAAGTACTCTCATGACATAAATTGCAACTTCAAGTGTTCCTTTTAATTAGATGGCATATAACTTAATTTAAAAGGGTACTAGTTTTGATTTTATGTGGTCAAATCAAATATGTACAAAGATGTCATGCATTCATCTTGTAGCATAATTTTAATAAAAAACTTTTTATTATCAATTCATAAAGATCAAATTATCAAAGTTTTGATTGAGGTATTGGGTTCACCAATCAAGGAATTTAGTGTTAATTATCGTCCATTATACCGTACTTTTGCATAAGTGTAAACACTTAGTGTTTGGATAATTACCACCGAAGTGGCGCATGGAATTAAAACTAATTCGCCCTTAAGATGAGTTTGCACATTTATGGCTTACTAAGTAGCTCCATTCAAACTTACAAGGGGCAGAGGACCAGGTAAGCGCAAAGCATAACCTTAGACATCCTTTCGGTGGACTGCGCACTTCTTAAATAACCCCTTTATAGTTCATTCGAATGGGTGAGCCGTTCAGTCATTGTACCAAAGTCACCAATCAATTAAACTATTGAAAACTTAACTCTTCCAAAACAAATCAAATTACGCCATTGTTTAGTCCAGATATTTTTCTATTCAAAATTACCCTTTGCTTAAAACTGTCGCACATAATAAACAAACAAGTAATACCAATAAACAATAAACTACTAAAACACAATGCACATAATAAACAATTTATACGTGTAAACAAGTAGCCACATGCAACTTATTCGATAAAACCCTATTAATAATCAATATCTAGGTTAAATTAATGTATATATTAATTAGGGCTTTCACTCTCTCAATTGAGAGTGAGCCACATACATCGACGAATCGATTGCGTAAACTCATAATTAATTATATACCAAATTGCACATAATTGATTCATTAATGTATATAATTGGAGTTTTCCCCAATTCAAGATTTATCATAAATATACATGTGTATAAAACTTAACAATTAATTTTCGCATAACCAATCTTAACAATTAAATATTCAAGCAACCATCCATGACGAACATGTATGTATCATCATGGATATAACATAACAATTATTCACGTTGTCACAAGATCGCATACAATTCATGTCACATAACACTTTATTCATGAATTTTTCACGTAACAAATATATTAAATCTAGGTTTCGATATAGATAACATAACAATTAATATAAACCCTAAAAAATTTTTTAAGGAAATCGACTAAAAAATTTTAGGGTTTCCACCAAAAAAAAATTTTCGATCCATAAAGATTTTTAAAACCAAATTAGGGCAAAAGCCCTAACCCTAAAATTAGGGTTTATATAATCATAACCAAAACCCTAGAATAATCATATCTAACAACATACAATATTTGTTATTTACGCGTTTAGTAATTAATTACTCATTAAAACCTGGCTCTGATACCACTGTTGGAATTATATAACATGACTAATCATAAATATAAGCAATAAACATCAAAGTGTAAGTGAAGCGTATAGGAACATATAATGAATAATTAATTAACTAAAGAATAAAGTATATGCGTACCTTTTCTTGATTCTAGCCGAACAAGAATCAAATCCACAAACTAGCAATTGGATGAACCCTAATTAGGGTTTATAGGATTATAAGAATTACCCCCTACCGTTTTGTAATTCAATCCAAGATACAATCAATAGTGTGATTGTACCACGTTCTTATACACACGTACTATTAACGAATTAAAGTAAATGCTAGTTTAAATAAACACAAAACAAAACACGAAAGCCAAACAAGGATTTTTTTTGCTTCGAAAAAAATAAACGGGTCAAACCCTTTATGACCATTGTCGATCATTAATGCAATGGAAAGAAAAGAATGATAATCATGCATGTATATGACATGCGTATTAAATTAGCATGCATTGCATGTATATTATATACTAGTAAATACCATCATGATGATTTACGATTGATATAATATTTAAGAAAGGGTTGTGTGTACAAGAGTTAAAAAAAAATAAACAATCAACCCTTAATCTTGTTTATATACTAGTAGAAACTTAGAGCCCAAGTTAGATTAGGATTAGGAAACCCCAATCCATATAACTGGCCATACAAACCCAAAAGGTTTCGGATCCTTCTTGACATCTAATTTTTACTTTAGTCATTTTCTTTTAATACTTAACGACCGTTAGTCCATTACATTTATTTACTTAACGTTCATTATGTGTTTTGTGTAATTAATAACTAAATATAACATTTTATATTTAATTATTAAACTTTAATTCTCATACGCAAAGTGTGCAATCCCGTGGTCTCGAGTTCGATCCTAACACACGTCTATTAATTTATTGTCCATTAAACCAACACATCATAATGAACTTATGAACACTCTTTTTATTGATGAACAACAATAACTAATTTAGAATAAAAATGCTAACTATAGCGTCAAAAAATAAAAAATGACAACAATTTGTCTTTATTGATAACTTGACTACATAAAAGTTAGGTGCAAATGAAAGGCACACAAAATGACACTCAAATGATAAAAACAACAAATCTTCCATAAACTGATAGTCACATACTTCCTCTTTCATCCTTTTCTTTACAACCTCAAACTCACACAAGCAACTAACTCACAAATCTGTCTTTGTGTTTTCCTTCTTGAATCACGTACCTTAAACTAAAAACCTTGACCTTTTCATTTTCTTTCAAAATACAACCAGAATAAGCATCCTTAAAGCCTCACCGAAAACAAACAATTCATTTCCACAAACACATCAATTATCTCAACAAAATTAAATATAACAACTTACTGCACATAGTTTTTGCTTCCATATACTATCAGATTACACACGCACCAGAATCGGATCGGTCCGACCACCGGAAACTGCCATCATCCGGTAAAAAAGGTGTAAGATTTGAGGTAGTTTGGGCGGAGGCCGATGGGGAGGGAATATTGGTGGAGGATGTCGCAGACTGTCGAGGTGTTGCCTTGAGCCGTGACGGTGGTACTGAGAAAAAGAAGGAATAGAAAAAAGGGGCATTTACATACATCACCAACCAAACTTCAATAATTACATATTTCCCCAAAGCATGCTTTAATAGCATTGTACATCTACAACTAAAATGCTGTTGGTAACATCACCAATAAAGTCGTCGTGTGAGATATTTGAGTTAAAGATCTATAAAAAAATTAAAGTATATAAACTTGTTAGCGTAAAACGCACTCTACGAGGGGCTGGGGAACGATACATATAACATCGATGTACAAGTATGCCTACACATGTTTTTCGTAAAAGTTGAACACGAATGCTCAGTAGTGATATAAAATTTGTTCATACTTTGTATTGTTGTTTTAATCCTAATAATAATAGTGTAAAGAAAGATTTAGTTTGTAAACTAGATTATCAATTTATATTTGGTGCGAAGATTGTAACCTTTCTTTGGTTTAGCATACATACCAATGGATTATATAAGGAACCCCGAATAGGCAGATCGACCTTTACAAAATGTCGATTTTGTTTCAGAGTCCAGAAATCGGAAGAAGGTTTTTAAAAACTGGAAGCCTATAAAGGTAACACGAGGTCTAGAAATCACAATCTCAACAGATTACTCCATCAAAAGTGATGAGAAGATGATACGTATGAGCTACTAGTGATCGCTCAGTGACCGAATGACAAATTTACCCTTGAGCGTTTTTCTACGCTTGTTCTTAATCTTCTCGAACAATAAATTGTTTGCAACTTGTAATAAGAATCAAGTGGTTTGTTAAATATTGCTGACTAAGTTTGTTGGAGTTTATGTTATGCTATGAATTTGGAAATCATAATTAGTAACAAATTAAATAACAATGCTTGATCATCTTACAACAGGCAACAACATGAATACATTGATTGTTCAGAGTGTGTTATCGAGTGAACATAACTTGAGCTCATATATTTTGACAAGGTTATCAGGGTCCAAATTTTGATAAAAGATGTCATTTTCACAAATAAAGTAGGCTCGAATCAACAACCATTAAAGAGACAAAAAGTTAACTACATACATATTATCAACGGGTTACAAAAAAATGATGACTAACTTGTATGAATAATCATTTATGATCGAGATAATGCTAAATCTATATATTTACCATTTTGCGAAACCATGTATGGCTACATAATAATAATATCAAGTTTCATGAACCATCTACACCACATTATATAACCAAGCAAAATCATTTATCTTCGACAAATGTGCGACAAAAAATTGACACAAACTAAAATTTTGACGAAAGATGCTAAAAACTTAAAAGGAGCAACACTCTAATCAAATAATTTTTATTCGCTTTATACATTCTTTATCCTTTAAAGCTATGAGATAATGAATGTAGTTCATAAAACAAACACATCGACAGTAATATATTAGTGTCTTTTCTTTATTCTTTTTCCGTTTGTTGAGGGATATCAAAAAATTAATCAACAATCACCAAAGTCACAAAAAATTAATTGAATTAGCCATGATTATAGTAAAAAGCATAATAATTACCATCATGTAATACCACGTTTGACTACATAGTACTAACATCAGGTTACGTGAACCATCTTCGCGACAATATATAAACAAGCAAAATTTGTTGTCTTGTATCAATGTGGGATAAAATACTTCATACGAGTTCTGATAAAAGTTGCTTAAAAACACAACATTGCAATAACATAATTTTTATTTTCTCTTTAGGCATTGTTATTCTTTTAAACACATGAAAATTTTAGAACGAACTCAACTGCAATTCATAAACACACGTGATTGTGAGAATATATGTACATCATCAATAAAGTCATTGTTTGAGATATTTGAGTTACCGATCAAGGTTAAAGTAAATAAATTGTTAGCGTAAAACCCACTATAAGAGGGACTGATGAACGATACATATAACAATGATGGACACATATTCCTACACATGTTTTTCGTAAAAGTTGAACACCAGTACTCATTAGTGATATAAATTTTGCTCATTAGTCCGCCTCTTTAGCGTTTCCATATATATCTCCTTTGAGCGGAAATTTACATGAGTTTATTCATTGCTCATATAGTTTTGTTCATACCTTGTTTTCAATCCTTATAATAATACTATAATAGTGTAAAGAAAGGTTAATTTGGTAAACTGGATTATCAATGTGGGAGTATAGATGACTATATCTTTCCATTTTAATCACATAGTTGTGCGTCTCTTTTTAAATGACTTGATGCCCATTCAGTAGCATCAACACTGATGAATAAGTTGTGACTTAGACAAAACTTCACTCAAACAAAAACGGCTTTTCTTTGTATAAGCTAACTGGTCTAGAAGAGAAGGGTAGTATTTTAAATATAGTTGACTTACAAAAGTCTACTCTAACAAGTGGCGGAAGTATTGCTAAACTACTGGCTAAGTTTTGGCTACACGTCCTGTTTAGTTTATGATATATAAAATACAATAAAACATAAAGACATCAAGAGTACATAGCGGAAGACTTAAAGATCATAACAAATAAATTAATTAACTGAAAGTATGCGTAACGTACCTCTTGCGAATGTCAGATCCCTTGAGCAAAACAAAGAAGTACTAATTTGTGTAAGAATAATGTCTTACAACCACGTTCTTGTACACACGAATTAACCAACGAATCAAGCGATTGCTAGATCTAACACAAGTCCTCGTTTAAGAAAAACGAAACCAAACTCCCTTACTAATGGGGTGTTCGGCCGAAAATGGGACAAGAGAAGAGATGAGAGATCTAGGGTTAATTCAATGCACAAGTGTATGAAACCCTAGAACCTAACCCTCTTTATATACTAGTAGGGAAACTTTGAGAACAAGTTAGAGATTAGGGCTTGGGAAGCCCCCCTTGGCCGGCCACTATGCAAAGCCCAAGGGAAATCCATAACTTTTCCAAGTTTTCCATTTCTAGTCCTTTCTCTTTTCATTTAACGGTCGTTAGTCATTTTTCCGTTAAATACTTAACGATCGTTAACCGGACTTATTGTGCAATAATTAATCGTAAACATAAACATTAATTATTAACTTTAATTCTCATTCGCTAATGTGTGCAATCCCGTGGTCACGAGTTCGAATCCGGACATTCACATGTTTGAAAATATATATATTTCCAAAACAGCTCCACTTGGATATGTTTACAAAACGTGAAATGACATTGGTTAGCGTCTAACAACACGCCAATGCCCCCAGTACAACTCGTGTATGGTTTTCTAGAGAAAAACCAAGTTTGATGATTCATCATCATATTCATCCTTTGTTTCTAATACCATGTTAATAAGAATATGGATCTCACTCATTTCTTAATTAACTATTATGTTTCTCGCTTTATGTGATTGATTATGATTACCAATTCTTCCGAACATATTCCGAAGACCTTGGGTATGGCCATACAAACATCTTAACAATCCAACGAGGGCCCGAGTATTATACTTCAAAATAAATTTGAAGGAAACAAATCCCATTTTGACTACAAGCAGGATTCATAAATTTCGCAACACTTCTAAAACAACCCTTATAACTACCAGCATTACGTGATAGCGTTAGATTGCTTCACAAAAAATGCACTACATCCATGACATATCTCTTGTATCTCAAGTCAGAGGATAAATATCCATGATATACTTAATGACTAAGATCCATAAAGTATCATCATGTGGGTGGGATAAGTCCTATACTCAATTCATTGAATATCATCTGAAATTAGTCATGCTACGCATCAATATACTTTCAAGTATATTCTAACTAATACTCAGATTTGTCTTAATTCAATATCATTCCCATGTTATTGATTGACAATGGACCATTTAGAATAACTTAAGTTATTCAAGGATTTAAACATGCAAATACAGGACACAATCATCTTTCAAAAGTGAATTTCTTGTATGTGTTTACACATATCTTGATATTGTCATATCATTCCTTAAGGTGCGTGATAACCTGAACCACCCTTTTATGACAATCATCTTTCAAAACTTTAAAGTTTTAAAGTATTCTTTATTCTTTAATGTATAATGCAACTATGCTCTTAGTTGAGCATAACTAGTCATCATCAAGGATACCATGACTAGAATTGAGTGTCATCTCAATTATTCCAAAGATCATTGTGTACAACAATATGCTCTTTAAATATCCGTAAACTTCGAACAGTTATAGTGTAATGTTGGTGCCTACCAAAACTCAAGTTTGTTGGCAATGACAATTATGAAACAATTGCCATATTTTCATACATAGAATCTAGGAGCATCTCCAGACTGTGGAATGTGATTCTAAATCCAAACATATTCCTTTTAAAATATTTATTACACTAACAACTTTCAATGTTGTCAAATCATCTTGTAATCATGCATGACACAACAATCTTACAACATGATGTACATGATGAATCTTGAAGTTATACTTTAAGATCTCATTATATATCTATCATGTTCTATTAGACTCATTTATTTACCGCATATGTTTATAGTAATAAACATATATTCCAAGGTTGTATGTCTTATTTCCAAATCTTACAAACGAAGTTTCATTCCCAACTAAAACTTAATTTAAGTGGAATGTAGTTGCCCATACAACTTATATGATTTAAGAAAATAAAAATAATACTCCCACTAGCTTTCAGGAATACTTATGAGCTATCTTATTTTAATTATTAAATCAAACATGGATTTAATATTAAACATAAAAAACATCTCATAGATGCTTGCATATATCCATTCATGGATTCTTGCAGTTTGTACATATTCAAAGATTATTTGAATTCATAAAACTCCTTTGCATTACTTATCGTCTTCGCAAAAGTAATTCCAAAACAAAGAGTTTTGATATTCATTGTCAAAATTTCACATCAATGAAACTAAGTATGACAATTATAATCTTTATATTTATATTTAATGTATCTAGTAAATAATATTTAATCATAGTTAATTGCTTAAATATGATTAATATTATTATCACTAGACATGTATTAAATATGTGTACAATATTGTCCATATGATTTCTACACAAAGATTTAAACCACTAGGGTTTCCACCCTTTGAAGAAACTCATTTTCATTATTAAGATAAATCAAGTATCTAAAGTTGATTATCTTTATGGACATCATCTCTACATTCATAGTATGATTGATTTACCACAATTCAACATTTGGTAAATTCATCATTATGATTAACAGGCTTACCATGATCCTGTAACTCATATTCCTCAACATATTAAATATCTGAGATATCCTTGCGGATCTATGAATAACAATTCTATCATATTGAGGTCTATCATATACATGTTTAGCCTCATCATGATATTTACTAGTGCATTTTAGAAGATTGTGTATTTTGTAATTCAATCTTTCAAGATCTAAACAAAACTCCCACTTGCCTTTAACAATTTAAAGATTACCTTTAAATAGTTTAGCAAGTAGAGCAACAATACATTGTTCTCTTTTGGGATATTACAAAAAACATTGACAGTTCCTGACATTAGTTTGTTACAACTTACTCTATAAGTAGTTTAACAAATTCAGAACTTCATTTATAAGACTTAATGTGATTCATCACATTCCATAAACAAATGGTGCCTTATCAATCTTCTAGGTTGGAGTCTTATTGAGTATATTCAATCTATACTCAATCTACTAACCTTGATAACTTTTGGAAGAAACTATAGTTATCTTTGAATCAAACAATGCCAATAGATTTTGATTCTTCTAACTGAACATACCATAAAACTATGGTATTTCCTTAGAATTTAATATTGTAAGATTAATCTAACAATATTTAAGATAACCATCTATTCTTTGGTTTATCATATTTACCAACAAAGTAAAACTTAATGGTACAATAGAATTACCAAGTCAATTGCATGCATTATAACACAAGTATTTTTGACCAAGTCAAAAGACATATCAGTTATAATCCCACTATACGTTATAAGTCATTTGATCAACTCATTGACTTCATGCATATGTCTTAAAACATAGCAAGTTAACGTCTTACTTTATATTGTAAGTCTTTAAAAGACTTCATGTTTGTGACTTTACAAAATCAAAAACATTTATAATTAAAGTAATTATGAACACCACCTCAAGTTTCAATTAATATTTCAAGTTAATATTTACTACATATATTTAAGTCATTCAACGAATACTTAAATTCAAAGTAGTATTAGATTACTTCATTTAATTATGTCATTCCATGAAATGTTCAACGTAAGAAACTGCAAAATCATCCATGCTCGTTCTCACAGCACGTGGATATTTTACCTTGGGCTACAATCTAGTTCACGTTCTCACGTAACATAAATTGTAACTACAAGTGTTTCTTAAATATTGAATGACATAAATATTTAAAATAAAGTAGTCTTTGTTATCATCTTGACACATGTTCTTAATAGGGCAATCATACATATATAAATGTATACTTCCTATTAGAACGTTATTCTCTTACTTTACAGTCAAGAGAATCCTTTTAAATCATATTAATATGTGTTGTACCTTGCACACAATAAGATTTCTCCCACTTGTGCATGGAACCACATCATGTAGCATATAAACAACACGATACACGTTCGTTTATTTGATTAATATGATTTGTGTCATAGATATAATAAGTAGATGTAGGACTATATTGATTAGTAAGGAAACGCACATGACTCTCCTTAAAAAAACATAAGTGCCTACAATTGGAAAGTAATTATCTTTGAAGATAATCTAGGTTACTACACAGGAAATAAGGCATGTAGCTCCCACTGAATTAGAAATCAATAAAACAACTTCTTATTCAGTAATGCAACACAAATGCTCCCACTGAATCTGACAACATTGTAAGTGTTGCATAACCAGTGAAAACAACTTGCTTGCTTTTTACTTTCCTACACCTTTAAAGAATCATACGTAATCATTACTAGGGTACTAAAAGGTGTATTTTACTCTATGAATAATGGAATATCCATCAATGTTATTAACTCGAAAAATTTGGTATACAATTTCTTCCTTAATGTGCCTACCATCCCCATACTGGTATGTAGTACCCTTAAAGGCTAAAGCAAAACAACTAGATAAAAATATGCTAGTTTGCCTTTGACCAATTTTTTGTAATTAGTCTAGCTTCTAATCTAGTAACTCATATACATGTTTTTCAGTTAACCAACATTCATGTTGTTACAAAAGATTCATTCACCAAATGAGGGTAATGAAATCTTTATGGAAAATAAGATGTGCAATTCATTGCTAAGAGTTACATTAGAATTTAGACAATTCAAATGTTCCTATTATACCTTTCTCATTCATGAAAAGGAATAAGATTGAGTCTCATGCTTCTCCCATGGAAAAGAGACTTCGTTTGTCTTATCAAGAATTATTCTCGATCAAACATTTGTTTGAAAGCAGAGTGGATCAATTTACTGATCAAAGACTAAACCTCGTTTACGGTTAAATGTTGCATTTATACATTCAAAAGAATTACAAAATTCAATTTTAGTATTTTTCGATAATTAACCTTTTTCAAGAAAATTATTTACCCACGGTTCATAAGCATATAACCATTTAATTTTCACTGTAAAACTAGGATCAAAATTGTCATAATCTAATCACATCAGTTGATCTGCTAGTAATGAACCTTATACAAAGTGGTAGAGCTTTTGCTCAATTGCCAATTTCAATTGCAATTCCTAGATTTATGGGATTTACATATAGCCAATTTCAATCGCCATGTAAACATGTTTTATCCTATCTTATGCCTTGAGTTGCCAGTTCTCACTACAAAACTCAATTAAGTTATCCAACTTAAGAAACTGCAAAATCGTCCATGCCCGATCTCACGACACGTGGACATTTTACCCTTTGATTACGATCTAAGTCACGATCTCACGCAAATAAAAGGTAATCTTATGTGTTTCCGTTTCGTTGGATGGCATATAACTTAAATTTAAAGGGTAATAATATTGATGTCAAATCAAATATGTACAAAGATGTCATGCATTCATCTTCGTAACATAGTTTTTATTAAAACATTTATATCCTTGTTTTAATGTATAAGCTTTTCATCATCAAACTTTAATTGAGGTATTTGATTTACCAATCAAGGAATTTAGTGTTAATTATCATCCATTATACCGTACTTTTGCATAAGTGTAAACACTTAGTGTTTCGGATAATTACCAACGAAGTGGCGCATGGAATTAAAACTAATTCGCCCTTAAGGTGAGCTTGCACATTTAATGGCTTACTAAGTAGCTCCATTCGAACTTACAGGGGGCAGAGGACCAGGTAAGCGCAAAAGCATAACCTTAGACATCCTTTCAGTGTGACTGTGCGCACTTCTTTTTTAACCCCTTTATAGTTCATTCTAATGGGTGAGCCGTTCAGACCATTTGTACCAAAGTCACCAATCAATTAAACGATTATGATTACTCCGCTTAAAAATACATGTTTCACCATTGTTTATGTCAGTTTATTTTTCTTGTAAAAATACCCTTGTTGCACATAACAAACAAGCAAGTATTTATAAAAATAAACAAATAAACAATGAATGTATAACAAATAAAAGTCATGCATATCAAATAGCCACATGCAAACGGTTTGATAAATCCTATTAATAACCAATTCTAGATTTGACAATATTCATATATTTAATTAAGACTTTCACCCGTTTTCATCTATGTACAAGGTGAACAACATGCATCGATTCATCGATTGCGCAAGTCAAAATTAAATACATAACACATAGCACATAATTGATTAAATTAATAATTATTGAGGTCTTCCCCAATTTTAGATCTATCATAATTTAATGTATATCACTTAAACAAGAAAGACATACAATAAAAGCAGATCTATGATAAAACATGCAGATAATTATCATGGACATAAAATTACACTTAACAATTAAATCAAAGTTACGCATATACACATAAAGTTTCATGCATCTTAGGGTTTCTAATCCAATTAAAACAATAGTTTACAAAACCCTAATTAGGGCACCAAAATAAACGCCCCCCCCTAAAAAATTAGGGTTTAGGTTTTGCAAACCCTAGATCTACGGATACAAATAATAACACAACATGTTTATTTTATTTATGTGTTTCAGTAATTAATTACTTGTTATACAAGGCTCGTGATGCCACTGTTCAGTTTATGATATATAAAATACAATAAAACATAAAGACATCAAGAGTACACAGCGGAAGACTTAAAGATCATAACAAATAAATTAATTAACTGAAAGTATGCATAACGTACCTCTTGCGAATGTCAGATCCCTTGAGCAAAACAAAGAAGTACTAATTTGTGTAAGAATAATGTCTTACAACCACGTTCTTGTACACACGAATGAACCAACGAATCAAGCGATTGCTAGATCTAACACAAGTCCTCGTTTAAGAAAAACGAAACCAAACTCCCTTACTAATGGGGTGTTCGGCCGAAAATGGGACAAGAGAAGAGATGAGAGATCTAGGGTTAATTCAATGCACAAGTGTATGAAACCCTAGAACCTAACCCTCTTTATATACTAGTAGGGAAACTTTGGGAACAAGTTAGAGATTAGGGCTTGGGAAGCCCCCCTTGGCCGGCCACTATGGAAAGCCCAAGGGAAATCCATAACTTTTCCAATTTTCCATTTCTAGTCCTTTCTCTTTTCATTTAACGGTCGTTAGTCATTTTTCCGTTAAATACTTAACGATCGTTAACCGGACTTATTGTGCAATAATTAATCGTAAACATAAACATTAATTATTAACTTTAATTCTCATTCGCTAATGTGTGCAATCCCGTGGTCACGAGTTCGAATCCGGACATTCACATGTTTGTAAATATATACATTTCCAACAGGTCCCAGAAGTTAAGAGTGATTCAATTGAGCAGACAACCAGTGACGAGGCATCAGCTAGACACTATTTGATCTTCCGAGGTTTGGTCCACTAAAGGTTTGAGCACCGAGTCAACTGAAGAAGCACTTGATTTTGGTCTGCAACACACGATAACTAAAGGGCTTTGTAAGGAGGGTGATGCAGTTGTGGCTTTGCATTGTATCGGGACTTCATCTGTTATCAAGATTGTGACTGTCAAGTGATCGGTCGACGATGCTCGATTGATAAATTTCCTCTGAGCCTTATTTTATGGTTGTTCTTATGTTTTCGAACAATAAATTGTTTGCAACTTGTTTCAAGAATCAACTTTGTTTGTTATATGTTGTTTACTAAGTTTGTTGGAGTTTATTATGCTTTGAGTTTGGAAATAATAAGTAGTAACGATGCTTGATCATCTTACAAGAGGCAAAAACATGAATACATGACTATACACAGTAACTGCGAATATAGGTACACAGTTACATAAGCAAACATTTGATTGTTTCAGAAAGTTTTATTTATTTGAAGTTGATATTTTTTGGTGGTCGCACCAAAAAATCTTAGATGTCCGAAATTTGATAAAAGATGTCATTTTCAGAAAAAAGTAGTCTTGAATCATAATTTAAAAGTTGAATTTGCTTTGGGTTTATATAGCGTTTAATTAAAAAAAAAAAACTGACACCGTTGTTTGTAGTATCAATGGATTTCTAACGAATGTAATGAGCAATCAACACCACAATATATAACCAGGTAATATTTATGGGAAGTGATTTGTACACTATTTTTTTTTGCCATCTATCATTAAATTACACCAGTGATGCACACAGTATAACACTGCTATGCATGATTTAGTGGTGGATGAAAAAAATAAATGATGTACAAATCACTTCCCAATATTTATAGTCTTCAACCAATGTGGGACAGAAAAACTTGACCCAAGTCTTGACAAAAGATGCTAAATCTCAAAAGGCACAAGAGTCTAATAAAATATAATATTTTCATGAAATTGATAACGAGCTCAACTACGGTTCATAAAAGAAACACTACATAAAATTTGTGAAGTGAATACGCCTACGCTTTCCTACTTATTTAGAAGACTTGTGATTTTAATATTTATTGCTTTGTTAATGTTTAATTATGTTTAAATATTATAATTTTTCATTTTCATTGGTTTAAGTTTGAAAGTAAACATTACACTATAGCATTACATAAAACAGGTTATTATACATCAACAATCACCAAAGTCACAAAAAGATAAAAGAATTATATAAGCCGTAATGACTATCCTATCCTAAAAAACCTGACAACTTATATTCATTAGCCGAATGTGGCTGTAGTCCACAGTAACACACCGGTTTCCGCGAAAAAGAACCAGACACGACTACTAAGTTATTAACAAAGGGTGCTTATCAAGTGCCAGTAAGTACGTACCTAGGAAAATGAAATTGAGTTTTTTGTGAAATCATCGTATGAGTTCAATAATAAATGTTTACATGTAAGTGATGCACTCGCCGATATTGAGAATACTTTCGTCACAAAATATCTACAAAAGCTCAGAATATATTGCCAATATGAACTCAAGCAGTTAGCTGATACTATGCCGAGATTTCGTAACTACTTATTGCATCAGGCTTAAGAGTTTAGGAAAACATCATCAAGAGGTTGCCAAAATATGCCCACGCTTTCAATTCCTTCTCAGGTTGTTGAAAACATCATCAGAAGACTAGTGACTTTAATATTTATTGCTTTGTTAATGTTTAGGTATGTTTGAATATGATTTTTGAAACTTTTTCTTATTTTTTTTTATCACAATATTCATCAGTTTTTTAAGATGAATTACATTACAATGTTCATCAGTTAAATTACGATGTTCACCAGTTTTCTTTTTGAAGAACCTTTTCTTTTTTTGTTATCACAAATTCACAATGTTCATCAGTTTTCTCAAGAGAGAAAAAAGATCACGTCATTCATCAGTTTTCTAAAAAAAAAAAAAATCATAAAATCATAATATTCATCAGTTAGATCACAATGTTCATTAGTTAGATCACAATGTTCATCACTTAGAGTAGAAATAGCAAAAAAAAAAAAAAAAAAAATTGTCAAAAGTAAAAAGGACACTTATCACCATGTAGTTAATAATGCACTTAACTTCGTGCATTCTAAATCTCTTTTGCTTTACTATGCGTCTACTTTACGTCATGACATGATATACATATACTATGATTGTTTATGGTTTATGATCTACACTAACTACGTATATCATTCTCCTAATCAAGGCATATCTAAGAGTGAGTTTGGCTTTGTGTTTGTACTTTTTCACTCTGAGTCTTTGACATTTTGTTTTCCATTCCACTTAAATAAAGAAAACACTTTAATTAAGGGAGACTCTAATTACAAAAAAATGATTACATTAATCATCATATAGAAAAATGTAAAACATTGACTTGCTTTTTATTTTTACTTTCTACTTATTATTAATTATTATTTCCTTTATTTATTTTTTCTCTTTTGCTTATTTATTTATTTTGATAGTTATTTTTACTTTTGTCAAATACATATACACACTTATATATAAGTGAACAAATACTATAATTTTTATTAAAAACACATAATTAGAAATACGATATGAAGAATATTAAATATTTATCTTGTTAGGCCAAAAGTTTCGGAAATACGATAATAATGTTCACGAAACACATTTTGGCAACTAACATATGTGTCTTTCCATCCAGATGTATTTTCACTTTTAATTAGTTGTATTTGCAAAAATAAAAGAAAAAAATTAATTAGTTGTATTTGCATAAATTAAATTTAGATTATCGTTTATTTATACAATTATTATTCGAACAACATTTGTTCATAACAAATATAGTCACAGGGTATTTGCCGCCTCATCGTGCAGATACCTTGCTAGTATGAAATAATACATAAAGTTTTTTTGGTAACAGGAAATAATACATAAAGTTAAGTATATATTTTGTAATATGTATTTTTTTTATACCTTAAAGTTACTTATTATTGTACATGTATATAAACGTATTTTGTTACGAGATATGTTTTCTGATTGATTTGAACTAATCAAATTTAATGGCCCTCTTATGTAAATTTGATAAAAGGTCCTACTTAATTAATGATCTTGTTGGAAAATAGGATCAAGAGAATTATCAGTAGCCACTAAAAGCGGTCAAGAAAAAATTTATACTGAACTCCAACACATTGACTTTTTGACCAAAGAAAATTTTGGTGAGTTTAGTAGTTAAGGAAACACCATTTCTCGTTTGACGTTCCATTAACACTTAAATAAAGAAAACACTTTAATAAAGAAAACACTTTTTCACTTTAATTCTTTGACGCTTTAATAAAGAAAACACTTTTTTTTACTTTTCCCTTTAAAAAAAGAAAACACTTTAATAGGCTTTACCACCACCAATATAGGATTCACTCACCACTTAACTTTTTTTTTTATCTCTTTTTTTATATATGTAATTTTCTTTTTATTATAAAATTGCGAAATAAAAAAAACGGATGAGAAATTATAAAGTTTGATAAGTCAAAAGTATTTAAATACAAAAAAATACGGAGCAGAACACCATAAAATATGTCTTTGTTCTGTTAATAAAATGAGTAAAACTGTCTAAAAAATTGCGAAAAAGAAACCATGAAGTCAAAATAGTCAAAGACAAAATATACGAAACAAAAAAACGTTAAAAAATGTGTTGTCCGAAAAGGTAGATGTGTAGATGGTGTACAAACCCTATAACTCTTTAATAAAGAAAACATTTTTTTCACTTTAAGTCTTTTGTCGTTCCATTTCCTATTAAATAAAGAAAACACTTTCACTTTGAGTCTTTGACGTTTCATTAAAGAACATGTATAAAAGATAAATAACCTACATATTAAAGGCTCGTTGCTAACAATATCAAGTAAAGGAAAACAAACTATACCTGTTTGGATATTCTTTACATCGATAGAGCATTGTCCTTGTGGATGAGAAAATATTTTGTTGTTTAATGAAAAAAACAAAGATCCCAAAAGACTAAGAATATATGTGGATAAACATATAATTTAAGTCTCTAATATACTAGTAACAACTAATATATATAGACCCAAAATTCTTTATAGACTCAGTTAATTAATCATAGCCATTCGGCACTTCTATATACTTTCGTTTAGGTCTTGGAAAAATCACATGTGATTTATTTAAAAATCCCATGTGATTTTATGAAATCATATATGATTTGTGAAATCACACGTGATTCATAACATATAAATCACTTGTGATTCTTCCAAACGTAAAATTTAACAATAAAATAAAACTTGAAAAAAAGTTTTTTGAAAGTATATCAAAGTGTCCGTCTACTAAAAAATAGAAAAATTCTCGTCGTGATTGTGTATTATTTGTTGCTTAACGATTTACCGTTTGCAAGATAGTTTATTTAAAAAAAAAACAAAGTGGGAAGCATTTTTTTAGTTTTGATGAAAAAATAAATGGAAATGATTGATTCGTTGAGTCTATAAAAAAATTAGAGTATATATTGACTTCAACTCTTGGTTTATGTATTAACAAAAAAATCACAATATCTTCTTTGGTATTTTGAAAGACACATTTTGGCCTCATCACCATGAGTCCGTGACTATGCAAACCCAAGATATGGGATCCCCCAAGGTATACCCAGATAAGAGTAGAGATTGATATTTTTATTTTTATTTTTTTGAAAGTGGAAATTTCCATAATAGACGTATAGACAATTGTATTACGAAAATGAGCCATTGAAACACGTGTTACCAAAAGCTACTATACGTGCAAATATATTTTGCACACTATGATGATTTGCGCTCTCACCTTAAGATTATTACACATGTAATTTAATTGAATTAGGATTGAATTATAAATAGATATGTGGCATTACGTGCAAATATGTTTAAATAATATGGCAGTGGGACGTTGGCAGTGATGTCAACTTAGACCTGCTTCGGTGCTCTCTTTGGAAATCACAACCCGACTCGCATGACCATCTATTTTTTGAATAATCCTTATACTCTAAAGTATGGGGTATCGTCACAACTTATGCTGAGTTGCCGAGTACTTCTCCTATTTGGAATGATATTGTAAATTGGTTAATGCCATTGTCTTTGAAGGATAATGTGGCTCGTTTAATCTTGGCCTCGTCTTCTTACTTTATCTGACAGGAACACAACAACCAAGTATATGCTAAGCCGAGTAGAAATGAAGACCAAGTTGCCAAGATTATAGTAGAGACAGTTCGCTCAAAGCTTGCATCAATCAGATTCAAGAACAAGGCGAGAGTAGGCCAAATGAAGGCTACTTGGAAGATTGTATAAGTTGTCCATGGTTTGTGTTCTTTATGCTAGCATAGTCTACCTGTTAGTATTTTGTTGCTTAGTGGCTGTTCGTTTTTTAGGGTGTTCAAATACGAGTGTTTTCGTTTTTTTTCTTCTTTACAAGAGTGGCTTATCACCGCTCTTGCTTGTACGCAACTCATATTATTTTTTGATATATTTCACCACGTATAATCCTTTTACCAAAAAAAAATAAAAAATAAAAAATAAAAAAATGTGCCACCTCATGTGTACGTGCAACTGAGTTTGCTCTCTGTGAATTTGCACCTAGATTAGTGGCTAATAATGTGGCACATCATCTTTACGTGCAAAATACTTTGCTCTCCATGTTATTTGCACGACTAGTATATGTCACTTCATATGTACGTGCAACAATTTTCTCTCCATATTTTCTGCATGCAACAAAGAATTGTGAGGTATTTTTTTGCTAGATCTAAAATAAGAAGAGTAAAGAGTCTTTGTAAATGAGGCAGATGAAAAATGGCTTGTAGGTAGTCAAAGTTATTGATGGCATGCAGACCATTCTCTTATACATGTAAATTGAAATAATCGTCTAGTATAAAAACTGGGTATTTTATTTATTTTTTTTAAGCTGATAAGTATATGTACGTGCAAAGTGAAAAGAGAGCAAACCAAAATGAACGCATAGTTGTTTTTCCTTTTAAATATATATATATATATATATATATATATATATATATATATATATATATATATATATATATATATATATATATATATAGGGGAGGGTTAATGTGAGATCAAGCTTAAAATTCTAAAAATAAGACCCAATCTAGACCATTGGATCATTGAATTTTTATTTAATGAGATTAACATTAAATGAGGGACATTGTAGTGATTAAATAAGGTTTCAAGGGTATTTTGGAGAATTCAAATACAAATGTGGTCAATATTTTTTCAAATTTTCGTCTTTTTATTTTACAAAAATCTAGTTAACATTTTTATACAATAAACTGTTACACAAAATATAATATTAAGTGTATCACCAAACAAAACTAAAAATTACTACTCCGTATTAAATACATCTATGTATTAAGAACATATCCAAACTTAACAGCAGCAGATTTCGGTCCGGTACACCGGAATCTATGCATTTTGCCCAGAATCCAATAAATAATTTGAAAAACATTTACTTGATACATTAAGTATACAAGTTCAAAACAATTGATACAACAAGTACACAAACTATCCAAACTGAACAGAAGCAGATTCCGGTACACCGGAATCCGTGTGTATTACCCATAATCCAATACATAAACACATCAGATGCATATACAAAACAGTGTATCAAAAACCTATCAAAACTGAATAGATACATAAACACATCTATCTATCAAGAACCTATCGAAACCTAACAGCAGCAGATTCTGGTACACCGGAATCCGTGCATTATACCCGATACATGACAAGATCAGAAACAAATACATATCTGTGTATCCACCATGTTGCATACAAATATGTTGCACGGTTAAATCAAAGCCTCGCCGGAAAAAACTGAATGGAACACAAACCCATCTCGTACACACACTGATCGGAATACTAGTGTATCACAAACCCTTTAAACCCATTAAACCATGAACCACAAATAGCCTCGCCGGATCACAAACCCATTAAACCATGAACCACATATCACTTTCTAACCATCACGCAACCCTCACACAACCACATATCACCGGATCTTAAAAAAGGCTTATATCCCTTTCACCGGATATAACCGTGACCAACGGATCTGAAAAAAAAGATTATATCCCCGTCACCTGAATATAACCGTCACCAATATATCCCCGTCAACAGATCTTGAAGGTGAAACCAGCTGTGGCTTTGTTTGGGTCGACATGAATGTTTCGACTTTATCATCTTATCTTCATTCATCAAATCTGCAGACCGGTTTAGGCTTGATCTCACGTTACCCATAATCCAATACTGAACTTTAAGAATTCTCGGTGAACACATAAAAGTAAGATCTGCCATAAGTGAAACTAGAGTGATTAGTTTTAGTCGAGTGTTTCCACATACATGGATGGCGGCCGGATGTTGAAGCTGGAGGCTGGGTGTTTAGAGAGAGGGGTGGGGGCAGAGAAATGAATAATATGAAAGAGATGGGTGATTTTTATTAGGGTTAAATGAGATGTGTGTAATACCTATAATGCCCCTTTTGCTATATATTTAATTTTCAGTTTTTTTTAAATAATCAATTCCACTTGGCCTCCTTTTATTGGTTCTTGCAATGATCTTATTTTTAGAACTTTAACAATGATCTCATTTGATCCCAAATCTATATATATATATATATATATATATATATATATAGTCAACCAATAAAAATGAGACTTATTACATGGCGTGCAAAAAAAGATGGAGTACAAAATAATTTACACACTAAGTAGAGAATGGTAATAACTGAAATTCGTGTCATTTCTGATTAAATGGGTTTGTAAGAGTAGAGATTGGTAACTTTTTTTTTTTAAATTTCAAACCTTTTATATATGTTTCCCTTTAAAGATAATATATCATTTTCTTTTGTTTTTAGGACATTGCTACAAAGATTTAAGTTAATATGGAATAGTATCCAAAATTGTATCACACCCAAAATTCACATGTAGTAAAATTGCAAAAGTTAACCTTAAATGTTAAATTAGGAATGTAAAAGAATAAAAGAGGGGAAATAAGAGGTGGGAGAAAATGAAGGTTAGAAATAATGAGTGAGTTTGGCTAAAGAAATGTTTATGTTAGATTTCAGCAAGGTTATAAATAGAGCGGGGTGTGACGTGATGGTATTATCAAGCTTCACGTTTATATGGCTAAAACAAGTAGGGTTGGATCAGTTGGTAAACCCCTTGCCTCTCAACCGAGAGGTCAGGGGTTCGATCCTCACTCCCTACAAAAGGCCGGAGGTCCTTACTACCTTTGGTAGAACGAAGCGCCTCTACCTTAGGTAGGGGTAAGGCTGTCTACATCTCAACCTCCCACATACACCGGAAATGGTATTGGGTACCCATAACCCGTGGAAGACGGCATTGGGCGTTACTTTACTTTTTTTTTTACGTTTATATGGCTAAAGCGAATCTTTTGTGTTTATAAGGCGTGGCATAAGGTGACACAAAATATGAAATTTAAATATTTATATAATATTTCATATATATCGAGTTTAAAAAAAAAATGTGGCACAAGACGGTGTGACGGCATAACCAAACCTCATGCTTGCGGGGCCTTTTAGAACCATGGATTTGAGTGTCATTTTTAGCCCTCCACAGTGAATTTGTGCCTCTTGCTTTATATAATTGGAAGGCAGAAACAAGAAAGGAACCTCTCATGTTTACAACCAGTGGCAAGTTCGCAATGGATCAGCATCAATCAAGCACCAACACAGACGAACAAATCAAAATACAAGACCTGCTAAAAATACATGACAGATACAAAGATCTAGACGACATCCCCAGACTCTTTCGTCCACCAATCAAATACGACTTCAAAGACACCGAATGGCTCGAAAACCGCATTAAAACTAACTCGTAAAACAGACGAACAAATCGCGTCACTCGGCAGGTCAGTTTTTTCCTCCGGGTTTAGCAAGGAAGCTGGCATCGCGCCAATATTTCTTTTAGCTTATCATCTTAAATCACCAGGGACTAATTTTAGGAACTATGTTTTTCATTCTAACGAAATGCTTGAAACGAATGAGGATAAGCCGTGTAATGAGTTTGACGAATGTGGACATTATGAAATGATTAGACCGAGTCGTGATGTGACACGAGAGGCAGCGATGTACTCGTACATCGCTGCTTCGTTTTTTCGTTTGTTTACTAAACCTGCGGTGTATTATGTGAGGTCTTGGTCTAGTATTATAAACGGTTTTTCGAGGTTTTATGGTGAGACGGTAAACGTGAGGGTTCCTCTTCCTACTGAGGATGCGCTTCAGTTTTTAAAGTATCGGTTGGATGCGGAGATAGCAAAAGTGACATTGTATCGGTTTATGTATATGAGTAACTCGGACGCAAGTTTTTTGAGTTTGAAGAGTTTTTTATACGATGATTGTCTTTCGTATAGTGGCATGCATATTGTGAGTATTGTTATGCAGTTAAGCGAGGCATTGAATTGTAGTATGGAGTTGATTGTGGATGCTATTAAATCCAAGGAGATGGAGAATCAAGTGGAGTGTTTGGTTCGTGTTTTGGGGTTTTTGGATGGGAATGATGAGAATTATAGGAGGCGGTTGTGGAGGTATGGGAGGGTGTTTGACCAGGAGTTTATGTGTGATTTACAAACTAAGTTACGTCCGAAGCTGGTTTATATATTGGCCGAGGCGCTTAGGTCTGAGGAACCGGAGAAACACAAGGGCATTTTGCAGATTGCTCAACTTGCAAGTGTTACTGAGGATAATAAGAGGAAATTTGCTATTATGGGTCAGCGGCTTTTGAAATTCCTTAAGAGCCATAACCCTCGAGATGCATCTAGCTCAATGTCCGGACCCTGCTCTTCAAGGGACTAGGCTTAATAGTATGTGTGACAAGCTACCTATGTTTTGTTGATGATAACCTCAAGTCATAAGATAAGATGGAAGCTGGAACATGAAGACTATGTTTGAATTTGGATTGGCCGTTTACTTTACAGTTTTATTTAGTAGTTTTATACAGTATCAGTTATGTTGTGTCAATTATGCTTTTAGGTTCTTCCAGAAGTAATTGGTGTATTATAAGTGTTGGCATGTAAGTTTTATGTGTGAAGTCAAGAAATAATAAAGCAATGTGTTTGTGTGTCTCATCTCTGTCTCTCGGTCTCCCTCACGAAAACAATTCAACCCTCAAAATACATTTATTGATTATTGTATAAAAGGCCTAACATAAGGCCGGAGGTCCTTTCTACCCTTGGTAGAACTGGAAGCAGCCTCTCTACCTTAGGTAGGGACCGGAAACGGTATTGGGTACCCATAACCCGTGGAAGACGGCATTGGGCGTTACTTTACTTTTTTTTTTTTTTTTGTATAAAAGGCCTAACATAACCAAGTTCATGTTTACCATTCTAGTTGAGTGTCGTGATTTAGGGCGTATCTAGCTAGTTAGTAGTAATAGTCCTGTTTTAATTGTTTATCTCTTTTGCATGACCGCTGATGTTAACTATTTTGAATTTTATCTGAAATTTTCATCCGTTTGACTTTTATATAGCATGTCTTATAAAGTTAGCAGACCTTAGGTTTTGTATTATCTTCATTGTATGAAAGTTGTTGGCTATGCTGAGCACGGTTAAGGGAGTTTTAACTTGTTCATGTCGAATGCATATATACTTGACTTGAACCACATGTATTTAGGGCGTAGTCTAGAATTTAAAATGTCTCAGGTCCTATGTTCAAGAAAAGGTTCTAGGTGTGCGGCAGAAGTGACAATCTGATTGAATTGGAGCTTGATTTTTGGTATAATAATCTGCAAGTGAGCATTGATAACATCGGCGAGGGCAGAAAGGTAGATATTGATACCTTTTACTTGAAATGCATCTTTTTGGAAACTTTCGGTCCGTTTCACCCTTTATCTTCTAAGCCAGATATAAATTCTCACCTGAATCGAACCATTCATATGTAAACGGGTCGAGATCCACCTCTTAAGAATGCTATATGCATCATCTATTAGGTTTGCACAGTGCTGATAAAAGAGTGAAATCACAAGAAATGTGTAGACTTCATTAGTTTATATCTCAAATGCTTTACTTCCTCAATCTGAGCGAACACTCAAAGTTTTGTCCCAATCGAATAGACAAGTAGAGGTGACTATCTACATGTAACTTAAATAGTGTATAACAAGATAGTATATTTTAAAATATACATACTACTTGTTGCTGTACAGTATCTTCAATATATTTACCTTATACAAAACCTTAATACAGTCAATCTTCCTCAAAAATGACCTCATCAAAGCTTGGAAAAAATCAGGCTCGTAACCCAAGTTTTCAAATCCCAGTCCTAAAAGAACAATATTGTACAATATCATAATATTTTCTTTTAGAATATCCGACGCACCTCGAACATTGGCTGTTAAGTAATCTTTCGAATCATATTTTCTTTTAGATCAATGAAATGTTGTCATTCGGTAACTGTTTTCATCTTGTGGGTCTTATTTCTTTTTTAAGCAAAGTTTGATGACCCGTTCCTGATTTCCGTGTGTTGCAGACTGTGGGCCTCATAAACCTTGGGACCTTTGATGGTGGCGATTTAACGCTAATTTGATCCTTGCTTGGTTCTAAGACTGTTTCGGCTATCTCGTTTGAATCTGATGATGCCTTTTTTAGAGAATTTAATTTCTGATTCAGTTTCTTAATTTCTTTTGTGAATTTGTCACGGTTGTTTACAATCTCTAGTTGCAGTTTATTCATTGCTAATTCCCTCATAGCCCTTGCTTCCTGTTTTAAAATTATTGATCAATTAGATGTGACAATTACCAAATAAAAATAAACTGGGCCATTACCAAGTATATTAGCATAGAAACCAATCAATTAAGACATATTTTGACTGAAAATTATAAACACTATTTTCAATAATTTACAAAGGGCTATACGTGTATTCTACAGTAACTATTTAATTGTTTTCGGTTCAAATAGCCAAAATCATAGCCAAACCGAAAACCAAATTTTTAGTTCGGTTTGGTTTGGTTTAGACAAATTCGGTTTGGTTATAAGTTCGGTTCAATTTGGTTTTGGTTTTCGGTTTATTCGGTTATTACCCAAACAATGCACACCCCTATTACTTGGATAAGAGTGTTTGTTGGTGTTACAGTATAATTTTTGTTCATTAGTGCCTCTTTAGCGATTCCATCCCCTGTGAGCGAAAGCTTGCATACATTTTGTTCATTGTTTATAAAGATTTTGGGTTTCAAAACTTTTTTTTTGTTGTTTCCGTCCTAATACTTAGGCCCCGTTTGATTCGTGAAATTCTCAAGATTCTAATGGAATTGGAATATGATTCTATTTCATAACGTGTTTGATTGTCAGATTCAAGGAATTCAAAATCTAAATTCCATTTATTAACGTGTTTGGTTGTCAAATGAAATGGAATGTAAACCTTCAAAATCTCATTTATGTGGAATTCAACATTCCATAGCCAAATGAGAGGAATGTTTACAATTCCATTAAACTCGTTATGTTTATCATCAAAAATCAATTATTATTATTATTATTATTATTATTATTATTATTATTATTATAAATCAACATTTTATTAAAAACTCATAGGATTTACAAAAAATTAGTGGGAAGCCGAGAAACCAACTGGGCCCCCTCACCTCTAGCAATAGCAAAACCATTCCTATTAAAAATATGAACCGCAGCACGTGCCCCAATGTCTTGAGTCATAGAGAATCATTGAATACGCTTTAGTAAGGTTACTGCATCCTTCTCAAGTTCTCCAAAAGAAGAGAATGAAAATGGGAGAAGCCCCTTTTCATTAGAAAATCACTTCATGAGAAAATAATAGGATTTACAAGAAATTAGTGGGGAGCCGGGAAACTAATTGGGCCCCCACTCCTCTAGCTATAGCAAAGCTAATCCTACTGAAAATATACTCAGCAGCATGTGCATCAATCTCCTGAGTCAACGAGAAACTTCGGATGCGCTTTAGTAAGGTTACCGCATTCTTCTCAAGCTCTCCAAAAGAAGAGAATGAGAAGGGGAGAAACCTATATCCAATATCCACACATTTAACCTCGTACTTGACACGCTTATGTTGCGCTGCTTCGAACACTATATGACCCGGTGCCAAGTCAACCATATTAGTTTGTGTCAAGGAAGACGACCCTGTCAAATCGACACATACATCGTGCCCACCGTCCCAAGAATAGAGCAATATATCAGCCAGACGTAAGGATTTGTCCCTATCATCGCAGAGCCTAATGTCAACCTCTTTACGAGCCGAGACCCCAGCCGAAACCCCAGCCCGAAAGTATTATTATTATTATTATTATTATTATTATTATTATTATTATTATTATTATTATTATTATTATTATTATTATTATAAAATTAATAATAATAATAATAATAATAATAATAATAATAATAATAATAATTTTATTATTATTATTATTTATTACAAAAATTATTATATTTTATTAATTATTATTATTAATATGATTTTAATATTATTATTATTATTATTTTATATTTTTATTTTTTAATTAATATTATTATTTTTAATAGCTAATAAGTGATAACTGATATGAAGTATGGTGTAATACAATAACACATGTGATGTTAATATAATATTTCATTTAATATTGTTTATGTGCTGCAAGTCTAATTTTATTTGTGTGTTGCCTTAGTGTTATAGTAATATGGTTATTATGTCTTTTGTGTTATATGTTAACATGAAAAATATATGATTTTTGTTATTGTGTTTATGTTTGTGCCAAAGTGTATTGTATTAAATTAAGTTGTTCATCAGTAGCGGAACTGTTAGCCGCATGTTTTGATGGTTTATTATGTCTGCGTTGTAAATGTTACTATGACTTAGGATCAAATGAGAAATATAATCAAAATGAAAAGAATAAGAAAAAACCACAACCATAAATATTAGATGCATTCATAAAAATAGATGCATCTCCTTATTATTTCTCTTTCCTTATTTAAAACTAGCTTCATAGCCCGCCCGAATGGGCGGGCTAGCTTCATAAGATTACTTAACAAAGTTTAATTGGACGTAAATAAATAGTGAATACCGACAAATATCTTAGGCACAAAATTGGAAACAAAAAGGAAACTGTTCATGCAATTTGTGTACATCGACCAAACAACGTTATCAGGAAGTCCACATTGTATGACCAAAGTGACTGTACATCTCGGGTGGGGTATAGCCCACCAACAGGTCTTGTGGTTGATTCCTTTGCCTTCCAATGAACTGGGTAAACAACTTTGTCTCTCCTGTTAGATAAATTAGTAATATCAATTAAAACACCCCAAGACACCAACTAAATATAATAATTCTTCGAGAAATAGAGGTAGTGAATGCATGTTGCACGAAAGACCAAAGAGCTTGGTATTATAATACACTTGCAATACAACAACATACAAATTACAAACATAGCAAAAATGCATACATATTTAAAAGGTTAGCCTTTGAATTGGAATTTTGATGTCCTAATTAAAAATTCTGTGATTAAGAGTTTATAACTGATCTTTCCTTCTTTGGCCATATCCTGTATGCATTTACTTTTAATACAAGTGAATGTGGCCATGAAATGAGGCTACACGGGTAATAATAAATGGATTTCTCAAAAAATATACGTTCAGACTTCAGAGAATTTATATCCAAAACATTGTACACTTAACATCACGGAGTATCTATATTGCTCTGTTCAGTAACTATTGTGTTATTTTCCATGAGAAAATGGTGTTTTGACTATAGTGGCTTTAAAAAGTGGTTTCAATACCTATGACCAACATGTCTCTAAAACTAAATAAAAATATAATCTTTATCAAACCAAAATAATCTTTATGTTACTGAGTTTAGTGTTGACTTACAGCTGCAGCAAGGGCTATTTGGTACCGAGTTTAGTGCTGTAGCAAGGCTGCTTGGTACCGATTTTCAAGCGGCAACAGGGCTGTTTGGTAAAGATTGTAGTGATTTGATGGCGCAATTGCCGCTGAAATAATAGTTGAACCCAAATGCCCCAAAGATTATAGCCTTATCTTTACCTCCACAAGTTGCAACTACTTTGTTTACAGCTATTTTTGCAAAGCTAATAATGATAAAGATCCGGTCAGAAAATCATTATACTTGTACAGGAAATGATAATAGTTGAACCCAAATGCCCCACTGAATAATCAAATAATAAATTCCTAAATGCAACTCCAAGAACTCCATGATTAAAAAGAGACCTAATTAAACCTATAGATTTATTACATGATCATAATTCAAGTTCAAATAATGAGTCTATAAAGCACATCCAACCACTACCGAGTAACAGGTTCCATCAAGTAAACTTCCTATCATCTTTTAATTCACTACACAACTAAAAGCATTAAAAAAAACATACCTGAAGTGGATATATCACTTTAATCTTTTAGGAACTGAATTCGCCAGGCTTCAATAAACTCAAACTGCTCGATATAGACTATGTTTGAGAAGGAGACCTGAGAAAATAAGAGCAAACAATGCACTCAATAATGTATAATGGTATTATTATAGTATACCACCGCGATCAATCCTGTAATGAGTTATAAGTAACGTAAATCAAGCTAAAAAAATAGCATAATTGTCCACTAAAAGATGGGGATGATATACTAATACATATTTAGATTATGAAAATTAGTATGCACCCAGCAAGAGAGATATCATTAAATATATAATCGGTTAAAGACTTGGTATTTTAAATCATGCGCAATCAGAATGCCAATTTGAGCATGCCTCATGGAGTTTGGTATTTTCAACACCTTATAACTAAATAAATTTGCAACCATTACTTGTGCCAAAAGTTAAAAAAAAAACGATTAGTAATAGCAGCATACATAATAGATATTAGAAAGGTAGTCAAATGTCATACTTGAACTACAATAGTTACAACTATGGTATTCATGTGTATAAACATCTAACCTGTTAAAGAAATCAAATCAAAGAATCAAGAAAAAATTACACGTTTGGTCCCTGTGGTTTGCCCAAAATAACAACTTTAGTCCCTAAGTCACTTTTATTACACCAGCAATACCTAATTTTGAAACTATGCACGCTTTTAGTCCCTATTTTGAGAAATAGGGACTATCCGTGTAGCTATTTACAGTTTTTTTTGTTACACGGATAGTCCCTATTTCTCAAAATAGGGACTAAAAGCGTGCATAGTTTCAAAATTAGGTATTGTTGGTGTAATAAAAGTGACTTAGGGACTAAAGTTACTATTTTGGGCAAACCACAGGGACCAAACGTGTAATTTGTTCAAGAATCAAATAATCTATCTTTTCATAGGCAAAAAACACATCCATTATATTTATAAACTAATATGTATTAAATGTGAAATGTTAGCTGAATCGAAGCTGGTTTATAGAAACCTTCCATGATAGGCAAACTATTATAACTTTTAATATAGAAAAACGTCCATTATACTTAACAAACTAATCATGAGTGTAAACACTTTGTATCATTGGATAGTTTAATTACTAACACTTGACAAACTAATCTGCATCAAACATGCACCTGTAGCTAAATCCAAGAAAGACTACTTTTGAGCATAATTCAAGTTCAAATAATGAGTCTATAAAGCACATCCAAACACTACTAAGTAGGAGCTTCCATCAAGTAAGCTTCATATCATCTTTTAATTCATTACACAGCTAAAAGCATTATTACAAAACATACCTGAAGTGGATATATCACTTGAATTTGTTAGGAACTGAATTTGCCAGGCTTGAATAAACTCAAACTGCTCAATATAGATTATGTTTAAGAAGGAGACCTGAGAAAATAAGAGCAAACAAAGCACTCAATAAATGTACAGTGGTCTTATTAACATAACAAACATGGAAACTAATAAAATTATTCACACTCAAATTAACATAACAAACATGGACATTAATAAAATTAAAACAAACACTAACCGTGTTATGAGGTTAAATATCAATCTCAAAGTTAATACTCTTCGACATACAACCTTTTATTTGCAAAGATTACACTCACACAATTGATGAAAATCAGAGAATACAAATTATAAGGACGTAACATGCGTTTTGATTGAGGCAAGTGCAAACCGTATCAAAGTAGTAGTCGGGTAATATTATCAAACACTTGGAGGGCATAAAAGCTACATGCTCATAAAAAAAACATTCTACCTAATCACCAAAAAATAGAATTCTACAACAACAAAAAAAACATAATTAAAGAAACTGATTTATGCTTGTTTGTTGGGATTAGGATGCAAAACATACCTGATAAAGGTTTATGAAAATCCGATGTTATAATTTTATAACAAATCAACACAGAGCGGCGGGAAAAAACCCTCAAAACCGAGCCGAAATAATCATCACCCAATAATAGGGTATAAAATTAGAAATCCCTTGCAAAGCAGAATGATCAACAAATCAAAATTAGTTTACATATGAAAACGTAAAAAATTATAAGTGGCTAATTTGATAGTATTAAAAATGAAACATACCTGGTGGGAATAATGAATAGGTTTTGTAATGGGAGAGAAGATGCCTGTTTAAACACTTTCATGATTTTCTGAAACGATTTAAAAATCAAAAAATCAATCCCAAAAATGATGAAGATAAGTATGGAATGAATTGATTGTGTGTTATTGATTGAGAGGAAAGGGGCAATTTTTTTGGTAAAATCCGTTTGAAAAAAAGAGTATTAAAATCTGGTTTGGAAAAGTCAGTATTTTTGTTGATAAAATGGTTTGGTTGAGTATCACTTTGGGAATGCAATTTGTATCACAAGTTGTGGCTTGCTCCAATGGTTGAGGCGCTCGTTTGTGTTCCAATTGCCCTGGGTTTGATCCCCATATGTGACAATTTTTTTTACATATTTAACTGAGAATAGTGCCATGTCACTAATGCCATGTCATAATTAAATGTCCAGTCATCATTGAGGTGGCATTATCTATGTGTCATACTTAGTCCCATATATATATATATATCATATATATATATATATAGATATATAGATATATAGATATATAGATAGATATGTGCCTACAATTTTTTCTCACTCTTCTCATTTTAATAATTCTTCTCACTAAATCCATACTCATGTTACTATTAACTTGTTCATTTGTATATGTTGTTCTTATGTTGCAGTATTTGTGTAATTTATAGCTATATCTATTTAACTGTATTAGTCCCTAATGTAATTACAATTCATCGTTTGTATGTTTATTTTTGTATGTTTATTGAATGAAAAGTTGGTTTTAGTATCATGTAGTACAAATGTGATTTATAGTATTTTGTGTATTCTGTTTTGCGTGTTAAGTCATTCCGAGCCTTGATGATTGTATATGTGTAAATTACGATTGTTGTGTAATAATTATTTTAGTATTGTGTTATGCCACTGTAACAGTTATGTTGTATTGCCAGTTTTTGTTTGCCCTCTATGTATCTCGTGAATATTCTTGCATTCTTAATTATTATAATTGAACAAAGTATAATGATGCATGTCAATATGTCTTTCGTATGATGCTTATTTACGAGTTATTTTCCAAACTGAGTAAATGTTAACTTGCGTATATGTGATAATATGGCTAGCCATGTCGAATCTTGCGAAACTTGAATTTTTGGCTTTGGACATAAGTGGACAAAACTATTTATCTTGGGTTCTGGATGCCGAGATATACCTTGCTGCTAATGGTCTTGGTGATACAATCCAAGCGAGAAAGACAACAACTATTGAACAAAAGGCTAAGGCAATGATATTCTTACGCCATCACCTCCATGAGAATTTAAAATATGAATAACTTACTATTAAGGACCCACTTGTCCTTTGGAATCATTTGAAGGACATATATGAACATAAAAAAATAGTGATTTTACCGAGAACTTGCTATGATTTGGTTCATTTAAGGTTCCAGGATTTTAAAACAGTGAGTGAATATAATTCTGCTATGTTTAAAATTACCTCCCAATTAACTTTATGTGGAGAAAAAATCACTTATGAAGAAATGCTTGAAAAAACATTCTCTACATTTCATGCCTCTAATTTACTACTGCAACAACAATACCGCGAAAGAAGCTTTAAAAAGTATTGTGATTTGATCTCGCGTTTACCTGTCACGGAACAAAACAATGAATTATTGATGAAAAACCATGAGTCACGTCCAACTAGATCCGCTCCACTTTTGGAAGCAAATATGGTATATAGAGGTCGCGGTCGTGGATCTGACCGTAGACGAGGACGTGGCCGTGGTCGTGGCCTCGGCCAAGGGCGTGGTTTTGGTCGAGGTAATTATCATGGTTTTCAGTCCGGGAATACAAGTGGTCAAAAAAAGTGGAAAGAGAAAGGAAAAATGATCAAAAATGACGGAGGTGAAAAAACAAAAGGTGTCATAGAAACTGTATACTATCGTTGTGGCGGAACTAATCATTGGGCCCCTTCATGTCGCATACCCAAACATTTGGTGGAACTCTACCAACGATCCCAAAAGAACAAAGGGAAATGGGTCGAAGTTAACTTTGCATATGATGAAGGAAAATTTGATAGCTTTGATATCGATAGCCTCGGTATTGACAACCTTGGTGTTCTAGAAGACCAAAATGATAACACTCATTTGGATGTGAGTGATTTCTTAAAAACGAGTGATCCATAAAGCCAATAATAAGATGTGTCAATAAAGCCAAGAACAAAACGTCTTCACGTTGATGTTGATCTTTTTTTTGTTTCATTTATTTTCTTTCAAGTTACCTATGTTGTCCTATGAGACGTACTTTATCTACTCACTTGGCTGAATAAAACATGTTATTTCCTTTTATTTATTCAGTTAAATACTTTACTTATAGTATGTGTTTTATTTTGAAGAATATGGATCGTGTGGCACAACTTATTATTGATGATGAAGACATATTTCTAGTGGATAATGCAACCACACACACAATACTCAAAAAGGAGAAATATTTCTCACACTTGAACCTACAAGAATCAAATGTTACTTAGTACTATCTCGGGTAGTGCAAAACTAATAAAAGGTTATGGAAAAACACATATATTATTACCCGAAGGTACAATGTTTAAAATTGACAATGCATTATTTTCCCCCATGTCTCAAAGGAATTTATTAAGTTTTTAAGATATTCGTAGAAACGGATATCATATTGAGACTACAAATGAAGGACATGATGAGTACCTTCATATTACGAAATGATTTTGGGTAAAAAGAAAGTGTTTGAAAAATTACCCGCATTTTCATCCGGGTTGTATTACACTAAGATTAATATTGTTGAAACAAATTTGGTCATAAATAAAAAACTTATTGATCGAGAAAAATTTATCATTTGGCATGATCAGTTAGGCCATCCCGGATCATTAATGATGCGAAAAATAATAGAAAATTCAAAAGGACACCCATTAAAGGACCATAAGGTTCTAGAAACGAAATATATTACATGTGTTGCTTGCTCACAAGGAAAATTGATCACACGCCCATCACCAGCTAAGATAGGGAATAATCCCTTAATTTTCTAGAAAGAATCCAAGGGGATATATGTGGGCCCATACATCCACCTTGTGGACCATTTAGATACTTTATGGTTTTAATCGATGCATCTACTCGATGATCACATGTGTGGTTATTGTTAAGTCGCAATATGGCGTTTGCGAGATTACTTGCTCAATTAATAAGACTGAGAACACATTTTCCAGATTATCCTATAAAGACAATACGTTTGGACAATGTTGGGGAGTTTACATCCCAAACATTTAATGACTATTGTATGTCTATTGGGATAAGTGTAGAACATTCAGTAGCTCATGTTCATACACAAAATGGGCTCGCTGAGTCGTTTATCAAGCGAATTCAGATGATCGCAAGGCCCGTGATTATGAAAGCAAAACTACCAGTTTCTGCTTGGGGCCATGTTGTTATGTATGCAGCAACACTAATTCGTATCAGGCCAACGAGTCACCATACTTACTCCCCATTACAGTTGGTTTTTGGTTAGGAACCAAATATCTCCCATCTAAGAATTTTCGGTTGTGCAGTATATGTCCCAATTGCTCCACCACAACACACAAAAATGGGACCTCAAAGGAGAATGGGAATATATGTTGGGTATGATTCACCATCTATAATTAGATATTTTGAGCCATCAACGGAGGATTTGTTTACGGCTCGATTTGTTGATTGTCATTTTGATGAGTCAGTATTCCCAACATTAGGGTGAGAAAAGAAACAGCTGGGGAGTGAAATAAGTTGGAAAGAATTATCATTATCTCATCTTGATCCTCGAACAAAAGAATGTGAACAAGAAATTCAAAAGATAAGTCATTTACAAGGGTTAGCAAATCAATTACCAAACGCGTTTACTGACCTTAAAAGAGTAACCAAGTCACATATACCAGCTATTAATGCTCCTGTTAAAATTGATGTTCCTAAAGAAAATTCAGAAATTCCAAATGAGTCTAAGGCACGCCTAAAGTGTGGTAGATTAGTCGGTTCCAAAGATAAAAATCCTCGAAAGAAAAAGGGAGCCTATAATCTAGATGGTCAAGTCGAGGTCAAAGAAACACCAAAATGGTCCTCTATAAGGACATTAGACAGGACGGTTCAAAATGAACCTCGGGTACCCGAAAATGAAGAGATCTCAATAAATTATATCATGTCTAGAAAGGTTTGGAACCGAAATGAAATCAACGTCGATGATGCTTTTGCATATAATGTAGCGCTAGAAGTTATGGAAAATGATGAGGTCTTTTTTCAATCGTTAGAAAAAGGAGCTTGGTCATCAAGAACCAAAGTCAGTTACAGAATGCAAAAATAGAAATGATTGACCAAAATAGAAAGACGCAATTGAGGCAGAATTAAAATCTCTTGAAAAACGAGAAGTTTTCGGACCGGTAGTCCATACACCTGAAGGTATAAAACCCATTTGGGTATAAATGGGTCTTTGTGCGAAAACGAAATTACTCGTTACAAAGCACGCTTGGTGGCACAAGGATTTTCACAAAGACTAGGTATAGATTATGAGGAGACATATTCTCCAGTGGTGGATGCAACTACTTTTCGGTATCTAATTAGTCTGGTAATACAAGAAGGACTCGATCTGCGTCTAATGGATTTTGTGACAACCTATTTATACGGCTCACTTGATACAGAAATCTTCATGAAGCTTCCAGATGGGTTTAAGCTGCCTGAATCATGTAAAGCAAGTTCCCGAGAACAATATGCAATCAAACTGAATACATCTTTGTATGGGTTGAAGCAGTCTGGGCGAATGTGGTACAATCGTCTTAGCGAATATTTATTAAAGGAAAGATACATAAATGATTCTATTTGTCCATGTATTTTTATAACAAGGTCTGGATCTGTGTCATAATTGCTGTGTATGTTGATGATTAGAATATCATTGGACCCCAGGTGAGTTACCAAAAGCAGTTGAATACCACAAGAAAGAATTTGAGATGAAAGATCTGGGAAAAACAAAGTTTTGTATTGGATTACAAATTGAGCATATAAAGAATGGAATCCTTGTACACCAAAAAGCATACACAGAGAAGTTGCTAAATAGATTTTATATGGAAAAATCCCATCCATTGAGCACCCTAATAGTTGTAAAGACCTTAGATGTTGAAAAGGATCATTTTCGACCTCCAAATGACGACGATGAAATTCTTGGTCCCGAAGTACCTTATTTAAGTGCCATTGGGGCATTGTTATTTCTTGCGAGTCATACACGACCCAATATATCATTTTCACTAAACTTATTGGCAAGATATTGCTCGTGTCCAACAAAGAGACATTGGAATGGGGTGAAAAAAATATTTCGCTATCTTCAAGGTACAAAAGATATGGGTTTATATTACACTAATTCATCGGAAAGAGATCTAGTTGGTTTTGCAGATGCAGGATATATGTCTGATCCCCATATCTGTCCGTCCCAAACTGGATATGTTTTCACAAGTTCTAGTACTGCCATTTCATGGCGTTCTGTGAAGCAAACAATGAGTGTCACTTCATCGAATCATGCAGAGATCTTGGCCATCCATGAAGCCAGTCGGGTATGCGTATGGTTAAGAAATGTGGTACAACATATTCGTGAATCATGTGGTATCTCTTCAAGCCAGGGAGCTCCAACAATCGTGTATAAAGATAATGCAGCATGCATTGCTCAACTTAAGGATGGATACATCAAAGGTGATAAAACTATGCATATTCTAACGAAGTTCTTTTTTACTCATGAATTACAGAAGAGCGGCGATATTATTGTTCAAAAGGTCCGTTCAAGCGAGAACTTAGCAGACTTGTTTACCAAGGCACTTTCCATTGCAACATTTAAGAAGTTGGTTCACGGTATTGGAATGCGAAGACTCAACGAAATTCAGTGATCTAATCATCAGAGGGAGAACATAAGGGCTACACTCTTTTTCCCTTAGCTATGGTTTTTTCCCACCGGGTTTTTCCTAGCAAGGTTTTTAACGAGGCAACAGATCTAATCGTATGACAACTAATGATGGATAGCTAAGAGGGAGTATTATGAATATTTATGTGTGTGGCTATCCATATACCATAACTTTCATAACCTCTCATCTTTTTGTATCCCCTCTTACTGCTTGTACTAAATACTTTGATTGTAAAATAGAGGTTCATTTGTAGTTTGTGATCATCAATGAAAATGCATTCCACAATCTCTCTATTCTTCTAACTTATACTTCTTGTCGATTATCATTATTTCGTAACAAGACTAACTTAGTCCGAAATCATTGTGCACAAATATTGACTTCCGGGTTTACGCGATTTAATTAAATAATTATACGTAATAATCGTGTGAACTTTTAAAATAAAATATTTTGAGTTTGAGGTTGAGTAAAGACCTGAAAGATTGCGGGTTATTATAACGGGTTACAAAAAAGAGTTGACAAGTTGTATGATTAACCGTCGCTGATATATCAAATACGAAACATATGTTTAGCATCAGATATGATCATGAACGGCTACAAAATACTAATATCAAGTGGCATGAACCATCTACACTACATTATATAACCAAGCAAAATTAGTTATCTTCAACCAATGTGGGACAAAAAATTAACATAAGTTTTGGACGAAAGATGCACAAAACTCAAAAGGTGTAACACTCTAATCAAATATTTTTTATTCTCTTTATACATTGTTTTTCCTTTAAAACTATGAGATAATTAATGTAGTTCATAAAACAAACACATCGACAATATTATTTTAGCGAGTAAAAAAGAAATTTCTTAGTGAAATAAATTACTCTAGTGTCGGTTTGATTCTCCTAAGTCCGGCACTTGTCACGGTGTATATCGTTAATAATCTTGGCCCATCAGTACCAATCTCAGATTTTTCATTAGTATCAAAGGGTGCTTATCAAGTACCAAGGAATATGGAATCGAGTTTTATGTGAAATCATCGTATGAACTCAATAATAAGTATCCTCTTGGCCGGAAGTGATGCACGAGCCGATATTGAGAATACGATTGTCACATAATATACACAAAAGCTCGGACAATATTGCCAATATGAAGTCAAGCAATTAGTTGATACTACACCGAGATTTCGTAACTACTTATTATTGCAACAAGCTTAGGAGTTTAGGAAAACATCATCAAAATGTTGGAATACGCCCACGTTTTCGTACGTTTTCAGAAGACTTGTGATTTTAATATTTATTGCTTTGCAAATGTTTAGTTATAAACCTAGATTTAGTTAATCAATTTCAGTTAGTCAAATTAGCTGGTAAGCGAATGATCCTTTGGTACTAGTAATAAGCTCTTTTACCAAGTATTTATTGCTTATAATGAAAACGATAACAGCAAATGCAGAAGTGTGAAGAAATGTATAGCAATTAATTAGATGGAAAAAAGCTATAAATGCTTAATGTACTTTATCAAAATAACTCATTGTGCTTTCTCAACTTTTTTTATTGTCATTATACTTAATGTTGTTTCCAGTCGATATCATTATACATAACCGTTTTTATTTTATTTGGTTATTTTCTGTCCGTTTTTATCCGTTTTCGTAAATCGTCCATTTTATCCGTTTTTATTTTAATCTGTCGGATAAAAACAGATAAAAACGGATTAAAACCGTTTTTATTATCCATGTCAAAACGGTTTTTATCCGTTTTTATCTGTTTTTATAAGGACATATTAAAATGAAAACGGATAAAAATGGACGATTTACGAAAACGGATAAAAACGGACAGAAAATAAACGAATAAAATGAAAACGGTTATGTATAATGACAATAACTGAAGTAGAGAGAGCATAATGAGTTTTTTTGAAAAGTACGTTATGAATTTATAGCTTTTTTCCTAATTAGTTTGTAGCTTAGTCATCATTGGTCAAACAGTAGGATCTAAATAACAGATTTTCCGCAATTTTTATTTCTTCTTTGTAAATAGGATGTAAAGTGACATAATTCAGTAATTGAGTTTAATCAATTCTCACCGTTTCAATGGTAAGCGAATGATCTTTTGGTAATAAATTCTGTTTTTATTGCTTGAAATGTAAATGATAACAACAAATGCACTTGTACCCATGAGCCCACTCCAAAGGTTAGCATCATCCTCCGAAGGTGCTAGTCTAATGTTGGTGCTCAGACATGGCGGAAGTACTCCTAAACTAGTGGCTAAGTACCTCCATGGATCCCAAATTTGTTAGTTGGGGTCCACTAGGGGCCCGGCTAAGTTAGAAGTGATTCAGTTGAGTGGACAGCCAGCGATGAGGCACCAGCTGGACATAGTTTGATTTTCTGAGGTTTGGTCCCGATGTTATGTGCGGGGTCCACTATATTAGCGGATGGATAGTTGGCCCAACCCCACACATGGGCTTGGCCCTGCTATCCATTTGTAAATACTCCCCCGCAGTTCGAGCAACGAAATTGTTGATGCTTAGATTGAAAAAAATCACTATTTTCATGAAGTACGTCCACGGTGGTACGTAGCAAGTGTGACTATCAGAATGTTTCGTGTATTCATAAGTATCGTAACATACAATATATAGAATAGTAAGTTAGTAACCCTAACAAATTATGATCGGGCCTTAACCCATACACATAACACTTGAGTTGTGCTAAATATACGACTAACAACAAGGTCTTCAAAGTCTTCAAAGGGCCGGTTTTTATAGAGATTCAGATAGCTAGCACGTTAATAACCTGCAAGATGTTGATACATGTACACCGTTAAATAAGAACATTTGACTGTTTTAGTATGTGTTATTTATTTGAGCTCAGATATTAGAACAAAAGGATTTGTGGTCTAAAATTTGATAAAAGATATCATTTTCACAAAAACGATGATCACATTACATATTACAAAAAGTTGATAACTTGTATGAATCATCGAAAATGTCTTACAACACGGTAATTATGTATTTACCGTGCAGTATGACCGTCTACGGCTGAATTATACTAATATCAAATTGCATGAACCCTCTAGACCACAGTATATAACCAAGTGAAACATGTCATCTTCCACCGATGTGGGAAAAAACTTGACACAACACTCTGATCAAATCATTTATATTCGCTTTATACTTTGTTTTTCTTTCAAACCTATGAGAAATTTGATAACAAATCTAAATGTAGTCCATAAAACAAACACTATCAGACAGTAGTATTAGTAAAAAGGAAATTATGTGTGAAGTAAATAAAATCGGATACTATAATTTAGCACATAAACCATCTAGACCACAGTATAACCAAGAAAAATTAGTCACAGATTAAAGTTTTGACGAAAGATGCCAAAAACTCAAAAGGAGCAACGCTTTAATCAATAATTTTTATTCGCTTTGGCCTTTGACAAATTAGTACACTACGTAGTTCATAAAACAAACACACTGACAGTAATATTTTAGTGTCTCTTCTTTAAATGACTCGATGCCCATTCAGTAGAGATGGAGGAAAATATGGTTGGGGATCTTAATGAACCTGCCAACTATAAGGGTGCCATGGCTGATCCTGAAAAGGATAAATGGCAGATTGCTATGAATGGGGAAATGCAATCCATGAAAGATAATGAAGTTTGGATTGAAGTTGACCTTCCTCCCAATGCGAAAATCGTTGGAAGTAAGTGGATCTTCAAAAAGAAAACTGACATGGATGGCAATGTACACACCTACAAGCCTCGTCTGGTGGCTAAAGGTTTTACTCAAACCTATGGCATTGACTACGGGGAGACATTCTCTCCTGTAGCGGACATAAGAGCTATTAGGATTCTCATAGCTATAGTTGCACACTATGACTATGAGATTTGGTAGATGGATGTCAAAACTGCTTTCGAATGGCCGTCTAGATGAAGCCATCTATATGGCACAGCCGGAGGGGTTTGTGAATCCATTATTTCCTAACCGTGTATGCAAGCTTAAGAGGTCCATTTATGGACTGAAGCAAGCATCAAGGCAATGGAATAAAAGATTCGATGGAGAAATCAAAGGTTTTGGATTTACTCAGAATCTTGATGAGCCGTGTGTATATCACAAAGCTAGTGGGAGTCATGTTACTTTCCTTGTTCTGTATGTCGATGACATATTAATCATAGGAAATCATATACCAAGTCTAAAAGAGGTGAAAGCCTATCTTGGTAAATGTTTTTCGATGAAGGACTTAGGGGAAGCAGCATACATACTCGGAATCAAGATCTACAGGGATAGATCAAGGCGGCTAATTGGTTTAAGCCAAAGTGCTTACATTGACAAAATATTGAAGAGATTCAATATGCAAAATTCCAAGAAGGGATTTTTGCTAATGCAAGTAAATCATGGTTTGCGACCAAGGTTGTGCTTCAACACCTGCAGAGGTGGCGCGTATGAAGAAAGTTCTTATGCTTGCTTTGTAGGATCTATCATGTACGCGGTGCGATGCACAAGGCCTGATGTGGCGTTTGCTCAAAACTTGACCGGTCGGTATCAACAGAATCCGGGTGAAATTCACTGGAATGCTGTTAAACATATTCTCAAGTACCTTAGGGCTACAAGAGATATGTTCATAGTGTATGGGGAAATCCGAAGCGTAAACTGTCGTTACAGTTACTGCGATGCATCCTGGAAGTGTGACAAAGATGATACAAAGTCTCAAACGGGTTACATATTTGTCATCAATGGAGGTGCTGTGGATTGGAAGAGCAAAAAGAAGCAGAACAACACTATGCGATGTCCGCTACAGAAAGTGAGTACATAGCGGCGTCTGAGGCTGCCATGAAAGCTGTTTGGATAAGGAAGTTTGTTTTCGGGGCTTGGTGTTATGCCGTCGATTGAAAATCCTATTAAAGTATATTGTGACAATTCTACTGCAATAACTTTTGCCCATGAACCAGAGTCATGAAGGGCACGGACACTATCCTAGACAATATCACTATGTTAGAGAGCAAGTCGAGATAGGTGAAATTGAGTTGCTCAAAGTTCACACAGATGATAACCTAGCAGATCCGTTAACGAAGGCCTTACCTGGTGAAAAACTTAATCATTTGTCTGATAAGTTTGGACTTCGTTTAGCTAGTAGTTTCATGCCCATTTTTGACTAAGTATTTTAGATAAAGGATATTGTAAACATTATTATTGAAATGAAATGAAGTATTTTGTTATGTTTACTATTCTTTTATTATGCTGTTATCCTATATTTGCATGTTTAAATCCTTGAATAACTTAAGTTATTCTAAATAGTCCATTGTCAATCAATAACATGTGAATGATATTGAATTAAGACAAATCTGAGTATTAGTTAGAGTATACTTGAAAGTACTAACTATACTTGAAAGTATGCTGATGTGTAGCATGACTAATTTCAGATGATATTCAATGTATTGAGTATAGGACTTATCCCACCCGCATGATAATACTTTATGGATTTTTGTCCTTAAGTATATCATGGATATTTATCCTCTGACTTGAGATACCAGAGATATGTCATGGATGTAGTGCATTTTTGTGAAGCAATTTAACGCTATACGTAACTGGTAGTTATAAGGGTTGTTTTCAGAAGTGTTGCGAAATTTATGAATCCTGCTTGTAGTCGAAATGGGATTTGTTTCCTTCAAATTTATTTTGAAGTATAATACTATGGCCTCGTAGGGTTGTTAAGATGTTTGCATGGCCATGCCCAAGGTCTTCTGGAATATGTTTAGAAGAATTGGTAATTTTAATCAATCACATAAAGCGAGAAACATTGTAATATTTGTTAATTAAGAAATGAGTGAGATCCATATTCTTATTAACATGGTATTAGAAACAAAAGGATGAATATGATGATGAATCATCAAAATTAGTTTTTCTCCAGAAAGTTTACCATACGAGTTGTACGGGGCATTGACGTGTTGCGTACGCTAACCAATGTCATTTCGCGCTTTTGTAAACATATCCAAGTGGGAGCTGTTGGAAATGTATATATTTACAAACATATGAATGTCCGGATTCGAACTCGTGACCACGGGTTTCTAATTACACATTAGCGAATGAGAATTAAAGTTAATAATTAATGTTTATGTTTACGATTAATTATTGCACATTAAGTCGGTTAACGATCGTTAAGTATTTAACGGAAAAATGACTAACGACCGTTAAATGAAAAGAGAATGACTAGTAATGGAAAATCTTGAAAGTGAAAAGTTATGGGTTTTCCCTTGGGCTTTCATCATGGCCGGCCAAGGGGGCTTCACCAAGCCCTAATCATTAACTTGTTCCCAAAGTTTTCCATCCACTATATAAACAAGGCTAGGTTCTAGGGTTTTTCATAACTTTGTGCATTGAATTAACCCTAGATCTCTCCTCTCCTCTCTCTTGTCCCATTTGGCCGAACACCCCATTGTTAGGGAGTTTGGTTTTGTTTTTCGTTAAAACAAGGACTTGTGTTAGATCTAGCAATCGCTTGATTCGTTGGTTAATTCGTGTGTACAAGAACGTGGTTGTAAGACACTATTCTTACAACAATTGGTTTGAGTTGTAAAACGGTAGGGGACAACTCTCTAAACCACTTCTTGGTTTTGCTCAAGAGATCTGACTTTCGCAAGAGGTACGTTACGCATACTTTCAGTTAATTATTTATTTGTTATGATCTTTAGTCTTCCGCTGTGTACTCTTGATGTCTACATGTTTTATTTTATGACATGTATTATAAACGCAACAGATAAAACATATAAAGTGAATTAACCCGGCTATCGTAAGAAAGAGTAAATGGTGGTAACTCTGTAAAAGTTACTCTAGTGTCTGTTTTACGATAGAAACAAATCAAAAACATATTGTTTAGTTTAAGTTTGAAGTAAACATTACACTAAGTTTGAAGTAAACTTAAACTTGGCCCGTTGTGCGAAGTGGTACCAGATTGACACTACCAATTGTTTTTCAACTGCCCGTATTCGTTACAGGTGTGGACCAATGTGAAGAATAACGTTGACTTGCAAGGCATGTCGACTTCTTTGGACCAAATTGTTGATTGGTTAATCCTGATTGCGAAGAAGCGGTCTGTTCAAAGTGTTATTGCAAAACTCGCTTTTGCGGCTTCTACATATTTTATTTGGCAAGAAAGGAATGGGAAATTATTTAAGAAAAAGAAGAGGTCTTGTGAGCAGCTAAGTGGGGTGATTGTATCTATAATTCGTCTTAAACTCCTCGCATTTCATTTCAAGAAGACTTCACGTGTTGATAGAGTTCTTGCTGTTTGAAAGCTGCCATGTTCGTTAATCAAGAATAGGGTAACGTAATGTGTTGATTAAGCCTAGTTGAGTCATGGTTTGTAATGTTATATTTTGTCCTCGGCTAGGTTTTCTTGTAGGGTATTGAGATTGGCATATCAATCTCTTTGTTTGTTATTGTAAGCACTAGTGGTGCGTATGTTTATGTACAAGTCAATTTGGTGCTCTGCCAATTTGTCTGAACTTTGTTGTGTGATTAATATATTTTATCAGGGTTAAACCCTTTTACCTAAAAAAATATGTAAATCTGTTTATTATACATCAACAATCACCAAAGTCACTAAAAAGTAATAGAATTAGCCTTCCTAATAGGCAAAAAAAATATGTAAATCTGTTTATTATACATCAACAATCACCAAAGTCACAAAAAGTAATAGAATTAGCCTTCCTAATAATACTAAAAAGCTTACAACTTGGATGAGTAGTCGAGGTTGGCGACCATGAAGATAATGTAATAAATACCATCATACAAAACCAAGTTAGACTATATAGTTCTAACATCATGTTACATAAACCATCTTCACCACAATATATAAACAAGCAAAATTTGTTGTCTTCAATCAATGTGGGACAAAATACTTATACGAGTTTTGAAAAAAGTTGCTAATTGATGTGATTATGTGATATGAAATAATAGAAAATGGAATATCATTCAATTGAAATCCTTAAAATATATTTGGAACATACCATAAAGTCTTGTTGTAAGGTAAACCATGACTAATGTACGGATAATAAAAAAAAAACCTTGTTTACTATCAACTTTTCAAGCCCGCATCGGCTAGAGAAAATAGTTTTTGCTTAATAACTTTGGGTCATCGACAATATGCATAAGTTCTTAGCTTTTTTAGAGGATTAAATATCATTTGCATACCAAACTTATTTTATATTTCAAGAGATCAATCTTCATCCTCCATCTCTATTTAATCTAATAGCTGAGATTAATATCAACAATTTAAAAAACAATTTTTTTCATTTTTTTCTTCAAATATTAATATTTTTCAAACCGTTAATCGTTAAGCAAAAAGAAATACCATTACGACGAGCATTTAATTATCTTTTTATAGATAGACACTTTGATATGCTTTCAACAAAAAAAAAATCGTGTTTTTCACCTTTTTTTTGTTTTTTCTTTCGTAACTGAATTTTGAATGAAAAAATCACATGTGACTAAACACTAATTTGAATATTATAATAATATCAAATGTGATATTAATGCTAAATCGCATATGATATGTAAAAAATATCATATGTGATTTAACACTAATATCATATGTGATATTATATATCATATGTGATTTAACACTAATATCACATTTGATATTATTAGAATATTTAAATTCGTGTTTAATCACATATGATTTCTCATGCAAGTTTCCTTTTTAATAAAAAAAAAATGTCGAAAGTCTATCAATGGTTGTCTATAGAAAGATAACTAAATGCTCGTCGCGATTGTGTAATTATTTTCGCTTAACGTTTAACGGTTTAAGAGATTTTTAAATTATAAAAAATATGTGAAATATTAAAATGTTTTTAATCTCATTAATTGATTTTTTTAAGATGAAAGGTGGTAATAAGTCTTTGTATGTGAAAAAAATTTAGTATGTAAAATAAACTTCAATTCCTCTTTATAAGAAGCAAATTATTTACATGCTTAACATTATTTTACAAATTATCATCGGGTGTATGGACCGGCTAGTGTTATCTGGTAGTAATAGTTATCAACAATTTTCACATCTAGTTTCTTTGTCAAACATATAAACGAATCAACATTATCAAATTATCAAGAGTCTTACAAACAATTTAAGATATTTTATGTGTTATGTCATATTACGACTCATCAATGTTCGAAAACCGGATCACACCATAAATCGTCAGTTCGGTCCAGTCTAACAAAACATATTGGCCGGTTGTGTGTAAGACTAGACCGAACTGGACCGGGACTGAATATGGGAAAAATCATAGACTGAAGACCAGACTGAGCTATATTACGTCTAGAGCTGACAATTTAAGACTCATTGGTTAAATACATCGTAGGCCACGAGTGTAGTTGTCCAAATTTTAATAACAAATGTCATTTTCACAAATAAAGTAAGCTTGTATCAATAAACAGTCAAACCGACAAAAAAGTTAACTACATATATGCGTATTATCAACGGGTTAAAAAATGGACTTGACAACTTGTATGAATTAGACGTTGAGAATTCGAAGAGAGGTAAATCTATATTTACCATCCTCTATGATCCCAAACGGCTACATAATACTAATGTCAAATTGGATAAACCATCTACACCACAATATATAACCAATCAAATTTTATCATCTTCAACCAATGTGGGACAAAAACTTGACAATTTTTATTTTTATTTTTATTTTTATTTTTTTGATAAAGATGCTCGATCAAAACTCCAAAGGTGCAACACTCTAATCAAATAACTTTTATTCGCTTTATATACATTGTTTTCCTTTAAAGCTATGTGATAATTAACGTAGTTGATAAAACAAACACATGGACAATAATATATTAGCGTGTAAAAAAGAAATTTTTTTAGTGAAATAAATACTCTAGTGTCGGTTTGATTCTCCTAAAAGCATGAGCCATCAAGTCATAAAAGACTTGATGCATTCAATACCAATAGAAGGGTACCCGCGCGTTGCGGCGGCGGGTATCCTGAAATAATTTTTCCCGGTGAATCATGTATTTTAGTTTATTATGTTCTTTTTGATAAAAAATTTACGGATATAAAGAATTTCATTTAGCCCGTGCCCGTTCGGGCTCGAGCTGTGGCCGTGCCGTTGGGCTCGGCGTTGTCGTGCCGTTCGGGCTCGGCGCAGCCCGCTTGTTGGGCTCAAGCCCATTTACCGTTGCCCGTTCGGGCTTTAATATTTGTATAATGTGTTTTATTATTTGTATTAGTGACATTTAATGCAGGGTACCCGCGCGTTGCGGCGGCTGGTACCCTTCCAAGTGAATCATGTATTTTAGTTTATTATGTTCTTTTTAACAATACATTTATGGATTTCAAGAATTTCGTTTAGCCCGTGCCCGTTCGGGCTCGAGCGCGTTTGGCATCGAGACCGTTTGGCCTGCGCCCGTTCGGGCTCAAGCCCATTTGGCCTGCGCCCGTTCGGGCTCAAGCCCATTTGGCCTGCGCCCATTCGGGCTCAAGCCCATTTGGCCTGTTGCCCGTTCGGGCTTAAATATTATTTGTATTAGTGACATTTAATGTAGAAATTGTGTTTAATTTGGTTGTACACTATGCTTGATAATTTGTATTTATTATGTTAGGGGTGTTTTAATAACTGTATTAATTGTATTTATTGATCAGTTAATTAATTTACTATATTAAATGTGGTGTTTTGTTTTTTTTAATATGTGCATTAAAGTGGTGTACGCTATGCTTATTGTCTTGTACGTCTGAAAATCATGTGCCCTAAAGTGTTGTACATTATGCTTCTTTTCTTAATTAAATGAATTACTAATTATAATAACTTGTGTAGGCTTATATTTTTAAGACTTCCTTTTATAGAAAGTCCTAAATATATAATGTAGTATAGATTAATTTTTCCATAAATTGCATCTTATAAGAAGTCATTTCTACAAATACTCTTCAATGCACAAAAGTCTTTTAAAAGTCATTGGCCAAACATCATTAAATGAGAATCACTTGTTGTATTTTGTATCAAAGACTTGGTATATGTCAAGCTATTCTCTTTAAAGTCATTGGTAAAGCTTTTATGACAATGGGTAAAGTCATCCAAATGACTTGATCAAATAATGAAAAGTCTATTGTAAACTTATCATTGCAGTTGCTCTAAGGTTGCCTCCAATAGAGGCCTCGATCGAGAGAAAGGATCGATCGCCACTCGATCGTCCCTATTGTGGGGGATCGATCGGCACTAAACTTTCACACATCTTGGTCACGATCGATCCGCGATCGAAGCTGACTTGCTTTGGTTTCTTTTTGTTTGTGTGTGTGTATTAATTAAAATGAAATGTATATTTGTGGGGTATGTTTTTTGTAGTGTAGGTCGTCTTACTGGGGCACCTAATCGCCTGAAGGTCGCTAGAGAGAGAAAGCTGACGTGGCAGTGAAAAGTAAGGTGATTGAATCCTCTTACTACGAGCAGCCTAAGTTTGGCACTTGTCACACTGTATATCATTAATAATCTTGGGCCACCAGTACGGATCCCAGATTTTTTATTAGTAACAAAGGGTGCTTATCAAGTGCCAATCAGTACCAAGGAATATGAAATCGTGTTTTATGTGAAATCATCATATGAGTTCATTAAAAGATATCGTTTTAGAAGTGATGCACGAGCTGATATTGAGATTACTATCATCGCAAAATATATACAAAAGCTTATACAATATTGTCAATATGAACGCAAGCAGTTAGTTGTACTACGCCGAGATTTCGTAACTTCTTATCGCAACAAGCTTAAGAGTTTAGGAAAGTATCATCAACAGGTTGTAATATGCCCACGCTTTCCTACTTATTCAGAATACTTGTGATTTTAATATTTATTGCTTTGTTGATTTTTAGTTATGTTTGAATATTATCTTTTTTCAATTTCATTTTGATTGGTTTAGGTTTGAAAGTAAACATTACACGCATTACATAGCCCTTTTATGGATTCGTTAACAGCTAGAGCTATATCAACAGCGGGTTTATCTCTTGAGACTAAGGTTGCGGACTTGGTTTTGAATGATTGTGGCCGTGGCCCTATGATGAGAAACAAGGTACCCCAAACATTTATCAATTTCTCTGTTCCTACTTTAAATTTTAATAAAGATCAATTGGTGTGGAAGGATCGTCTAGGCAAGGATAAGGCTTCTCTTGTTGGGTGTTGGGAGGATATTCGTCCTCGTGGTAATGAAATGGCTGGACCTATGTGGTTTGGTTTTGGCCATGTATCCACCGCCATGCTTTTCATCTTGGTTGGTTATTCTAAAAAGTTGAAGCTCAAGATAGGCTTGGACAATGGGAGTTAGTCCCCGACCGACTTAAACTTGGCAAGATGCCCGTTGTGCGAAGTGGTGCCGAATACACTACCATTGTTTTCAAACTGCTCGTATTCGTTACAAGTGTGGACCAATGTCAAGAATAAAGCCGATTTGCAAGACATGACGACTTCGGGGACCAAATTGTTGATTGGTAATCCCGATTGCGAAAAAAAGCGGTCTCTCAAAGTGTTATTGCAAAACTCGTTTTGCGGCTTCTACAATATTTATTTGGCAAGAAAGGAATGGGAGGTTATTTAAAATAAGAAGAGGTCCTGTGAGCAGCTAAAGAGGTGATTGTATCTATAATTCGTCTTAAACTCCTCACATTTAATTTCAAGAAGACTTCACGTGTTGATAGAGTTCTTGCTGTTTGAAAGTTGCCGTGTTCGTTAATCAAGAATAGGGTAACGTAATGTGTTGATTAAACCTAGTTGAGTCATGGTTTGTAATGTTATCTTTTGTCCTCGGCTAGGTTTTCTTGTAGAGTATTGAGATTGGCATGTCAATCTCTTGGTTTGTTGTTGGAAGCACTAGTGTTGCGTGTATTTTTCTACAAGTCAATTTGGTTCTCTGCCAATTTGCCTGAACTTTATTGTGTAATTAATATATTTTACGAGGGTAAAACCTTTTACCCAAAAAAAATCAGTTATTTATATATATCAACAATCATAAAAGTCACAAAAAATAAGTTATATTAGCCGTAATGACTATACTAAAAAACCCGACAACTTATATTCATTAGCCGAATGTCGTTTTATTCCCGGTAACTCAATAGATACCGAGCAAATTCGACATGAGACTACATAGTACTAATATCAGGTTGCATGAACCATTTGTGCTGTAATATATAACCAAGTAACACTAATTGTCTACGACCATGTGGGACTAAAAACTTCATTCTAGTTTTAACAAAAGATGCTCAAAAACGCAGTCACATACTTTTTTTATTTTCTATTTTATACATTCTTTATCTTTTAATGGACCCCTTTTTATTAAACCTAAGATTTATAAAAAAACTAAAATGCTGTTCGTAAAGACACTTGAACAAGAATGATATTGAAACGATTGTGAAAATATAAGTACATCATCAGTAAAGTCATTGTGTGAGATATTTGAGTTAAGGATCAAGATTAAAATAAATAAACTTGTTAACATCGATGTACACATATGCCTACACATGTTTTTCGTAGAAGTTGACCACAAGTGCTCACTGGCAATATAAATTTTGCTCATTTATAGCCTCTTTAATTAGCTTTTCCATCCATCCCCTTTTAATGGAAACTTATATGAGTTTAGCATACATAGAAATGGATTATATAAGGAACCCTGAATATGCATACCTTCACAAAATGTCGATTTTGTTTCAGAGTCCAGAAATCCGAACAAGGTTTTTAGAAAATGGAAAACCTTTAAAGGCAACACAAGGTCAAGAAATCACAATCTCAACGGATTACTCCATCAAAGGTGGATACAAGATGATATGAACGAGCTACAAGTGATCGATCAATGACTGAATGACTACTATGAACGGCTGTTCTTACGTTTTCGAACAATAAATTGTTTGCAACTTGTTTTAAGAATCAAATGGGTTTGTTAAATATTGTTGACTAACTTTGTTGGAGTTTATGTTATGCTATGAATTTGGAAAATCATAAGTAGTAACAATTAACAATGATTGATCATCTTACAAGAGGCAACAACATGAATACATGTTTTAAGATCTACTGGGTCCAAAATATATAATACAAGTAGACAGTTATGCTTGTCCTATGTTATATGCAATGTAGTAACTGTTGATATATGCACACTGTTACACAAGGAACATTTGATTGTTTCAGAGTGTATTATCGACCAAACATAACTTGAGCTAATATATTATAATAAGGTTATCAGTGGTCCAATTGTTTTTTTGGTAAAGGGTTTATACCCGGTGAATATATTAAAAACTGATCAGAGTTCATGTGAAGACGCTAATCTCGACATTGCTTCAATCAAAAGGACCATACTTGCTCGTTTTAAAGTTTCCAACCGCCAAGCGGTTATAGTTAGTTTTTAGTTAGTTTTATAACCGAAAAACGGTTATGAAGAAGCAGTTATTTAACCGCCAAATAACCGCCATAAACGGTTACATTTGAACCGGTGTGTCGTTTGGAATCATGCCCATTCGACTAGTATATATAGACATTGTAATGAATCATTTCATAAGTTAGACGATTTAGTTATTCAAAGATCCATATTGTTATTGTTTGCATATTTCATATCGACTCACTCATATACACGTTAGGGACCAACATTTGGCATCAAGAGCCTGTTTACATCTCGTTACAATCACATATTCATCACCAGATTCTTATTAACAAGGCAACATTTACCAGACCTTGTTTTAGCGAGACAGAATCAAATCCAGATCCTGTTAACGAGATACATACCAAACCTGAGAAAACCCAACGAAAAGAAGAAGAGAACCAAGACAGAAAAACAAGCGCTGTTTGGTTCTGGAAGACGACTACACGCTGAAACATTGTTTCAGGAAAAGGAAGACATTCAAACTAGGAGACGTTGTTACTTGGATAACTAGGACATAAGATAAGTAGTAAACGACTTATCTTTGTGTTGAAATTGCAAACGGAGAGGACACCCATTCCATTGTGGTGTCGGATACCTGTTGTGTGCCCTTATACGCAGCAACAGAAGAGAGAAAGAGTTACGTGACCAGAAGAAAAAGAAAGACGCGTTTGGATACCTTGTATAGTAGACGGCATATACAAGAAGAGAAAAAGGCGTTGCTTGAAGAAAAAGACAGACCGGTTAAGAAGAAAACAATCAAAGATTGTTTTTTTGAAGATAGACGTTAGCAACACAAGATATTAAACAAGAAACGCAACCTGATCAATTGTGTTTTGTTGTTGGAAAGAATACCGAAAGGTATTAATTGGTGAAGCATACACGGTGTGGAACAAAAAGAAAATGAAAGTGTTGAGGAACGCGGACAAACAACGCAGGATACTACCATCTATTGGTAAAGAAGAAAAACAAGTAAATTGACTTGTTTCTTTGAAAATACCGAAAGGTATTTTGGAGATTTGTGTTCGGAAAATAGCCAAGACCAAGAGTTCGAAGGCAAAACGATGATACATCGATACACAAAGAAAGGAGAAAGACAACGTGGGGAAAGAAAGAAAGTAGTTGGTATCATACTCAAATACCGACAAAAGTGGGAATACGACTGTGTTTAATACACAACAACGAGGTCACAAATTCAAACTTTGAATTTCTCTTATACTTTAAATAGTATAGATCGTTATTTACATTATTAGGAAATCCCGAGAACTATATATTGATCCCGTACTATTAGATTCCCGGATAACTATTTCTGTTCCCGTAGTACTAAGAATACCATACTTAGTTAGAATCATAGAAAGAAAGTGAAGATCATAAACACCATCAATATGCCTGGTGACGATGCAAGTGGCAGTAACACTGCACCAAACCCGTAACCCCATGACACAGTATCAATGCCCAAAAATCAAAGCCACAAACTACACAGTTTGGACTATACAAATTAAGGTGATACTAGAAGCACACGGTTTATGGGAAGCAATAGCACCTAAGGCTGATACACAAGTAGATGTTAAGAAGGATAAGGCAACAATGCTTCCTATATCAAGCATTGACCGAAGATGTGATCTTACAAGTAGCAAGTTGCAAAACAGCCAAGGAATTATGGGATTCATTAAGAAAAAGACCGGTGGAGAAGAGAAAGTGCAACAAGCACCGGTTACAAATCATTAATGATTGGATTTCAGACCCTTCAATGAAGGAAGATGAACGGTGGATGCATTTACAGCAAACGGAACGGCTATGCCACACAGGCAACAAGAATTAGGAAAGCAATGGATGAATCACTTTTAGTTCGAAAACTATTAGATTTCACACCCGATAGGTTCATTCAAATAGTAGCATCCATAGAACAGACAAATGATCTCGATGACATTACGTTAGATGAGATTGCAGGAAAACTTAAGGCATTCGAGGAGAGAATAAAACTCCGAAAGGGAGGACAAGTAGAAACCAGATAACCTTTTATGCGCACAAGAGAACACTCTAGAAATAAGAAACGATTACCAAATATAGGTAGATCAAACAATTCACGAGGTAATTGGCAAGAATAAAGGAAATAGAGATAACCGAATGGAGGAACCTCACCTCACAATAAGAATAAAGGTAGTGGATAGAAAGAACTTGAAAATGTTACAATTGCGGGAAACCGGACATTTCAAGAGAAATTGTAAAAAGTCCACCAACAAAATTCAGGAACAATCAAACCTTATCTTAGAAGACGATGAACCATCATTACTAATGGCTACACACGAAACTGAAGAAGTCTTGTTAAATGAAGAACAAGTACACCCCCGAAAATATGCTACAACAGATGCTAGCATATGGTATTTAGATAATAGTGCAAGTAACCATATGACGGGCACCAAAGGCCATTTTAGGATATTGCGAAAAGCATCATGGAGCGCTCGTTTTGGAGATGGATCGTATGTAGAGATAAAGGGTAGAGGTTCAATATTATTAGGATGTAGAGACTTACAGCAGAAACTGATTTCAGATGTTTACTACATTCCAAACCTCAAGAGCAACATACTTAGTCTAGGAAAACTTACAGAAATAGGTTGCAAGATCATCATGGATGGAAATTAACTGACTTTGTATGATAAGAATAAGAAGTTGTTGATGAAAGTAGAACGATCTGAGAATCGACTTTACAGATTGATTACTATAGTAGCACATATATGTCTATTAGAAACGTAGATGACAAAGCATGGTTATGGCATGCTAGATTAGGTCACCTGAACTTTCGCAAGAATAGACAAGATGACAAGAAAAGGTCTAGTAGACGGAATACCTAGAATAAACCATGCAGGACAAATATGTGATGATGTTTTAGGAAAAAACACATCAGAAACACCTTTTCCAAACCAAGCTAATTAGATCAAAGAAAAGAACCCGTTGGACTTAGTATATGGGATCTGTGTGGTCCCATAAGTCAGCCACACACTTGGAAAAAAAGCTCATCTTCTTATTAGTAGATGACTGCACACGTTTCATGTGGGCTTACTTTCTAAATTCAAAAGATCAAGCATTCAGCACATTCAAGGAATTTAAGCAGCAGATTGAATCAAAGTTGAAATTGAAAATTAAGATGCTAAGAACTGATAGAGGAGGTGAATTTACATCACACGAAATCACCAAATACTGTAAGGAGAATGGAATAGAGAGACAATTAACAGCACCATACTCACCGCAGCAGAATGGTGTAGTAGAGAGGAGAAATAGAACAGTGTTATCAACTACTAGAAGTATGATGAAAGCGATGAAGTTACCCTTAACTTTTTGGGCGGAAGCAGTAAGGCACGCCATTTACATACTCAACAGGGTACCTACGAAAGCCCTGGTAGATAAAACACCATATGAAGCCCTCTACAAAAGAAAACCAAACCTAGAATACCTAAGAATATTCGGATGCACAGCTTATGCTAAGGTAACGATACCTCACTTAAAGAAGCTGGATGATAGAAGCATTCCAATGATTTACTTAGGAGTTGAAGAAGGATCAAAAGCATGTAGGCTATATGATCCAGTAGGAAAGAAGAAACATGTTAGTAGGGATGTGAAGTTTATGGAAACAAAACCGTGGGATTGGAACAACAATGAAGAGGATACAGATACAGCAGATACGTTTTGGACTAGCTTTATAGTAGATGGAGTTGAATATGATAATCCTACACCAGTCAACATAGAAAATACTGATAACACGTATCAAGAACAAGAACCTATACCAGATCCACCCTCACCAATCACACCACCATCATACACTTTCAACCCTAACTCAGAAGATGAAGAAGGAGCTACTATAAGTTCATTCGAAAGCTCAAATCCTAGATTTGATCATAGACCTATACAAGGTTTAAAGAATATTACGGAAATTTACTAAACTGCACGTGAAGTAGAAGCACCAAGCTTATTTTTCACAGAAGAAGAACCCCGTAATTACAAGGAAGCATCAAAAGATGAGAAGTGGATTGAGGCCATGGAAATTGAATTAGATTCAATTACCAAAAACAACACATGGACCTCACCACATTGCCGATAATCGAAGGCAATAGGACTCAAGTGGGTTTATAAAACCAAGAGAGATGCACAAGGTAGGATCATAAAGTATAAAGCAAGATTAGTAGCAAAAGGTTATGTACAAGAACAAGGAATAGACTTCGATGAAGTGTTTGCACCAGTTGCTAGGATAGAGACAGTTCGATTAATATTAGCACTAGCAGCATATCATGGATGGCAAGTACACCACTTAGATGTAAAATCAACATTTTTACATGGAGAATTGAAGGAAGAAGTCTATGTTACACAACCTGAAGGTTGCATTCAACAAGGAAACCTAGGAAAAGTCTACAAGCTAACTAAAGCTTTGTATGGCTTAAGACAAGCACCTAGAGCTTGGAACGTGAAGCTTGACCAGACCTTGAAGTCCCTAGACTTTAAGAAATGTAATCTCGAACAAGCAATCTACACAAAGAGAAGCAAGACTTCTACGCTTATCGTTGGAGTATATGTGGATGATTTGATAATCACGGACACTCCAAAGAAGGAAGTAGACTTGTTCAAATCCCAGATGGAAGATAAATTTGAAATGAGCGACTTAGGGTTGCTAGCATATTACCTTGGGATAGAAGTTACACAGACAGGAGGAGAGATTACGATCAAGCAAACTGGATACATTAACAAGATCTTAAAAGAGACAAGCATGACGGATAGTAATGACACGAAGACACCGATGGATCCCGGCACTAAGTTGGTCAAGGCGGAAGATGGAAACCCAGTTGACGCAACTTATTACCGAAGCCTAATTGGAAGTCTCAGATATTTACTACATACAAGACCAGATCTTAGTTACTCAGTCGGACTACTCAGCAGATTTATGCAAGACCGGAAGGATCATCACTGAAGGCAGGAAACAAGTAATCCGATACATTAAAGGAACGAAAGACCATGGAGTAATATACAAGAAAGACGGAAGTTGCAAGATTACAGGATACAGCGACAGTAGTTATGGAATCAATACAGATTAAGGAAAAGGAACTACTGGAATAGTATTTTACTTTGGAGAGTCACCCATTACTGGTGGTGTATCAGAAGCACCGACAGGTACTCTCATCATTTGAATCGAATTCATGGAAGCTACAGAAGGCATGTCAAGCCTTATGGCTAAAACGATTACTCGGTGAATTAACTGGATTAGAAGAAAAGAAGATAACACTCAGAGTTGACAATATATCAGCTATACAACTCGTAAAGAACCAGTTTTCATGGAAGGAGCAAGCGCATAGACATTCGCTATCATTTCATTCGTGAATGCGTAGAGAATGGTCATATCAAAGTGGAACACGTAAGTGGAGAACTACAAAGAGCAGCCATCTTAACGAAAGCCTTACCAAGACTCAAGTTCGTGACTATGCGACAAATGCTCGGAGTTCAAGACTTAGGACGAAGCAACGATCAAGATTAAGGAGGAGATTGAAGACGCTAATCTCGACATTGCTTCAATCAAAAGGACCATACTTGCTCGTTTTAAAGTTTCCAACCGCCAAGCGGTTATAGTTAGTTTTTAGTTAGTTTTATAACCGAAAAACGGTTATGAAGAAGCAGTTATTTAACCGCCAAATAACCGCCATAAACGGTAATATTTGAACCGGTGTGTCGTTTGGAATCATGCCCATTCGACTAATATATATAGACATTGTAATGAATCATTTCATAAGTTAGACGATTTAGTTATTCAAAGATCCATATTGTTATTGTTTGCATATTTCATATCGACTCACTCATATACACGTTAGGGACCAACATCATGTACATGGAAGAGTGGTCATGATCCACCCTTCAAAATAAAAGACAATGTGATTTGAAAAAACTCAAACCACAACAACCATAACCAAACAAACTAATAGTTGCATAAAATGAAAAAAACATAGCTAGCACTCTACGACCATTAGCACATATAACTTAAAAACATCAGCTTCCATCCATTTGAATGTTAGCTATCCTCCAAGTACTTCTCATTTAATAGACCTGGGATTTCTTCTTGAACCGAATGGAAGCAAATTTTAATCTTACCATATTAACAATAACCTTAGAGAGATGTTCGGGATTCCTTTCGCCTTTCCCATGCACACGATTGTTCCTCTTATAAGACGAATCACAAATGTATCCACATTATAACGTTTGGAAATGGGCAGTGGTCCAAATTTTTTGATAAGCGATGTCAGTTTTACAAATAAAGTAGGTTTAAATCAACAACCATCAAAATGACAAAAGTTAACTACACGCGTATTATCAACGATTACAAAAAACTGACGACTTGTATGAATTAGCGGTAGAGAGAATAAAAGGTGCTAAATCTATACTTACCTATTTACCATCCTCTTTTATCCACACAGGCTACATAATACTAACGTTAAATTGCATACACTGCACCATCAACACCACAATATATAGCCAAGCAAAACTAATTATTTTCAACGAATGTGAGACGAAAAACTGACACAAATTTTGGACGAAAGATGCTCAAAACTCAAAAGGCGCAATACTCTGATCATATAATTTGTATTCGCTTTATACATTGTTTTTCCTTTTTAACTTGGAGATAATTAATGTGGTTCATAAACAAACACATCGACGGTAATATTTTAGAGAGTAACAAATAAAAATTTTGAGTGAAATAAATTACTCTAGTGTCGGTTTGATTCTCCTAAGTCCAGCACTTGTCACGGTGTATATCGTTAATAATCATGGGCCAACAGTACCAATCTCAGATTTTTCATTAGTAACAAAGGGTGCTTATCAAGTGCCAGTGAGTACCAAGGAATACGAAATCGAGTTTTATGTGAAATCATCGTATGAGTTCAATAATAAATATCCTCTTGGAAGCGATCACGAGCCGATATTGAGAAAACTATCGTCACATAATATATACAAAAGCTCAGACAATATTGCCAATATGAACTCAAGCAGTTGATACTACACCGAGATTTTGTAACTACTTATTGCAACAAGTGTAAGAGTTTAGGAATACATCATCAATGTTGGTGATTTTGTATCACCGATATTATTTAAGTGTAATTGATTAACTTAGTTGACCAATGTGTAATTGTGATAAACAAGTTGGGGTTGTGCGGAGTGCACACTTGTATGATGTTTTTATGATTAACGTTCGGGGGCGAAGCCCCGAATGACGGGGGTCCGGGGGCAGCGCCCCTGGTAGCAGGGTCCAAGGGGCGGCAGCGAAGAGAATAAAGTGCTATGTTAAAAAAGCACTAGAAAATAAAATTTCCAGTATTTTCTCCCTTAAATTTAACTGCTTCGGTTGGTAATATAACTGTTTTGGCAGTTATAACCGAATGTCAGTTTTGTTGGTCATAGGATATATCATCCATCTGGTTCGGTTTTCAGAACATACAAAAATATATTCATGTTCTAAAATCTGAGTTTTATCCGATTTAAGATTTCGGTAGAACTACCGAAATACTTCAATCTGAAAGTGTTTACACGACTCTCAGATTACTGTGATTCAATTTTCTAACAAAAGAGGTTAGGAATATGCCCACGCTTTCCTACTAATTCATAATACTTGTGATTTTAATATTTATTGCTTTGTTAGTGTTTAGTTATGTTTGAATATTATCTTAATTCAATTTCATTTTGATTGGTTTAGGTTTGAAAATAAACATAACAATCAGCGAAGTCACAAAAAGATAAAAGAATTATGTTAGCCTGATGAGTATACTCAAAAATAGGGATGAGCATTTCGAACCGAATCCCGAAACCGAACCGGAACTGTACCGGTACCGTACCGAAACGGTACCGATTTTTAAAATACGGTACTGTACCGGGACTACAAAATAAAGTGAAAAAAATTCGGGACCACTAATTCGGTACGGGACCGGTACCAAATCGGGAAATTCCCGAAAAAAAACGGGGAAAACCCGATTTCCCGGTACCGGTACCGGTACCGATACCGGTATCCGAATCCCGTTCGGTACGGTACCGGTACTACTAATTTATGCTCGGGAAAAAATCGGTACCACTAATTCGGTACGGGATCGTTACAGGACCGGTACCGTGCTCATCCCTACTCAAAAAGATGACAACTTGTATTGATTAACCGAATGTGGTTTTAGTCTACGGTAACACACCGGTTTCCGCGAAAAAGAACCAGACAGGACTACTAAGTACCAACATGAGGTTATAGTACCGGTACTACTAATTTATGCTCGAGAAAAAATCGGTACCACTAATTCGGTACGGGATCGGTACATGACCGGTACCGTGCTCATCCCTACTCAAAAAGGTGACAACTTGTATTGATTAACCGAATGTGGTTTTAGTCTACGGTAACACACCGGTTTCAGCGAAAAAGAACCGGACAGGACTACTAAGTACCAACATGAGGTTATAGTACCGGTACTACTAATTTGTGCTCGAGAAAAAATCGGTACCACTAATTCGGTATGGGATCGGTACAGGACCGGTACCGTGCTCATCCCTACTAAAAAAGGTGACAACTTGTATTGATTAACCGAATGTGGTTTTAGTCTACGGTAACACACCAGTTTCCGCGAAAAAGAACCAGACAGGACTACTAAGTACCAACATGAGGTTATATAAACCATTTACACAACAATATATAACCAAGCAACACTTAGGGTGCGTTTAGTTGGAGAACAAATTCTTTTATTTTCTATCTCTAGTTTTGTGAAAATTTGGAAGGAGAATTAATCTCCACAAAACACTTGAAAATATAGAAAACGTGGTTAGTTGATGTTTCTATTTTCTGTTTTGAAGAAAGGGAGGGAGGGTTGAGGGTTACAAAGGAAAACAAGGAAAACAACTAAAATTTGTTTTGTAATTTTACTTGTTAAGTTAGGAAATAGGGGATTTGTGTTTTGCAAAACATTTTGTTGGAAAACGTTGATTTGAACGCGATCTCTGTTTTCCTTATTTTCCACAAAACATTTTGTGGAAAACAAGGGTGTTTTCCTTCGACTAAACGCAACCTTATTGTCTTCAACCCATGTGGGACTAAAAATTTCATCCAAATTTGTCTTTTAATGGATCCTTTTTTTATTAAACCTAAGATTTAAAAAAAACTAAAATGCTGTTACGTAAAGACACGTGAACAAGAATGACATTGAAACGATTGTGAGAATATATGTACATCATCAAAGTCTTTGTTTAAGATATTTGAGTTAAAAATCAAAATAAAAGTGTGTAAAGGTTTTAGCGTAAAACATACTATGAGAGGGAATGATGAACGACACATATAACATTAATGAACTGATGAACACATATGCCTACACATGTTTTCGTTAAAGTTGAACACGAGTCGGGTGTGGCACTGGCCACACCCGATTTTGAGTCACGAAGTGTAATATGTTTTCAAAAAGCGTTGTTTTTAGTACGTGCAACCCCCAATATTATTTGTTGCTAATTTATTTCTTTATAATGCGACTTGAGTTTAACCCAAAAAGTTTTGATGGTGCAAGTTTTAGTATGTATTATGAAAAAAAAATAATAATAAACAAATAAATAAATAAATAAATAAATAAATAAATAAAATTTGTGCACGACATTTCAGGAAAAATTTGTGCAACACCCGCTGAAAACGAGTACTCACTAGTGCTATAAAATTTGCTCATTAGTGCCTCTTTAGCGTTTCCATCTATCCCCTTTGAGCGGAAACTTACATGAGTTTATTCATTGCCCATATAGTTTTGTTCATACTTTGAAATGCTTCTACTATGTTATACAATGTAATAACTGTTGATATATGCACACTGTGAGCTCATATTATAACAAGGTTATAAGTGGTCAAAAGTTTGTTGGAGTTTGTATTAGGCTATGAGTTTGGAAGTAATAAGTAGTAACAATGCTTGATAATTTTGGGTAGCCTTTCACTTTATTACTTTTCTATCTTTCGTGCTCCATCTAAAGTTTTGAGCCTTTTGGAAAGCATAAGGTGCAGGTTTTTTGGGGTGGTTCGGCTAAGGAGCGAAAAATTTCATGGGTAGCTTGGAAGCAAATCATGGCGGATCGTTCCATGGGTGGCCTTGAAATTGGTAGTCTCTCGGCAAGCAATCTTGGTCTTCTCGGAAAATGGTGGTGGAGGTTTTACACTGAACCGGATGCTCTCTGGCATCAAGTTATATCTTCTATTCATGGCTCGTTTAGTGGGTTTAATTCCAATAGGGAATCTATCAATGGTTCTGGTCTTTGGATTAACATCCTTAAGGTTGGCTGGAAGATCTGTTGGAAAATGAGTTTTGCAAAATGAGTTTTTGCAAATTTTGGACACTATTTAATATATGTATATGTTATATATATTTATGTTTCTTGGTAGCTTTGCGTTCTCCTCGACGAGAGCTTCGCAACGAGCTAAAGTATGTCCAAAATGGAGTTGAAATGAATGAGATATCGTGTCTCAAAGTGAGGCACTTGAAACATAAAAACTTGGAAAAATAGGAGAATCCCACATCGCCCAAAACAAGAAGTGGATGCTTGTTTATAAGGAATTCATAGTATTGGCTATCAAATTCCTTTAGGTTGGTTATGCTCCCACTCCTACGTGCGCGCGCGCAGGGGGTGCAGAAAATGGGATTTCCGGCTTGAGTTCGAAGCTTCTGAACTCATGCGCGACCTGCGGACACGAATGCAGCTCCGAAGCCTCGCATACCTGCGGACACAGAAACGTTCCAACCATCTCTTCGATCAGAAACACTCAGTATTTCCGTGATCTTTCAGGCAAGTAGTCTAGTCCGGCTGTGCAACAGCTACGTACGTTGTACCCTGGGAAACAGACGGCGAATCTGTTTTAAGGGAATCGTGTTCAACACGAGCCTCGTACAATTCTCTTTACTGCTTTTATTTAAATTACGTTGAATAGTGTCTGTCTGCTGCTTCTACTCCATTCTGTCTGTTATTTATTTACTGATGTTTATTTGTTATAATTATAATCTGATTTTCATAAATAAAGTGTACACCGTTTCCTACAAGATCAACGATAGCGGTGTTCCATTCATTAGCTCTTTTAAGCGTAAGGTTATATCAGGTTCCTCCACTAAGATTTGGAAAGATATGTGGTTGGGATCTCAAAGTCTTTATGAGACTTTTCCAAGGTTGTTTGCTTTAGCTTAAGATAAAGATTGTTCTGTGCAGCAATGGGTGTCGGCTAGTTTGGAGAATCGTGATCGTTGGAGGAGAGATTTGTTCTTGGGCAGAGAAATGCAGGAGCTCGAAAACTTTGATAGTGTGATCATGGGCTTATCTTTACAAGATGAAGTTGATGGATGGACGTGGTCTTTGGATCTAGTGGTTCATTCTCGGTATCCATTTTAAGATCACGTATTGAATCATTAGAATTGTCACAATCTGATCCTGCCACTTTATGGAACAAGTTGATTCCAAAAAAGGTGAATATTTTCTTCTGGGGATTGATTCGTAATCGTTTGCCAAACAAAACAAACCTCGTTGACAAAGGTATTAACCTTCACACCGTATTATGTTCCTTTTGTGATGATTATTGTGAATGTCAAACCACATTTTTGTTGAGTGCAAGATGGTGAAACCAATTTGGGACTCTATAAGTAGATGGTGTAATGTACACGTATCTTGGGCCAGATCCAATGAATTGTTGGAGTTATCGGGTTCGGTTGGTCTAGCCTTGGTGTTCACAAAAACTTTTGACGCTATTATTCATATTACGTCATTGGTGGTGGAAACATCGTAACGAAAAGATATTTAAAAACAAAGACCTGATCACTAACGTTGTGGTAACGGAGATCAAAGCTTTATCTCACCTTTGAATTCACAGCAGAAGTCGCGGGAATATCGCTAACTAGAATGATTGGGTGTTAAACCCTTGGTGTAGGTCCCCTCTTTCTTGACTGTTTGGTTTCATGTCTCGGGTGTTGTTTCTTTTCTGTGGTGGTCTATTTTTGGTTATTTCTTCTTCTTGTTTGTTTGTCTAGCTTATTGCTAGCTGTTTTGTGTTTTTAATAAAATTTCGATGTTCGAATTTTTTTTACCAAAGGCAAAACATGTATTATTATTGAAATTTATCGTGTTGAAAAAATGTACTAAAAGCATCTCGAATGTAAGGTGCAATAAATAGTTCAATACACCGCCACATCAACATCTTATTATTTTATACAAACTCTTTCAATGTATTAAACTTTACACAGTTTAATACATTTCCACATCACCATTAATTTAGTCATCTTTTAAGATTGCATTAATGTAAGAGAAATGATACATGGACCTAAACTTAGACTTAAAACCATTTGGCATCATCCTGATGGGTTGTAAAATAAGTGAGTCCCTGTCTGCAACATCAAGATGCTGACATTTGGTTTTATGTCTAAATTTAGGCCTAAGTTTAGGTCCCTCTATCATTTCTCTTAATATAAATATAAGGGATAAGTTACATACAAATTAAAAAGACACAACTTAGTTGCATACCTAGAAACTACTATAATCTAAAATTATCATACGAAAAAAAAAAAAAAAAAAAAAAAAAAAAAAAAAAAAAAAAAAAATCTTTCAACATGTGGTGTCAATCGATTGCCCTTTTGTTCTCTTCAACATGTTTTTCAAGTATCTCATCAAGTCGGCCTTTCAAGAGAAATATTTGTTGAGCTTGAATGTTTGATTACTGGTAACATATATTTTATTGAGCTTAGAGAACTAAAATTATGCAACAAAAAACTCAAAACTAGAATACAAAAAATGTTACAGAGTGATACCTACATTCAATGCATGGGAGGACATGGAACTTTACAATGCATTATATGATGACTGATGAGTCAACACTTATTAAACGATCAAAAGGTATCCATTGTAGAAGCCCTAATAAAAGTAGACATAATTATGATATGTTGAAATGTAGTAACTTCTGATATATATGTAAACTATTCATTACTTAGGTGAGTTCATGTTCCATTTAATTTTAACCGACAAATAAACGAACACGAACGCTTAAACGGACGAAAGTTCATGGTTTATTAAGAAATGATTATGTTGATATGAACTAAACCAACATTGAACATGAACTTAAAGACAAACAATCATAACTTTATTAAATTATGCATCTAATATTGTTTTATAAGTGTCGTTTGGTTTAAACAAACTAATTTTAAAATTATCAATAAAAGATTTGATATACGAACATAAATAAATAAATGAACATAAACGAACGCTAACGAACGATAATCGGACTTCACGTAAACGGAACTTTGTTCATGTTCGTCATTTAACTAAACGATCGTGAAAATAAGCGAACATAAACGAACTACCGAACCGTCATGAAATTCAAGTTCGTACAAAGCCCTAACAGAACTTAAAGTGGTTCCTTTATTTAGTCGGGATGTCAAAGTAAATGGGTCAAAAAGTCAACTGGTCAACGGGTCGGGTTATATTGTGTCTTGTCGGGTAAAACATATATAACATAAGTAACTAAAGAAAAAAATGTGTCGTGTCGCGTACTATTTTTATGAAATGTTAAAACGAAAATCTTTCACTAAAATAAATTGCATTATATATTATTATGATATAATTGAGAAAATGTTAATTAGAGCTTCAATATTCTATTTATTTGAAATTACTGACATCATTATTTGTAATTGTCAACTTTGTCAATAACGTCTTTAAAATATTCATATACAACTTATTACTATACTACTAGCAAAATATATAAAACAAAGTTTAAAAAACTTAAAGTGAAATAAAAATTTAATTGCTATAGAAAATATTGAACAATGTAATGAAACTGCAAAATTGCTATTTTCAAAAGAAAGGTAAACTTAAAATTTAAATTGCTATTTCCACCAGAAAATACTTTAACCCTAGTAGAGTCTAGTACCCCTTACTGTGTTTCTTCATATTCCTCATCAATTCCGACGTATATATGTTTGATCTCCGACGAACTTCTCTTTTTTATTTGTTTTCGTTCTTTAGTCTTTGAAATTTTCAATTCAAAGTGGTTCCCAAGTAATTTATAAGGTAGGTCCTAGAAAAAATCCTATACCTCTTCTAAAAAATCCTATACACAATTGGCATAGGTCCGCCTCTGAAACTATTATTACATAATGAACATTTGATTGTTAGAGATTGTGTTATTTATTTGAGCTCAGATATTTAACAAGATAAATTTTGATATAAGAATGTCATTTTCAAAAAAATAAAAATAAAATATAAAAATAAGTTGACAATTAGTATAATCAGCGATAAAGGGTTTTAGTTGGATGTTGAATCTGTATCTAACATGCAATAACAAACTTTATGGCTACATAATACTAATATCAAGTTACATAAACCACTTACACCGCAATTATAAGCAAGTGAAATTCCTTGTCTTCAGCCAATGTGGGACAAAACTTCATGCAAGTTTTGACAAAATTTGCTCAAAGAACAAAACACTGTAAGCAAATGATTTCTATTTTCTCTTTATAAATTGTGTTTCTTAGGCTATGAGAAAATCGATAACGATCTCAAATGTAGTTTATTAAACAATACACTACAGACACTAACATTTGTGAAGCAAATAATAAGCGGCTACTACAATAACAAGTAATTATGTAAAGAAATGGCTTTGTAAAGAAGCTGATGCGGTTGTGGCTTTGCATCGTATCGGGACTTGATCGATCTGTTATGATCAAGATTTTGATTGTTAAGTGATGATCATTGATGAGCTTCACTCTCATTGTTAATCTATAGCTTATTGCATGTAGCATAAGAAACTTATATAAGCCGAAAAGATTCAAAATAAAACACAAAAGGCAAGCTTATGAAATATAAGCCTAAAATCAAATAAGTCATTAGGCGGCTATATGCTGAAACAAACACCCACTTAATAGAAAAATCATGTTACATAGTGGATACCCTAGTTATAATTATTTCACCCGCCATTTTCGTTTATATTCACATGCAAATTGACATTTTCCTTTCTATAGAATTATCATGGGTGCTTTTGGTGACAATTGTTGGGATTTTAGATCTAGTTAACCAGTAACCTCTACGAGTACGCAGCGGATAATGGATCTAGTTAATACAATTATGTTAACACGTAATTAATAAACACATAATTTAATACAATATTAAATAATTAAAAGGGAATAAGAAGGCTAACCTTGCTTGGCAATTGAACTCTAGTAACGGAACAAGAACCCTACGAAACCTTTAAGTGTCTAAAATAAACACCTCGAAGAGTATCACACACAAACCCGATTCACGTATACGTTCGATGTAGCTAGTCGAGAACGTAATAAATAATAAACCAATCAATCACTTTGACACCTTGAATATGTCACGTACAAAAACCCAAAAGAACCAGCTTCTTGTCCTGTACGAGAACTCCAAGAAACTGATAAAACCAGTTTCGTTCACTTTACCCGATATCGGACGCAACCTGTCCGATATGTACAGCTTCTGTCCGAGATGTTTAACCACGAGCAGGAGCAGATTCTCCCACTTGTTTCTGTTGTTTGTGTCGACAAGGAGACAAGGAAACAAGTACCAATCAATTCAACTAAACTCTTGTCTTGATAACAAGTTTAGATTTCAGTCAAACTACAAAACCCTTAGCTGCTAATCTTGAGACTAACGACCAAGAGTAGAAAGAGTAGAAAAGAAATTGGTTTTAGGGATTATAATAATGTTGTTATGCGTACATGACTGAAGGTATAGGTTTGTATATATACAGCTACCTAAACCTACTTCTAGTAGGATTAAACTTGCTCAACAAGTTCCAAACCCAATCCACTTTGTACCCGATCAGTTTTAAGACTCAAGGGCCCAAGCCATGTCTCATACGACCCACAACAGGAACTTAAAACAAGCCCACGGGTCATAATAATAATCGGGTCAAGTATTGCATAACAGGTAAATATAATTCAAGTATTAGTTTACGTTCAACACGTATACTCGTGTTTATCGCGTGTGCCCCCATCGGCTCATACACGTTTAGTTGTTTTGTCGTGTTTTAAGACTCCCACAAACCAATAGCTCCCACTTGGGAGTTGGTGTGTCGAATGGCACACAAAACTAACGACGGAAACGCCTAGCAAACGCTCTCACTCGCTTTTTAACTAAATGTGTCTGAGAGAATAGTTTCGTAAAAGTTTCTCAGTAGCATGGTCATTCAATGTCTTGCTTTAATCATCCTTTGTTATAGATACCGTTAAACCATGGATTATGGATCTTTAATCATTCCATATAGTTTAACCATTTAGAATCTCGTTATAGATTTTAATTCAGATATACCAAATGTAATCAAGAATCATTTTGCATTACCCTTTGGTCTGGCAGACAGTTATCTGATTAAATCTGGAGAGGCCATGGTATCTTTCGCACATATCAAGTGGAGTAACAAATCCTTTATTGACTACAAGTGTTGTGGATGCTGCTTCACATTACTCGAAATATAGCTTTTATAACTACCTTGTTCAGATAGCGTTTTGCATATACTTACAAAAGTGATATCCACACATAACAGAACTTACTTGCATCTCAAATCTAAGGACGAAGATAACAAACCATTTTCAATATTTTACTTATGACAAGGATCCAAAAGTAAATGTTTGAAAGTTGGGGAATCCAATATGCATCTCTAGTGAATACATATGAGTTTGGCGGGAACAATCCGAATTCTCGTTAGAATTATAACCAACACTCACATTTGCCTTATCATAACAATATTCTCATAACATGCAAAAATGGAATAACAGATTATATGAATATAATAACAAATACCTCGTATCTTTATTAATCAGAAAATAATAACTGTCTTACAACTCCAAATTATCCAAATACTAATTAACACACAATTTACATGAGACTACTAGCAGGTACCAAACATATTTCTCTAGTCAATTTAGAATGCTTAGGGAAATCCAAAGCTTTCGTAAATGGATCAGCTAGATTGTCATCTGTGTGAACCTTTAATATCTTCACATCACCCATTTCAATGGTCTCTCGAAGATAATGAACTTTAGCGTGATAATGTCTAGCACCTTTAGTGATTCCGCTTTCATTAGCTATAGTAATGGCTCCAGTATTATCACAATACATATTTATGGGTTCTTCAATTGTGGGAACGATGTTCAACCCAGAAATGAATTTACGAATCCATACAGCCTCTTTTGATGCATCACAAGCAGCAATATACTCAGCTTCAGTAGATGAAGTAGCAAAAATACTTTGCTTAGTGCTTTTCCAATCAACAACACCTCCATTAAGAACAAATACATATCCAGTCTGAGATTTTAAGTCGTCAGCATCTGTCAGATATCCAACATCAGTGTAGCAAGAAACCCTGAGCTCTTGTTCATCTTTCCCTCCATAAATCAGAAACATATCCTTAGTATTGCGTAAATACTTAAGAATATTTTTCACAGCAGTCCAGTGAAGTTCACCTGGATTCTGTTGAAATCGGCTTGTCACATTCTGTGTGAACGCAACATCAGGACGAGTACATCTCACAGCATACATAATAGAACCTATAGCTGAAGCATAAGGAATCCTTTGCATGCGCTCTTTCTGAGCAGGTGTTTCAGCACCTTGTGATTTACTCAATTTAGGCTTATCTTGCATTGGGATTGCGCCACGTTTGGAGTTCTCCATATAAAATCTTTTCAAGATTTTCTCAATGTAAGCACTTTGACTCAAACCAATCAATCGTCTAGATCTGTCTCGATAGATCTTAATTCCAAGAATATATGCAGCTTCTCCTAAATCTTTCATGGCGAAACATCTTCCAAGATAGGATTTTACATCTTGTAACATTGGAATATTGTTTCCCATAATCAATATGTCATCAACATACAGAATTAGGAAAGTGATTTAACTCCCACTAGCTTTCTGATATACACATGGCTCATCTTGATGTTGAGAAAATCCAAATTTCTTTATCTCATCATCAAAACGTTTATTCCATTGCCTCGATGCTTGCTTAAGTCCATAAATGGAACGCTTGAGCTTGCATACACGGTTAGGATATTTTGGATCAACAAAACCTTCAGGTTGCTCCATATAGACCTCTTCGTAAAGATGTCCATTGAGGAAGGCGGTTTTGACGTCCATTTGCCATATCTCAAAGTCATAGTATGCAGCTATGGCTATGAGAATCCTTATAGCTCTAATGTCTGCTACAGGAGAAAAGGTTTCTTCATAATCAATCCCGTAGGTTTGAGTGAAGCCCTTTGCTACGAGATGAGCTTTAAAGGTGTATACCTTACCATCCATATCAGTCTTCTTCTTGAAGAGCCACTTGCTGCCAACTGTCTTGCAGTTAGGAGGAAGCTCAACTAAGACCCAGACATCATTGTCTTTCATGGATTGCATTTCCGCATTCATTGCATCAAGCCATTTCTTGGATTCAGGATCCAGCAATGCAGCTTTATAGTTATTGGGTTCACCAAGATCCCCTAACTCATGTTCCTCAGCGTCAATGTATAAACACATACGGTCAGGAGCACGGCGTGTCCTATTGGAATTTCGAATGGGAACAATATCACTTTGAGGTTCTTCAATTTCTTGATCATCCTCATCATGATGAATGCTAGTGTCTAAAGAAGGATTTGTATCTTCTTCTTGAAGTAATTCAAGATCATCCATACTCCCACTTGCTTTAAGATCCATAAGATTACTCTCAAAGAACTCAGCATTTCGAGCAACAAAAACTTTGTTCTCAGATGGAAGATAGAAAGAATATCCCATAGTTTCCTTAGGGTATCCTACGAAGATACACTTAATAGCTCTAGGTTCAAGTTTGTCAGGTTTGGTAAGTGTATCACGCTTAGCAAGTGCCTCACAACCCCAGACTTTTAAGTAAGATAGCTTAGGGGCTTGCCCATGCCATACTTCGTATGGTGTCTTATCAACCTTCTTAGTTGGAACCATATTGAGAATGCGTGCAGCAGACTCAAGGGCATAATCCCAAAAGGACTTTGGAAGAGTAGTTTGTTTCATCATAGAATGCACCATGTCAAGCAGGGTTCGATTTCTCCTCTCAGATACACCATTGTGTTGTGGAGTATAAGGAGGAGTTCTATGGGCAATAATCCCATGCTCCTTCAGATGATCCAAAAACTCTTGACTCATATATTCACCTCCACGATCAGTACGTAGTGATTTTATGGTCTTCCCGAGTTGATTTTCTACTTCCTTTTGAAACACTTTGAATGTTTCAAACACTTCATGTTTATGTTTCAGCAAGTAAACATAACCATACCGACTATAGTCGTCAGTGTAAGTTACGAAGTAATTTGATCCTTGTCTTGAAGTGATTCTAAATGGGCCACATACATCTGAGTGTATAAGTCCAAGCAGATCTTTAGCCCTTTCCACTTGATGTGAATAAGGTTTTCTAGCCATCTTACCAGACATACAAGCAACACACTTTTCAAGAGACTTAATGTCAGATGAGTTGAGAAGTCCATCGTGTTGCAACTTCTCCATGCGTTTCTTGCTAATGTGTCCAAGACGACCATGCCACAAGAGAGCAGAGTCCAAGTTGGTCTTGGCTCCTTTATTGCTTACAGAAAACATAGAACTTTCATTTGTATTTGAATAAGACATTTCAATTTCATAAACACCATCACGAGGAATAGCAGTAAAATAAACAACGTTATTCTTAGAAACTGAAATATAATTATTCGATTCAAAATAGTTAATAAAACCATCATCATACAAACGAGAAACTGAAATAATCCTCCTAGTAATAGAGGGAGCATAATGACAATCTTTTAAAACAATAACTAATCCACTAGGGAGTGATAAATGATAGTTTCCAATAGCTTCAACTTCTGCGCATTGACCATTGCCCACGTACAGACTTAAAGCTCCTGGCTTCCACTTCCTACTGCCCCTTAGACCCTGAGTATTATTACAGATGTGAGTACCACAGCCAGTGTCATATACTAAGGATGATTTAGGGAAAGAGTAAAGTTCTATAGTGAAAATACCTGAAGAACTAGCTACAAGAGACTGTTTCTTCTTTTTCATTAACTCGGCGAGATACTGGGGACAATTCCTTCTCCAATGTCCTGTCTCACCACACTGGTGACAGGTAGCGTCCTTTGCTGGATTATCCTTCTTGGGTGGTGTAGGAATCTTGGGTTTGGAAGTATTAGGTAGTTTATGTCTAGGATCATAAGCCAGCTTGTACTTCTCATTCCCTTGTTTCCCCTTAGCAGCCATAAACGATTTATTCTTTTTGTGGTTTTTCTGGACCTTACCACCACGCACATAATGGAGTGCAGGTGCAGCATCTTTCTTTGGCAACGTCTGCTCATGTTGCTTAAGCATAGCATGCAGTTCATTAATAGTCTTCCCCATGCTGTGCATATTAAAGTTCTGCACAAACGAGATGTACTCTTTAGAAAGACCGATTAGGATCAAACTAATTCCATAGTGGAGAGTAACTGGGTGACCAAGACGTTCCAAACTGTCAATGTAGCTCTTCATCTTTAGAACATAGGAGCTAACCGATTGACCCTCTTCCTGCTTGCAAGCGTGGAATTCACGTGCAGTTTGTAGAAGCTCTTGTTCTGCTTGTTGAGAGAACATAGACTTCAACTCCTGAAGCATGTCATAAGCACCAAGATGAGTTAGATTTCGTTGGATCTCTAACTCCATGGTCATGAGCATGAAGGCAGCTATGTCCTTTGAACCTTTAACCCAAGCAGTGTGAGCTGCAAGAGCCTCAGGTAGGACAGGGTGGCCAGGAGTAGCAACAGGTGCTGCAGGTATGGGATGCTCTAGATAAGCTTCCTTATCTTCAGCTGATAGTATGATGCGAAGCTGGCGATACCAATCAATGAAATTAGGTCCAGTGAGTTTTTGTTTCTCAAAGAAACTCCTGAGTACCGAACTGTTTCCGATTGAAGTAGTCATCTACAATTGAAAAGTTCAAATAATTAGTATTTTCGATAATTACATTCTTAAAGAATTAACTACCCAATTAATTACTAATAAGACTAAGATCTAACTTGCAACCCCATTAATTACCATAGGTCTGACCAGTGTATAAAAAAATGGGACAAGAGGTAAGCGACGAGCGTTAATTGCATAATGCAACTCTTAGATTTATGAGACTGTTTAAGGCATTAGTATCAAGTAATAATGTCAAAAGCATGTTTAGTTCTCATCGTATGCCTCGGGTCCGAGGTCTGACCAGGTAAACTCGATATAAGTCGACCAAGTATGAACGTGTAAAAATAACCAGAGGTCTGACCAGTGAGAAATAATTACCATGGGTTGGAAAAGCCCTTAGGTCTGACCAGAGAAGTCAATCCAAGTGCACGTGTCCATAGTTAGGTGGCATAGACTTAATATTAACAAATAGGTATGCATACATAAATGTGGTAAAAGTCATGTACAAAGAAACATGCAAAACAACTTCGTAACACTAATTTTAAAAACTTTTTGGTAATGACACTGTAGTGATCATCATGGTTCACGGTAGCTCCAATCGAAAGCACAGGGAGGCAGAGGACCAGGTAAGCGCAAAGCATAACCTTAGACATCCTTTCAGTGAGACTGTGCTCACTTCTTTAAACCACTTTTCTAGTTTGTTCTAGTGGGTGAGCCGTACATCCCAAGTGTCCATAGCGTCTAGTTTTTAAATTCTTGAAAACGTGTTTCATATATTAGGTCACTTTATTTTACAAAAACAATTTTCCACGAATCAAATAGCAGGTCACAATGAGCATGGTATTTAGGCGTGTAAATAAAGACCAATATTAATGTTATGGTTACGATATGTATTATTCCATATTGCATACAATCAGGTGTCAAAACAAGTAATAATGCACATATAGGAATCACAAACATACAAGCATAAACATCAATATTAAATAATCACATATTGTTCCGAGTTCTCTTGCGAGTCTTCCCCAAACGGAGAACCATAAGACCGTCACTAGGATGCAGTACCTAGATCGCCCCATACATCACTTAGAAAAGCAATTGAGTGGGTCTTGTGGCCGGAAAAACACATAAAGCATGGCAATCCCAATTAACAAGTAATTACGCAATATATGTATTTAAATCAATATGTAAATCTAATTATCACAATAATTCTAATTAACAATTAATAAATACAAATTAACTTTTAATTCTAATTACCAAGTAATTTAAATTTAACATGTAATTCTAAATTAACAATTTAATTTTAATTAACAAGGTAATTATAATTCACATGTAAATTAAATTCTAATTAACAAATTAATTCTAATTATCAATATAATTTTAATTTGTGTGTGACTAGTTATTATTTATTAAAAATTTGACAAGTATTGCATGTAATTGTCAAAATTAAAATAAATCACAATAACTAAACTAGGTTTCATGCAGCCCTTTTAAAACATGTTTATTAATATCAGAAACGTGTAACCCATAATCGCAAAAACGAGTTGACTCGTGATGCCACTGTTGGGATTTTAGATCTAGTTAACCAGTAACCTCTACGAGTACGCAGCGGATAATGGATCTAGTTAATACAATTATGTTAACACGTAATTAATAAACACATAATTTAATACAATATTAAATAATTAAAAGGGAATAAGAAGGCTAACCTTGCTTGGCAATTGAACTCTAGTAACGGAACAAGAACCCTACGAAACCTTTAAGTGTCTAAAATAAACACCTCGAAGAGTATCACACACAAACCCGATTCACGTATACGTTCGATGTAGCTAGTCGAGAACGTAATAAATAATAAACCAATCAATCACTTTGACACCTTGAATATGTCACGTACAAAAACCCAAAAGAACCAGCTTCTTGTCCTGTACGAGAACTCCAAGAAACTGATAAAACCAGTTTCGTTCACTTTACCCGATATCGGACGCAACCTGTCCGATATGTACAGCTTCTGTCCGAGATGTTTAACCACGAGCAGGAGCAGATTCTCCCACTTGTTTCTGCTGTTTGTGTCGACAAGGAGACAAGGAAACAAGTACCAATCAATTCAACTAAACTCTTGTCTTGATAACAAGTTTAGATTTCAGTCAAACTACAAAACCCTTAGCTGCTAATCTTGAGACTAACGAACAAGAGTGGAAAGAGTAGAAAAGAATTTGGTTTTAGGGATTATAATAATGTTGTTATGCGTACATGACTGAAGGTATAGGTTTGTATATATACAGCTACCTAAACCTACTTCTAGTAGGAATAAACTTGATCAACAAGTTCCAAACCCAATCCACTTTGTACCCGATCAGTTTTAAGACTCAAGGGCCCAAGCCATGTCTCATACGACCCACAACAGGAACTTAAAACAAGCCCACGGGTCATAATAATAATCGGGTCAAGTATTGCATAACGGGTAAATATAATTCAAGTATTAGTTTACGTTCAACACGTATACTCGTGTTTATCGCGTGTGCCCCCATCGGCTCATACACGTTTAGTTGTTTTGTCATGTTTTAAGACTCCCACAAACCAACAACAATCGTCTGGCGGCTTCTATAATAGACGTTATATTCGGGTTGGTTAGTCTCCTAAGTCCCGAACTTGTCACGTTGTACATTGTTAATAATCATGGTGTTAGTTTTATGGATATAAATTAGTAGTCGTGAGTTAGGATCGAACTCGAGACCACGGGATTGCACACTTTACGTATGAGAATTAAAGTTAATAAATAAATGTAATAATTATATTTATTTATTAATTAAACGAAATAACTATAACGGACGTTAAGTAATTAGTTGTAATGGACTAACGGTCGTTAAATATAATTGGGAAGGACTAAAGATGAAATTGGAGATCGAGAAGGTTCTAGAATCCCTTGTGGGAGTCTTAGGCCGATCGTCCTATGGGTTTCCATAACCCAATCCTTAGTTAACTTGGTCACCAAGTTACTTTGGGTATAAATACAAAACCAAGGGTGTTTGTAATTTATCTCTTGTATTCATTAGCTAAACCTAAAACTTGTTTTGTGTGTTTTCTTGCTAAACCGATCGTACACCACCTTAAGGGTGTCGATCATCATCTTTTCCAACTTAAAGTTATTTGGTTTGATTAAAACTAGCATTACTTTAATTTGTTATAGTACGTGTGTACAAGAACGTGGTACAATCACACTATTGATTGTATCTTGGATTGAATTACAAAACGGTAAGGGGTAATTCTTATAATCCTATAAACCCTAATTAGGGTTCATCCTAATTGCTAGTTTGTGGATTTGATTCTTGTTCGGCTAGAATCAAGAAAGGTACGCATACTTTATTCTTTAGTTAATTAATTATTCATTATATGTTCCTATACGCTTCCGCACTTACTTTGATGTTTATTGTTTATATTTATGATTAGTCATGTTATATAATTCCAACAGTGGCATCACGAGTCATTGGTTTTAATGAGTAATTAATTACTAAACGCGTAAATAACAAATATTGTATGTTGTTAGATATGATTATTCTAGGGTTTTGGTTATGATTATATAAACCCTAATTTTAGGGTTAGGGCTTTTGCCCTAATTTGGTTTTAAAAAAATCTTTATGGATCGAAATTTTTTTTTGGTGGAAACCCTAAAATTTTTTAGCCGATTTCCTTAAATTTTTTTTAGGGTTTATATTAATTGTTATGTTATCTATATCGAAACCTAGATTTAATATATTTGTTACATGATAAATTCATGAATAAAGTGTTATGTGACATGGAATTGTATGCGATCTTGTGACAACGTGAATAATTGTTATGTTATATCCATGATGATACATGCATGTTCGTCATGGATGGTTGCTTGAATATTTAATTGTTAAGATTGGTTATGCGATATTAATTGTTAAGTTTTATACACATGTATATTTATGATAAATCTTGAATTGGGGAAAACTCCAATTATATACATTAATGAATCAATTATGTGCAATTTGGTATATCATTAATTATGGGTTTACGCAATCGATTCGTCGATGTATGTGGCTCACTCTCAATTGAGAGAGTGAAAGCCCTAATTAATATATACGTTAATTTAACCTAGACATTGATTATTAATAGGGTTTTATCGAATAAGTTGCATGTGGCTACTTGTTTACACGTATAAATTGTTTATTATGTGCGCATTGTTTTTTTTAGTAGTTTATTTTTTATTTGTTACTTGTTTGTTTATTATGTTAGACAGTTTTAAGCAAATGGTAATTTTGAATAGAAAAATAATACGGACTAAACAATGGCGAAATTTGATTTGTTTTGGAAGAGTTAAGTTTTCATAGTTTAATTGATTGGTGACTTTGGTACAAATGACTGAACGGCTCACCCATTAGAATGAACTATAAAGGGGTTAATAAAGAAGTGCGCACAGTCACACTGAAAGGATGTCTAAGGTTATGCTTTGCGCTTACCTGGTCCTCTGCCCTCTGTAAGTTCGAATGGAGCTACTTAGTAAGCCATAAAATGTGCAAGCTCATCTTAAGGGCGAATTAGTTTTAATTCCATGCGCCACTTCTGTGGTAATTACCCGAAACACTAAGTGTTTACACTTATGCAAAAGTACGGTATAATGGACGATAATTATCACTAAATTCCTTGATTGGTGAACCCAATACCTCAATCAAAACTTTGATAATTTGATCTTTGTGAATTGGTAATAAAAAGTTTTTTATTAAAATTATGTTACAAGATGAATGCATGACATCTTTGTACATATTTGATTTGACCACATAAAATCAAAACTGGTACCCTTAAAAATTAAGTTATATGTCATCTAATTAAAGGGACACTTGAAGTTGCAATTTACGTCATGACAGTACTTGGCGAGATTGTAATGGAGAGGTAAATCTCTATGTAAAGTCAGACCTTACATGGACATATTTGCAGTTCTTTAAGTTAGACACTTAAGTTGAGTAGGAAGTGAGACCTGGACTCAAGGCATAAGATGGGATGAAACATGTTTATATTTGCAATAGCGTTGGAAAATATAAATCCCATAATGATCTAGGAATTGGAAATTGTTTGCCAATTATTGTTCGACAGATTACCCTATTATGTGCTTTCGTTACTAGCAGATCAACTGATGTAATGGAACTACGATAATTTGGATCCTAGTTTTCGAGAAAATTCTATGGTTATATGAATATTACCTTGGGTATTTTATTTTCTTGAAAAGTTTAATTATCGAAAATACTAAAATTGAATTTTGCTAATTCTTTAAATGTATTAATGCAACATTAAACCGTAAACGTAGGTTATTCCTGTATTGGTAAATTGATCTACACCTGTAAGGGTTTTTGGTAGAGTCAACTTTGCTAAAAGAATAAACCTAGTCCTCTTTTCATAAGAAAGAGTGAGATTCAATCATATTCCTTTTCATGAATGAAGAAAGGTATGATAGGACAATTAGAATTGTCTAAATTCTAAATACATAACTCGTAAGCATATTTTAATAGTTAAGAAAATTGCATATGTTCTGAGTTATTAAATTAGAAGCTAGACTAATTACTGTATAATTGGTAAAAGACAAACTAGCATATTTATCTAGTTGTTTTGTTTTGACCATTTAAAAGTACTACTTACAATTGTTGGAATAGTAGAACTATTAAGAAAGAAATTGCATGCCCAATTTTTCAAGTTAATAGCATTGATGGTTAATACATCACCTACATAGTAGAATATATTCTTTTAGTACATAAGTAATTGTTATGTATGGACTTTCTCAAAAGTGTAGGGAAGTAAATAGAGAGCTATTTTCTTTCACTGGTTAATGAAACACTTACAATGTTGTCAAATCCAGTGGGAGTATTGTGTTCTTATTACTGAATAAGGAATTAATGTAATGATCTCTAATTCAGTAGGAGTTACAAGCTTTGTCATCTTGGTAGTAACCCAGATTATCTCTAGAATGTCTTAAGATAATTACTTTCCACTTGTAGACACTTATGTTTTCAAGGATAGTCATGTATGTTTCCTTATTAGACAATGAAGTGGTTCTACATCTACTAGTTATGCTAATACTAATGACACAATCATATTAGTCACTTAAACAAACATATGTCGTGTTGTTTATCTGCTACATGATGTTGTTCCATGCACAAGTGGGAGAAATCTATATTGTGTGCAAGGTACAACATATAGGTATATGATTTAAAGGATTCTCTTGACTGCAAGGTAAGAGACTAATGTTCTAATATAACTTGTACATATCTAATTCAAGAAACACTTGGTGTTGCAATTTACGTCATGTCAGAACTTGGCGAGATTGTAACAACAAAGTAAATCTATGTGAAGTCAGACCTTGCATGGACATATTTGCAGTTTCTAAATTAGACAAGTATTTAGAACATGTGTCAAAATGATATATAAGACTACTTCAAATTAAATATTTATGTATTATTAGAATGACATAAAAATTAAATAAAGTAATCTAATCCTACTTCAATTTGTTTATTTATGTATTTTGGAATGACATAAATGAAAAATAATGTATTCCTACATTATTGTGAAGTAAATAAATTAACTTGAAATTACTATTGAAACCAAGAGTTGTGTTCATAATTACTTTAGTTAAACATGTTTATGATTCATTGTAAAGACATAGACATAAAGTCTTTTAAGACTTATAATAAAGTAAGACGTTAACTTGTTATGTTTTTTAATTAAGACATATACAAGAAGTCATTGAGTTGATCAATGATTTATAACGTTAAATGGGATTATAACAAATTTATGTTTTCTTGATGAGACATGGATATGAAGTGATTTGGTCAAAAATTACTTGTATTATAAAGCATGAAATTGGTTTGGAAAGTCTATTATATCATTAAGTTGACTTAGTTGGTAAAATAGGTAAGCCAAAAGGAATATGTTTATCTTATATATTGTTAGATTGTCTTACAATATTAATTCTAATGAATACCACAAGTTGATGGTATGTTCAGTTAGGAGAATCAAAGTATATTTGATTTGTTTGATTCAAGATAACCATAACTTCTTTCTTAAAAAGTAACAAGGTTAGAAAAGTGAGTATGGATTAAATATACTCAATATGACTCCAACCTAGAAGATTGTTAAAACACCATTTCATTATGGAATGTGATGAATCACATTAAGTTTTAAATTGAAGATTCTGAATTTGTTAAACTACTTATGAATAGGTTATTAACAAAGTAAAGTCAGGAATTATCAATGTGTATTTGTAATGTCCCAAAAAGAGAACAATGTAGTTTTGCTCTAAATTGCTAAGTATATATAGATAGTCTATATATTACAAAAGGCAAGTGGGAGTTTTTTTTTTTTATCTTGAAAGATAAAATTACAAGATACATAATCTTCTAAAACACACTAGTAAATAACATGATGAGGTTAGACATGTAAATGATAGACCTCATGATGATGGAATTTTCATTCATAGATCTGCAAGGATATCTCAGATATTTGACTTATATGCTGAGAAATATGAGTTACAGGATTATAGTAAACCTGATAATCATTATGATGGATTACCAAATATTGAATTGGGTAAATTACTCATACTATGAATGTTAAAGATGCTGTCCATAAAGATAATCAATTTTGGAAATTTGGTTTATTTTAATAGTTAGACTAGAGAATGGAAATGAGTTTCTTCAAAAAGATGAAAAACCCTAGTAGTTTAAATTTCTATGTAGAAATCATATGGACAATATTGTACACTTATTTAATGCTTGTTTTATGACAAGATTATTAATCATACTTAAGCAATTAGTTGTGATTGAATATTCTTTTCAAGGCACATTAAATATATAAAGATGATAATTGTCATATTGGATTTCATTAATATGAAAAATGACAATGGAATATCAAAACTCTTTCTTGAGAAATTACTTGAGCGAGGACGGTAAGTAATTGAAAGATTTTTTGAATTCATATAATCTTTGAAGTGTACGAAGTGCAATAATTCATGAATGGATAAATGCATGCATCTATGAAATTATTCTTATGTTTAATTATTAAATCATAGTTTCGATTTATAATTGAAATAAGATAAATTTTAAGTATTCCTGAAAGCTAGTGGGAGTATTATGTTAAGGTTTCTAAATCTTATATGTTGTATAACATATAGGAAGTAACATTCCTTGTAAGCTAAATGTTAAGTCTTAGATTGGAATGAAACTTCACATGTAAGATTTAAGAATTAAAGCATACAACCTTGGAATATATGTTTATTATTAATAAACATGTGCGGTAAAATAAATGATTCTAATAAAACATGATATATCATTTGGGAAATGGGTAAATATCTTTTGACAAGATAGAACATGAATGAATTCTAAGTTTGACATGTAGATTCATCATATACATCATGTTGTGTATTAAAATTGGTGTATCATTCTTGAATAAGAAGTGATTTGACAACATTGATATCTAACTAAAAGTTATTAGATAACTTGTGTAATGAATATTCTAAAAGAATTACATCCTCAGCCTGGAATTGCTCCTAGATACTATGGATGAACAGTATGCCAAATGTGTGCAAATTGTCATCAGCTTCAAACTTGGAAGTTTGGAAGACATCAAACATTACACAATAAGATATTAAAGTTTACGGAGTATTAATGAGCATATTGTTGTTTGTATACAATGATGCTGGTTTAATTGAGATGACACTCAATACTAGTCATGGTAGGATTTCATCCTTGTAAATGGCCATGTGAACTAGTTGTGCTACTAAGAGCACAGTTGCATTATACATTAAAAGAATAAGAATACTTTAAATTTTAAAATGTTTGAAAGTTTAAATTGTCATAAATTGGTGATAGAGGATGTCACACACTTTATGAATTATTATGTGGATTGTTGAATGCACTCATACAAGGACTTCATTAATTGAATTCTTGAAATAAGTATTCTCAAAATTACGATAGATCAAGTTGGTTGATTTATGCCTTGTCAACAAGTATGATTGTCATTACTTGAGGCATAATTCATCAACTGGAATTTTCATGCATTGATTTATTTGGTATTTGGATAAGGGATGTTAAACAATTGTTATAATAAATCAAGTACTTGGTATGTTTGATTTTATAATATATTGTATCCTATATTTGCATGTTTAATCCGTGAATAAATTTATTTATTCTGAATCGTCCGTTGTCAATTAATGATATGGGAGTATCATTAAACTAAGACAAATATGAGAGATATGGTAGAATATACTTGAAAGTATATTGATGAGAATGCATACCAATTTCAGATGATATTCAATGAATTGAATATAGGACTTATCCCAACTACATAATTTACTTTATGGATATTGTTATTAAGTAAATTATGAATAGTTATCCTCAGACTTGAGATACCAGATAAGTGTCATGAATGTAGTGTACTTCTGTGGAGCAACTTAACGCTATACGTAACTGGTAGTCATAAGGGTTGTTTCCTGAAGTGTTGCAAAGTTCATGGGTTATTCTTGTAGTCAAAAATAGAATTTGTTCCTTCAAATTTATTTTGAAGTTTAATACTGCTGGGCCCCTCGTAGGGTTGACAAGAAGTTTGCATGGCCATGCCCAAAGTTCTCCCCTGAATATGTTCAGAAGATTTGGTAATCTTGCTCAATCACTAATAACGAGAAACAGAATAGTTGAATAAAGAATGACTTAATTCCATATCTTTATTTAACATGGTATTAGAAACAAAAGGATAATAATAATGAGAAATCATTAAAAGGTTTTCCAGGAGCCTTGCTCGAGTTGTACTAGAGGCATCGAAGTGTTGCTAGACGCTAACCGAATGTGATCACTCTATTAAGATATATCCAAGTGGGAGCTGTTAGTTTTATGGATATAAATTAGTAGTCGTGAGTTAGGATCGAACTCGAGACCACGGGATTGCACACTTTACGTATGAGAATTAAAGTTAATAAATAAATGTAATAATTATATTTATTTATTAATTAAACGAAATAACTATAACGGACGTTAAGTAATTAGTTGTAATGGACTAACGGTCGTTAAATATAATTGGGAAAGACTAAAGATGAAATTGGAGATCGAGAAGGTTCTAGAATCCCTTGTGGGAGTCTTAGGCCGATCGTCCTATGGGTTTCCATAACCCAATCCTTAGTTAACTTGGTCACCAAGTTACTTTGGGTATAAATACAAAACCAAGGGTGTTTGTAATTTATCTCTTGTATTCATTAGCTAAACCTAAAACTTGTTTTGTGTGTTTTCTTGCTAAACCGATCGTACACCACCTTAAGGGTGTCGATCATCATCTTTTCCAACTTAAAGTTATTTGGTTTGATTAAACTAGCATTACTTTAATTTGTTATAGTACGTGTGTACAAGAACGTGGTACAATCACACTATTGATTGTATCTTGGATTGAATTACAAAACGGTAAGGGGTAATTCTTATAATCCTATAAACCCTAATTAGGGTTCATCCTAATTGCTAGTTTGTGGATTTGATTCTTGTTCGGCTAGAATCAAGAAAGGTACGCATACTTTATTCTTTAGTTAATTAATTATTCATTATATGTTCCTATACGCTTCCGCACTTACTTTGATGTTTATTGTTTATATTTATGATTAGTCATGTTATATAATTCCAACACATGGGTCACCTGTACCAATATCACATTTTTCATTAGTAACAAAGGGTTGCCAAGGAGTAGTAGTACCAAGGAGTATATATTAAATCGAGTTTTATGTGAAATCTTCATATGGATTCAATAAAATAAAAATAAAAATTAAAAAAAAAAAAAAAAAAAAAAAAAAAAAAAATCTCTTTATACATTGCTTGTCTTTTAATGGACCTCTTCTTATTATTAAACCCATGATTTTTAAATAACTATATTGCTGTTCGTAAAGACACTTAGACACGTGAACAAGAATGATATTGAAACAATTGTGAGAATATTTGTACATCATCAATAAAGTCATTGTTTGAGAGGACTTGTGATGTTAATATTTATTGCTTTGTTAATGTTTAGTTATGTTTAAATATTATCATTTGGTAACTTAGATTTTAGTTACTCTATTTCACTAACTTGTTTATTGATGTTAAATTAGCTAGTAAGTAATGGACATACTATTAACACAGTAATGCAGTTTACAAACTACTCTCATCACAAGAGATGCTTGCAGAAGTGTGAAGAAATGTAGAGCAATTAGTTTGTAGCTTAGTCATCATTGGTCAAACAGTAGGATCTAAATAACAGATTTTCAGCAATTTTTATTTCTTCTATGAAAATAGGATGTAAAGTGACATAATTCAGTAATTGAGTTTAATCAATTCTCACTGTTTCAATGGTAAGCGAATGATCTTTTGGTAATAAGTTCTGTTTTTATTGCTTGAAATGTAAATGATAACAACAAATGCACTTGTACCCATATGAGCCCAGTGGCGGAACTTGACCATTTATTTTTTTTTTTTTTGGGGGCGAATCGGAGATTTGTTTGTAACCTCAACTAAATTACCCCTAAAACCTATAATATTTACACTAGGTGCTGTAAATTTTGGAGGGAGGGGGGACCCTCCCCTGCCCTCAAAGAGGTCCGCCCCTGCATGAGCCCACTCGAAAGGATATCATCCTCTGAAGGTGCTAGTCTAATGTTGGTGCTCAGACATGGCGGAAGTACTGCTAAACTAGTGGCTAAGTACCGCCATGGATCGCAAATTTGTTAGTTAGGGTCCACTAGGGCCAGGCTAAGTTAGGAGTGATTCAGTTGAGTGAACAACCAGCGATGAGGCACCAGCTGGACATAGTTTGATTTTCTGAGGTTTGGTCCCGATGTTATGTGCAGGGTCCACTATATTAGCGGATGGATAGTTAGCCCAAGCCCACACACGGGCTTGGCCCTGCTATCCATTTGTAAATACTCCCTCGCAGTTCGAGCGGCGAAATTGATGATGCTCGGATTGAAAAAAATCGCTATTTTCATGAAGTGCGTCCACGGTGGTACGTAGCAAGTGTGACTATCAGAATGTTTCGTGTATTCATAAGTATCGTAACATACAATATATAGAATAGTAACCCTAACAAATAATGATCGGGCCTTAGCCCCTACACATAACACTTGAGCGATGCTAAATATACGACTAACAGCAAGGTCTTCAAAGTCTTCAAAGGGCCGGTTTTGATAGAGCTTCAGATAGCCGGCACGCTAATAACCTGCAAGATGTTGATATATGTACACCGTTAAATAAGAACATTTGATTGTTTTAGTATGTGTTATTTATTTGAGCTCAGATATTAGAACAAAAGGATTAGTGGTCCAAAATTTGATAAAAGATTATCATTTTCACAAAAACGATGATCGCATACATAATACAAACAAAAAGTTGAGAACTTGCATGAATCATCGGAAACATCGATAACGTACGGGAAACTTGTATTTACCGTGCGTTATGACCGTCTTCGGCTGAATTATACTAATATCAAATTGTATGAACCCTCTACACCACAGTATATAACCAAGTGAAACTTGTCGTCTTCCACCGATGTGGGAAAAAACTTGACACAAGTTTTAAACTTGCTCAAAACTCGTAAGACACAACACTCTGATCAAATAATTTATATTCGCTTTATACTTTGTTTTTCTTTCAAACCTATGAGAAATTTGATAACAAACTCAAATGTATACGTAGTTCATAAAACAAACACTATCAGATAGTAGTATTAGTAAAAAGCAAATTATGTGTGAAGTAAATAAAATCAGATACTATAATAATGAGTTAAAACAAAATATTCGTGCATAAGCCATCTGCACCACAGTATATAACCAAGAAAAATTAGTCATCTTCAACCAATGTGGGACAAAAAATTGCCACTAAGTTAAAATTTTGACGAAAGATGCTAAAAACTCAAAAGGAGCAACACTTTAATCAAATAATTTTTATTCGCTATGAGATAATTAATGTACTACGTAGTTCATAAAACAAACACACCGACAATAATATTTTAGTGTCTCTTCCTTAAATGACTCGATGCTCATTCAATAGAATCAACACTGATGAATAAGTTGCGACTTAGACAAAACTCTACTCTAACAAAATTGGCTTTTTGTTTAAGCTAAATGGTCTAGAAAGAGAAGGGTAGTATTTTAAAAGGGCAATTACCTGAAAATGTATTATACTTGACATTTTTTGTTTTTGTGTGTAGCGACCTTCTTTTTTTCTATTATAACACAAGCTTTTTGAATTCATGCTATTGTGTGTATTTTGTACATGTTAGATATAGTGTTTGCAACTTTGCATCCCACATTGCTTTCAGGAACCAAATGGCAGGGGAACACCAACTATAAACTCTTGAAGAATGGTATCTTTCTTGAGTGGTCTCCAAGTTTCAAAATTTTAAGAATGGCTATTTGTGAGTTTTGCAGTAAATTAATTAATTTGTAATTTATGAACTATTGAAAATAGTGGTTTATAATTTCTGTGGAAATTTGTCTTAATTGATTGGTTTTTATGCTAACATATTTCTTAATGGGCAAGTTTATATTGCTATTTAAAGAGTGCAAAAATTGCACATTTGATCACGGGTCAAAACAAGTAACTTTTTTAGTACATGTGGATCAACAACCGAGAGTATACTACTACATGTTTCCCGATTTTATTGAAATACTAGCTAACACCGACACCTTCATGGTAGCTCGAGGCGACCTTGGCATGGAAATTTCTAACGAGATAATATTTTAGCACAAAAGCTCATGGTCTACAAATGTAACCTAAAAGGAAAACTATTCGTAACCACGACACAGATACTTGAGTCAATGATCAAGTCCGCAAGACCAACTCGAGCTAAAGCAACAAATGTAGCCAATGTTGTCCTCGATTGGACAGACCATGTCATACTCGGTGGAGAAACAACATCTGGTGCATACCCAGAAGCCGCGTTTCAAACCATGCTTAAGATATATATGCATGGAAGCCGCAAGCACCGTTGATTAATCAGTTGTTTATAAGATGATAACTGCAAACGCTCCCGTAACCATGAGCCCACTTGAAAGTTTAGCATCGCCCAATGTCCGTACATCGAATACGTCACGTGCTAGTCTTATTTTGGTGCTGACACGTGGCGGAAGTACTGCTAAACTAGTGGTTAGATACCGGGTCCCAGAAGTTAAGAGTGATTTAGTTGAGTGGACAACCAGCGACAAGGCACCAGCTAGACATAGTTTGATCTTCCAAGGTTTGGTCCCAGTTTTATGTGCAGGGTCCAATAAAGATTCAAGCACTGAGTCAGCCTGACTGAAGAAGCACTTGATTTTGGTCTCCAACACGCGAAAACTAAAGGGCTTTGTAAGGAGGGTGATGCAGTTGTGGTTTGCATCGTAAGGTGTCGGTGTTAGCTCGATTGAAAACTTTCCTATGAACCTTATTTTTTGGTTGTTTTTATGTTTTCGAACAATAAATTGTTTGCAACTTGTTTAAAGAATCAACTTGGTTTGTCATATGATGTTTACTAAGTTTGTCCGAGTTGAGTTATGCAATATTGCAATACATTTGGAAATAATAAGTAGTAACAATACTTGATTGTCTTACAGAACCAATTGTGGTAATCAGAGGTGCGCAGCAACAGAAACACAACACAAAACAGGAAATAAGAACAGGAAGAATTTGCTTAACACGCAATTTTATTGAAGAAAATCTAACTCAAAACTTCAATCGGTACAAAGGTAATGCCCTACCCTTCTCGGTATATATAGACTAAACTAAACGTATTAGACTATAACTAGGATTACACTTTACTTAACCTTATAATTATCTAAGTCCTACAGGAAGATAATTACTTGCACGTCAAGTAAACTTGTTGGACTTCTACTCCAACTCTTGTTTCTTGAATCTGATATCACGCCTTAAGCTACATCAGACTTCAACTCCAACTTGTATTATTATCACTGAATACGCCTCAGCCACAACCAAACTCAGGAATTCGCCAACATTACAAGAGGCAAAAACATGAATACATGACTAAAATGTACTAATAAAGTAGACAGAATTAGGATATGTTGAATTGCTTATGGCTTGTGCTATGCTATACACAATTGTGTAGTAAATACTGATAGATGTACGTTGTTACATAAGAAATTCTGATATTTAAATGTTATTTTGTCAAAAAATATTGACAATTCTTATGATATTGAAATGAGGTGAATCACATATGCTAGTTATTTAGCAATTAGCATCCAGATAAACACCCTCCATTGCTACATCACTCCATTGCTACATAATACCAATATCAATATGCATAACCAATTCACACCACAAATATAAGCAAGTGATATTTCTTGTCTTCAACCGATGTGGGACAAAACTTCATACAAGTTTTGACTAAGGTTGCTCAAAGGACACAACACTGTAATCAAATCATTTCTATTTTCTCATTATACATTGTTTTTCTCTCGCTAAGAGAAAATCGATAATGATCTCAAATGTGGTTTAAGTTTGAAAGTCAAGTTTACACTATAACATACAACCGGTTATTATACATCAACGATCACCAAAGTCACAAAAAATAAAAGAGTTATATTAGCCGTAATGACTATACTAAAAAAACATGAAAATTTGTAATCATTAGCCGAATGTCATTATATTCCCGGTAACTTGATAGATACCAGGTGATTGTGACACGCGACTACATAGCACTAATATCAAGCTGGATGGAACATTTACACCAGAACATATAAGCAAGTAACACTTATTGTCTTCAACCCATTTGGGACTAAAAACTTCATACAAGTTTTAACAATAGTTGCTCAAAAAAGCAGTCAAATAATTTTTATTTTCTCTTTTATACATTGTTTGTCTTTTAAAGGATCCCTTTATTAAAACCTAAGATTTATAAAAAAAACTAAAATGTTGTTCGTAAAGACACTCGAATAAGAATGATATTGAAACGATTGTGAGAATATATGTACATCATCAATAAAGTCACCGTGTGAGATATTTGAGTTAAGGATCAAGATTAAAGTATATAAACTTGTTAGCGTAAAACATACTACAAGAGGAACTGATGAACGATGCATATAACATTGATGAACACAGAAAGTGTAAATTTGTATAAAATGGAAAGCGTCATACTTAGCTCAGATGGGACCATGACATTCACTATTTTTTCTTGTGACACTCAAAAGGGGTTGGTTCGTTGTCGATGTGAAAACATCTGGACACTTGGTGAACGTAAGAACGTTAATCTTCCAGGAGTCATTGTTGATCTCCCGACTTTGACTAAGAAAGACAAAGAAGATATCCGTAAATGGGGTATTCCTAACAAGATTAATATGATTGCTTTGTCTTTTTGTCCGAAAAGGTTCGGATCTTGTTGAGATTCGGAAAATGCTTGGGGAACGTGACGTCTTTTACTGTATTTGATCTATTGAAGGCAAAAATCGTGGATTAGGTCACGGGTCTAAACGAGTAAGTTTTTTAGTACATGTTGGATCAACAACATTGACCCACAGTATACTACTCGTATTTTTTCTGACCCAGTTTCTATTTTGATATGCTTTTTTACCCAATTGAGTCGCTCTAGATAAAAGACAATCTAAGTCGACCCGTTGTTACTTGTGTTATATATTCCTTGTATTTAAATCCTGAAAAGTATCTTCTGTAGGTTGAGAATCAAGAAGGTGTAACCTGATAGGAAAACCTTTTGTAACCGCAACACAGATGCTTGAGTCCATGATCAAGTCCCCAAGACCAACTCGAGACAAAGCCACAGATGTTTCAAATGCAGCCTTGATGGGACTGCCTGTGTCATGCTAAGTGGAAACAGCAGCCGGTGCATACCCAGAAGTTGCGGTTCAAACCATGGCTAAGATATGCATGGAAGCCGAAAGCACTATTGATTACTCAGTTGCTTATAAAATAATAACAGCAAATACACCTGTACCTACGAGCCCAATTGAAAGCTTGGCATCGTCCACTGTTCGTACCACATGTTGGAATAAAACTTGCTATGATGAACAAATCACAGGTAATATATATGAATATACTTGATTGATACTTGCAATTTTCGTTCAATGATTCTTACAGACACTTGACCATATATATACATACCGAAAAGACACTAACAGGTTCTATGAACCATTGTGACCCTTCACCAATAACTATCATTAACTAACTTTCTAACTAACTATAACCGCTATTCGGTTATTAAGTAACATGTTCGGCCCTTAGGCTTTGCGTTTATTACATACTATATACTGAGTTATCTATTTTTGTCATTAACTTCCAATATTCCCCCCTAATGACAAAATCAGTACTTCCTTTATTTCTTGACAAGTCTTCACAACAATGTAGGTTCTTCGTCGCTTTGGTAAATGAGATGTGCTTCTTGCTTCTTGTCTTTATCCTTCCATTTGGTGCATTCGTATGCAAAGTGACCAAATTCACCACATTCATAGCATCTCATTTCTTTCTTGTTTTGTTCTCGACTTGTACCTCTTCCACGTCCTCTTTCTTCTTTACTAAAGTTTCTTCCTCGACCTCTACCACGGCCTTGATTGCTTGAACTTGCCATTAGAAGTTTGCTTTGGTAATCTTCTTGCGGTTCATCTTGACTCTTGAGGCGTTCTTCATAAGTTATTATTCTTCCCATTGCTTCTTCAAATGACATTTCGTCAACTTCCGAATATTGCTCGATGGATGCCACAATTGGTAGAAAATTCTTTGGAACTGAGTTCAACAACTTTCTTACTAGTACTTTGTCTTTAAGATTAGAACCAAGACTTTTACACTTTCCTCTTATGCTTCCTAATTTTCCCGCAAAGTCATTCACGGTTTCGTTGGTCTTCATTTTTAAGGTCTCTAATTCGCTTCTTAAAGTTTGTAGACGTGCTTTCTGAACTCGGTCTGCTCCAATATAACGTACTTTAATTGATTCCCATACTTCCTTCGCAGTCTCATACTGTGCAACTTGCATTAGAATATCTTCCGGCAATGTTGTGAGGATCATTGCTTTTGTTGTATGCATCTTTCTTTCTTCTACTTTTTCTGTATCTTCAAGCGTTTCCCAAAGTCCATAGGCCTTTAAGATTGTTTCCATCATAAATGCCCATGTGGTGTAGTTTGATTCATTCAGTTTTGGACACTGAAGTGCTATATTTCCTTGTTCTCGAACTGATGCTCTACTTGAAGCGTTATCATGCTTGGCACCTTCTACCATGCTTTCTTACTTGCGTACTTTCTTACTTGCTTTGAAACACCGAGGTTTCTCTTACTGGTTGAAACACTACGATTTCTCTTACGGGGTGAAACACTACGGTTTCTCTTACGGGGTGAAACACTTCGATTTCTCTTACTTACTTTAAAACGTTAAAGTTTCACTTACTTACTTACTTACTTTGAAACGCTAAACGTTTTCTTTACTTACTTACTTTGGAAACAATAGAGTGTTCTTACTTACTTCGAAACACCAAAGTTTCGTTAAACACTAGATTCCTTAAAAACGATAGGTTTCTTTTTACTTCTTACTATGTAAACCACAATGGTTCTGTTTCTTACTTCTTACTAGTTTTGTATTTTTCTAATTCAAAATAACTTATTTTGTCTCCTTAATTGAAAAATATCAAAACTTTATTCTTACTATCTTCCAAGTTTCTGATTAACTTTGATCGATTTAATATCAATTCTTATTACTAATGGTGTTTTTTTAAATCCTTTAAGGAAATATTAACTAACTAAAAGGAAATAAAACAAAGTAAAAAAAAATGACTAATCTTACTTCTATCTGACCAAGAGGACCCTGCTTTTTTCTCCTTCTTTTGTCGACCGTGAACAGGTGGTACAACAAACACACAAAAAAGAAAAATCTCCTTCTTCCCTTCTTTCTCGATTTATCGGTGGTTTCAATAAACCGTTTGTCTTCTCCGGTTATGTTTCCCTGGTTAACCTCTGGTCTTTTCTTTGGCCTAAGTCTGATTGCCTTCGTGCGTTTCTTCCTTTTGATCGACTGGTGTGATATCAAAGAAAGGGTTTTATCTCCTTCAATCGATCGGGTCTTACTCCGCCTCTGTGGGGTTTTCAATCAGCGATTCTGATCACTTTTTATTCTGTTTTTGATCGTATTCTTACTTCTCCAATTGACGAATGAACAGGTCTTCCTTTTTCCTTACTTTCTTTCCCCCAGATTCGATTATGAACCCCTGGAATCGTTCCCCCCTTGATCGATTAGCATTGGGCTCTGATGCCAATTGTTGGAATAAAACTTGCTATGATGAACAAATCACATGTAATATATATGAATATACTTGATTGATACTTGCAATTTTCGTTCATTGATTCTTACAGACACTTGACCATATATATATACATACCGAAAAGACACTAAGAGGTTCTATGAACCATTGTGACCCTTCACCAATAACTACCATTAACTAACTTTCTAACTATGTTAGGAATTAGAAATTCCAGGTATTAAAGAGTCGGTCACCTCTAGTATATGTAATCGTTAGAAAGCTCGTAGTCGTAGTTCTTTTTAGCTAAGTAGTATTTTGTTAAGTAACACCATGGAGGACGGACGGGTCTTTACCCACTGTATGCCTGATCCACAGCCCGTTGTGTGGCGTTTTATTTTAAGACTATAAATACTCTCTACCTTCCAAGGTAGAGAGTTGGAGCTCATAATAAGATTTTACTTTCTCTCACTAAAGTTCCCTAAACCTTTAACTTTCTCTCTCTAGAATCATCTTATACGCCTACTTTGTGTTTGGTTTGATGTGTATGTGAAATCCAATATCTTACAATTGGTATCAAGAGCCATGGTTAGATCATCTCTTACATATCTTTGGATTTCTAGTGGTTTTTAGGTGGTTTTTTAGTTTGAAAAAGTTTAGTGGTTTTTGCATCATTTGGTTGATTTCTAGTGTTAAAGTTTGGATTTTGATAGTACTTTTGTGTTTAGAATCATCACAAGTGTTTAGGTTTTGATTTTGAAGGCTTGAATCATCGTGGTTGGGTTGTTTTTGGATTGAAAAGTGGTGTTTTTGTGATTTTCTAGCTAGCGACTTAAGCCACGGATAGTTTATCTTGGTAGCGATTTGCTTTGTTATTTGGTAGCGAGTTGTTGTTGAAGGTCTTAGCGAGTTGAGCTAGCGTCTTGTCTACTGAGACAAGCCGACAAAAAGTACACTTAGTGGATTCTCCACTACGGGTAGCGACTTGGTGTAAGTTAGCGACTTGTACTTTATATTGTTAGCGACTTGGTGTTAGCGAGTTGGTACCTAGCGAGTTGCTATTTAGCGACTTGACAAATTAGCGACTTGGTGCTTAGCAACTTGCTGTCAAAATTTTGCTAGCGACTTGGATTGTAGCGAGTTGTTATATAGCGACTTGGGACTATAGCGACTTGGCACTTAGCGACTTGGTTCAAGGTTTCCTAGCGACTTGGGTGATATTCTTTGAATACGGTTTTCTCTTGATTTAGTAAAATCCCGTGAAAGAATCTATTTTCCGGTTTAATCATAGAGTTATAAAATCCCGTGTAATTCTTAATCATGTCTGCCACCGTACCTACAATCATCTCCACTGTTGCCGAGGATGTTCAAGCAGCTGGTTCAGATACTCGTCCACCCATGCTTGACATAACTGACTATGACTCTTGGGCTCAACGAATCAGATTGTACTGTCTTGGAAAGGAAAATGGAGTCAACATTCTCAAATCCATTAATGAAGGACCGTATCGGGTTGAGACAACTAGAGACTTAATTGATATAGCTGAAGATGGAACAATGATCTATGGAATTGACAGTCCAAAGACATATGATGAGCTCGATGATAAGGAGAAAAAGAGATTCGATGCGATATCGGGCTTCTAACATCGTACTTCAAGGTCTTCCAAAAGATATCTACAAGCTGATCAATCACAACACCGAAGCCAAGGCTGTGTGGGATAATGTCAAGATGCTTCTCTCAGGTTCTGAATTAACTATGGAAGACAGAGAATCACAACTCTATGATGAGTTTGAACACTTCAAGATGAAACCAGATGAGAGTGTCTATGAGTACTATGTGAGATTCCACAAGCTTGTTAATGATATGAGAAACATCAGAATGACTATTCCAAACATTCAGCTGAACTCAAAGTTTGTGAACAACATGAATTCCGAATGGCACAAGTTTGTCACCTCTGTAAAGCTAACCAAAGGATTGAAGAATACAAACTATGAGCAACTCTATGCCTTCCTCCTTCAGAATGAGAGACATGTTATGTTTGAAAAAAGGATTCTTAATCAGTTCAAAACCAACCAGGGAGAGACAAGCTCATCAAATGATTCAACTGCCTTCTACTCAAACATCGGAATCACAACCAAAGCCTCACAAGTCATACCCATGGGTAATGGTAATCACAAACTCATTCCTGATCCTATGTTCAAACAAGCTGATGCTGATGCACACGTGGGAAACTTCATTAATCAACTAGCTCTCCTGATTAGTCAAAACATGAACTCTCTTCCACACACCAACAACAATCTCAGAACTGCTTCCAATCCACACAATCAAGCCACTGTCAGAGATGGGAAGGTTATGTGCAGCCAGTTCAAGAACGACAGTACGAACAAGCAAGAGGTGGAGCTGGTAGAGGTTATGCTGCAAATCAGAACAGGGGAAGGAATGGAAATCAGGGTCAAGCAAAGCCAATCAAATGTTACAACTGTGGAGGTGAGGGACACATTGCAAGGAACTGCACATCGCCAAAACACCCTCAGAATGCAGAGTACTTCAGGGATAAGATGTTGCTTGTGCAAGCTCAGGATAATGGTGCAGCTTTGGATGAAGAGGAGTTGTTGTTCTTGGCTGAGGGAAATGCTAAGACATATGATTCAGATGTGGATGAGCAACCAATTCAGGAGATAGGCCATAATCATCAGAATGCCTTTCAAGTAGCTGATTGTGATGCATACGACTCTAATGTTGATGAAGAACCCACTGCACAAACCATCTTCATGGCTAGCATTTCTCCAATGGTCTCTCCTAAAGTCTCTTCATCTCCACAAGCTGGTCCATCCAAAGACAAACTCATTTCTAAGGTATTAAAATTATACGATGAAGTTGATGAGCAAAAGATACATAACGAAGTACAATCAACTGTAATTATTGAGTCAGATATTGAAAATATGGGTAATATCAATGTTGTCCCATATGATCAATATGTGAAACAAAGTGAAAGTGAGATTGTACCAAGTGATGCATCTTCTGCAGTCAACAATGATTATGTTTTTGATGAATTCACTGCATGTGCCCCTGATGATTCTGTCATATCTGAACTGAATGCCTATAAAGAACATGTTGCTATTTATGAACAACGTGCAAAATTTGAGTTGACCACCCATGAGCAGGAAATGGATGACCAAATGCGTACAACTATTAGAAAAAGTAGGTTTAGAGAAGAAGTATTAAAACAAGAGTTAAACTCCTTACAAGAAAAGCTTTCTAAAACTGCTAAGCAAAAACAAGAACTTCAAGAAAATATTAAAATGCTTAAGCAAGAATTCAGTGCTAAGGAATCAAAACTTTTGAATGATTTTTCTAATCTAAAAACCTTGAAAAACAAGCTTGAAAATAAGTTGTACGTACAAGGAAATACCATTCAGACTGCTCACTTAATCACTAAGCATAGAGTCTTAAGCGATAAGCATAGCATTCCCCTTGTTGAGGAACCAAATCCAGAGGTCATTAAAAAGGCTAGAAATGCTCATAAGGTTCTTTATGATGGCAATGAAATCCTTAAACCTAGACAGAAACCTAGTTGCGTTGAGTGCACTGAGGAAGATAAGAAATCAGATGAAGTCTCTAGGGAAAAGATGAACAAGAAATTAAATGATCCTAAATGTAAAGAGAAGAAAATAAATATCACACCCCATGATTACAAGAAGGATAATTGGATTTCTTTGAACATGTTTAAGCCTCAGACGTTGTTAACACCCGAACAAGTGTTCTGGAAAAAGGATTTAGATAAGCAAAAAGCAGAGAATCTTGTTGTAACGAACCCTCCCTTTAGGAAAATGCCTTCAGAGACTGTGTATCCTCCCAATACACCAATGCATTTAGTACCTAGGACTATTGCCACTAAAAGCAAGACCTTAATCAGTCAATATGTTATTTTACAACTATTTGTTGATTTTGAGAAAACTTGTAAGAAAAGGATCACACCCACTGGTATAACTGAAGGGGAAAGGGGTTTTGAGCAAACAAAAGAATGTTATTTAACTGAAGTCATGCCTTTCTTTAAACAACTAAAAGATCATTTTGAAAGTCTTAAAAAGGGAATGAATTTAGACATTAAAGAAATGGAAAAAGAATTTGATGCAATGATAGTTGAAGTTAGTGACTATGAGCGAGCACTAAAATATAATGAGATTGAAAGGAAGAACTTGCATACATTAAATGAGACTCTTATTACTGAATGTGTTGCTCAAGATGTGTTTTTCGCTGCTACAAATTGTTCTATTAATGCTTCTAAATTTCATGAATTATATGTTGCCCTGAAAGTCTCCCATGATCGTGTCATTGAGCTTGAAAAGACTAATTCTAAACTAAATGAGAAAATTGAACTGGATGATCACGACAATTTGGTTAAACATTTTTCTAAATTAGAGGCTGAGCATTTTAATTTACAACTAAAATATCAACATCTTAAAGAAAATGTAAAAACTTCAAATATCAAGACATCCTCAGATGTTCCAGAGTTTGATGCAGTTTTTCAAATAAACAAACGTGATGAACAGATTCATGCTCATTGTAACACGATCAGAAAATTGAAAGCCCAAATCTCTCAATTAAAGAGTGAAAAGAACAATGTGACTGGCTCCCAAATGCCTCCTCCTTTAGATTCTCAGAATTCTCAAACGTTTCATCTTCAAAACTTAGTAAATGCATTACAAAAGGAAAACGAAAGTTTTCTAGAAGAAAATGAAAAGGTTAAACGTCATTTCAATGAGTTATTTGAATCAATAAAGGTCACTCATAACAAAAACAACGAACAAATAGCTTCATTGCAAAAGGAAATTGAGAATCTGAAGAGCCAGGTAAAAGGGAAAATGCCAATGACCAATGGGGAGAATGGTGTATCAAAGGTTCACTCTTGTAATAAATATGCTTTGTCTGTGAAATATGTCCCCCCTCATCTCAGGAATAACAAACTTGCTATTCAAACATATAACTCATCCCTTAAGGATTGTCTAGAATGTCTCCGTGAGATTGTTGAAGAGGATAAGTTAGAGAAACCACTTGACAATGCAATTGGGCATGCATGCTTATATGCCAAACGATCTCAAGAAATTCTAGAATGCTTAATCACAATATGCCCTAAGTCCTTAGGTGAGAGAGTTAATCCTTTGATTCCGTGTTCTATCCCTAGTGCCAAGTATAATATCCATTCGATGCCCGATGTTTTGATTGTGAACTGTAGTATACCTTCAAGTAGTTCAGATTCCAGATCTGTTAAAGCTAAGAAAGTGAACTCTTGTGTGCCTTCTAGGAGTACAAATCCCATCACTTCTAGTGTTAAGAAAGTGAACCTTAGTGTGCCTGCATGTAGTTCAGATCCCATCACATCTAAACAGGAGAAGCAAAGAGTAGCAAAACCAACTAATGTTCCCATTCCCTCTACAGGAGTAATCAGTGACATTAGAGCGAGCACGTCAAAGTCTCAAGACAATACAAGGAATGACAGGACCTCGCAAGCTAAGAATGTGCATTGGAAGAGAGTAGAAGACCAACCTAGGAACTTTAAGCTTGTGTCGAATAAAACGAATCGTGTTGATTCTAGTATTGGCCATAGGCGTACTGTAATTAATTCAAATTCTGATACTATTTGCATACCTTGTAATGATGTCTGCTTGAATTCTGTTTCTAATCATGAATGTGGTGTGAATGTTTTGTCTAATGCTGTCATACCCCCAGTTAACATTAGTAATGCAAAAAATCATGTTAAAAAGGCTAAAAGGCAAAGGCGAAAGAGAGTTAGAAAACAGTGGAAACTCACAGGAAGAACATTTAGTAAGATAGGTTATCAATGGATACCTGTGGGCCATAAGGTTAATCAGGGAACGTCCACTAGAAAATGGATGCCTACTGGTAGAACTATTCCCTTAAGAAGTGAGCACACTTTGAATAGGGAAAATACAGACACTAGTACTGCATCTATTCATAATGATTCCATTGCCTCAGTTTATAATATGAATTCGTCTATTTCTGATGTGGGTGTTCCAACCATTGTTACTAACCAAATGGAACCCATTCTTGCATGGGGATCCCAATTATCCAGTTATCCATTCTTGTCTGTGTTCAACTGTATATCGTTCAAATCGTTCGTGGTGGACTCAGTGTTCCAAGCATATGACTGGCGACCGGTCGCGGCTCATGAACTTTGTGAGCAAATTCATCGGGACAGTTAGATTCGGGAATGATCATTTCGGTGCTATTATGGGTTATGGAGATTATGTTGTTGGTAAAAGTGTTATCTCCAGGGTATATTATGTAGAAGGTCTTGGTCATAACCTGTTCTCTGTTGGTCAATTATGCGATTCTGATCTAGAAGTAGCCTACATAAAACATACTTGTTTCGTTAGAGAACTTGATGGTAAGGAACTTTTAAGAGGTTCATGTGGTTCAAATCTATACACCATCTCTATCGAAGATATGATGAAGTCTTCTCCAATTTGCTTGTTGTCAAAGGCTTCTAAAACAAAGTCATGGTTATGGCATCGTCGTCTCAATCACTTGAACTTCGGCACCATCAATGATCTCTCCAGAAAGGACTTAGTTGTAGGTTTACCTAGACTTAAGTATGAAAAGGATCATCTTTGTTCAGCATGCCAATTGGGAAAAAGCAAGAAGTATGCCCATAAACCCAAACCTACTAACTCTGTCACAGAAGTTCTTCATACAATTCACATGGAATTATGTGGACCCATGAGAGTCTGAGAATATCTTTGGGAAGAAATATGTGTTAGTTGTGGTTGATGATTTCTCTAGATTCACCTGGGTAAAGTTCTTAAAGACAAAGGATGAAACTCCGGATATCATCATCAAACTCATCAAACAAGTGCAGTTCGTCTTAACAAAACGGTCAGAATCATCCGCACAGACAATGGAACTGAGTTTGTTAACAAACAACTTAGTGAGTTTTATGAAAGTATTGGAATCAGTCATTAAAGAAGTGTTCCTCGAACTCCTCAACATAACGGTGTAGTTGAAAGACGAAATCGAACTCTTGTGGAAGCCGCAAGGACAATGCTGATTTACTCAAAAGTTCCAATGTTTCTCTGAGGTGAAGCCATCGCCACTGCATGCTACACCCAAAATCGATCCCTGATTCACACTGCTCATGGAAAAACTCCATATGAACTTGTCCACAACAGAAAACCTAATCTTTTATTCCTTCGTGTGTTCGGTGCATTGTGTTATCCAACTAATGAGGGACAAGATTTAGGCAAACTTAAAGCTAAAGCAGACATTGGAGTATTTGTAGGTTATGCACCAAACAGAAAAGGATACCGAATCTACAACAAGAGAACCCGAAATATCATGGAAACAATTCACGTCACGTTTGATGAGCTGACCGGTTAAATGGCTCCTGGACAATCCAGTTCAAGACCCGCACTTCTAAACAGTCCCATTGGTTCATCCCTTGTACCAAATTCTTCTCCAGCAACTCCATATGTACCTCCATCTGAAGATGATTTAAAGAAATTGTTTGATCCTATGTTTGATGAACTCTATGAGCCAAATGCTATTGAACTGTCAATTCCCACAACAGAGGCTGCTCATATCCCTGAGAATGAAGTCAATCCTACAGTCTCAATATCATTAAGTCAAAAAGCGCCTGCTGATGATCACTCAGTCTCATCAACAAATCATCAATCTTCGAATGTACATCATGGAACTATTTCTGGTATCAATGATGAAGTTAATCCCTTTGCTACTCCTGAAGATGCTCCATTTGAAAACATATTTGCTCCTGAATCATCATCAGAACCATCTTCTTCAGGAGACATCGACTCTGCTACCTCAGTCCCTCAACAACTGCCACATGAACACCTTAGAAAATGGACTCACTATCATCCATTAGACAACATCATTGGAAATCCCTTTCGTCCTGTATCAACACGGAAACAACTTGCAACCGATGCCTTATAGTGCTTCTTCAACTCCGTACTCTCTAAGATCGAACCAAAAGATGTTAAAACTGCCATGAATGAAGACCGCTGGTTCAATGCCATGCAAGAAGAAATTCATGAGTTTGATCGACTTGATGTATGTGAATTAGTACCTGCTCCAGATTGTGCTATGATCATTGCTCTAAAATGGATCTTCAAAGTGAAACTTGATGAGCATGGTGATGTCTTAAAGAACAAGGCTCAATTGGTTGCTAAAGGATACCGTCAAGAGGAGGGTATTGACTTTGAAGAATCTTTTGCTCCAGTTGCTCGAATCGAGGCAATCAGAATCTTTTTGGCTAATGCTGCTAGTAAGAACATGGTAGTCTATCAGATGGATGTAAAGACGACATTTCTGAACGGAGATCCTAAAGAAGTCGTCTACGTCCCAACCGAAGGATTTGTGAATCAAGAGCATCCTACTCACGTTTATCGTTTGAAGAAGGCTCTTTACGGTTTAAAGCAAGCTCCAAGGGCATGGTATGATACGCTATCAAAGTTTCTTCTATCTACCGGATTTAGAAAAGGAGCAGTTGATCCTACATTATTCACCAGAAAGTCAGGCAAACATTTAATTCACGTTCAAATTTATGTTGATGATATCATCTTTGCCTCGACTGACCCCAATGAGTGTGACCGTTTTTCAAATGAAATGGGTTCAAAATTTCAAATGTCGATGATGGGACAAATGTCACTTTTCTTGGGATTACAAATTTCACAAAGTCCCGGAGGCATTTTCATAAATCAATCTAAATATGCAAATGAGATTTTAAAGAAATTTGGATTCAATTCTAGTGACCCTGTTGACACTCCCATGATTGAACGTACAAAACTAGATGAGGACCACTCAGGGATCATGATAGACCAAACGAAAATCGTAGTATGATTGGATCCCTGATGTACCTCACAGCTAGTAGACCAGACATCTTGTTCGCTGTTTGCATGTGTGCTAGATACCAGGCTAAGCCTACTAAAAAGCACCTTGAAGCGGTTAAACGGGTCTTTCGGTATCTCCAAGGAACCATCAATATGGGACTTTGGTACCCGAAGGACACCGGTATGTCACTAACAACCTATGCAGATGCTGATCATGCAGGATGTCAAGATACTCGTCGAAGTACCTCCGGAGGTGCTCAGTTTTTGGGTGATAAGCTTGTGAGCTGGTCTTCAAATAAGCAAATGAGTACTTCTATTTCCTCTACAGAGGCGGAATACATAGCCATGTCATCTTGTTGTGCTCAAATCCTATGGATGAGATCTCAATTAACTGACTATGGCTTTGTATTCAACAAAATCCCTCTGTACTGTGATAATAAAAGCGCTATTGCTCTTTCTTGCAATAACGTTCAACACTCAAGAGCTAAGCATATCGAAATTCGACATCATTTCATCAGGGAACAAGTGGAAAAAGGTGTAGTGGAACTCTATTTTGTGAGGTCTGAATACCAGTTAGCAGACATCTTCACCAAAGCTCTTCCAAGAGAACGTTTTGAGTTTATTCTTCCACGACTTGGCTTGAAAAGCCTTCAACCAGAAACACTCAAATGTCTTCAGGAGGAAGACGAGGAATAAAGGTCTATCTTCATCTATCTCTTGTATATATCTATTCGAAAAACAAAATACAAAATTATAAAACCTTCTATAATCAAATAGAAAAATATAAAACTTTCAAAATCCATAAAAATTTGAAAAATTCGAAAAATCCTCAAAAATTATTATCATTTTGTCATGCTTTTCTCGATTCGATAATATCTACGGTCTTGATGCTGTCATTCAAAGAATGATACGGGACTTTAGATGTTGTTCGAATTTTCACAAAAAAAAAAGAAAAAAAAAAAAGAAATCAAAAAATATTTTTGGGAGAAAGAGAAACTGATGGTTTATTGTCAGTTCAGGCAGTAACCCGCTTTTCAAAGAAAGAACAGAGCCATACTTTATCATGTTTTTCAAAATTCCATGCTCTGATTCTATTTTCATTCAATTGTTTTCAAAAGATATTCATGCATGTTTAATCAATGGAGTTTAAAGTCTTAAAATCCGATCCTTATCAGTTAAAACGCTTTCATAATCAAGTCACAATTCTCCTTAAAATCTTTCAAAATCAACTTAAATATACAAGATATCACAAATCTCAAAGGATTTGATAATTGTGATCGGGGGAGAATTTGTGATTTAAATTGGATTTAAACTGATAATTCGGTAAATGGTTTTATAAGGATGTACAAGCTCTCCTTCCCACATGTGCCAAACGATTTCAAATTTTCCATGCACATGTTGAGGGGGAGCATCTATCTTAAACCACAATGATTTGAAGCGTGATCATTTATCTCAATGTGCAGGTTCCCTCTAGTATGTGCAAAACTCTTTTCAAACCTCGAGGCACATATTGAGGGGGAGCAAAACTTTGAAAACCTCATCCTTCCCCAAAATGCTTTATCTACTTGATTTGACTAGGGAAGTGATGTTGATATTTTTTTGAAAATAGAATTCAAAGATGTTAACTCTTTCTCTTGCCTCCGTGTGCTAAAACAATTTCAAAATATGAAGCACATGTTGAGGGGGGGCTCTTATTCTAAAAATATCAAAAACAATTCAGGTTTAAAATGCTTTGATAATATATAACAAGCACCTGGATTGACTTTCAAATGGTTTTCAATTGGTTTTTATGGCAGATAAACAATACCAAATAGACCGACCAACTTTACTTTATGTATGGTGATATAAGGATGATAAGGTTAGGTATTTCTTCCCATGATCCGCCAGAACCGGAGGGATCTACCCAGGGACAATCCACTAGTTAGTGTAGAAGTCCTTAGGTATGATGATAAAAGGAGAAAAATGAGATATGGGAAAAGTGCGGACTGAGACAGAGCAAGTACTGGAATAAACCCAACAAGGTTCTTGTTATGAAGTATCGGTAAGCACTGAAGGGGTTGAAGAATGAAAAAGAATTGAATGAGAAAAGGGTAAAAACAAATAGCCCTCCAATTATTCAACCTTAGGGCAGAAACCGGGTTCAATTCATTTGCTACTGGTGGTTACCAAGGTAACACTAGTATTGAAGACAAGACGTCATGGACCCAGTGACGCACTGCACTTCAACTTCCCAAACCACTCAAGTTCCTCTTAAAAGGACTTGTTTCATTCTCACGGGGAACCGACATTATCTATCGACTCTCTCTTAGAGATTGTTGATATTGAAGAAGGAGACCCTCTCCCTAGTCTCCGATACAGGATCCAAATATGCACAAATTGAGTCTAGAGCCACGAGATCATCCATAAATCTCATTAGGACACTTTCAATGAAGACTCTCTGTTTCACACAATGTGGAAAGAGAGATTATATCTTGAGTCCTACGCATTATCCTTGTGATATTGCCAGAACATCTGAGTGATATGAAAACATATTTACAATGAAGATGGAAAGCCTTCTCGAGCCAACATCAAACAAGCTCCTGGTGGGTGGCATGTGAGATCTATCAAATAGATCAACCATGTGACAACTGAACAGAAACAATGGGGCGATTCAATCTTTTGAATCAATCCTGGTTCAGGTTATGGATTGACGGATACCTTTGAAAACCGGTCGTTATGCTTAAAAACTCTTTTCTTTAGCACATCGACCGTGTTCGAATATTTCAAATCAAAAGGTGTTTTATGATTGATAATGGTTTTTCATTAAAACCTTCGTTGTATTGCAAAAACAATTTCTATTAAGCAATACACGATTGTTTTTCAAATCTCTTTTCATCAATCAGTGAATTTCTATTCGCTGGTTCACTCACTCCGTGTTGTCTTCTTTGAGACGTTCCGATTTGAGAACCGCTAGAGTGCGAAACTCATCAAGGAAATTCTTCGAATTTTACCGATCACGTGCGTACTTATCTTGATCAACGGGAACCGTGGGCCGTGTACCTCAATTCAACGAAAGTGATCAAAGACACTTTCATGCGCTTTATTACTAACTGTTGTATGCGGTACACCCGACGCGTTTGCAGTGATCGTGAATGAAGCGGTCAATCCATAGCCACATGCTCACACAATACATTCATTCTCAAGAAATCATGATATGTGCATCAATGACTCTGATATTTTCACCCCATGCTTCTGTTATGCTGCTGCCAATATCATGAATCAACGAAAGCTTCTGCTACTCTGATGAGAAGATTTCATGATCTAGAATGTGAGCATGTCGGTCCGAAAGTCACAACATCACATAATACCAACACCACAATGGATGTCTCAGAGATTTTTGTTAGCTGGTGATCTCAAAAGCTGGCTCAAAATTATTATCACGTGGATCAGTAAAAGACCTCCACTTGGATTAACCAAACATGCAATGAGAAGAATCAATGACTACGAGCTTCGGAGCAAAGTACTACATCAAGAATGCAAGAACAATTGTTAATGTAATATCTGTTTGTATTCAATGTAATTTTAGTATATGTTTGAGGTGACCTCCCTTAGGGGGAGATTGTTAGGAATTAGAAATTTCATGTATTAAAGAGTTGGTCACCTCTAGTATATGTAATCGTTAGAAAGCTCGTAGTCGTAGTTCTTTTTAGCTAAGTAGTATTTTGTTAAGTAACACCGTGGAGGACGGACGGGTCTTTACCCACTGTATGCCTGATCCACAGCCCGTTGTGTGGCGTTTTATTGTAAGACTATAAATACTTTCTACCTTCCAAGGTAGAGAGTTGGAGCTCATAATAAGATTTTTCTTTCTCTCACTAAAGTTCCCTAAACCTTTAACTTTCTCTCTCTAGAATCATCTTATACGCCTACTTTGTGTTTGGTTTGATGTGTATGTGAAATCCAATATCTTACAAACTAACTATAACCGCTATTCGGTTATTAACTAACAAACTAACATGTTCGGCCCTTAGGCTTTGCGTTTATTACATACTATATACTAACTTAGTTATCTGTTTTTGTCATTAACTTCCAATACCACAAACACATCACGTGCTAGTCTTATTTTGGTGTTGACACGTGGCGGAAGTACTGCAAAACTAGTGGCTAGATACCGGCCACGTGTCCGAATTTTGTCAGTTGTCGTTCTAGAAGTTAAGAGTGATTCAGTTGAGTGGACTGCCATCAACGAGGCACCAACTAGATATAGTTTGATCATCCGAGGTTTGGTCCCGGTTTTGTGTGCAGGATCCACTAAAGGTTCGAGCACTGAGTCAATTGAAGAAGCACTTGATTTTGGTCTGCAACACGCGAAAACTAATGGGCTTTGTAAGGAGGGTGATGGAGTTGTGGCTTTGCTTCACCTCGGGACTTCATCTGTTATCAAGATTGTGACCGTCAAGTGATCGGCCGATGCTTGATCGATAAATTTCTTCAGAATCTTATTTTAAGGTTGTTCTTATGTTTTCGAACAATAAATTGTTTAATTTGCAACTTGTTTCAAGAATCAACTTGGTTTGTTAGTTGTTTACTAAGTTTGTTGGAGTTTATTATATGCTATGAATTTGGAAATAATAAATAGTAACGATGCTTGATCATCTTACAAGAGGCAAAAACATGAATACATGACTATACACAATGCTAATCTCAGATGTCCGAAATTTGATCAAAGATGTCATTTTCAGAAAAAAAGTAGTCTTGAATCATAATTTAAAAGTTGAATTTGTTTTGGGTTTATATAGCGTTTAGTTAAAAAAAAAACTGACACCGTAGTTCGTATTATGGATGGTATATCTATATATAACCACCTAAAATTTGTAGTCTTCAACAAATGTGGGACAGAAAAACTTGACCCAAGTCTTGACAAAAGATGCTAATTAATCTCAAAAGGGAGTCTAATAAAAGATAATATTTTCATGAAATTGATAACGAGCTCAACTACGGTTCATAAAATTAAAGAAACACTACATAAAATTTGTGAAGTGAATACGCCCACGCTTTCCTACTTATTCAGAAGACTTGTGATTTTAATATTTATTGCTTTGTTAATGTTTAGTTATGTTTAAATTTTATTATTTCATTGTCATTGGTTTAAGTTTGAAAGTCAAGTTTAGACTATAGCATACATAAAACAGGTTATTATACATCAACAATCACCAAAGTCACAAAAAGATAAAAGAATTATATTAGCCGTAACGACTATACTCAAAAAGGTGGCTGTTGATAAATCATGTTTGGTACAAGCTAGGGAATGGAAGCAAAGCTTCTACGTGGTTTGACAATTGGGATGAATTGTGTCCGTTGATAAATCATGTATCACATAGAGTTGTGAGTAACGCGGGTTTTGATAAACAAGAAAAGGTGGTTGATGTTGTGCGTGAGGGTGCATGGAGTTGGCCTATAACCTGGTACAATTCGTATCCTACTCTGAACCAACTCATTGTTCCTAATTTAATACACGACAAACTGGATTCCCTCATGTGGAAATATGATGGTGTGTGCTATGACTTTTCTATTAAGCATGCTTGGCTTGCTATACGTGATCGTAGAGTGGAAGTAGATTGGGTATATCTTGTATCGTTGAAGTACGCCATTCCAAGTCATACGACTCATTTGTGGCTTGTGATGCGAAAGGATGAGGCAATGACACGTTGGAAATGATGTTGATTTAGCTGCTCTTCGTTCTCATTATGCAAAACCCAACCTGACTCGCACGAGCACCTCTTCTTTGAGTGCCCGTTTTCCGTTGCAAGTATGGAACTTAGTGATGGATGAGGCTAGCATGACTGGTATTTCTTCGAAATGGAGTGACATTATTTCTTGGCTTCTTCCCATCTCTAAATAAAATAAGGTTACAACAATAGTTGGTCGGTTAATTGTGGCAGCTTCTTCATACATTGTGTGGCAGGAACGCAATAATCGAATCCATGGGAAGGGTACTAGGAATCCTGATGTTGTTGCTCGAGTTATTCTTGACACGGTCCGACTCAAATTGGCTTCCATTCATTTAAAGAAGAGCTTTCGTGCGGAGAAAGATGAAGAGAACTTTGAAGATTGCAAATGTTCATGTCGATTTAGGTTAGTTTGTTTGTCATAGAGGATGTGCATGTTTCATTGTGTATCTCTAGTTTAGCCTCTTTGTTGATTCTTAGTTGTTTGGCTGTTATGTTTTGAGGTTGTTCAAAACATAGTGTTTTTGGTTGGGGTGGCTCATTACCATCCTTTTTGTATCAAACATATTTTTATTTTAAGATATTCACCGGGTATATTTTTATTTTAAGATATTCACCGGGTATAAACCCTTTACCCAAAAAGACGACAACTTATATTCATTAGCCGAATGTGGCTTAAGTCCACGGAGACCCACCGGTTACGGCGAAAAAGAGCCAGATACGCCTACTAATATCACATTAGATAAACCATTTACACCACAATATATAACCAAGCAACACTTATTGTCTTCAACCCGTGTGGGACTAAAAACTTCATACAAGTTTTAACAAAAGTTGCTCAAAAACGCAGTCACATAATTTTTTTTTTTTTTTTTGATACATTGTTTGTCTTTTAAAGGATCCCTTTTTATTAAACCTAAGATTTATAAATAACCAAAATGCTATTCGTAAAGACACTTAGACACGTGAACAAGAATGATATTGAAACGATTGTGAGAATATATGTACATCATCAATAAAGTCGTCGTGTGAGATATTTGAGTTAAAGATCAAAATTAAAGTATATAAACTTGTTAGCGTAAAAGACACTATACGAGGGGATGATGAACGATACATATAACATCGATGAACACGTATGCCTACACATGTTTTTCGTAAAAGTTGAACACGAGTGCTCACTAGTGATATAAAATTTGTTCATACTTTGTATTGTTGTTTCAATCCTAATAACAATAGTGTGAAGAAAGATTTAATTTGTAAACTAGATTATCAATTTATATTTGGTGAAAAGATTGTAACCTTTCTTTGGTTTAGCATTCATAGAAATGGATTATATAAGGAACCCCGAATAAGCATACCTTCACAAAATGTCGATTTTGTTTCAAGGTCCTGAACAAGGTTTTTAAAAAATGGAAAGCCTATAAAGGTAACATGAGGTCGAGAAATCACAATCTCAACAGATTACTCAATCAAAAGGGATAAAAAGATGATACGTACGAGCTACAAGTAATCAATCAACGACCGAATGACAAATATACTATGAACCTTGTTCTACGGTTGTTCTTATGTTTTCGAACAATAAATTGTTTGCAACTTGTTTTAAGAATCAATTAGTCTTGTTAATTTTTGTTGATAAAGATTGTTGGAGTTTATGTTATTCTACGAATTTGGAAATCATTAGTAGTAACAAATAACAATGCTTGATCATTGTATTTTACTTGTCCTTTTTTGTGTTGTATGTACCATTGTTATCGTTAATCGTTATAATATTAATAACTAACTTTTTGAATTTCGATTATTTTATATATCGATTGACGTATTATTTTCTGGTATCGAATCAAGTTTTTCTTTAATCGAATCACTTATTTTGAAAATCGACACATGAAATCATCGAATTTTCATAAAGTCAGTTATTAAATAGTATGATCTTAGCAATAATGCCTATCATCAACGGGTTAAAAAAAGTTGGCAACTTATATGCATTAGCCATGTGGATATAGAAGGATGCTAAACCTATATTTACCATCCTTATAATCACACAAGGCTAGATAATATTAATGTCAAGTTGAACAAATCACCACACCAGAGTATATAACCAATCAAAATTTGTTATCTTCAACCAATGTGGGACAAAAAGCTTTGACACAAATTTTGGAGAAAGATGCTCAAATAATTTTTATTCGCCTACATATTGTTTTTCCTTTAAAAAGCTATGAGATAATTAATGTACTTCATAAAACAAACATATTGAGTTATATTTTAGCGAATAAAAAAGGGATTTTTTTGAGTAAAATTAATTATTCTAGTGTCGATTTTAGAGTAAATTGCAAAATCTTCTTTGCGGTATGGTCAAATTGCACGTTTCGTTCTTATGGTTCATTAACAGCAAAGATAGTCCGAATTTGGCACTGTTACGTGCACTTTTAGTCCTTCACGTTAACCGTCGTTAAGTGAGTTTCGTTAATAGTTACACTTTAGCCCTTTTGGGCTAACAATCGTGCAGCGTTAATCCTTTACCATTGCAACACCCATCCTTTACTAACGGCCGTTTAAAATTAAACGTTTTCGTCTGTTTTTTACGTTTTTGTCAGTTTCTTTACGTTTTCGTTCATTCTTTTCCATTTTAGACCGCTTTTTATGTTTTCGTTCGTTTCTTTACGTTTTTGTTCGTTTTTTAAAGTTTTCGTCCGTTTCTTTACGTTTTTGTCGGTTTTTTTACGCTTTCGTCCATTTTTTTTACGTTTTCGTTCGTTCTTATATGTTTTCGTCCTTTTTTTTACGTTTTCTTCTGTTTTTTAACGTTTTCGTCATATAAAAATTTCGACATAAAAATTTCGAAAAAAAAATTTTGAAAAATTTATTGACATAAAATTTTTTCGTCATATTTATTTTTTCCAATTTCTCTTTTACGAAATTATTTTTCGGAAATTTTTGATAATAAATTGGAAAAAAATTTTGGAAAAAATTTTGAACTATTTTTTGTCAAAAAATTTTGAAATTTTTAGGTCGAAAAATTTTTGTAAAGAAAATTTAAGTCGAAAATTTTTCAATTGAATTTATGTCAAATTTTCCAATTGAAATAAAAAAAATTCGACATAATTATTTTTTTTCGAAAATTTTTTGACATAAAATTTTGCAAATTTTTTTTCCAATTCTTTTTCAAAATTTTTTGAAAAATAATTTCAAAAAAAAGAAATAGAAAAAAATTTTGAAAAAATTTTCAACATAATTTTTTTTCCCAAAAATTTTCATTTTTTTCCCCAATTCTTTTTCAAAATATTTTGAATCTGAATTTTGGAAAACAAATTTTATGACGAAATTTTTTTCAAAATTTATATGTTGAAATTTTTTTATGACGAGAACGTAAAAAGACGGACGAAAACGTATAATGATGGACGAAAACGTAAAAAACGTATAAGGATGAACAAAAACGGACGAAAGCGTAAAAAAACCAATGAATACGTAAAGAAACGGACGAAAACGTTAAAAAAAATGAACGAAAACGTAAAGAAACAGACGAAAACGTAAAGAAACGGACGAAAACATAAAAAACAGACGAAAACGTAAAAGAATTGGCGAAAACGTGAAGAAACGGACGAAAACGTAAAAAAAATGGATGAAAACGTAAAAAACGGACGAAACGAATAAATAAACAGACGAAAACGTTAAATTATAAACGGCCGTTAGTAAAGGATCGGCGCTGCAACGCTAAAGGATGAATGCTGCAATGATAGTTAGCCAAAAGTGCTAACGTGTAACTATTAAGTATTAACGGAACTCACTTAACGCCGGTTAACTTGAAGGACCAAAAGTGCACGTAACAGTGCCAAATCCGGACTATCTTTGCACTTAATGAACAACAAGGACGAAACGTGCAATTTGACCGAGGACGATTTTTGCAATTTACTTGTCGATTTTACTATACCATTAAAAACAATTAATATTCTATTTTAAATTGTTGAAATTTAAATGTAACCATTACACGATAACATACGTGAAACCGACTATTACAATAGTAACATTCGTCAGTAAAAAGTAAAGACTCGCGTCTAACTACAGTCTAGAAGTGCATATATGCACTAATATGGTATTTCAACCCATAAGCTTTGCGTTATTAAATAGAAATTTTAACATTTTTTACACAAAAATCTAACCGTCTAGAACATGTGGATGGTGGAGGCTAGTTTGGATCGTCATCTCTCGTTTAAATTGGTCTTCTAGTTTATGCTTTTTAATCTGCACTTTAAATATCACCTTCAAGGCTCCTATGTACTTGGTCTATTTGGAACGAAAACATATCAGATATGTCGAATCAAACAATATTTTTGAGGTTATCGTAGTGCTATAAGTGTATAATAGATATCCTATGCATGAGTTAACTTTGTCTCACGGGCGACGTAGACTCGGCCGAATTTCCCTTTCCCAAAAGGTCTTCTTGTTAGATGACTAGGTTAGTTGGCCCAAACCTAATTGTGAATTTGTTTCCATTAGGTTTAAGGTTTGATATGCCGGTTTAATATCACAAACACGTGAGGTGCTAGTCTAATTTTGGTGCTCAGACGTGGCGGAAGTACTGAAAAACTAGTGGTTATGTACCCCAAGGGTCCCAATTTTGTCAATTGTGGTCCACCAAGGACGAAACTAAGTTAGGAGTGATTCAATTTAGTGGACAACTAGTGACGGACATAGTTTGATTTTCCGAGGTTCGGTCCCGATTTTTATATGCAAGGTCCACTATATTAGCGGACGGATAGTTGGCCGAAACCCCTACATGGGCTTGGCCCGCTATCTACCATTAATACTCTCTCCGTCCGAGCGACGAAAGTGCATAACCTCGAACAATAAAACACTGTATTTTAATGAATGTGTCCATGGTACGTAGCAAGGTATTCATAGCCTTCAAAGGACCGATGTTGAAAGAGATTCAAATACCCTATATGCTAATAACCTGTAAGATGCTCATATGTGTACACCGTTACATAAGAAAATTTTGATTGCTTTAGTATGTGTTTATTTGAGTTTATATAACACAAGCATTAGTGGTCCAAATTTTGATAAAGAGTTTTTTACTGCAGAGGCTCTTTTTCAAACGTCTCGTCTCGTAGAAGAGCTTTTTTTTTCAGCTTCCAAAAAGACCACATTGATCACTGCTTATTAGGAGAGAAGTCAAAACTCAACACATGTTTGCCCACATTAATCCCAACTGAAAACAATATATCCAGTCACCATTTCGCTGCCAAAAGGCAGCGATATCCTTTAAATATTGGGCCTCACGTAACCATTTCGCTACTTATGCACATCGATTTCTTATTTTGACTATGTACGTGGAAAAGTGGTAAAATATAAATATTACAAAACTCACCCTTTAACTTTTTAGTATTTACAACTTTTTAATATAACAAACTTTATTCGTTAAATATATAGCAAATATATAGTGAATTTGTTAATAAAAAAATACTGTTGCGAAGAGCTCTAAATTACGAACAAAACGAGCCCAGTATTAATATTCTTTTGACGTACGTACAATTTTATAAAAAATATTGAAGTTGATTATATATATCAACTATTTTGAAATTGAAAAATAAAACTTACCATAACCACCCTACACTTTTGTATATTTACAACTTTTTTAAATAACAAATTTTATTCGTAAAATATTTAGCAAATATATAGTGAATTTGTTAATAAAAAAAACCGTTGCGAAGAGCTCTAAACTACGAACAAAACAAGCCCAATATTAATATTCTTTTGACGTACGTAGGATTTTACAAAAAATATTGAAATATATATCAACTATTTTGAAATTTAAAAATAAAACTTACCATAACCACCCTACACTTTTTAATATTTACAACTTTTTTATATAACAAATTTTATTCGTCAAATAATTAGGAAATATATAGTGAATTTGTTAATAAAAAAAACCGTTGCGAAAAGCTTTAAATTACGAACAAAACGAGCCCAATATTAATATTCTTTTGACGTACGTACGATTTTATAAAAAATATTGAAGTTGATTATATATATCAACTATTTTGAAATTGAAAAATAAAATTTACCATAACCACTCTACACTTTTTAATATTTACAACTTTTTTATATATCAAATTTTATTCGTCAAATATTTAGCAAATATATAGTGAATTTGTTAATAAAAAAAATGTTGTGAAGAGCTCTAAATTACGAACAAAACGAGCCCAATATTAATATTCTTTTGGCGTACGTACAATTTTATAAAAAAATATTGAAGTTGATTATATATATCAACTATTTTGGAATTGAAAAATAAAACTTACCATAACCACCTTACACTTTTTAATATTTACAACTTTTTTATCTACAAATTTTATTCGTCAAATATTTAGAAAGTATATAGTGAATTCGTAAATAAAAAAATACCGTTGTAAATAATAAAATCGTACGCACGTCAAAAAATATCAATATTGAGCTCGTTTTTTTCGTAATTTAGAGATCTTCGCGACGGTATTTTTTTTATTAACAAATTCGCTATATATTTCCTAAATATTTGACGAATAAAGTTTGTTATATAAAAAAGTTGTAAATATTAAAAAGTGTAGGGTGGTTATGATAAGTTTTATTTTTCAATTTCAAAATAGTTGATATATATAATCAATTTCAATATTTTTTATAAAATTGTATGTACGTCAAAAGAATATTAATATTCAGCTCGTTTTGTTTGTAATTTAGAGCTCTTCGCAACGGTATTTTTTTTATTAACAAATTCACTATATATTTGCTAAATATTTGACGAATAAAGTTTGTTATATAAAAAAGTTGTAAATATTAAAAAGTTAAAGGGTGAGTTTTGTAATTTTTTATATTTTACTCTTTTCCACATGCATGGTAAAAAAAGAAATCGATGTGCATAAGCAGCGAAATGGTTACGTGGGGCATATCGCTGCTTTTTGGCAGCGAAATGGTGACTGGGTGTGGTGTTTTTAGATGGGATTAACGTGGGCCGAACACGTGTTGAGTTTTGACTTCTCTCCTAATAAGCAGTGATCAATGTGGTCTTTTTGAAAATTGCAAAAAAAAAGCTCTTCTGCAAGACAAGTCGTTTCAAAAAGAGCCTCTGCAATAAAAAACACTTTGATAAAAGATGTCATTTTCACAAAGATGTTGACTTTGTACATATTATGAAAAAGGTAATAACTTGTATGAATCAGCCACGAGAGCCACCCAACATGGTAAACCTATATTTTACCAGCCGGTGTGACATCTATAGTTGCATAATACTAATATCACTTTCTATGATGCATCTACACCACACTATATTACCAAGTGGAATTTGTTGTCTTCCACCGATGTGGGAAAAAACTTGACCCAAGTTTTTGACTTGCTCAAATCTCAAAATACACAACACCGTGATCACATAATTTCTATTCGCTTTACTTATTCGCATTGGTTATCTATAAAATCCAAGAAAAAATTGATAACAAACTAAAATGTAGTTCATCAAACAAACACTATTATTAGTATTTGTGAAGTAGAATCTGTAAAGGAAATTAAGTCACATACTATAATAATGAGTTAAAAAAAAAAGCGCTCTTTACAAGCGATTAGGCAACAACTCCAGAAAATTGCAAAAAACATCCTTATCGTTACTTACCATTAAAGAGTTGATTTTGTGTAGCCAACTGTGGCATTTAAAGAGTTGATTTTGTGTTAAGCTTGATAGCTCTTTTTGTTATACAGTTGGCGTAACTAAACTGTGATGATAGATTAATGGGAAATTGTTGAAGGAAAGTTCTACACTAGGGTCCTCCTTGATGTAGATCTTGAGTCTCACGAGACCTAAACAAAGGTAACCACGTTAGTCGTCTTGGAGTTTATCTCAAGACCAAGCTCCGGTGCAACAATAAGTTTGGTGTAAATATTAATGGGTGCGTGAATGTGAAAATAAATGAGTATAAGTAAAAAGGGGAAAAGAATTACCGATGCCTTGAGCATTGAATGATGTTGGGTATTTATAATACCCCAACTTGACCATCATGAGGAAGCGGGGAGCCGGTCAACGCCTAGGCTAGACCTCTAGGCTACTGTTCACGTATGAGGAAACATGACCTTGAGAAACCGAAACGACGGCATGTAGTTCTTGCCATTAACCGTTGGTTCGTAGTTATTACATGGGTGATGAGGGCTTTTGGTCTTTTCCGAGGTGTTTATTATTATTATTATATAACTGTTGACATGTGACCCGTGCCGGGCGAAAAAATGAAATATTTTGAGTAAAATAGATCACTCTTGTGGCGGGAAAAAAAACGCGCTTCAAGCGATTAGGCAACAACTCCAGAAAATTGCAAAAAACATCCTTATCGTTACTTACCATTAAAGAGTTGATTTTGTGTAGCCAACTGTGGCATTTAAAGAGTTGATTTTGTGTTAAGCTTGATAGCTCTTTTTGTTTTACAATTGGTGTAACTAAAATGTGATGATAGATTAATGGTAACACACGTTAGCCTCGTTTTGGGTTTTTCTCAAGACCAAGCTCCGGTGCAAGAATAAGTTTGGTGTAAATATTAATGGGTGAGTGAATGTGAAAATAAATGAGTATCAGTAAAAAAAAAGGGGAAAGAATTACTGATGCCTTGAGCATTGAATGAGGTTAAGTATTCATAATACCACAGCCACTCTACCTGACCATCATGGGGAAGCGGGGAGCAGGTTTATGCCTGGGCTAGACCTTTAGGCTACTGTTCACGTATGGGAAAACATGTCCTTGAGAAACCGGAACGACGACGCATGTCTCGTTCTTGCCATTAACCTCTGCTCCGTAGTTATTACCTGGGTGATGGGGCGTTTTGGTCTTTCCCGAGGTGTTTATTATTACTCCCTCCGTCTTAAATTTAATGTCCCCTATTGACTTTTTCGATCTTTCTTTCTCAACTTTGACTATATATATTTTATTTGTGCTACACAATTTTTGATAAAAATTATACCAAATGAAAATACATTTAAAACTCAATCCGTTCATATATTTTGTATCAAGTATTATGTAATACAAACAAAAGTACTTAAGGTCAAAGTTGAAAAGTAAATACCGAAAAAGTCAAAAGGAGACAATAATTTTAGGACGGAAGGAGTATTATATTACTGTTGACATGTGACCCATGCCGGGGGAGTGGTTTGGTGTTTCTCGAGTGAGTGTCGTCCGGTGTGACTCATCCGGACACATACCCGAACAAAAAACTATTTGATTTCATTCAAGTGGAGCAGTTTCCATTCGGATGCAAGTCGACATGATAAATTTATTATTATTATTATTATTTTTAAGTGTTAAACAAGTTTTCATGAGCTAAATATGTTTAGATAGGCATCTCAGACTTTTTTTTTGCAGCCTAACATTTTGTGATTTGTTATAATTAGTCATTTAGCATTGATGAACACAAAGTGTCATTTTAGGATTCTATCTCCTATGAGCGAAAACATACAAAAGTTTTCATTGTTTATTAGATTTTAGTTTTCAAAACTTTGTATTGCATTTTCCGTCCTAATACTTACAGTGACAGCTTGCCACTGTATGCATACAAAGGTGATGAGAAGATGATATGTATGAGCTACAAAAAGTTAGCTCATGATGTGAAACCAGGAAGCTCCATACTATGCTCAGATGGACCATTACGTTCACTGTTCTTTCTTACACTGAAAAGGGGTTGGTTCATTGTCGATGTGAGAACACATGGACCACTGCAACAATCGGATGGACGAGCGGGGAGACTTTCGCCGGGAACGTTGTGTCCCCGGCGAAAGTCACTAAACGACAAAACAAAACCTGACGTGACACATGAATACGCTGACCAGTTAAAGAAAATTCAACGAGAACTTTCGGCGGGGACATGTACCCGGCGAAAGTCTGTTGAATTTTTAACATAATTTGACCACCTAGTCAAAATTCAACCACCCCTTTCGCCGGGGACTTGTCCCCGCCGAAAGTGTCTTTCACTATTACGAAAATTTGACAAAAGTCAAAAGCATGCTAATTGTTCCCTCCTTTATTCCCGCCAAAACTTTTCCCGAGGACATGTCCCCAGCAAAAGTACAATTTACAAATACACTTTATTGCAACTATTAATACACAACTAAAACCTCGATGCTTGGATAGTCTTTCATTACGTAAAACCCTAAACTGTTTTATAAAAGATATATTCAACAATTGACTTTCAACATTCAAGTTTCAAGTTTTCACTTTCACTTTTGTATCACATAAAAAGAAAAGTTAAATTAGTATTAAAAAAAATGGTTTTTGGCGGAACCATTTCAAGCCCGTGTACCTTTTGGTACCCATCAACCCCACCCAACAAGTTAAATTAGTATTACGTTCTGTATTAATTTCAAAATGAATATCCAAATGATAAAAGCTATTTTGGAGCTATTGATTGATGTATATTCTGTACAGTTTTGAAAATTGCACCCATTTTTACTAGAACTCTGAAAGATTCATTATCTGGTACCGTATTTCCTTCTCAAGTGTTTAGTATTGGAAAAGGGGTGTTTGGACACCATAATCTGGTTAACTAAGAACATGGTCAGCTTTACAAATCCAACATGTGCTTTGATTTATAAAAATACTTTAAAGATACATACGAATTAGTTAAACATACGTATTATTTCAACATCAACAACATCAATAACAACTACAAGAACAACAACAACAACAACAATAACAACTACAAGAACAACAGCAACAACAACAACTACAAGAACAACAACAACAACTACTACTACATACGAAGATTTTCCATGTCACCTAACAGCTCACGAAGTAATGCATCCGACTGACATGCGTGGTCGTCAGGAATCCTTGCTATTTCAAGTCTTGCCTCCAAAGATCCTTACTCTTGTCTCTATCATCTGTTTTTGTGATTCCAGTATGTTTATCCTAAGATCTTTGGCATTACAGCTCGAGCACTCTGTTGGTGCAGATCCAGAACCTTGAGATGTTGAACCAGAAGAGATTATTCTTAAGTACTCGTCAAATTCACTCTACCACATAAAATATCCGCACCCATTATCTTCTTTTCTGGGTTGTTACATTATAAGAAAATTATAAGAGATTACAACCCAATTATTTGTATATTTACATAAATAAGAAATGTATGATTGTTCACCTTCGACAGAGGACATGCATAATATTGTCATCCAGATGAATTTTCTCTATGTGATGTTCTTAATCTTATATTTCCTGCTCCACAAGAACACATAAAAGGATTAAATGGCTCCATCTCAAGTTTTGAAATTTGTGTGAAGATAAGAGGTTGTGAGGTTGAGTGGTTTTGAGGATAAGAGGTTGTGAAATTCGTGTGAAGATAAAAGGACTATATAATGTGTTTGTCATGTTGGTGGGAAGTTTTGGCGCCATTTTTTTTGTGGGAATTTTTGGCGCCTTTTTTTTGTGGGAAGTTTTGGCGCCAGTATTTTTGGAGGGAAGTTGAGACCAGTAGCAAACAATATCAGTATGTAAAAGAAGTTACTTTGTTTAATGCTAGAACTAGGTCATTTAACATGTTACGTATACCATAGCACATATACTTGGTCGTTTAACATGTTACGTATACCATAGCACCTCGACTCGGTCTTTTAACATGATACGTATACCATAGCACCTATACTTGGTCGTTTAACATGATACGTATACCATAGCACCTATACTTGGTCGTTTAACATGTTACGTATACCGGTCGTTTAACATGATACGTATACCATAGCACCTAGACTTGGTCGTTTAACATGTTACGTATACCATAGCACCTCGACTTGGTCGTTTAACATGATACGTACACCATAGCACCTATACTCGGTTGTTTAACATGATACGTATACCATAGCACCTATATTTGGTCGTTTAACATGCTACGTATACCAAAACACCTATACTTGGTCGTTTAACATGATACGTATACCATAGCACCTATACTCGGTCGTTTAACATGATACGTATACCATAGCACCTATACTTGGTCGTTTAACATGTTATGTATACCATAACACCTATAATTGGTCGTTTGACATGATATGTATACCATAGCACCTATACTCGGTCGTTTAACATGATACGTATACCATAGCACCTATACTTGGTCGTTTAGCACCTCGACTCGGTCGTTTAACATGATACGTATACCATAGCACATATACTTGGTCATTTAACATGTTACGTATACCATAGCACCTCGACTCGGTCGTTTAACTTGATACGTATACCATAGCACCTATACTCTGTCGTTTAACATGATACGTATATCATAACACCTATACTTGGTCGTTTAACATGTTACGTATACCATAATACCTATACTTGGTCGTTTAACATGATATGTATACCATAGCACCTATACTCGGTCGTTTAACATGATACGTATACCATAGCACATATATTTGGTCGTTTAACATGTTACGTATACCATTGCACCTCGACTCGGTAGTTTAACATGATACGTATACCATAGCACCTATACTTGGTCGTTTAACATGTTACGTATACCATAGCACCTCGACTCGGTCGTTTAACATGATACGTATACCATAGCACCTCGACTCGTTCGTTTAACATGATACGTATACCATAACACCTATACATGGTCGTTTAACATGTTACGTATACCATACCACCTCGACTCGGTCGTTTAACATGATAATAAAGAGTTTTTTTTTTTTTTTTATAATTTCTTAAATTATATAATAATTTCTTAAATTATTTAAATTAGTTAAAAGTAATTAAATTAATTTTATAATTTCTTAAATTATTCAAATAAGATTGATAAATTTTTTTGGTTAAATTTAAATTGATTTATTATTAATTTCAATTATTTAAAATGATACTAAAGAGTTTTTTTTTTATAATTTATTAAATTATTTTATATTTTCTTAAATAATTTAAATTGGTTAAAAGTAATTTAAATAATTTTATAATTTCTTAAATTATTCAAATAAGATTTATAAAATTTTTAGGTTAAATTTAAATTGATTTATTATTAATTTTAATTATTTAAAATGATAATAAAGAGTTTTTTTTTTTATAATTTCTTAAATTAATTTATAATTTCTTAAATAGTTTAAATTAGTTAAAAGTAATTAAAATAATTTTATAATTTTTTAAATTATTCATATAAGATTTATAAAAACAAGGATTGCGACGAAACCGCCGCGTTAATTTTTGGGGAAAACCAAACTGAAATAAGATCTGCATAGTCTGGCCAACTGTAAAATTGAACAGGCTGTCTCACCAAGATATCAAAGTTAAGGTCAGGTCGGTCTTCAATTAGAATGTAAACCAAATGGCGGGCTTGGCTGCAACTGAACCATAGTTAAGGTCAAACTGGCTTGCCAATACACCGGGACTGGTAGACATTTCCGACGACAAATGCTGCAAAATCAGTCTATAAGTGTTAGATTTCGACATGGTAAAGTTCAATTAAAATTTAACCCAAAATCACAATATCTTCTAGCAAGTTAAAAATCCCAAAAACATCAAGCAAGTATATAAGCCGAAACAAAGACCGCCAAGGCGTATATGAATTTCGAAACATAAGGCGAAACAAATATCCGTTTGCAATTCGGAATCCTTTTTTCATATATTCCAATACCAACCTGAAATACTCGTAGCAAACAAATTTAATTAAAGAACTATAACCCAAGTCATATACATACATTTTTAATATTATGTAACTGAAGATAGTTCAAGCATAAACACGGATACCAAAAAACTCCGAAAACTCGAAACCTATCTTGATTAACGGTTACTGAATCTTGAGGCAAAAAAAGAAAAAGAAACCGCAAAACCAAAACCCGCCTTACAAAGCCCAAGTCTATGCATCTATCATTTATTTAGGTGCTAATACTCCAACCAACAGAATGCTACAAATTGCTTATCAGTAATACTCAATCAGCGATTGAGCTCATGATGACCAAAATCAAACTGAAACTGATTTTCAGTAGAATACCACTCTGTACTTGCAAACAGGTTAAAAGAAACCTTAAAATTCCACTGGTGTTTATAATGAACTTCGTACCTGAAATACAATTTTCAGCAGTGGCGAGTTCTTCTCATCCCTTTTTCGATTTTAAAGAACTATTACGAATTTGTAGCTGCCTAGACTGGTGAGATCATATGAAATCCATAAGAGGCAACTTCTCAAAATTGCCTCACCTATAAAGACATATATTCAAATCAGTTTGAGAGTGAAAACCTGTTGTGCAAGAAATGAGTTTGATTATACGTAACAGTTAATGACACAACATTAAATCACTTATAATAGTAGAATTACCGGTATTTATCAACGTCTGCATCTTTCAACGTTTCTCGCATAAGCCTGCCATCAGCCTTGTACTGTAACATGCACAATTTGTATATTTTATTGATAAAGGCTAACGATAATATATTATCGAATTAAAGCTAGAATTTGAGATTGACTTACCTTTATGACAGTCTTAGGTCCAGTCACGTCTTCAACACGAATAGCATAACCAACATCTCAAAATTCCAAACCCTCTAATGCCACTTAGTTGTTTACATCATGTTCGACACCTTCATAATCAAGTTCCCAACGTTAATACCATAAAAATCCTCCAAACTTTATAAGGATTTCCAAATAAGAAAAGATTGGTACCTCCTTAGCATTAGGGTTTGAGGGTAGAGCACATCGTTCTCCTGGATTATTGATCGTTGGATTTCCAGTCCCTCCGACTGCATACATTCCTGCAAATATGGTGAAGAGCAAGTTATGTCTTCTACATTTCGGTTACGTAAGGCCCTGCAAATATGGTCAAGTACAAATTTTTTTTTACAAAATACTACGGACCTCAGATCTACCATTCGTTTCTGCTATGTACAAAATATATCAGACTTTAAGCTGGTTACCTGGATGGCATAACACTGCTTTCATGCTACTCATGTTTCTGTTTCTTGACATCTGTTTGGTCTGTGTCTTGCTTTTTGTCTTTCAAGAGGTCTCTGTGGACTGAAGCCTTGATTGGTGAGGTTTTTGCATCTGGCTTTTATGAGGAAGAACCTGACCAAAATAAGTTTTTTGACCCGTTTGACTTTTCTCCATTGGAAATGAAAGACAACTAAAAGAATACGATTTAAAATACCATGTTACGTGTTGTTGCACATCTAAAATGTGTGCTAGTATTAGTCACAGATATTTGCATCGTCAAGGAAATGTCTGTAAAGAAAAGAAAAAAAGAGCGTTAAGAAGATATCTTTGCGGAGTCACGATAATAAAAGAAAATAAACAGCTTAAAATCATCAAAATTCCTGATGGCAGCCAAAAAACTAAGTTATTCCAAACACCCCTTAGCCACCTAAAGATTGGTTGCTACTGTTAATTACCTCGAAATAAAACGTTTTCCAACAAATATTTGATTATTAGTACTTGAAGTGCAACCTTGATCCATTTATCTATTTATTAATCGCCTAATAACATCAAACGGAAGGGAACGTCTTTTTAAAGACATAGCATAACGTTGTCGATACATACCTCAAAACTGCTGGGATCTTCAGAGATGCTGCACGCATGGACTGCTCACCCTCGAAGACCAGGACAGGACCTACAAAACATTTATGAAAGGCAACAATTCCGGTTACACTAAAAACTAAACTGGAGAAAACGAAAAACTAAAAGCTTCATGTGCTTACCCTAAACTGCACTCGCGGATATCAAGAATAAGGAGCTTACATACTGCTTCTTGATTTCTAGAGTGTCGCGCCAAGATACGGGCGGCAACCACAATTCGGGTCGGGCTGCCTAGCCGAAATACGGGCATCAACAAACTATTCCATCTTTAACAGCCTCACTTTCCTCCAGTGCCAAAATGAATGGGAATAAAAAATCAAGCAAAACTTATTGTTCAACTTGACTATTTAGGAATTTCCTTTTTAAGTCATTAACCAAAGACTAATATTTCAATTTAATGTTTTTAATACTACCTTGAAAAAGCTGTTAAAATCAACACTTACCTTCATATCTAACCTAAATTCCAATTTCTTTGATATATTAACAGAACAAACGATTTGACATCTGTCGAGTTTAATAAAATTTCTGCTTCTAGTAAAACGCGCTAGACATTCAAATAAATCCGAATGCGTGAAGTTACCTCACTGGTTGAATATCTTGATTCTTCTTTCCATCTTTTTCGTCTGTCGTCCTGTTCCTTTCATAGGCTGCAAGCACAACAATATATTCTCAATATTATCAGCTCATACTCAAAAGCTGTAACTAAATGACCTTTTCAAAGAACATATATCTCAAATACCGGTTTGTGCAGACAAAATGTGACTATGTCCTTACTTGGCACCCAAATGAAAATAGTTCTTCAATTCTAGTCCGTAACGGAACACTTCTTGGTATCATTTTAGAGGCAGAGTAAGCAGCCATCAACCCCACCATATTAAAATCCACTACTTTAACAAACATCGATCTGTAAAAGGTTAAAAGAAATTAGTCTTACCACTGCTTAACCTAGTCTCCCGGTTAGCACGTACGGGAAAACGATATTATCATATGGCTCCTTTACAAAAATTTCATAAAATAAAAAAAGATAATTTAGAGCGATACAAAATTCATGCCACGGATATGAAAGTGATCAGAACATATAGCCGTTGGTTGAGATATAAACTTTAGATCCATTGTGACGACAAACAACACGCAATAACAATAAAGAGCTAATTCTTTCAATGAGATGATTAGAGGTTTTATGAACTTTTAACCTGTTCCCCTGCTAGCTATTTTTTTATTTGACCCACTACATAAGGCGTATCATTAATATCCAGAATTCATTCATATTTGATCTTAGGCAAACTAATAACCTAATAACAATAACATGACATGAATATGGTTTGTTGAATCAAATGAAGTTTAAGCAATACAGTACCTGTTCCAAAAGCAAGTCCAAACAACCTCTGATGTTTCTAAAATAGACGAACAAACAAAAACTCAGATCATAATACTTGAATGAATGATTCAGGCAATTAACCATAATAGGTTACTGAAACAACTAAACCACCTTAATAATTTTGACTGAGGTGTTTTCACAAACACTTGGCTAATCGAATCATAAAACACAGCTGTCATCACAGTACCTTAGGGCGGTGAAGCAATTATCGTCATCAACAATCTCATCATCATCAGCCAAGAGACAAATAATCAGTTAACCGACCTTTGAGAAGAGTGCGATTTCATCAGTTTATTTGACAGAGAGCACGTATGTCATCAAAAGTGAAAAAAACACAAAAAGTAACATAAACAGATACCACACATAAGCAAGAAGAAACACCCAAAATTAAAACAGCAATTACCTAAGACAAACGTAGCAGAACAACAAAAGCCGACAATGATGATGATGTTAGAGGCGGTGAGATGACTGAGATGTCTTATCTCTGTTTTTGGAACGAAGAAGAGATACAAAGCAACGCCACGTAGAAATTGAGAAAGACACGTGTATCAGAAGAAACAGAAACAGGCCGAAAAAGATGAACGGATCCAGCGAATGGGCTAACAAAAAAAACGGAAGCCCTAAACGACGCATATGGTCGCCGTTTCATATCGCCCTATTAATATAAGATTTATAAAAATTTTAGGTTAAATTTAAATTGATTTTTTATTAATTTTAATTATTTAAAATGATAATAAAAAGTTTTTTTAAATTGAAAATTTAATAAAAACACCTTTTCCCGAGGACATGTCCCTGCCAAAAGTCTCGCTAAAAGACAAAGAATACTTTCGTCGGGAACATGTCCCCGCCAAAAGTAGAAAGTAAAAATCGACCTCAATAATTAACATATCTGGTCTCACTTTGATGAAAAAAAAAAAAAAAAAAACTTTGCCTTTGTGTTCCTAGCTATTCGCCACCACCACAGCACCATCTCCACCACAACACCATCTCCACCACTTCACCACAAAGACCACCATCTCCACCACTGCAACCACACATGCACCACTGTGCACGATGTATCTCCCCTCTCCTCATATAATTCTTTCCTCAACCCCTCTCCTAGTATAATTTTGTCTCTTCTGTTCTCCATTCTTACTCTTGACACTGCACTACTACAAACCCAGGTATAATTTTTGATTTTTGTTAATTGTTTTCAATTTTTTGTTAATTTTATTAATATGTGTTAATTTGTGTTAATTTTGTTTTTTTCTTAATTTTGTAATTAGTTTTGTGTTAATTGTTTTCTGGTTTTGATTTTTATTAATTTTTTGATTTTGTTCCTTTCGAGACTACAGCCGAGACCAAGCCGCGACCACAGCCGAGACCAAAAGGTATAAACTTGTTTTATTGTGTTTGTCTTTCACCGGGGACATGTCGCCGTCAAAAGTCTAAAATGAATATTTTATGTTTCTTTGTTTAGCGAGGATAGTCGGGAGGGACAAAGCCGTGAGTACAACGTTTGTACAAGTCTAAACATACTGCAAAACATATGACTGGCATGCTTCTAGGCAGTCTAGGGAGAATGCTAAGATGCAACACCCGGTTGATGGTCAAGCATGGAAGAAATTTGACATCAAGTATTCGAAGGAATTTGCTAAAGAGAAAAGAAACGTCCGGTTAGGGTTGGCTACCGATGGTTTCAGTCCGTACGGCAACCATAGTCAGTCATACAACATGTGGCCGGTCATATTAACCACATACAATATGCCTCCCTGGATATGTATGAGAGAGACTTCTCTTATGTTGACATTGTTAATTTCGGGCCCCAAATCACCAGGGAAGGACATTGATATTTACCTAAGGCCTTTGATTAATGACCTAAAGACTTTATGGAAAGATGGAGTCATGACTACGGATGCTGTTACAGGCACTGAATTTTGTATGAAAGCAGCGCTTTTATGGACTATCAATGACTTTCCTGCTTGAAGTAGTTTGTCTGGATGGAAAATTTACACCGGAACATATAAGCAAGTAACACTTATTGTCTTCAACCCATGTGGGACTAAAAATTTCATACAAGTTTTAACAATAGTTGCTCAAAAACGCAGTCAAGTAATTTTTATTTTCTTTTTTATACATTGTTTGTCTTTTAAAGGATCCCTTTATTAAACCTAAGATTTATAAAAAAACTAAAATGTTGTTCGTAAAGACACGTGAACAAGAATGATATTGAAACGATTGTGAATATATGTACATCATCAATAAAGTCGTTGTTTGAGATATTTGAGTTAAAGATCAAAATTAAAGTATATAAACATGTTAGCGTAAAACGCACTATACGGGGGCTGTTGAACGATACATATAACATCGATGAATACGTATGCCTACACATGTTTTTCGTAAAAGTTAAACACGAGTGCTCACTAGTCTATATCTATACTACTTATAATAGAGGAAGACACTTCCCTCTTATTTATTATTTTAAAACTACCATAAATAGAATTTTAAGCAAATACTACCTTATAAGCATTATTTACAAATATCTAAAGCACACATAAAACTAAAAACACAATACTCATATAATACAATTAATAAACTATTAAAAATACCCCTTCATCCAAAAATACAACTTTTTAACCACAAAGTACAATATAATTAAGCTTCCACACATGAATAAACTAAAAATAGATTTTTAACCAAATACAAGTAAATAAGCATAATTTACAAGTATTTAAAGCACAAATAAAATCAAAAAACAATATTCAACACATACAATTAATACACTATTAAAAACACCCCATCATCAAAATATAAAACTATTTAATTAACCACAATATACAATCTAATTAGACTTTCAAAACATAAATATGAAATCCAGCCGTTCAAAACAAAATAATATTTGTTCGCCAAAAAATTTAGTTACAGGGTACCGTCGCCGCATGGCGCGAGTACCCTGCTAGTGATATAAAATATGTTCATACTTTATATTGTTGTTTCAATCCTAATCTATACTACTTATAATGCATTTAAGCACTTCCCTCCTATTAAATTTTTAAGATTTCTTAATATAGATTTTAAGCAAATACAAGTGAATAAGCATTATTTACAAGTATGTTAAGCACAAATAATTCTCATCTTAAAACACTATCTTTCTTACTTACAATTAATACACCCCCTCACCAATAAATACAAATCATTAAGCACAATGTACACACAAATATAGCACAAATGTAAAAAGAAAAAAAAAAAAAAAGAAAAAAAAACTACTCCAACTCCACTTCTTTTCTTTGCAGTAAACCAAGTTTTATGATTTGTAGTTGTGTATGGATGCCACAACACATTCTTCATTTACTTTTGTTTATTCTAAATGATACAACCCATCATCTCATCAACAACAACTACATAGTTACAACTTCAACTAACAACAAACCACAACAAACCCACGTCTTTCTCAAAAATTTTAAACGAAATAATAATAATAAATACAAGAACAAGAACAAAATCTCGGTTTTGGTTTTCAAAATACACATAGATCATTAAAGATCCAACAAACCCTTCATTGATCTTGGAAAAAACAAAATCCGAAACCACCTACCAGGTTTGCGAGTCACAAACAAGATTCAAATGAATTGTTGTTTTTTCCTTTTCGGAAGTGGGTCAAAAATAAGAAATAGAATGGTGCTTATTGTGTTTGTATTTCGATATGAAGACAAGAAACGAGAATCACCAGTGACAAGTTTGTATTTGTCGTTTGGATTAGAGAACGCGGGGATTTTGGTGGTGGGATTTTCGGTTTTAAAATTTAGTGAAGATGAGATGGTGACTTTTGTGAGTTTATGAGATTGAGATGAGAGAAATGAGATAAGAGGTGGACTGGGTATCAGGCAAATGATTTTTTGAGTTATCAATATTTGTTTTGGTTGCGATTATATGTGGGTGCATTAATACTTTTATATGAAATACTAGGCTATTGCTTAAAGATATTACAACAAAAAATCTCTTTTTTTATAAAGTTATTGTCACGTTAAAATATAATAGTAATATATTGTACGTCAAAAATTTTAATTTTAGGGTATCTGCTGCCGCAACGCGCGGGTACCCTGCTAGTAATAATAGTGTAAGGAAAGATTTAGTCTGTAAACTAGATTAACAATTTATAATTGGTGAAAAGATTTTGTAACCTTTCTTTGGTTTAGCATACATAGAAATGGATTATATTCGCAAAATGTCGATTTTGTTTCAGAGTCCAGAAATCCGAAGGTTTTTAAAAAATTGAAAGCCTATAAAGGCAACGCAAGGTCAAGAAATCACAATCTCAACACTCCATCAAATGTGGATAGAAGATGATATTTACGAGCTACAAGTAATCGTTAATGACCGAATGACAAATATACTATGAACCTTGTTCTACGGTTGTTCTGTTCTAATTATGTTTTCGAACAATAAATTGTATGCAACTTGTTTTAAGAATCAACTGGGTGTTTTTGGAGTTTAAGTTATGCTATAATTTGGAAATCATAAGCATTAACAAATAACGATAATGCTTGATCATCTTACAAGAGGCAACAACGTCATGAATATATGTTTTAAAAGGTACAAGTATACATTTGATTGTGTGTTGAAATGGTATGTTATATATGGACACTGTTACAGATACAAAAACATGGGTAAATCTAGTGAATTTGAGAAGAGCACAATATTAATGATAGAGTGTTTGGCTTTGCAAATTGATGTGATTGTGTGATATGAAATAATAGAGATTGGAATGTCATTCGATTGAATGTATTAATATATATTTGTAACATACCATAAAGTCTTGTTGTAAGGTAAACCATGACTAATGTACGGACAAAAATTACTATAAACTTTTCAATCCTGCATCGGCTAACGAAAAGAGTTTTTGCTTAATTATATACTTTTGGTGTAAAAAGCATTCCAAGTTGAGATTTGTAGTTATGTTGTCTATTGCCCGTGTTGCTAGACGTTATAAAGAACTACATTAAGAACTACTCGTCGGTCATCGACAACATGTATAAATTCTTAGCTTTTTTAGAGAAACAAATTATTTACATGCTTAACATTATTTTACAAATTCTCATCGGGTGTATGGACCGGTTCTGGTAATAGTTATCAACAATTTTCACATCTAGTTTCTTAGTCAAACATATAAACGAATCAACATTATCAAGAGTCTTACAAACAATTTAAGATATTTTATGTGTTATGTCATATTACGACTCATCAACGTTTGAAAACCGGATCGGACCATAAATCGATTTGGCTTAAAAACACCGGACAGACTGAAATGTCCGGTCCAGTTTTGGGTCGGTATGGCTCGTCGGTTCGGTCCGGTCTAACAAAATATAATGGCCGGTTGTGTGTAAGACCAAACCGAGCTGAACCGGGACCGAGTATGAGAAAAATCATGGACCGAAGACCGAACTGAACTATATTATGTCTAGAGCTGACAATTTGTGACTCATTAGTTAAACATGAGTTTAGTTAATTAAATATATCGTAGGGGATGAGTGTAGTTATCCAGATTTTTAATAACAGATGTCACTTTCACAAATAAAGTAAGCTTATAATTAATAAAAAGTCAAATTGACAAAAAAGTTAACTACGGGTGTGTTTGGTAGCGAGCATAAATTGAGCAATTAACATTTAACATTTAGCGTTTTTGAAAAAAGCTTGTTTGGAATGATTAGCAGTTAGCATTTATAAGCAAAAAAAGTTAAACGCTAAATGCTCTTTGAATAAGCATTTAGCATTTAGCATTTAGCATTATGCTATTTTACACAATAAAATTATGGCTACAGCTATTCTACCAAACTCTTGATAAATTAAACTGCTACTGCTAACTACTTCTGCTAACTGCTTACTGCTAACTGCTAACTGCTACTGCTAGTTTCACCAAACACACCCTACATGTGTATTATCAGTGTAAAAAAAAGACTTGACAGCTTTTATGAATTAGACGATTTGGACTTTCCGTAGGATCCGCCACAACAGTGGCCGGTTTTTCTAGTGCCTTAACGAATTATGTTTCTTTGTTTTCACTAATTGATGGATCAAGTAGTTGAATACCTAAACATTTTTGGTTGTTACCAGTTTTAACACTATCTAATATCATATTTAAAGTATCCGTACTCATTCTAGCAATTTTAGAATCTAGTTGATTAACTAGTGTTTGAAGTTGAACGCATAAAGAAGGCTAAATCTATATTTACCATGCCACACATTCTAAATAAGGTGAAGAAATTTAAGAGGAGATGCATCTATGTTTGTAGATGCATCTGAAATGTGCGGTTTGATTTCTACTCACACTTCTTATTTTAATTTTATTTCTCATTTAATCCTTACTCTACTATATAATCCCAAACGGTTACACAATACTAATGTTAAGTGGCATAAATCATCTACACCAAACGATAACCAATCAAAGTTTATTACCTTCAACCAATGTGGGAAAAAAAGTTGACACAAATTTTTGACAAAGATGCTCAAAACTCAAAAGGTGCAACACTCTAATCAAATAATTTGTATTATCTTTATAAAATTGTTTTTCCATTAAAGCTATGACATAATTAATGTAGTTCATTAAACAGACACATCAACGACACTAAAAATTGAGTGAAACAATTTACTCTTGTGTGGGTTTGATTCTCTTAAGTCTGGCACTTGTCATGGTGTATATCGTTAATAATCATGGGCCACCGGTACCACCGTACCAGTATCGGAATTTTCATTAGTAACAAAGAGCGCTTAATTATTAATTGCCAATGAGAACCAAGGAATATGAAATTAAGTTTTGTGTGAAATCATTCGTATGAATTCAATAATAAATATCTTCTTGGAAGCGCTGCACGAGCCGATATTGAGAAAGCTACCGTCACAGAATATATGCAAAAGCTCAGAAAATATTGCCAATATGAACTCAAGCAGTTAGTTGATACTACGTCGAGATTTCGTAACTAGATATTGCAACAAGCGTAAGAGTTTAGGAAAACATCATGAAGAGGTTGGAATATGCCCATTATTTTCTACTTATTGAGAAGACTTGTGATTTTAATATTTATTGCTTTGTTAATGTTTAGCTATGTTTGAATATTATATTTTCTCAATTTAATTTTGATTGGTTTAAGTTTGAAAGTCAAGTTTACACTATAGCATTACATAAAACCGGTTATTATACATCAACAATCACCAAAGTCACAAAAAATTAAAGTTATATTAGCCGTAATGACTATATAAAAATAAAAAACCTGAAAACTTGTATTCATTAGCCAAATGTCGTTTTAGCCCCGGTAACTCAATAGCTAGATTCGAGGTGAAAGCAACATCAGACTACATAGTACTAATATCATGTTGCATAAACCATTTACGCCGCAATATATAACCAAGCAACACTTATTGTCTTCCACCAATGTGGGACTAAAATTTCATACAAGTTTTAACAAAGTAAAATGATAAATGGACCTAACTAAAGAGGCCTAAAAGTAGACCTAATGCATAAATGAATTGTACAATAACAGTACTGTACAATTTATTTATGCATTAGGTCTCTTTTTAGGGTGATGATTTGTACACCATTTTTATTTGCCATGTACCACTAATTTACACCTGTAATGCAGACAGTACAACACCGCTATGCACAGATTAATGGTGTATGGCTAAAAATATGTGTGTACAAATCACCTCCCCTCTTTTTAGACTTCTTTAGTTAGGCCCATGTATCAAAGCTCACAAAGAAAAGATGCTCAAAAACGCAGTCACATAATTTCTATTTTCTCTTTATACATTTCTTGTCTTTTAATGGACCCCTTTCTATTAAACCTATGATTTATAAATAACTAAAATGTTGTTCTTAGAGCAGGAGGTACGGTGGTGCCAAACTTGGTGCCAACGAGTTTGACGCGACGCCAAGTTTGGCGCACCGTTACCTCTCTCGCGCCAAGAGGCCTCGCGCCAAAACTAACAGCCCACTTTTTTTTTTTTTTTTTTTTTTAAAATAGCCGTTGCATTTAAAACCAAACGGCTAGTTTTGGGTTTTTTTGATTTTTGACCTCTTTTTTACCACTTTTACCCACTTTCAAATCCTATATAAACCTTATCACTTATACCACTTCACACACACTTCAAATACATCTCAACTTCAATATTTTTTCAAGAAAATGAATCCCAACAACAGCCCTTGGATCAATCGAATGCTTAACGATCCATCGAACCAAATGATCGGTTCGTCTTCGAATCCGAATCCGGACACCCACAGTCACTACTTTCCTTCGTTTTCTCAACAAAACTCATACGTCAATCCCGACGAATACGCTTTGTTTTCTCAATGGAAAATGCAACAACAACAACAACAACAACAAAACGAATCACAACCAAGATCGTCCCACCAATCGTTCCACCTTCTTGACGAAGACGAATCCGAAGAGGACGCGGTCATCCCGACCCCCACGTCCAAAAAAACAAAAATGAAGGAACCGGCGAAGGCAAAGAAAACGAAAAAAAAGCAACCAACAACCGAAGAGGAAGCCGAGACCCACCAACGATCGCGTAACGCATGGACCGACGAAGAAGAACTACTTTTGGCGCAAACTTACATTCAAGTATCCGAGGATCCAAAAGTCCGTGCGGATCAAGGTAATGAAACGTTTTGGTATAAAGTTTTGGAAGCTTACAACAAGGAAGCAAAAAAACAAAAGTTTGTAACTCGTACCAAGAACATGCTTACCGGAAAGTGGACTCCGATGAATCGTTGTGTCGGGAAGTTTAATTCGATTGTGAATGAAACGGCTGTTATGAGTGGGGAGAACGATATGGATTTCATGGAACGTTGCCACACTTTGTACAAACGATATCATGGCGATTTTAAACATTCGTCGGCTTGGAAGTTTTTGAAGGACAAGCATAAGTGGAAAATCCGGACTCAACAAATGCAAGACGTAATCGCCTTCGGTTACGGAAGAGGATCCCGAGCATTTTGGACCCGACGCATTGCCAAGGCCGGACGGGATGTACCGGATCGCAAAGAGCCAACGCTCGTCTAACTCGACCGCAAGTTCCGGTTCAAACCCGGAAATGTTTTCACAAATGATGGAAAAACAATACAAGTTGGAGCGAAAAATGAAGCAAGATGTTCTTGAGCGGGAGTCTCGAGCGAGGGTCGATTTAATCGAAACTCAAAGGATAGCCGAAGATATGCGGGTGCTATCTATGGACACAAGCACGCTCGATCCGATGAACGCGTCAATCGTGAGGGCCCAACAAGCACGGATCCGGGCAAAATATCAACAAGAATAATTATGTTATGTTTTTTTAAGTTTATTGTTTTTTTATTTCTTGTAATGTTTTTTTTTTATGAATAAAGTAATTTTAGGATATATTGTTTTTAAATTTTATAAAAAAATAAAAAATAAAAAATTGAGTTTGGCACCAGAAATTCTGGTGCCAACGGATACCCCAGAAATGTGGTGCCAAACAGTTTCTGGTGCCAAACTCAAAAACTGCTGACGTGGCAGTTTGGCACGAGCTTGGCACCACACTTTGGCACCACTGTACCCAGTGCTCTTAAAGACACGTGAACAACAATGATACTGAAACGATTGTGAATATATGTACATCATCAATAAAGTCGTTGTTTGAAATATTTGAGTTAAAGATCAAAATTAAAGTATATAAACTTGTTAGCGTAAAAGACACTATACGAGGGCTGGTGAACGATACATATAACATCGATGATGAACACGTTTGCCCACACATGTTTTTCGTAAAAGTTGAACACGAGTGCTCATAGGTGATATAAGATTTGTTCATACTTTGTATTGCTGTTTCAATCCTAATAATAACCGTGTAAACAAAGATTTAGTTTGTAAACTAGATTATCAATTTATATTTGGTGCAACGATTGTAATCTTTCTTTGGTTTAGCATACATACAAATGGATTATATAAGGAACCCCGAATAGGCATGCCTTCACAAAATGTCGATTTTGTGACAGAGTCATGAAATCCGAACAAGGTTTTTAAAATGGAAAGCCTATAAAGGTAACACGAGGTCGAGTAATCACAATCTCAACAGATTACTCCATCAAAAGTGATGAGAAGATGATATGTATGAGCTACTAGTGATCGCTCAGTGACCGAATGACAAATTTACCTTTGAACGTTGTTCTACGCTTGTTCCTATGTTCTCGAACCATGGTTAAGATATACATGCATGGAAGCCGCAAGCACCGTTTATTATTCAGTTGTTTAGAAGATGATAACTTCAAACGCTCCCGTACCCATGAGCCCACTTGAAAGTTTAGCATCGCCCAATGTCCATACCGCGAATACGTCACGTGCTAGTCTTATTTTGGTGCTGACACGTAGTGGAAGTACTGCTAATGGCTAAATACCGGGGCCCATTTTTGTCAGTTTTGGTCCCAGTAAGTTAAGAGTGATTCAGTTGAGTGGACAACCAGCGACGAGGCACCAGCTAGACATAGTTTGATCTTCCAAGGTTTGGTCCCGATTTTATGTGCAACGTCCAATAAAGGTTCAAACAATGAGTCAACCTGACTGAAGAAGCACTTGATTTTGGTCTCCAACACGCGAAACTAAAGGGTTTTGTAAGGAGGGTGATGCAGTTGTGGCTCTTCATCGTATCGGGACTTCATCAGTTATCAAGATTGTGACCGTCAAGTGATAGGTCGATGCTCGATTGAAAGCTTTCCTCTGAACCTTATTTTATGGTTGTTCTTATGTTTTCGAACAATAAATTGTTTGCAACTTGTTTCAAGAATCAACTTAGTTTGTCATATGTTGTTTACTAAGTTTGTCTGAGTTGAGTTATGCAATATTGCAATAAATTTGGAAATAATAAGTAGTAGCAATACTTGATTGTCTTACAAGAGGCAAAAACATGTATACATGAGTAAAATGTATTAAATAAATGTACTAATAAAGTAGACAGAATTAGGATATGTTGAATTGCTTATGGCTTGTGCTATGCTATACACAATTGTTGGCTTGTGCTATGCTATACACAATTGTGTAGTAACTGCTGATATATGTACACTGTTACATAAGAAGTTCTGATATTTGAATGTTATTTTCACAAAAAAGAAATTCTGATATTTGAATGTTATTTTCACAAAAAAATTTTGACAATTCGTATGATTTTGCAATGGGGATTCAAAAGGAAGCTAAATATTTAGCAAAAACAATGTCATATCGAATAAAATCATATCAAAGGATCATATCATGAATCATATAAAAAAGGATCATAGCATAAGGAATCATAGCAAAGGAATATCATAAACGAAACAAAGTCAATGATTGGAAAGTCATGAGAAAACACCCTTACTGAGAAAGGGTTGAATATCTCTACCTCAAAAGCAAATGCAAATAACCAAGAAAGCACACGGAAAACACAAGCTACTATCTCCTCTGAAAATCTACACGAATGAATAATCACGTATTATTTATAAGTTTATTTTATAAATTTAGTGCGTAGTTATCCGGTTTAGGGTTTCTTTCTATCTTTAGAAACTTTAAATTTTTAGTAACCTTTCATATTTAACAACTTTCTATAATTAGTAACTTCCATATTAAGTAAGTTTCCCAAATTAGTACTTTGATACTTTAGGATTATAAATGAAAAAATAAACTTAAAGGTTTAATATAATCTATATCATAGCTTAGGGGTTAAAGTGTAAATTCAACAAAGTTTAAGGTTTATTATGATAATTACCAAAGACTAGGGTTTAACATGTAATTATCACACCACATTATTCATAACACACGCTTTAAAACCTTGTAACTTATCACACCACATTATTCATAACACACGCTTTAAAACCTTACAAACATGCACATGCAACTACACCGGTGGCGGAGCCAGGATATTGAAATATAGGGGGCAAAAAAATATTGACGTAAACTTTTTTTAACTAAGAAACAACAATGAACTTAAGTACTTAACTAGGGATGGCAAAAAAACCCGAACCTGACGGGGAAACCCGAAACCCGAACTTTTTGGAGCGGGGCGAGGCATGCTTATCGGGTTACAGGGCGGGTTTTGGGGCATTAACGAGGATTTTTATTGGGTTTTGGGCGGGGATGGGCTCAACATCCCCGCCCTTCCCGCCTCGAAACATATATATACATACAAATATATCTATATACTATTAAACATATAGTATTACATTGGTATTTACCCAAAGTTCAATATTTGTAAGATTGAAAATTGTGGTCATGAAAGCTTGTTTCATGTCATAATATTCTAAAAAAGTTGATTTGAGACGTTAGTAGCTTATCATTTTTTATATTTAATATTGTTGTTGAAAGCTTAAAAGGGCTAATGCTTAATTTATTAATAATTGCATCTGGATTTTTCAAGTTATTGCATAAAACTATATTATTTATAGGGTAAAAACAATAATAAACGGGAAAAGACACGAGTTTGATGGAGCATCACGTCAAAAAAGGACAACCCGATAAGATCCCTAATGGAGTACGGGGCGGGTTTGGAGGAACATATCACCCTAACGGGGCGCCCTGATAAGATCCCCAATGGGGATTGGAGCGGGTTTAGGGATGATTTTTGCGGGTTTGAGGATGGGGATGGCCGCCCCATCTCAAACCCGCCCCATTGCCATTCCTATACTTAACCGACTAAATATTGCATAAAATAGCTTATATCGTGCTAAAATAACGACAAAACACATCTTACATTGCGTGAAAACGGCAGCCAAACAGCAGCCATAAACCACCAAAAAATCATAGTGTAACATCATAATCCAAACAGCATAACATTAACAACAAACACCCTAAATGCAGCAGCCAAACACCTTAACTACCGTAACCAAACAACACCAAAAATCAAAGATAGACAACAGTAAAAACAACACCAAATTTTAGCACCAAAAACAGCATTTAGCAAATTCAGCAACAAAAACCGTCCAAAAAATAGCTTTTAGCGTGCAAAAAAACCTATTTATAATGTGAAAAAAACAATATATATTAATAAGAAAATGTGTACATCATGTTTGAGCATAAAAATTACAAGAAAATTGCTTACCTTGAGCAAATAAACATTTTATAGATGTCCTTTACGATTTGTCATAGTTTAGAACTGGTTCGTCATAATACAATTATACAAAAGCTACTGCCATTTCTATTAAATAACTGACAAAACCAAAAAATCAATACTCTTATAATTTCAATCACAAAATCTAATTACCTAGGTAATTTATCTTAATAGGGTAACAAAAACTAACAAGAGAAATATTGATAAAAGAATATATCAATTTCACAAAATAGGTTTGATACATGCACACTGTTACGTAATGAACATTTGATTGTTTCAAAATTAAATGTGTTATTTAACAAGAGAAATTTTGATAAAAGAATGTCAATTTCACAAAAAAGGTTGACAATTCGTTATTTAACATCCTGTATAAACCATCAATGGCTACACCGCTACATAATACCAATATCAATTTACATGAACCGTTTAAACCGCAAATATAAGCATGTGATATTTCTTGTCTTCAACCAATGTGGGACAAAACTTCATACAAGTTTTGACAAAGGTTGCTTAAAGGACACAACATTGTAATCAAATCATTTCTATTTTCTCATTATACATTGTTTTTCTTACCTATGAAAAATTGATAAGCAAGTGATATTTCTTGTCTTCAACACACTCCAGACAAGTTGGGCTTAAGTTTGTTGAGGGCAAAAAACCAAATTTGGGTCGGGGGCATTCAAAAAGGAAGTCCAAAATTTGGGTCGGGGGCAAAAAACAAAATTTTCCACTATATAATTTTTTCCCCCTGTTATTGAGGGCACCACCCCCCACTTGCAATTAACTCCCTCCCCCTGCAACCAGTGGCAAGTTCGCAATGGATCAACATCAATCAAGCACCAACACAGACAAACAAATCAAACAAATAAAAAAAAACTCGTAAGCAAGCACCAACACTAAGAAAACTTGACATATACAAAGGTGTAGTCGACATCCCCAGACTCTTTCGTCCACCAATCAAATACAACTTCAAAGACACCGAATGGCTCGGTAAACCTGCGATAAAACTAACTCGCAAAACAGACGAACAAATCGCGTCACTCGGCAGGTCACTTTTTTCCTCCGGGTTTAGCAAGGAAGCTGGCATCGCGCCAATATTTCTTTTAGCTTATCATCTTAAATCACCAGGGACTAATTTTAGGAACTATGTTTTTCATTCTAACGAAACGCTTGAAACGAATGAGGATAAGCCGTGTAATGAGTTTGACGAATGTGGAAATTATGAAATGATTAGACCGAGTCGTGATGTGACATGAGAGGCAGCAATGTACTCGTACATTGCTGCTTCGTTTTTTCGTTTGTTTACTAAACTCGCGGTGTATTTTGTGAGGTCTTGGTCTAGTATTATAAACGGTTTTTCGAGGTTTTATGGTGAGACGGTTAATGTGAGGGTTACTCTTCCTACTGAGGATGCACTTCAGTTTTTCAAGTATCGGTTGGATGATATTACACCGAAAGTGACATTGTATCGGTTTATGTATATGAGTAACTCGGACGCAAGTTTTTTGAGTTTGAAGAGTTTTTTATACGATGATTGTCTTTCGTATAGTGGTATGCATATTGTGGGTATTGTTATGAAGTTAAGCGAGGCATCGAATTGTAGTATGAAGTGTTGGTTTATGGATATATTTAATATGTGTATGACCGGATTTGAACTCGAGACCATGCGATTGCACACTTTACGTATGAGACTTGATGTTTAAATAATTAATATAAAATATTATGTTTAATTATTAAATTCACAATAAACAACTTAACGAGCGATAAGTTCTTATCGAAAGTGACTATCGGTCGTTAAATGTCAATGGGATATGAAGAAAAGTAAACAAGCCAAGAGACGGTTTTAGGAACCCTCTTTTGGGCTTGTTTTTGGCCGAAACTATGGAATCCCTCATCGGAAACCATAGTAAACTTGACATCTACCATAAGGCTATAAATACATTCCCTTGTGTTCATCCTTTGGTACACTAGATTTCAATAGAGGGCCAAACTTCTTCTTTTCTTCCCTTTTGTCTTGGTCGACGAGTGAATCCCCATTGTAAGGGATTTACGAGTAACCTTGAGCATAACAAAGATGTTTGGTTATTCTATTGTGATCAAGAACTAGCATTCGCATCGAATCGCTAATAGTACGTGTGTACAAAAACGTGGTGTAACACACTATTGTTACATCAATTGGTTTGAATTGAAAAACGGTAAGGGTCAATTCGTTAAACTACATAAACCCTAATTAGGGTTCTTGAATTGAAGAGATCTAGCCAATTGCAAGAGGTATGTTACGTTTTATTTTCGGTTAATTAATTGCTATTATATTCTAAGTCTTCCGTTGTGTACTCTGTGATGCTACATGTTATTATTTGTATATCATGTATCTTAAACTCAACAAAGGGCATCACGAGCCTTGTATAACAAGTAATTAATTACTGAAACACATAAATAAAATAAACATGATTGTGTTATTAATTGTATGCATAGATCTAGGGTTTGCAAAACCTAAACCCTAATTTTTTTTGGGGGGGGGGGCTATTTTTTGTGCCCTAATTGGGGTTTTGTAAACTTCAGTTTTAATTGGATTAGAAACCCTAGGTTGCATGCAATTTTATGTGTATTGCGTAACTCTGTTTAATTGCAAGAGTGTGATTTACATCCATGATAAATACATGCATGTTTTGTCATGGATCTGCTTTTATTGTATGTTTTACTTGGTTAAGTGATATACACTAAAATTATGATAGATCTAAAATTGGGGAAGACCTCAATTATTATTATTAAATCAATTATGTGCTAAGTGGTATGTGTTTGATTTCGGCTAACGCAATCGATGAATCGATGCATGTGGCTCACTTTGTACATTGCTGAAAACGGGTGAAAGTCTTAATTAAACATGTACATATTGACAGATCTAGAATTGATTATTAATAAGATTTATCAAAAGGTTTGCATGTGGCTATTTGATATGCATGACTTATTATTATGTTATGCATTCATTGTTTATTTGTTTATTTTTTAAATACTTGCTTGTTTGTTAGGTGTAACAAGGGTATTTTGATAAGAAAAATAAACTGACCTAAACAATGGTGAAACATGTCTTTTTAAGCATATTAATCATAATCGTTTAATTGATTGATTTTTGCACAAAATAGTTAGAACGGCTCACCCATTAATGACAAACTGTGTGATGGGTATAAGGTTGGTACGCATTAAATTGTGACCTTAAAGATGAGGGTATGTAATATGCTTCGCGCTGACCTAATTCTCCGCTCGTTTGTGCGTCTTAATGGAGCTACCAAGTATTCCTATATATATGCATAAAATCTTAAGGGTGAATTTACTTTAAATTCTACGCGCCACTTTTGTGGTAATTATCCGAATAACTTGAGTCTTATGACTCATGCAGCAGTAGGATATAGTGGTAATTAAAGATAATTCTTTAATTGGTTATCCAATACCTCGATTAAAGTTTGATGATGAAAAGCTTAAACATTAAAACAAAGAATATAAATGTTTTAATAAAACCTATGTTACGAAGAAGAATGTATGACATCTTTGTACATATTTGATTTGACATCAAAATTATTACCCTTTAATTTAAGTTGTATGCCATCCAACGAAACAGAAACACCTGAGATTACCTTTTATTTGCATGAGAACGTGATTTAGATCGTAATCAAAGGGTAAAATATCCACGTGACGTGAGAACGGGCATGGATGATTTTGCAGTTTCTTAAGTTGGACAACTTAATTGAGCTTTGTAGTGAGAACTGACAACTCAAGGCATTAGATGGGGATAAAACATGTTTACATGGCAATTGAAATTGGCTAGATGTAAATCCCATAAATCTAGGAATTGCAATTTGAAAATTGGCAATTGAGGTTCGACTCGTACCATCTTGAATAATTTCATTACTAGCAGATCAACTGATGTGATGAAACTATGTCAATTTGGATCCTAGTTTTTCAGTGAAAATTAAATGGTTATATGCTTATGAACCATGTGTAATTAATTTTCTTGAAAAGGTTAATTATCAAAAATACTAAAATTGAATTTTGTAATTCTTTTGAATGTATAAATGCAACATTTAACCGTAGCGTGGTTTAGTCTTTGATTAGTAAATTAAACCATTCTGCTTTCAAACAAACGTTTGATCGAGAATAATTTACCGAAAAGACAAAAAAAGTCTCTTTTCCATGGGAAAAGACTGAGGCTTAATCCTATTCCTTTTCATGAATGAGAAAGGTATTATAGGAACATTTGAATTGTCTAAATTCTAATGTAACTCATAGCAATGAATTGCATATCATATTTTCCATAAAGATTTCATTACCCTCATTTGGTGAATGAATCCTTTTGTAACAACATGAATGTTGGTTAACTGGAAAACATGTATATGAGTTACTAAATTAGAAGTTAGACTATTTACCGCGAAAATTGGTAAAAGGCAAACTAGCATTATTTATCTAGTTGTTTTGCTTTAACCTTTAAAGGTGCTACATACCTTTATGGGCATGGTAGGCCTGTTAAGGAAGAAATTGCATACCCAATTTTCAAGTTAATAACATTGATGGATAACCTATCATTCACAGAGTAGAATACACCTTTTAGTACCTAAGTAATGATTATGTATGGTTCTTCAAAGGTGTAGGAAAGTAAAAAGCAAGCAAGTTGTTTTCACTGGTTATGCAACACTTACAATGTTGTTAGATTCAGTGGGAGCATTTGTGTTGCATTACTGAATAAGAAGTTGTTTTATTGATTTCTAATTCAGTGGGAGCTACTAGCCTTATTTCCTGTGTAGTAACCCAGATTATCTTCAAAGATAATTACTTTCCAATTGTAGGCACTTATGTTTTAAGGAGAGTCATGTGCGTTTCCTTACTAATCAATATAGTCCTACATCTACTTGTTATATCTATGACACAAATCATATTAATCAAATAAACGAACGTGTATCGTGTTGTTTATCTGCTACATGATGTTGTTCCATGCACAAGTGGGAGAAATCTTTATTGTGTGCAAGGTAAAACACATATAAATATGATTTAAATGGATTCTCTTGACTGCAAGGTAAGAGAGTAACGTTCCAATAGGAATTATACATTTAAATGTGTATGATTGCCCTATTAAGAACATGTGTCAAGATGATAACAAAGACTACTTTAAATATTTATGTCATTTAATATTTAAGAAACACTTGTAGTTACAATTTATGTTACGTGAGAACGTGAACTAGATTGTAGCCCAAGGTAAAATATCCACGTGTCGTGAGAACGAGCATGGATGATTCTGCAGTTTCTTACATTGAACATTTCATGGAATGACATAATTAAATGAAGTAATCTAATACTACTTTGAATTTGAGTATTCGTTGAATGACTTAAATATATGTAGTAAATATTAACTTGAAATATTAATTGAAACCCGAGGCGGTGTTCATAATTACTTTAATTATAAATGTTTATGATTTTGTAAAGTCACAAACATGAAGTCTTTTAATACAAGACTTACAATATAAAGTAAGACGTTAACTTGCTATGTTTTAAGACATATGCATGAAGTCAATGAGTTGATCAATGACTTACAACGTATAGTAGGATTATAATTGTTATATCTTTTGACTTTGTCAAAAATACTTGTGTTATAATGCATGCAATTGACATGGTAATTCTATTGTACCATTAAGTTTTACTTTGTTGGTAAATAGGTAAGCCAAATAGTAGATGGTTATCTTAAATATTGTTATATTATCTTACAATATTAATTCTAATGAAATACCATGGACTTATGGTATGTTCAGTTAGAAGAATCAAAATCTATTGGCATGTTTGATTCAAGATAACTATAGTTTCTTCCACATGTTATCAAGGTTAGTAGATTGAGTATAGATTGAATATACTCAATAAGACTCCAACCTAGAAGATTGATAAGACACCATTTGTTTATGGAATGTGATGAATCACATTAAGTCTTATAATGAAGTTCTGAATTTGTTAAACTACTTGTAGAGTGGGTTGTAACAAACTAAAGTCATGAACTGTCAATGTTTTTTGTAATATCCCAAAAGAGAACAATGTATTGTTGCTCTACTTGCTAAACTATTTAGAGGTAATCTTTAAATTGTTAAAGGCAAGTGGGAGTTTTGGTTTAGATCTTGAAAGATTAAAGTTACAAAATACATAATCTTCTAAAATGCACTAGCAAATATCATGATGAGGCTAAACATGTAAATGATAGACCTCAATATGATGGAATTGTCATTCATAGATCCGTAAGGATATCTCAGATATTTAATATGCTGAGGATTATGAGTTACAGAATCATGGTAAGCCTGTTAATCATGATGATGAATTTACCAAATGTTGAATTGTGGAAAATCAATCATACTATGAATGTTGAGATGCTGTCCATAAAGATAATCAACTTTAGATACTTGGTTTATCTTAATGAAGATGATTTTCTTCAAAGGATGAAAACCCTAGTGGTTTAAATCTTTGTGCATAAATCATATGGACAATATTGTACACGTATTTAATGTATGTCTAGTGATAATAATATTAATCATATTTAAGCAATTAACTATGATTGAATATTCTTTCATAGATACATTAAATAGAAGTATAAAGATTATAATTGTCATACTTAGTTTCATTGATATGAAATTTTGACTATGAATATCAAAACTCTTTGTTTTGGAATTAATTTTTCGAGGACGATAAGTAATGCAAAGGAGTTTTATGAATTCAAATAATCTTTGAATATGTACATACTGCAAAAATCCATGAATGGATATATGCATGCATCTAGGAGATGATTCTTATGTTTAATATTAAATACATGTTAGATTTAATAATTAAAATAAGACAGCTCATAAGTATTCCTGAAAGCTAGTGGGAGTATTATTTTTTATTTTATTAAATCTTATATGTTGTATGGGCAACTACATTCCACCTAAATTAAGTTTTAGTTGGGAATGAAGCTTCGTTTGTAAGATTTGGAAATAAGACATACAACCTTGGAATATATGTTTATTGTTATAAACATATTGTTAGGTCACTAGATTTACAACACAAGCTTAATAGAAAGAAATAGAGAGGCGATTGAACAAGATTCACACACACACACACGAAATACTATGTTGGTTAGGCGTAGAGTGTAATGAAGAGAATAACTTGAACAACCAACCCTCTAGTGAGGGTTATACATGAGTGTTTATAGGTGGGAAGCTAGGGCAACACTCCTAGTTCCCATCCTTTTCTTATTGGGCCTAAGCCTAAGCTCATGGGCCTTCTACATAAGCTTAAGGCTAAATAACAAACATAAAGGCCATAATTAAGCTAACTATTACATGTGAATTACTAACACTTGATTAAGGTTTAGGAGTGATTCCAACAATCTCCCCCTAAGTGTTAGTGATGAATAAACGGTGAAGGTGCAGTAGTAATAGTAGCTTTGATGTCTTCTCGACATTCTTCTTTCTTGTGAGAAGAATTGTCTTGATTCGAACAATCTCCCCAGTGTAGAGAGATAGTTTTCTTTGAGCAGTTCAGCTTTGACGTCATCTTTATCTTTGTTCTTATGTTCTTTGTTCTTTGTGGTTAAAGTGATAGTATGTTGTTGTTCATCTAGTCTGCTTCACGCTTCAGTGTCTCCACGCCTTTCTCCAACATGCTCACACACTCTTTAACGCTGGATTACGGTATCGATGAAGTTTTTAAGTCTTTAACTTTGTAGATTCTTTGATTTGACGAAGAATCATTCTGACTTTTGTGTTGCTTTAAGATAGAACTTCTTTGATGATGTTGTTGGTGTGAACAAGTGGAGAATCTGCACGATCATTCCGCTCCAGAGCTTCCATAAGAAGTAAACATTAAAACGGTTAGTAATAAGCGGATTCCGGCACTTACAAGTTTGAACTTCGAGAGTGTTAACAAAATAGTGTGAAAACACAACTCTAATTCTTACAAAAGCCGTTTCTGAATTGGAGTCCCGCAAGTGAGATAACACGATGTACCGAAGTACACCTACGATTCAGATGAGTCGCTGAGGTACACCGAAGCATCACCTCACGACTGTAGACCGTTTGAGACCACTAAGCGCAATCCACGGGAGTTGCCGGCCGCCGTGGTCGCTGTTTGATGTTGACCCTCGCAGGAGTTTCCATTCAATCACTGAGGATCACAATTGTGAACCTCTCATAAATGTTCTCGACATATTGCTAAGATCTGTGAAGGACTCGATAATGTACCACTGAAATTCTTATTGTTGAACGTCAAATGATGAAATGTCAAGTGTACCTAAGAGATATTTTGATGAATCTCGTGGCTCTAGACTCAATAGTGCGTTTTGGTTTCCTGAGCGGAGACTATGGAGAGGGTCTCCTTCTTCAATATCAGCAATCTCTAAGAGAAAGCTGATAGTTTACGTAGGGTTCCCTGTGAAAATGAAACAAGCTTCTGTTGAGAGAAACTTGAGTGGCTAAGAAGGTTTAGTGCATGCGTCACTGGGTCCATGACGACTTTTAATCTTCAATACCGGTGTCATCTAGTGACAACCAATAGCATGTGAATTGAACCCGGTTCCGCCTCTAAGTTGAATAACTGGAGGGCTATTTCTTTTCACCCTTTTCTTTGCATTTCTTTTAATTCTTCAACTCCTTCTTTCTCCGATTCTCATTTTCTCCTTTTTATCATCATACCTAAGGACTTCTAAATTCTAACTATTGGTAGTGTCCTTGGGTAGATCCCTCCCTCTGGCAAGGATCATAGGACGGTTATTCCTAACCTTAATCACCTTATAACTCCATTGCCATAAAACCATTTTCAAGAAAATCTCTCAAAGGGTTTGTAAATGAAAACATGTTTGAACCACTATAAGAGTTTTATCTTTTAGTAAATACTCCCTCCACATGTGCTTTAGAGTTTTGACTGAAATCTGCACTGTGAGGGAAGAGCGCGCACTTTAGAATTGATCGACTCAAGATAGACATTCCCCGCGAGACACGGTTACGTGGCATAGTTAAAGAGTTGCATTGTCAGCCTTTAGGTGACAACTAGCTCTAATAACTATCTTGAAGATGTGGACAACCCCGAAAGGTTGTCAAACCCGTCAAGGTTCATGTCTACCAAGAGTTTCTCAAATGGTACATTCTACTCGGACAAGTCCTTTGCGAGACACGCTTACATCACTAGCGAACTAGCTTGAAATTATTACCCGTCCCGGACAAGTCTTTTCGAGTTACTAACAGTTAAGATCTCGTCAATTCGTGGGTTAAAGTCTTTTCACACGAGAGTTCATATAGCAAAACACAACATATTTCTTATCACGTATTTTCTCCCCCTAAAAAATGGCATATATAATGTTATTTTTGAAAAGTTGAGAATAAATATGACCATTTCGAGTGTTGCGGAAAGAATGACCACTGTGAACAATTTGTGAACAAAGTTTTAAGTCAAGTACTCCCCTCAACGAGTGATATAAACGGTTGAGGTTTTGAAAATCATAAGGGAAAGTACTTGTTCTTTTGAGCAAAACCTTGAAAAGTGAAAGGTTTGATAGGTTTTACTCAAAAGTAAGAAGCTTTCACTCCTAATATAAGGATTGTGGCAATCAAGCGCACTCACATGGTCCTTTATTTACAAGTACGGGTTGTACATTGTAATGTGTGCACAAGCCATTGACATAATCAATCATACATCCAAATTTATAATGAAAGAAGTAGTTCAAGGGGTACCGTGTAGTCCGAGATGTTGCCAGAGTGTGAACCGGGCGTTGAAAGCCGGTGATGTTAATCCTGGGTCGACCACCAACATAGCTTTCCAATCTTCTGAACTGATCCCTTCGATACAACCGTTCATCAATCATCGTGTTGATCCTCTTCACATCCCTTCGATCCTGAGAATTCCATCGCTTAGGAGACCCAATCTTCTGATGTATATCCTTCAACCGATAAGCCAATCCGTCCCTAACCAACTTCAAAGTGTGATCTCCAAATTTGTGAAGATCTCTGCACGCCATTAAGCAATTTCTTTGAAGTTCACTACCGTAAACGATGCCGAATGGTTTGCTGATGAGTGTACGTTGTGATAGCTGGTTGATGTCGGGAAGATCAAGTCGCTGTGGAGTGAAGTTGACACGGGTCCGATAAGATTCAACCGCAAGCGGAGATCTTCTACACGTTCTTTGATGACTATGCGTCTGATGAAGATGAGCAATGACTTCATGAATTCACGTTGTATTTTAGTTGAAAATTGTCTCATGTGACCCTGTACTTTGGCAAGGTACATGTCTTCAATGTCGTTGATAGACAAATGCTCAAAGTCAGCTTCAGAAAATGCATAATCCCTTTCGTCTTGTCCTTTGACCACAATCTTCTTGAGAAAAGTGTAGTCCCATTTGGACGAAAGATCAACGTGTTTGATGGCAACGATACTCTTAGTACTGAACACTGCATGTTGAGACTTCTGGACCTGGCAGCTTCTGTAGTAGATTCTTCGGCGTTTTGGCCAATGGTGAATCCCATACATTGCATCATGGTCATACTCTACCACGTTGTTGGAAAACATGTGGTTAGCTCGTTCCTCGATGGCTATGCAGTTTGAGTATTCGGCTGCCGGGAATGGAAGTGTCAGCGATGTAGCATATTTCCTTGAACCATCTCCACCGTGTAGAAAAAATTCCAAGTCTTTGTTGAAGAAATATCTGAATGGAATCCTAGGTTGATCAGGTTGGCCAATTATAGGGAGAGGTTTAGACCACCTGTGTAATATGGAGGATTGTCCCGTTGAGTGAAGTCGATGTTTGCTTATCGGTTGAGCCAATCCATGTTGTTAGACATGGCTCGTGCAATATTATCAAGGTGATATTCAACCTCGATGGCACTTTCCGAGCTGTCTTTTAGAAGTTGAAATGCTTCATTCTTGATTCGCTTCAACTCGGATTTCGTCATCTTCTTCACACGGAATTTTTCTTGTAGAAATTTCGCATGCTCCAATGTACTACATTCCGTAACCTCTTGACCTTCAGCTGGGTAGGGAGTGGAATTAACAAGTGTAGAAAACCATTCAAATTCCTCTGTGTTATCTTCATCTAGCCATGATAGGACGCCAGCCTTGGGCTTCTTCTTCTTTTTCTTAGGCCTAGATGAGGATTCTGGTTTCTGTACTTTGTCGGGAGAGGCGGGTTGTTGTTGGGGCTCATGGTATTCCTCATCGCCACCACCTGTATACTCAAAGTGATCACCGGTTTTCTGAGTCTGGGTGGTGTCTCTAATCCCGAGGTTTATCTGCAGAAGAGGGAGGAGGGATCTTTGTTGAGCAGAGTCCTTTGTGGTGGAGGTTGCATTGAGTATCGAATGGAAGATGATTCACCGACTTCTTTGCGCTTAGGCTCCTTATCCTTATCTTGATCTTTGTCTTCGCCATCTCTTGAACGCTTAGGCCTTACGCTTCTTCTCTCAATGATGACTTGAGTTGGTATTCCAAAGAATGCTTCAAACAACTTAGCTTCGCGGGAGGCAAACGTTGCAGAGCGTTTCGACATTTGGGCTACTAGCCTGTTCACCAATTCATCATCTGAGAAGATTGTAGTTTCAACTGGATTGATGCTTAAATTCATCGGAGTTGATTTCATGGCTTGCTTGGCTAAATGTAAGAGATTCGGATAAAGTTGTCTGGTATGCATCTCCTTTGTCAGCTTCGAACGACCTCCATTAAGAACTTGTGAGTGTATCCTTTTATCATCTCGTCCATGCTCCCTTGAAAATCATCCTTCATAAGCTTCTGTACATACTCCCTTTCAACTTGCATCTTGTCATGCTCATCATGAAGATATCAGATCAGCGAAGAAATTCATTTTCTTGAAGAGCACGTCTTTCTTTCTGACTCGTTTTACAGCTTTAACGATTCGATTCTTTGATTGAGAGATCCAAGATGGATTTGGCTTCTTCACTGATCTGGATGATGATTTGGTTGATTTCTTTGATGGTGGTGGTGAAGAGTGAGAAGATGAATCTGATGACGAAGATATGTGAGGAGACTCCGGGTCCTTTGGTGGCTCAGAAGTTTCTTCCTTTGATCGTGCAGGACTATCTAGAAGAAACTGATCATACTCAACATCTTCTTCATTTTCAGACTTAGCTTGTTCATCAGCTTTGGCTTTGGCTTCAGCTTCTTCATCAGCTTTTACCTTCTCTAACTTCTCAGATTCTGGTTCTTCGAAGTCATACTCAAGAGTGTCTTCAACACTTGTTTGTTGTTGTATCAAAGTGGTGGCACCAGATCCCTTATCGGGTTGATTAACCGCATCGACTGGTGAAGGTTGAGCTCCACCACTGACCCTTCGGGCCACCCATTTGTTCTTGAGCAAATTGTTGTGCAACGTGTTGAAGTCTAACGAATTTGAACTTCTTCCTGTATGATTTATCCAGTTGCTCTTCATCCGAGCTTGAGCTTTCTTCATAAGGCACAAGTACTGGAGTCTTCCCTTTTCCTTGATCAACTGGAGGACTAGGAGGTTTAGATACGCTTTAGTGTCATCTTTAGCAGCTTCAGAGTAGAAAGTCTCTTCATCCGATGCAGTACCCTCGAGTCCTCGTCGTTAGCTTTCTTTGCGGTTCAGCTTAGATACGGGAATAGGAACAGCTTCCTTGACGGGAACTGCCCCTTTCGTGGAGGATTCCTTTGGGGATTATCCTCTCGACTTTCAGACTTGCAACACTTCCTCTTCTCGTTCTCCGTATAGGTGTTCCGTAAGACTTCTCATCGAGATGACCAACTTTGCCTTCTCTTATTGCTACCCGATACCTTATGTATGTCTCAAGCTTTTTGATTTCAGTAGTCAGAAGGTGATTAGGTAACACAACACCTGTTTCTTTGTTGACGATTCATTGATTCGACTGATAGGATGGGTTCACCAACATGTCGCGGATTGTCGGGTCATTGAGCCTCTTGGGAATATCGTGATGAAGTCCAAGTGCTCTCTGGATAAACAAAGCTTTGTGTATCCGACATAGGGAATCTTTGAGCCAAGCCTTTTGAGAAATGACATCATGTCATCCCATATCAGAGCTTCAATTTCGATGTCTTTCTTGTTGATTAATGACCAAAATATTTGCGTCCATGAGCTTGGGATGCTCATAGCCACCGCCACCAGAGACTGACTTGGTGATGATGATGTAGAGGGTTCTCCACGGTTGAGGAATGTTCTTAAGCTCCACATGAGAATGCTTAGTGATAATTCCCGAAGCTTCATCATAGCCAATATCCATCGTGAATTGCGAACTGCCTCTTCAAGAGGTGTGGCATAGAAGTCGGTTGGCTCGATATCGAATAAGAAGAACGCCCGTAAATCTGCATGTGTGATGGTGATTTGTTTGTGATTTAACGCCATCACACCGCACTTTGACCTTTGATCCTTTGCATTGAATTCCGAATTGTTGTATGTAGATCTCCCATCGTAGCAGAGTGTGAGAGCATGTTCGTAGGAATGATTCTTTAGAATATCCACAAAGAATCAAGCAAGAAGATTCTGAGCATGTGAGGGTTTCAAAGTCAACTCTCAGATTGTTCTTTACAATCTTTCTTGGATAGCCATTAGGGAAGATATCGGCAATTGTGAGAACCTCTGATGCATCCACATTCATTTGAGCGTACCATGTCGTGATCTGAAATAACATTAGCCAAAAGAACCAACATATCAAAAGACATAATATTAGTCAACGTAAGGTTTTAATGTCTAATTATTGAACGATAATGTCAATGGTTGTTACGAGTCCAAAGTCACTTGTATGTCTAATAGTCCAATGACGTCGTGAAGAGTTTCGTGAGTTAGTTAACTTTAAATTTTAAAGTTTATGTTATCACTTATTAATCACAACATATTGAACGTTTTAAGCTTATTAGTGACATTATTGGTTTCGTGACGTTATGATTCATTTATATACAAGTTTGCACGCGTAACAATTCATAATGAAGGTCAATCAAGGCTTAGGCGTAGATATGGCAAAGTTACGCGTAAACAAGAGTGGTATATGCGTAGGCGCAAGCTTATGCGTAGGATCCTTACTTACGCGTAAGAAATGTTACGCGTAGGAAAAAGGGAACCTTGCGTAGAGCTTAGCGAGGCGATATAAGACCTTACGCGTAAGGCTTACTCGTAAGAGTAGACCTTATGCGTAGAGTCATCGCTTATGCATATCCTTCACGGATACGCCGTAGTCCCTTTGTAGAACCTTACGCTGCAATAGTTACGCCGAAGATTTCTCTTACGCATAACTTTTTACGCGTAAGGTGATCCTTATGCGTAGAGTAACAAGGACCTTGATTCTGAGTTTTATTCGTAGCAAGCCTGAAATAAAATCATCATTTCATCAATCTTAACATGTATAGTCATTTTAAAACAGATCATGGCATGAAACTCATTTATCAGCTTTACGATAGAAAGTCATACGCGTAAGTCAAAACCCTAGAGTTTAAGAATTACGCATATGATTTCTAGCCATAGGAATTGCACCAAACGTTTTCTGGAAGGTCTTAGGTGTTGTGAGAGTCTAATAACCAAGTTTTAACATCCAAAAGTCAGTGAATCAAAAATACCCAAACCTAAGAACATTAAACCCTAAATTCCAATTTTTAATCAATTAGTGTTTCTGGGTTGTAATAAGGTCGGGAAATCATTAATTCAACATGATATTAACATCACACAACAATCTTTTTGACCAAATACAATCATATTTGAAAATACCCAAAATCACGCATAAACCCTAAATTTGAAATTCACTCAATTCGTGTATCTGGGTTTGTTTAAGTGATGAAAATTAGTTTATTGATGTAAGAAGAACATTTTAACACTATCTTTTTAATCACAAACACCCATTCTTGATTAGGTGTTCATACGCTTATGCGTAGAACACCAAATCAATCATATGCAAAAATTTGACTGTTGGATTCGTGTAAAAATCAAAACCAATGTTTGTAAACACGTTAAGATCATGAAACAACTTACAAATTGATGATCAGAAACACAGATTTGAAGAACGAATTTTGTGCGTAGGATTTGTTGAGTTAGGAGTAATAAATGTGAAGTGAAATGTTAGGTGGGGTGTTTTTATTAAAATGACTTTAACCTTTTGGCAGTTTTGGTCCCTCCACCTTTTCCATTTTCATTTAAAGCCTTTTAACTTCCATTTTGGTTACCAAACAAAAGATTTTAGGAAATAACTTTGACGACACTCCCCCTCGACTTAAGAAAATGATGAAAGGTTATAAATTTTAGTCCGAGGAGTGTCAGTTTAACCATAAAAGTTTACCACCATTGATAAAAGATACAACCAGAATAGAGTAACATGCAAGTACACGGATGTTTTTGAAACAGTTAAGTATTTATTTTCTCCCCCTCAACACTTGATCCGAAAAATACTGAATTTTGAAAGATTAGAGTGTTGACGGATGAAATGTACTTGCCATATTGAAAGAAAAATAGATAGAATAATATTTTTGTAGTTTTATCAGGTTTTATATTTTTGTATTTTGTTTTTGAAAAAAAAAATATTTTACAAAAGATATTTTTGGTGTTTGACAGGTTTTTAAGACTGTTTTAGGAGGTCATCCAATTCCTCTTGAGTCAAACACCTCATACCAATCCGGTGGACCAACTCATTAAACCTAGCGGGAGGCAAGGCTTTGGTGAGAAGATCGCCAATTGGTATTCTGTACCCACAAAACGGTATAATTCAATTGTACCGCTCCACGTGGTCCTTGATGAAATGATATCGAAGATCGATGTGCTTTGATTTCGAATGCCGAACCGAAGTTCCACGAGATCGCAATGGCACTCCGATTGTCGCAGACATCGATTCTGTCAAACACGTAACCATAGTCTTTGAGTTATGTTTGCATCCAGATGACTTGAGCACAACACGCCGACATGGCTACATATTCTCGCTTCGGTTGATGACACATGTACAATCCTCGCTTTTGATTGCCATGACACCGCTTATCACCAAGAAATTGTAAAGATCCTGAAGTACTTTTTCGTGAGTCTAAGCATCCCGCGTGGTCATGAAAAAGCGATTAGATCAAAACCGTAATCCTTCGGATACCAGATCCCCAAGTTAATGGTTCCCTTGATGTATCAGAGGATTATTTTAGCCTCAGAGAGGTGGGTTTCAGCTTGGTCGTGATCGATAACGGAGCAAAGATATACAAAAAGACAATATCGTCTACTGGTCGTTAGATACATGAGAGACCCAATAATACTACGGTATTTGGTAGGGTCAACCAATTTCCCATGCAAATCAGCGTCTAGCTTCTTGGTATGTGCCATTGGAGTGGCATAGGTGTCACAGGTATTCATTCCAAATTTGTTTAACAATTCAAGGGCATATTTGGACCGACTCAAGAAAATACCACGGGGTGATTGATGAACTTGTAGTCCTAGAAAGAATGTAAGTTCACCCATCATGGACATTTCAAAATTTTCTTCATTAGTTTTGCAAAAGCGATTGAGTACTTTTTATGTGTAGACCCAAAATGATGTCATCCACGTAAATTTGAACAATTAAGATATGTGCCCCGTGATATTGTATGAAAAGAGTAGGTCAACCGAACCTTTGGTGAAATTATTGGCAATTAGGAAAGATGATAGCTTATCGTACCATGCCCGAGGAGCTTGTTTGAGACCATTCAGAGCTTTGTTCAGCTTTGTAGACATGGTTCGGGAACGGGATCAACGAATCCTTCGGTTGGTCGACATAAACCGCTTTTAGTTGTCCATTTAGAAACGCAGCTTTGACATCCATCCGAAAGACCGCCATATTCATATGAGCCGTGAACGCGAGAAATATCCGAACAGCCTCAAGACGAGCAACCGGAGCAAAAGATTCTTCAAAGTCTATACCCTCTTCCTGACGATAACCCTTAGCCACCAGAAGTGACTTATTTCGATTATGTTTCCTTCAAAGATCCAATTTGTTTTTCCAAATCCATTTGAGACCAATGACGAAGACCCCTCTTGGTCTTTCAACCAGCCCCATACTTCAAGACGCTTGAATTGGTTGAGTTCTTCTTGCATGGATTCAATCCAGTTGTCTTTTGTCATTGCGTCTTTGATGTTTTAGGTTCAGATTGGCAGACAGTGAGAGCATAAATGCAATGTTCACCATCCGAGTGAAGACGCTTGTCTCAGAACGACCGGGTTGATTCGGGTTGCCAATAATGTTTTCCTGAGGATGGTCTTTTGTCCATCTATGTGTGGAGGGTTGATGTTGGTATACATTGTGCAGATTCTGAGGATTCAAATGGCTTGTAGAAGATTCCGCGACATCCGTGCAGCAGCCTCATTAGCAAACGGGTTAAAAACATTTGGATCAAAGTCTGCAGTGGGGGTACTTCATTCGAACATCATCACCGGTTCATCATTGTTGGAAGCGGTTTGTTCAACTGTTGTGGTGGAGTCAACTGGTGGTGCTTCTTCAACAGTAGTTGTTGTAGCAGTGTATCGTATATGAGTATTATCGTTGAGCGGAAACAGCGGATACACCCGAGCACGCTCATCAATATCGCCACTAAACAGAGGAGCAAATAACATTTCCATTTGTTGACGAGTAAGTCGGGGCTTTGTTCACCGATGATGGGGTTTGGGGAAGTTTAAGCGGTTGTGACCGGGTTCCAAGCCGTTATACTCAGAAGCCATTTCCGTAAGTTCATCAAAATGAGCATGAATCGCTTCCATAACCTCCTTTGTTCGACGATTCCAGATTCGGAAACCTTTAGAATTATCACAATATCCAATAAAGACTCCAATGTCCGCTTTGGCTTTGAGCTTGCCAAAGTCATCACGATCATTATTCGGATAGCAAAGAGATCCAAATACATGAAAGTGTTTGAGATTCGGTTTTTTATTATGGACAAGCTCGAAAGGTGTTTTGTTGTGGCGTTTTGTAATCATAGACCGGTTTGGAGTATAGCATGCAGAGATACGCTTTCGCCCATAAGTAACTGAAGTTTAGCATTGATTAACATTGTTCTTGCAGCTTCCACTAACGTTCGGTTTCGTCTTTCAACAACTCCGCTTTGTTCTGGTGTGCGTGCAATAGATGTCCGATGTCAATTCCCACTTTCTCATAAAATTCACGAAGAGTTTGATTAACAAATTCAATGCCTCTGTCTGTTCTCGATTTGTCGAACGGTGTTTCAGAGTGAACTTGTATTTTCGTGAGAAAGGTGATGATCATCTGTGGAGCTTGATCTTTGCTTACAAGAAAGTAGACCCAAGTCCAGCGTGAATAGTCATCAACAATTACTAAGATGTAGCGTTTGCCATTGATCATTTGCACGCGCATCGGGCCACACAAATCCATGTGAAGAAGATGAAGCACATGCTGAGAGTCGTGTTCCACCTTTGAAGGAAAATGAGCACGAGTGCTTTTGCCTTGTTCACAAGCTGAGCAAAGGTGATCTTTTGAATACCGAAATCGTGGGAGTCCTTCAACTAGTTTGTGTCAAGCAAGGTTGGTGATGGTTTGAAAGTTTAGATGTGAGAGACGACGGTGCCATAGCCATGATTTTGTTGATGTTGCCTTTGAAAGTAAGCAAATGGGAGATGAAGCAACCATGTCTTGCATAGAGATAGTGTAAAGACAGGAATTACGCGAGCCAGACATAAGGTCGTTTCCTTGTAGATCACTAATGAAACAAGATTTCTCCCTGAAAGCAACCTCCAAATCTCCATCACAGAACCGACCTATCGAAAACAGATTGTGACCGAGGCCTTCCACATAATAAACTCGCTAATTTCGATGTTCCCATTGATATAGTCTCCGTAGCCCATGATAGCTGCTAAGTGATCATTCCCGAATCTGACAGTGCCAATGAACTTTGCAATAAAGTTTGATAACAGTTTAAGGTTGCCTGTCATGTGTCGGGAACATCCGCTATCAACAATCCAGAGAATAATTTGTATCACTTGCATTACACACAGACGACACAAATGGAATAGAAGTAGATGTGGAACCCGAAATGTTAGAGGGTTCCGGAGCAGTTATAGTAGACAAACACACATCAATAGCTTTAGGTATCCATTTAAATCCTAGTGTGTTATATATCCATTTCCGCCATCTCCAACTAGTATTTGCTTTAGTCTTAGTGAATGCACTAGGTGGTACTACATTCCTAGGAGGTGAAACTGGAGCTACAGGGACAACAGAATGCGCTTCTTAGAATCTAAAGAGGGCGGTATACCAAGCAATGCACTTAGAAAGATTAGTGGGCCTAGAGGTATTCCCTTAGGATTCCTTAAACTGATAGCTTTAGATATCATGATTCAAACGACAAATAACACAAGGTGCATCGACTCAATATCAAAGGTGCTTAAAGGTTTAGCATTCGTTACATCACTATTTTTATTACATTTTCCAGATGCAATATCTATAGTGGAAGCAACATGAGTCTTATTCATAGTCCTAGGGTGTTCTTCTACTTTAGCATTCTTTATTGATCTTTTCTTAGGTCGCAACTTCCTACTCTTCGATGTAGTGCTCCTAGGCTGTGAAGTGCGGACGTTTGGAAAAGACGCAACTATTCCTGCTTCAAGAGAAGGAAGCACGTTAGCAACTTGTGATTTGGCAATAGTGATTCTAGGTTCACGATTACTAAGTGTTACTGGGCTATTCTCTTAATCACGGTAGGAGGAAGTTGTTCATACTTTCCTAACATTTCTCTTAACTTGAGGATAGTGTGAATCGATCTTGATTTTCGTGCCTAATATTTCCAAAGAAAATGCATAACTTCTTTAGTGTGTGCAAGATAATGATCAAGTTCATTTGATGCTTCATCACGAATCTTTTTGAGTAAATCAAATATGACACCATATTCCTTTTAAATTTTACAAGTTCTTGTTCATATTTTGAGATTTGACACTTAAAAGACACGCTTTGATCATCTAATTGCTCAATTTTAGGATCGAGAAGATTTTGCACGAATCGGGCGATTTTGTGTTGAAAAGCAAGTTGTTGATCGTGAATATCTTTTTGACACCAATTAAGACGACGTATTGCATTTGAAAGTTCGTTTGACAATCGCTTATTTTCAACTTTTAAGGACTCGATCAAGCACATTATCGTGTTCTCAACATTTACCACGTAATCAACAAGATCGCAGAGATATAATCAAATGCATATGACAAAGAATTCAATAGCACAACATTATGGACATCATCACAGATGACATCTTCCAAGAGTCGATCAACATCTTTTCTCAACATTTTCTTTTTACGCTTAGTATTAGAAATAGATGTTTCTGCTTTCTCGAAAACGACCTTCATCAATCCAAGTTCCTTATGAAAGTCCCTTTCCCAAGACAATGCACAACTTTTCAAATTTTTAACATTTGGTAAAAGATTTTTTTCAAAAATGTCTCTTTGTTCTCGCGCCAGAGGCGATTGAAAATGTTGAACTTTGATTTCGGAATGATATTCTATCTCATGTTGTAAAGTTTTGAGGTCAACCATGAAAAGGTCAAAATATCTAAGAATTTTGCGATTTTCAGGTTTTGAGTTTACTTCACCGATGGAAGGTAAAGGACCATAAGTTTGTGCATAATCTGGTTTGGGATTAACATTAAAAGACTCGACGTTTTATGATAATCCTTGGTGTGTTAGAAGAATCCGCTGGTGTGACGAAAGTGACCGCTTTTGAATAGTTAAAAGGTTTGTTGTAAACAACATTTTCTAATTTTGATCGACTCTCGCCTTCTGCATCTAATTCCTCTTGACGATGATATTCAACAACACTCATAAATGTAATTATCAATTTTATATTCTCGTGACCGAAACTTCAGGATTTGGTTTGAATGCTTTGGTTGAAAGCTTAGGTTTGTAATCCGCAAGATTTGGTCCATAGCCATTTGGATTTGGTTTTAAAGTAAACTTTTCAATAGTTGTGACCGACTCACCATGTTTGTAAACAACACTTTTAAACTCTTTAAGTTTGTTTTGCAAGCCGATGATTTCTTCAAGATGATCATCTATTCGCTTCGTTGAATGCTTTTTGTATGCAGAGAACTGTTTTTGACAAGTTAACAACTCATTTTAGCTTTTTGATTTTCCAAGGTGAGAGCGTTAATTTGCTTTTTATGTTCATGTTTCAGCTTGTTCTTTTCGCACAACAAAGCATTCTTCGAAGCTGCTAGATCACGCATCTGTTTCTCTAAATATTTTTCATTTTGATGAGATTTAGCAAAGGCTGCTTCAAAACCTTTTTCACGTTTTTCTTGAGTTTTGAAAAAGTTGAGTTGCTTTTGTAAACATTCAAAATCCTTGGTTAACAATGCATTTTTACTTTTCAAATCCTGATTAATTGCACGACATTCTTCCACTATGGTTTGTTGGTCTTGTATTAAACGAGCAAAATCTGGATGAGGCAAAAGTTCGGCGTGTTCAACATGAGTCACAACATGATCATTACTTAGATCCTCAAGTATAACCACGGAGTCAATTTGAGTATCAAGGGACACCATAATGTCATCTTGATCGCCAAATATAACTACGGGTCTATTTGAAAATCGCCGGAATGAGATGTGGACGACTCATTTTGAACATTTCGAGCCTTGCCGGATTCAGATGTTGGCGGAGATATGAGATCAGAGATAAATATGGTTTGTTCGGGGACCTGAGACAAGCCATCGCTGTCATACACCTGGGCCTGTGTCACTCATGTGTAACTCATGCATATTAGCCATCAACATAACAGCTGCATTGGCCTACTAGTCCTCCATATCATCATCGAATCTGATTTGCCATAAAGCTCGTTCTTTGTCTCGTGAGAGTTCCACCAGCTTCATCCTTAAGAGCCAAAAGAAGAGCCTCTTTGTGATAAGCACTGCCCTTGTCCTCGGCTTTGGGCATGCATTAGCCAAGTGTCCCTTCTCATTGCAGTTGTAGCATCGAAGACCATTCAACCCATTCTGAGCATTTCCCGGTTCCACCACTTGAGCTCTGTTGTTATTCCTACCCACAAAGATTAAACCCTTGACCACCCCATCAAGACCATAACCACGATTCAACTTCAACTCGCCCATTGTTCACAAAGCTTGATTCCTTGTGTTAGATGAGGAACGATTGTTGGATTTGTTGGTATAACGGCTAAAAGCATTAGCAATCATAACAAATCCTTGTTGCAATGCTTCGAACGGATCAGATTCCTCATTAGCTTCACCGACAAGTGCTTGAGCATTGTTGTTGTTGTATGGAACCAATTGAGTTTGTTGAGATTGAGGCTGTGAAGGATCATATGGTGTGATTGTAGTTGGTTGAGTTGCTGGTTGAGGAGAATAACTGTTTTGAGCATACAAGGCAAGTTGTTGATTTTCCGAATGTGAAGGTGAAGCAATTTGAGCACGGAGAATCCTTTATCTATCAACTTCCTTTTCATGAGGCTTCAAGTAATCATACAACAATCCGTATGTAGAATGATGCATGTTCTTCGCTTGACGGAGAAAAATGACATACTTCTCCCATTCAGGACCAAGACTACTGATGAACTTAGTATTAACGCAATTCTTGGCATGATGATGTTGTGTTTATCCAAATCATTGATGATGTCCGAGAATCGATGATGATAAGACTCTAGTGTCTCTCCCGGTTCAATCATGAAGTGTTCATAAGCCAAGTAAATTTTGGATTCCATATCCTCTTGATTGAGTGCAGATCCTTCCATAAGAAGATGAATATGTTCCCACATTGCCTTTGCAGTCTTTTGAGCATCAACACTTCAAAGAATTGGGTTAGGTAATCCTAAGAGGATATATTGCATTGCAAGCTCATCATCTTCATAGTGTAAAAGTTCCTCTGCATTCAGTCGGCAATAAAGAGCAATGTTGGATTGTTCATCTCTTGGTGGATTAGCATTTGGATCGGCGGTACAATGACAAGAGGCATCCTCAAATGGACCTTCCAAGATAACCTTCTTTAAGAACTTTCCATGTGGCTTCTTCAGATCACAAAACCTAAAGAACCTTATCACCCATTGATCGTAGTTTCCTGGAGTGAGCATTGGAGGTCTATCAAGTGATCCAGCCTCATGAATTGATTGTTGGCTACTTAAAGCTTCACACATATTTGCAAACCAAGTGGGTTCCTTCATAGTGTTCCTTGATGGATGTTGATTAAATTCGTTTGTGTAGGGTTGAACTTGAAGAATTGGTGGCGGTTGAACCATTTGAGGTTGTGGGATTGCAGCAAGTTGTGGAGTATGTTGTTGATAAATTGCTTGTTGTTGATTCCATTGTTGATGTTGTGGAGTTAGTTGTTGTTGACGTTGAGAATAAGTGTAAGGGAAATAGTTAGAGTATGGTGGTTGTGACATGTTGAAAACTTGTGTTGGTAAAAATGGATCTTTGTAGTCGAATGAACCTTTGTTGATGAAGTGTCCTTAGGCGTAGAAATCACAAGAAACCAAGTAGAACTTATGCGTAAAAACACCAAAGTTACGCGTAACAATCAAGAGTTACACGTAGATTTAGCTTATGCGTAAGTAGGGTAAAGGCACTAAAGTTATGCGTAGACACAAAGTTAGGCGTAGAAAGTTAGGCGTAGGATTACCTTATGCGTAAGACTAGGCTTAGGCGTAAGATGAATCTTATGCGTAGGATTTCTACGCGTAAGCTTTATGCTTATGCGTAAGTTTAGGGTTTTGCCCAAATGATATTTTACACTATCACAAAGGCAAAAGATATCCAAAGTCGACGTATTTTCAAGCTTATCCAAGAAAGAAAACACGGAGTAAACCACGAAACTGAAGATCAAACCACGGATAAAGTTACGCGTAAGATTAGGGTTTTGATACGCGTAATCTTACTCATAAAAATGATTTTGCCCAAAGATGTTTCTAAACCAGTTTTGTATGATGAAATAGCTTCAATAACACCAAAATGACACAAAAGTGTGAAGCTTGATGATCCAAAGCTCTCAAAACGGTTACGCGTAGGTTTACACCCTCGCTCAAAAACTAGTTGAAAAACAATGATCCACGCATAAAGTTCAAAACTTTTTGCCAAAAACAAGTAGTTTAACACCTTATAACATTGAAAGTACAAGAATCTTGGATTAAAAAGTGTAAAAAACGTGTTTTTAAGCGAACCAAAAAACTCGTTACCTTTACGCGTATGATCAAAAACTTTCTTCAAAAGCAATAACGATTCACCCAACTAGTTGGCGATTGATACCACTGTTAGGTCACTAGATTTACAACACAAGCTTAATAGAAAGAAATAGAGAGGCGATTGAACAAGATTCACACACACACACACACGAAATACTATGTTGGTTAGGCATAGAGTGTAATGAAGAGAATAACTTGAACAACCAACCCTCAAGTGAGGGTTATACGTGAGTATTTATAGGTGGGAAGCTAGGGCAACACTCCTAGTTCCCATCCTTTTCTTATTGGGCCTAAGCCTAAGCTCATGGGCCTTCTACATAAGCTTAAGGCTAAATAACAAACATAAAGGCCATAATTAAGCTAACTATTACATGTGAATTACTAACACTTGATTAAGGTTTAGGAGTGATTCCAACACATATGCAGTAAATAAATGAGTCTAATAGAATATGATGAATACATATCTTTGACGAGATAGAATATAAATGAGATCTTAAAGTCTAACTTGAAGATTCATTTTGTACATCATATTGTGTATAAGGTTATTGTATCATGGTTGATTACAAAATGATTTAACAACATTGTAATATTTATGTTTGGATTTAGAATTGCATTCCTCAGCCTGGAGTTGCTCCCAGATTCTATACAACAATTGTTATGTAATTGTTATAGTCAACAAACTTGAAGTTTGAATGGCACCAAACAAATAATATTCAAAGTTTACGAATGTTTAAAGAGTATATTGTTGTACACAATGATGCTGGTATAGTTGAGATGACACTCAATTCTAGTCATGGTATCCTTGATAATGACCATGTTGACTAGTTATGCTCAACTAAGAGCATAGTTGCATTATATATTAAAGAATAAAGAATACTTTTAAACTTTAAAGTTTTGAAAGATGATTGTCATCAAGGTCTCACGCACCTTATGGAATGATATGACAATATCAAAATATGTGTAAACACATACAAGAAATTCACTTATTGAATTCTTGAAATAAGTATTCTCAAAATTCCTATAGATCAAAGTTAGTTGAAATTATGCCCTGTCAACAAGTATGATTATCATGACTTGAGGCAAAATTCATTAACTAAGAATTATCATGCATTGATCTATTTAGTATTTGGATAAATGATATTATAAACATTATTATTCAAATGAAATAAAGTATTTTGTTATGTTTATTATTCATTTATTATGATGTTATCCTAGATTTGCATGTTTAAATCCTTGAATAACTTAAGTTATTCTAAATAGTCCGTTGTCGATCAATAACATGGGAATGATATTGAATTAAGACAAATCTGAGTATTAGTTAGAATATACTTGAAAGTATATTGATGCGTAGCATGACTAATTTCAAATGATATTCAATGGATTGAATATAGGACTTATCCCAACCACATGATGGTACTTTATGGATCTTAGTCATTAAGTACATCATGAATATTTATCCTCTGACTTGAGATACCATAGAAATGTCTTGGACGTAGTGCATTTCTGTGAGGCAATCTAACGCTATACGTAACTGGTAGTAAAATGTTGCGAAATTTATGAATTCTGCTCGTAGTCAAAACGGGATTTGTTTCCTTCAAATTTATTTTGAAGTATAATACCGCTGGGCCCCTCGTAGGGTTGTCAAGATGTTTGCATGGCCATGCCCAAGGTCTTCTCGGAATATGTTCGTAAGAATTGGTAATCTTGATCAATCATATAAAGCGAGAAACAGAATAGTTAATTAAGAAATGAGTGGGATCCATATTCTTATTAACATGGTATTAGAAACAAAAGAATAAATATGATGATGAATCATCAAAAGGTTTTTCCAGAAAACCATACTCGAGTTGTTCTGGGGTCATTGGCGTGTTGCTAGATGCTAACCAATGTCATTACGCATACCAAGATATCTCCAAGTGGAGCCGTTGGTTTATGGATATATTTAATATGTGTATGACCGATTCAACTCGAGACCATGGGATTGCACACTTTACGTATGAGACTCGATGTTTAAATAATTAATATAAAATATTATGTTTAATTATTAAATTCACAATAAACAACTTAACGAGCGATAAGTTCTTATCGAAAGTGACTATCGGTCGTTAAATGTCAACGGGATATGAAGAAAAGTAAACAAGCCAAGAGACGGTTTTAGGAACCCTCTTTTGGGCTTGTTTTTGGCCGAAACTATGGAATCCCTCATCAGAAACCATAGTAAACTTGACATCTACCATAAGGCTATAAATACATTCCATTGTATTCATCCTTTGGTACACTAGATTTCAATAGAGGGCCAAACTTCTTCTTTTCTTCCCTTTTGTCTTGGTCGCCGAGTGAATCCCCATTGTAAGGGATTTACGAGTAACCTTGAGCATAACAAAGATGTTTGGTTATTCTATTGTGATCAAGAACTAGCATTCGCATCGAATCGCTAATAGTACGTGTGTACAAAAACGTGGTGTAACACACTATTGTTACATCAATTGGTTTGAATTGAAAAACGGTAAGGGTCAATTCGTTAAACCACATAAACCCTAATTAGGGTTCTTGAATTGAAGAGATCTAGCCAACTGCAAGAGGTATGTTACGTTTTATTTTCAGTTAATTAATTGCTATTATATTCTAAGTCTTCCGCTGTGTACTCTGTGATGCTACATGTTATTATTTGTATATCATGTATCTTAAACTCAACATGAAGTTGATTGTGGATACTATTAAATCCAAGGAGATGGAGAATCAAGTGGAGTGTTTGGTTCGTGTTTTGGGGTTTTTGGATGGGAATGATGAGAATTATAGGAGGCGGATGTGGAGGTACGGGAGGGTGTTTGACCAGCAGTTTATGTGTGATTTACAAACTAAGTTACGTCCGAAGCTGGTTTATATATTGGCCGAGGCGCTTAGGTCTGAGGAACCGGAGAAACACAAGGGCATTTTGCATATTGCTCAACTTGCGAGTGTTACTGAGGATAATAAGAGGAAATATGCTACCATGGGTCAGCGGCTTTTGAAAATCCTTAAGAGTCATAACCCTCGAGGTGCATCTAGCTCAACGTCCCGACCCTGCTCTTCAAGGAACTAGGCTTAATAGTATGTGTGACAAGCTACCTATGTTCTGTTAATGATAAACTCAAGTCATATGATAAGATGGATGCTGGAACATCAAGACTATGTTTGAATTTGAATTTGCAGTTTCATTTAGTAGTTTTATATCAGTTATGTTGTGTCAATTATGCTTTTAAGTTCTTCCAGAAGTAATTGGTGTATTATAAATAAGTGTTGGCATGTAAGTTTTATGTGTGAAGTCAAGAAATAATAAAGCGATGTGTTTGTGTGTCTTATCTCTGTCTCTCCTCTCCCTCACGAAAACAATTCCACCCTCAAAATACATTATTGATCATAGTATAAAAGGCCTAACATAACCAAGTTCATGTTTAACATTCAAGTTGGGTGTCGTGATTCAGGGCGTATCTAGTTAGTAGTAATAGTCCTCTTTTAATTGTTTATCTCTTCTGCATGACCGCTGATGTTACCTATTATGAATTTTTATCGGAATTTTCATCCGTTTGACTTTTATATATCACGTGTCTTACATAGTTAGCAGAACTAAGGTTTTGTACTATCTTCATGATATGAAAATTGTTGGCTATGCTAAGAACGGTTAGGGGAGTTTAAACTTGTTCATGTCGGACACATATATACTTGACTTGAACCACATGCATTTAGAGCGTAGTCTAAAATTTAAAATGTCTCAGGTCCTGTGTTCAAGAAAAGATTCTAGGTGTGCAGCTGCTTTAAGAACTAGATGTTTCGTTCAGAAATGATAATCTGATTGAATTGGAGCTTGATTTTTGTTATAATAAACTGCAAGTGAGCATTGATAACATCCGCGAGGGCAGAAAGGTAGAGATTGATATCTTTTACTTTTTTTTTTTTTTTTTTTTTGAAAGTGAAGTATATTTATAGATAGGAACCAGAATTGTACATAACCTGTCAAACTTAATACAGACATGCCCATATTAGTTTGCAGATAAAATAAAAGCAAAGCTATACTTACTAACCATAGCATTCTTATTCTATTATTCTACTTCTATACAACATATCTATACTTCTTTGACTCTATACAGTCTTACATTCCATTTCATTTCAACCTCCATTACTGCCACTGATTCTTTATCTCTTGATATCCCTCTGTTTCAGTTCTCTTTGTAAAAAAGTCTATTGTTCCTCTCTTGCCAGACATAGTATACAGCTGCTCCACAAACTATTTTACTTACTATACTCCAAATGTTGTTTACAGCTACAAGTGATCGATCATCAATAAAGTCATTGTTTGAGATATTTGAGTCTTGAAATCACAATCTCAACATATCACTCCGTCAAAGGTGGATAGAAGATGATATATACGAGCTACAAGTGATCGATCAATGACCGAATGACAAATGTACTATGAGCCTTGTTCTACGGTTGTTCTAATGTTTTTGAACAATAAACTGTTTGCAACTTGTTTTAAGAATCAACTGAGTTTGTTAAATATTGCTGACTATGTTTGTTGGAGTTTATGTTATGCTATGAATTTGGAAATCATAAGTAGTACTCCTTCCGTCTCTAAATAAGGGTCCACTATTGACTTTTAAAATCTTTATTTTTTAACTTTGACCTTAGATTATTTTATTTGTGTTATGTAATACTTGATCTAAAATATATCAATGGACTAGGTTTGAAATGTATTTTCATTGGTATAATTTTTATCAAGTATTAAATAACACAAATTAAATAATTTAAGGTCAAAGTTGAAAGAAAAAGACTTTAAAAGTCAATAGTGGACATTTATTTAGGAACGGAAGTAGTAACAAATAACAATGCTTGATCATCTTACAAGAGGCAACAATATCATGAATATATGTTTTAAAATGTATATGATACAAGTATACATTATGACGTGTTGAAATGGTATGTTATATATGCACACTGTTACAAATACAAAAACATGCGTAGATCTAGTGAATCTGAGAAGAGCACAATATTAATGATAGACTCTTATGGGGTGTTTGGCTTTGCAAATTGACGTTATTATGTGATATGAAATAATAGAGATTGGAATATCATTCGATTGAATGTCATAAAATATATTTGTAACATACCATAAAGTCTTGTTGTAAGGTAAACCATGACTAATGTACGGACAAAAAAAACCTTGTTTACTATCAACTTTTCAATCCCGCATCTGCTAGCGAAAAGAGGTTTTGCTTAATTATATATTTTTGGTGTAAAAAGCATTCTAAGTTGAGATTTGTAGTTATGTTGTCGGCTGCCCGTGTTGCTAGACATTGTTAAGAACTACTCGGTCATCGACAACATGTATAAATTCTTAGCTTTTTTAGAGAAACAAATTATTTACATGCTTAACATTATTTTACAAATTCTCTTCGGGTGTATGGACCGGTTCTGGTAATAGTTATCAACAATTTTCACATCTAGTTTCTTAGTCAAACATATAAACGAATCAACATTATCAAATTATCAAGAGTCTTACAAATAATTTAAGATATTTTATGTGTTATGTCATATTACGACTCATCAACGTTTGAAAACCGGATCGGACCATAAATCGATTTGGCCTAAAAAAAACCAGACAGACTGAATGGTCTAACAAAACACAATGGCTGGTTGTGTGTAAGACCAAACTGAACTGGACCGAGACCAAATATGAGAAAAATCATGGACCGAAGACTGGACTGAATTATATTACGTCTAGAGCTGATAATTTGAGACTCATTGGTTAAACATGGGTTTAATTGAGTAAATATATACTAAGGGATGAGTGTAGTTATCCAAATTTTAATAAAAGATGGCATTTTCACAAATAAAGTAGACTTGAATCAATAAACAGTCAAATTGACAAAAAAGTTAACTACATGCGTATTATCACTGGTTAAAAAAAGGACTTGACAACTTGTATGAATTAGACGCCGGGACTTTTAAGAAAGGTAAAACTATATTTACCATCATCTATAACCTCAAATGGCTACATAATACTAATGTCAAATTGCATAAACCATCTACACCACAATCTACACCACAATATATAACCAATCAAATTTTATTATCTTCAACCAATGTGGGACAAAAACTTGACAATTTTTTAATTTTGATAAAGATGCTCGATCAAAACTCAAAAGGTGCAACTCTCCAATCAAATAACTTTTATTCGCTTTATATACATTGTTTTCCTTTAAAGCTATGTGATTCGCTTTATATCCATTGTTTTCCTTTAAAGCTATGTGATAATTAATGTAGGAGTTTGGTTCAATAAAGATGAAAGAAAAACTAAAGATTAAATAAATCATTCTTAATCATTCATTTTTTCATCAAAATAATATAATAAACTTTCACTTTCATTTTTAAAAACTAAATATCTCACAAACCATTGATCGTTAGACGAAACTAATCATATAATCACGACAAGCATAAAATTATCTTTAATTTGATATCCCACATCATATACTTTCGACGAATTTTTTTTCCCGAATTTTTGTGGGTTTAGGTTTACGGTTAGGGTTTATGTGTTTAGGGTTTAGGGGTTTGACTTTTTTGGGTTAAGCTTTTTGGGGATTAAGGGTTTAGGTTTTTTACGTTTTAGCGGATTGGGTTTAGGTTTTTTTGTTTAGCGGTTAGGGTTTTAGGGTTTTTAGGGGTTTTAGAGGTTTAGGGTTTTAGGGTTTAGGGGTTAGGGTTTTTTAGAGTTTAGGGGTTAGGATTTTTAGGGTTTGTAGTTTAGGGGTTGTGTTAACACAAAAGAGTATTTTTAAAATTTTCATTTATAGTGTAATATATCGAAACCCTTAAAAACGATAAAAAATAAGTTCGTCGAAAGTATACAATATTGGATCTCTATAGAAAGATAATTTTATTCTTGTCGCAATGGTATAATTAGTTTTATTTAACTATTAACGGTTTGTAAGATATTTAATTTTTAAATATAAAGATGAAAGTGAATTTAATTAATTTGATAAAAAATGGATGGTTGAGATTGATCCATTTAATCTTTAGTTTTTATGTGATTTTTATTGATCTGACCCCATTAATGTAGTTGATAAAACAAACACATGGACAATAATATTTTAGCGTGTAAAACATAAATTTTTTTAGTGAAATAAATACTCTAGTGTCGGTTTGATTCTCCTAAGTTTGGCACTTGTCACAGTGTATATCATTAATAATCTTGGGCCACCAGTACGGATCTCAGATTTTTTGTTAGTAACAAAGGGTGCTTATCAAGTGGAGTACCAAGGAATATGAAATCGATTTTTATGTGAAATCATCATATGAGTTCATAAAAGATATCGTTTTAGAAGTGATGCACGAGCTGATATTGAGATTACTATTATCGCAAAATATATACAAAAGCTCAGACAATATTTTCAATATGAATGCAAGCAGTTAATTGTACTACGCTGAGATTTTGTAACTACTTATTGCAACAAGCTCAAGAGTTTAGGAAAATATCATCAACAGGTTGTAATGCTCACGCATACTTGTGATTTTAATATTTATTGTTTGAGAAGTGTTATTTTACATATCAAACTTTTCTTATTAAGATTTCCACCATCCATTAAAAGAATCAAAGATTAAAGATTTTATTATTTCACTTATTTTTTATAATTTAAATATCTTTTAAACCGTTAATCGAAAATATTTACACGTCACGCAGCATTTAATTATCTTTCTATAGACGGACTTTGATATACTTTCAAAAAGAAAAAATTCGCTTTTTTCACGCTTTTTTCGTTTTTTTACGCTACTGAAATTTTGAAAAATCATATATGATTAAACACTAATTTGAATATCACATGCGATATTAGTGTTAAATCATATATGATATGTGATATCACATGTCATATGATATTTAGTGTTTTATCATATATGATTTTTTTCACGAAATTTCAAGAACGAAAAGAAAAATAACGAAAAAACGTGAAAAAAACGATTTTTTTTTTCTTTTTTCGAAAGTATATCAAAGTGCTCGTCTATAGAAAGATAATTAAATGCTCGTCGAGATGGTGTAAATATTTTCACTTAACGATTAACGGTTTAAGAGATATTTAAATTATAAAAAATAGGTGAAATAATACAATGCTTTTAATTTCAGCCATTGATTTCTTTCGAGATGAAATTCCTGATGTAAAAGTTTCAAATGTAAAATAACTCTCCTCAAATCTTATTGCTTTGTTAATGTTTAGTTATGTTTGAATATTATCTTTTTTCTATTTCATTTGGATTGGTTTAGGTTTGAAAGTAAACATTACACGCATTACATAAAATCGGTTATATATATCAACAATCATAAAAGTCACAAAAAATAAAAGAGTTATATTAGCCGTAATGACTATACTAAAAAACCCGACAACTTGTATTCATTAGTAATGTGCTTTTATTCCGGTAACTTGATAGATACCGAAAATTTGACATGCGACTACATAAGAATTTCATTGATTTCTTTTTACAGATGAGAATTCCTATGTTAAAAGTTTGGTATGTAAAATAACTCTCCTCAAATCTTATTGCTTTGTTAATGTTTAGTTATGTTTGAATATTATCTTTTTTCAATTTCATTTTGATTGGTTTAGGTTTGAAAGTAAACATTACACGCATTACATAAAATCAGTTATTTATATATATCAACAATCATAAAAGTCACAAAAAATAAAATAGTTATATTAACAGTAATGACTATACTAAAAAATCTGTCAACTTGTATTCATTAGCCGAATGTCGTTTTATTCCCGGTAACTTGATAGATACCGAGTAAATTTGACATGCGACTACATAGTACTAATATCCGGTTGCATGAACCATTTGTACCGTAATATATAATCAAGCAACACTTATTGTCTACGACCCATGTGGGACTAAAAACTTCATACTAGTTTTAACAAAAGTTGCTAAAAAACGTAGTCAAATAGTTTCTATTTTCTCTTTATACACTGCTTCTATGTTAATGGATCCCTTCTTACAAACCTATGATCGATCAATGACCGAATGACAAATTTACTCTTGAACGTTGTTCTACAGTTGTTCTTATGTTCTCGAACAATAAATTGTTTGCAACTTGTTTTAAGAATCAACTGGGGCATGTTAAATATTGTTGACTAAGTTTGTTGGAGTTTATGTTATGCTATAAATTTGGAAATCATAAGTAGTAACAAATAACAATGCTTGATCATCTTACAAGAGGCAACAACATGGATGAATGTTTTAAAATGTATAGGGTCCAAAATATATAATACGAGTATACAATTATAACGAGTTGAAATATGCTATGTTACACAAGGAACATTTGATTGTTTGAGAGTGTGTTATCTGCATCTTTGTGTGGCGGCTCCAACAACGACGTCTGTTCGCTTGTGGTTACATCATATTGGTATAGATCTTAACACAATTCTTTGCCCTCATTGTGATACCGATGTGGAAACTTTTGAGCATGGTTTTATGTCTTGCCCAAGAGTTATGGCAGGATGGGTAAGAGTATTTAAATGGTGGAACATGGATAATTTTAATCTTGGGTCTATTGCAGATATAATTAATCATAGTGGTCACAATAATTATAACGTCATGCAAAAGAAATGTTGGCAAGCGGTTTGTTGGGCAATGTTTTACTTAGTATGGTGTATTCGTGACAAGAGAGTGTTTGAGCTCATATATTTTGTGGTTCTATATATTGATGCCTTTCAACAACAACAATAAAATCGACTCAAGATGTACTTGAGCTCATATATTTTAACAAGGTTGTCAGTGGTCAAAATTTTGATAAATGATGTCATTTTCAAAAATAAAGTAGGCTTGAATCAACAACCATGAAAGTGACAAAAAGTTAACCAGATACATATTATCAACCGGTTACAAAAAAGAGTTGACAACTTATATAAACGACTGTTGATGATAGATACCCAATGGTAAATTTGAATATAGAATTACCATTTTGTATCCATAAACGGGTAAAACAATACTAATATCGACTTGCAAATAGTATCTACAACACAGTATACAACCAAGCAAAATTAGTTATCTTCAAGCAATGCGAGACAAAAAACTTGACACAAATTTTGGAGAAAGATGCTCAAAACTCGAAAGGCCCCACACTCTAATCGAATAATTTTTATTTGGTTTATATTATACTTTGTTCTTCTTTTAAAGCTATTAGAAAATTGATGACAATCTCAAATATGGTTCATAAGACAAGCACTACATAAAATTTGTGATTGAAGTGAATAAAACCTGCTAGCTATTGTAAGAATGAGTAAAAAGTAACAACAACATGTAAAAATTACTCTAGTGTCGGTTTCACTACAGAATTAAAAACAAATCAAAAACATTCTATGTTCACATGCAAATTGACATTTTTTTCTATAGGATTATATCGAGGGTGATTTTGGTGACGATTGTTTGGATTCAATACTAGACATTATATCCAGTTTGGTATTCTCCTACATCCGGCACTTGTCATGTTGTACATCGTTAATAATCATGGGCCACCGGTACTAATCTCAGATTTTTCATTAGTAACAACGGTTGTTTATCAAGTGCTAGTGAGTACTAAGGAACATGAAATCGGGTTTTATGTGAAATCATCCTATGAGTTCAATAATAAATATCCTCTTGGAAGCGATGCACGGGCCGATATTCAAAAAACTATCGTCACAGAATATATACCAAGCTCATACAATATTGCCAATATGAACACAAGCAGTTAGTTGATACTACGCCGAGATTCGTAACTACTTATTGCAACAAGCGTAAGAGTTTAGGAAAACATCATCAAGAGGTTAAAATATCCCCACGCTTTCCTACTTATTTAGAGGACTTGTGATTTTAATATTTATTGCTTTGTTAATGTTTGAATATTATCCTTTTTCAGTTACATTTTGATTGTTTTTTTTTTTTTTTTTTTTTTCTTCCGAACGACAACTTTCATATAACAGCTCTAACCAGGAGCTAGAGCCAAAAAACCAACAATTACAAAGAGATTAACGCTAGCATAGGGCTTTGTAAGAAACCTATCCAATTACATCTCAAATTTTTATTCCTATTAGACATCCAAAAGAAAGTTTGAGATACAATGAAATCGAAGATCAAGCCCTTCTTAGGCTTGTCAACACCAAAGACTGTCTCATTCCGGAACCTCCAAATGCTCCAAGCTGCGGTAATCACAACGTTGTACAGCCTCTTCTTTTGAATTTTCGAAATCTTGAGATTGTCCACCCAACCAAGTAAATCCTTCATCGTGAGCATGTGAGGAATATCCAAATCCCACCACCGACCAATTTATCTCCATATCTCCAAAGCAAGCTGACATCTCAAGAAAACGTGGCTACTGGTCTCCGTCACATCATCACAAATACCACATAAAGTAGAAGGGACATCCAAGCCTTTTTTCGCCAAGTTATCGCGTGTTGGGAGTTTATCAAGAAGTAATTTCCAGATAAAGACATTAATCTTTATCGGAGCATCCTTACTCCATCTTGTGGGAGTATTATCAGTAACCAAAGTGCCCGTGTCAATAATGTTCCTGGCGGACACAACAGTGAACACCCCCGTTCTGTTCCCCAACCACACCCACCTATCTTTTTGTGGAGATAGGGAACAAGAACCTAGCAAAGTTAGAAGCTGGTGCCACTGCTGTGATTCAACCCCCCCCTGACATCTTCGAAGCCATACCGAGTCGAAAGTCAAGACAATCCGGTCCTTCACCATCGCGTTCGCTTCCGTATCCAATCTGAAAATCCTAGAAAATTTTTCCTTAAGAGGGCATTCACCAATCCACAAGTCTTCCCAGAATTTGGTATCCGCACCACATTACACGCGTTACATAAAACAGGATACTAACTTACTATACATCGACAATCACAACTTGTCACATAAGGAACATTTGATCATTTCAGAGTGTTTTATCGACTAAAGATAACTTGAGCTCATATATTATAACAAAGTTATCGGTGGTCCAAAATTTAGATAAAAGATGTCATTTTCACAAATAAAGTAGGCATGAATCAACAACCATCAAAGTGACAAAATGTTAACTACATGCGTGTGATCAACTTTTACAAAAATTACAAAAAACGTGACGAATTGTATGAATTATCAGATGGTCAGAATTAGAGATGCTAAACCTATATTTACCATCCTCTAAAATGACAATCGGATACATGATACTAAAGGGGCGTTTCTTTTTATTTGTTAGCTAAGAGAAGTGTGGGCCCCATGTGAGACCACATCTGTTGTTGCATCTGAATGAGGAGGGAGGCAATTTTTATGCCTTGTAAATATATAGGGAGATAAGAAATTTAGTGGGCCACATCTTCAAAAGAAATAATATTAAATTTTTTAGTGAGACCAATCCTTCCTATAAGGAAAAAGAAACCACCCCTAAATGTCAAGTTGCATAAACCATTTACACCACAATATATAACCTATCAAAATTTGTTATCTTCAAATTCAAACAATATGAGACAAAAAACTTGACACAAATTTTGGAGAAAGATGCTCAAAACTCAAAAGGTACAACACTCTAATCAAATTAGTTTTTATTCGCTTTATACATCGTTTTTCCTTTGAAGCTATGAGATAATTAATTGTATTTCATAAAACAAACACATCGACACTAATATTTTCGTGTCTCTTCTTTACAAAAGGCATTACAGATAACTATTTATTGTTAGTCTATTAGTATTAGTATAAATATTGGCCCATTATATATTCGCCCATTATGTATCATATATGATCTTAATGTACCAAACATTATTATTAATTCAATATACACAAACTTACATGGTATCAACCCTAACCGATCCACTCTTTACTTCCGCAATTTTTTCCGTTTAGTATTATTGTTTCTCGACCTTGTGTGTTGTCGAGGTATGTTTGATTGTTTGTCGACCAAGTGTGTTGTCGACCTTCCTTGTTTCACGATTCCCTACACCCTTAAAACATTCGATTACTAAACCCTCACCATCCTATTTTTTTTATTCGAACAATCACTGGCCTACACACACTATTCGATCACTGGCCTACACCAACCTGTTTTTTATTCGACCTATGTTTGGAGTTGCTGAATTTTTTTATTCGACAAGGGTGCTAATATTTTATTCGATCGCTGGCCTACAGTTTATTCGATCATGCCACACATTAATATAGCTAGACTTTATTTTAGCTAGACTTTATTTTATTCGATCACTTCATTCGATCAATTTGTTATTATTCAGTTTGTTATCGAAGGACGATTTACTAAACCCTAAATGCTCACTACAATGACTATGAATACAACTTCCCCCCCCCACACATGTCCTCACGTTATCGGATAAACTTATGGCGATGAATCACTTGACTACTTTTGTTCCGATTAAGTTTGATGTTGATGAGATGAATTACTCATCATGGGTATATTATTTTTCTCACCTTTGTCATGGATATGGCATTTTGGATCATCTCGTTGATCCACGCGCATCCTCAACTACTACACCTCCTCCACCCCCGACTAAGGATGCAGAATGGCTCAAGGTTGACTTCATCATTAGGTCTTAGAGCTTCTCTACATTTGCCTCGAATCTTCAAAAATGGTTGGTTGCTCTTAATCTCAAATCTGCCAAAGAGGCGTGGGTGTGTCTTGAGGGGATTTTTCAAGACAATAAACGCCCTCGAGTTATGGCTTTGAAGGCGGAGTTACGTAATCTAAAGCTTGGGGACTTAACAATTGATGCATACTTTCAGAAAATTGAGTCAATTGCATTGGTTTTGCATGGTCTTGGTTCTACTCTTAGTAACGATGATATTGTTACGTTTTCACTTGAAGGCTTACCTAACACGTATGATGTGATTTCAACCGTTATTACTAGTCGGGAACCTTTTCCGGATCTCAAGACGGTTCGTTCTTTGGTGACTACGCAAGAGATGCGCATGAAGTCTAAAGTTCAAGACTCGCTTGTGGATGCTACATCCGCTTCTCCTATGGTCTTGTTGGCAAATAATACTCCTCGGCGTCCGTCTAATCCGTTGGAAAAAGTAAACAAACCTTGCTTTTTGTTTGCCAAAGGTCATTGTCGTTTTGCTGAGGGGTGTCGGTATCTTCACAATAGCGTTCATGGTAAGTCTACACTACTTCCTCGCAGTTCCGGTTCTATGGATATGGATACCTTGCAAAAATTATTGGCTAAATTGGGTTTTACTACTTCACAAAATACCACTTCAAGCATCGTTCTGTTGCATACCATGCAGCAGCCTACCCAACACCGGCCCAACCTCCTAGCTATCCCACACAGCCATTCCACCCAGCCCATTTGTATCCAAGCCCATAGTCGGCCCAGGTGTATCCAACGCAACAACAGCAGTTCACCGTTTTACCATGGGGGTTCAATACCTATGGCCTGTCACCAGCAGGAGGTTCATACGTTCCAGGTTCACCGCAACAACATGTTCAATATGCTGCTAGTCAACAACAGATTTCTTTTTGCTAGGTTCACACAGGTCACCAACGGCGGTTCATTAATGCCAGGAGGTTCACCAGCAGGTCCACCACAGCAACCTGGGGTTCCGCAAGGGACTTCGACAGGTCCAGCTTTTGGTTCAGTTTTTAACTCGGGTCAAGCAACTCTCTTGCCACATGCTTTTGCTACTAATACTCTTCAGAACCCGTCTGCTGAAAATTGGAATATGGATACAGGTGCGAGCTCTCATCTTAATGATTCTGTGCATTGTCTTAGTGATATTCTTAATGAGTGCATTTATCCGTCTGTCGCGGTTGGTGATGGGTGTTTCAATCCCGTTACCAACTCTGGTCATAGTATCTTGTCTACACATTTTCGTCCTCTTCGTTTAAATAATGTTTTAATTACCCCTCATATAGTCAAAAATCTTATTTCTGTGCGTCAATTTATTCGTGATAATTATTGCACTGTTGAATTTGATCCTTTTGGTTTTTCGTGAAGGACTTCATAACTTACTTTCATGGTCCTCTAAACGTCAGCCGACGATTTCTCGTTCCAGTGCTGAGGCTGAGTATCGGGGTGTTGCCAATGCTCTTTCTGAGACATGTTGGCTTCGTAATTTACTACGTGAGCTTCATACACCATTGTCATCTGCTACTATTGTTTATTGTGATAATGTGAGTGCAGTGTACTTGTCTTCTAACCCTGTTCAGTATCAGTGTACCAAGCATATTGAGATTGATGTTCATTTTGTTCGTGATTTGGTTGCTACTGGTCAAGTTCGAGTTCTGCATGTTCCTTCGCGGTTTCAGTATGCTGATATTTTTACCAAAGGGGTTACCATCTGCCTTGTTTACTGATTTTCGTGAGAGCTTGAGTGTTCAATCTCCTCACGCTCAAACTGCGGGGGAGTGTTAGTCTATTAGTATTAGTACAAGTATTGGCCCATTGTATACTCAGTCAATTATGTATCCTATATAATCTTAATGTACCAAACATTATTATTTATTCAATATACACAAACTTACATTTATTTCCATTTCAATCACATAGATGTGTGTCTTTTTTTAAATGACTTGATGCCCATTCAGTGACATCAACACTTATGAATATGTGGCAACTTAGACAAAACTTTACTCTAACAAAATTGGATTTTTGTTTAGCGAAAATTACATAAGGGGACACTGTCCTCTACCATATGTCTTGCAGAGGACGAACTTTTTACAATTTACATGAGTGGACCGGTTGGTCGCGAAATAAATGACGTGACCAAAGAACTCAACACGTGTCACAAAATGACAAATTTGAAAAAAAAAAAAAAAATATGCATCAGGTCGCGATGCATGTAACGTGACCAAAATTATTTTCGCTACCAAATTTAAATAAGCATATTTTACAAAAATAACCCTAAACTTTTTAATATTTACAACTTTTTTATATAATAAACTTTATTCATCAAATATTTAACAAATATCTAGCGAATTTGTTAATAAAAAAAATACTATTGCGAAGAGCTCTAAATTACGAACAAAATGAGCCCAATATTGATATGCTTTTAATGTAAGTAAAATTTTATAAAAAAATATTAAAGTTTGATATATATATATATATATATGCTTTTAATGTTCGTAATAATATTTTTTTTATTAACAAATTCGCTAGATATTTTATTTGGTCTCTGTAGTTTAAGTATGTGTTTTGAATTTTATTTTTATTTATTTATTTATTTATTTTTATAAATATATCAAACTTTAACATTTTTTATTAAAACTGTTTATAAAAAACGAGCCCAATATCAATATATTTTTTACGTACATACAATTTTATAAAAAAATGTTGATTTTTTTTTTTTTTTTTAATTCAAAACACACTCTCAGACCACAGGGACCAAAGATGTGCAATTCTATAAAAGAGTAAAATAGTTTGGAATGACCGAAATATCGTTTGAAAATAAAAACGTAAACATTCATATATATATATCAAACTTTACTATTTTTTATAAAATCGTACGTATGTTAACAGCATATCAATATTGGGCTCGTTTTGTTCTTAATTCAAAGTTCTTCGCAATAGTATTTTTTTTATTAACAAATTCACAAGATATTTGTTAAATACTTGATGAATAAAGTTTGTTATATAAAAAAGTTATAAATATTAAAAAGTTTAGGGTTATATTTGTAAAATATACTTATATAAATTTGATATCGAAATTTTTTTGGTCACGTCACATTCTTCGCGACTTGTTGAATTTTTTTTTTTTTTTTTTTTTCAAATTTCGTCAAATTGTGACACGTGTTGAGTTCTTTGGTCACGTTAATTATTTCGCGACCAAATGGTCTTCTCATGTAAATTGTAAAAAGTTTGTCATCTGCAAGACGTATGATGGAGGACAGTGTCCCCTTATGTAATTTTCGCTTTTGTTTAAGCTAAATGGTCTAGAAAGAGAATGGTAGTATTTTAAATAGTGTTTGCAATTTTGCATCCCACATTGCTTTCACGTAGGGGTGAGCGAAAAAACCGTAAAGACCGAATAAACCGAAAACCGAAATCGAATCGAACCGAAAATAATCGAACCGAATTAATAACCGAACCGAATTTGCTAAAACCGAACCGAACCGAACTACTAATTCGGTTCTCGGTTTGGTTATGGGTTTGGCAATTTAAACCGAAAACCGAATTCATATAAATATATATATATATATTTTATATTTATATATTTTTATGTATATTTATATATAAATAAATACTATTAAAAGATTATCATAATATAATAAAACACTTTTTATGCTTGAAATATAAATTTTTGCTAAATATCTATGAAATTATCAAAAAAAAAATTTAAATAGTGAAATTCGGGTTATTTGGGTCAACCCAAGAACCGAACCGAATTAGAATTTAACCGAACCAAACCGAAAACCGAATTTAAATTTGGTTTGGTTCGGTTCTCGGGCTGACCTAAAAATAAATTTTAACCGAATTAACCGAACCGAACTAACCGAACAACCCGATGACCGAACCGATCAACACCCCTACTTTCACAAACATAATGAACATTTGATTGTTTCAAAATGTGTTATTTATTTGAGCTCAAAATATTTAACAAAAGAAATTTTGATAAAAGAATCTGAATTTCAAAAATAATAATAATAATAATAATAATAATAATAACAAATAAACATAATAATAATAATAACAATAATTTTTTAAAAAAAAGTCGATAATTCGTATGAATTGGCAGAAGATGATCTATAACGGGATGCTAAATATATCTTTAGCTTCCCATACAAACCATCCACGGCTACATAATACTAATATCAGATTACATGAACCACTTACACCACATATATAACCAAGTGACATTTCTTGTCTTCAACCAATGTGGGACAAAACTTCATACAAGTTTTGACAAAGGTTGCTCAAAGGACACAACACTGTAATCAAATCATTTCTATTTTCTCATTATACATTGTTTTTCTTACGCTATGAAAAAATCGATAAGCAAGTGATATTTCTTGTCTTCAACACACTACAGACACTAATATTTGTGAAGTAATTACAAAACGGCTACTACAATAACGAGTAATTATGTAAAAGCTTCACGTAAAATAAATGGCTTTGTAAATAATTGAAGCTGATGCAGTTGTGGCTTTGCATCGTATCGTGACTTGATCGATATGTTATCAAGATTGTGACTATCAAGTGATGATTATTGATCCGGTTCACTCTCATTCTTATTCTACCGCTTATTATAACATAAGAAATTAAGATACGCCGAAAAGATTCAAAATAAGCCATAAAAAGCGAGCTTACGAGACAAAATCCCAAAATCAAAAAGTCAGAAGCCGACTATATAAGCTCAAACAAACACCCACTTAATAGTCAAATCATGTTACATAGTGAATACACTAGTTGAAATACTTGCACCCGACATTATATTTTATGATCAGATGCAAATTGTCATTTGTTTACTCTAAGATTATCATATGTGATTGTGGTGACAATTTTCTGTTGTTCGTACCGCAAACACCCCACGTGCTAGGCTTGGTGTTGACACGTGGTGGAAGTACTGCTATAACAACCCGCAATTTTTCAAACCTTTACTCAACCTTAAAACTCAAAGTAATTTATTTTTGAAGTTTACATATTTACTTTTGTGTTTTACTCTTAACGAAGCTGCACAAATTGAGGAGAACAAGCCGACAGGCGTATCGACATAACATTTTTAACGGTTTAAATTCGATAATTATTACTCAGAGTCAATATTTTTTTGTTTTTATATTAGTTTTATAAAAACGTTCCCAAAAATATATTTGTTACATTTTGCCAAACTGAGGTACCACGATTTCACTTTAGCTCACTGACACAAAGTACACGAAATACATTTAATAATACTATTCTTCCCGCTCCTAGCCGCCCCCCAATTTATTCATAAAGTCAGATGCTTTTCTCCCTTTCCAAGTCAAAGTCACACTCAAAAGCTCCAAAGTTATAATGACATATGCTTGTTACTTTCATTCACAAGTTTTCAAGCAAGAAAGCATGGTCAAGACTACCTTTTTTGTTTCTTAAGAGTTTGATTTAAGCTTTGGTGGTTCTTGGGTTATCTCCTGTGGTTTTGGTTTCTTCTTCCAAATCGACAACATACACTCTCCTTTGTAAGGGTCTTGATTTTGGTTGACTAATAAATTTTTGTTATTTTTGATATTAAGTAAATCCTTGAAAAGTTACAAGTTATAGTTTGTGTTTTGGATTTGGGGACTGATCGACCCATAAAATTTGTTTATGATTATTTTTCTAGTTGATCTTTGTGTTTTGGGTATACATGCAATTGCGCCTTTTTTTTAATTATTATTATTATTTTGAATTTGACCTTTGTGTTTTGTGTTAAAGGTTTGCTTATATGGATCTTTTGTATTATTTAGTTGACACAGTTGTGAAGTTTGATACGCCTGGGCCCGAGCCCATGGCCTATTAAGGTCTTAGGGTTTTACCCTACTTTGTATTATAAATTCTCTTGTAATCATTTATGATATTCAGTCAAGTTAAAGATCAATAATTCTATAGTTCTTCTCTTCTATTTCTTAAGGAGCTCGCACACGCTAAAAGTGGTGCCTTATCCCGATACAACCCCTAACCGGGTCGTATCAATTGGTGCTTTCATTGAGAGCTCTCGTTGAGAGGGCTTACGATTAGGGTTCCCCAAAAAAAAAAAAAAAAAAAAAAAAAAATCTACTGTTCATCGTCACTGTTCATACGTACTGTTCATCGCGGGTACTATTCATATATATATTTTTTTTTGAGTTATTAATCGCTTGAGTATTATTCATGGCATCAGGCGGCAACGATCAGGATGCGGAATACGCACTATCTAAGCTCTTGCAAATGGGTACGATGGCCGAATATCAGAGTGAGTTTGAGATACTTATAAATCGAATAACGGTGATCTCTGAAAACTTACTTAAATCTTTTTATATCTCTGGACTTAAACCGGCTCTACAATGTGCACTCTTAAGGTCAAACCTTACAACTTTAGACGAAGCTTTTTCATTTGCTCGCTTAATGGAAGCACGCTTAGAGGATCAGCGGTCGTCTTCTTCCAGCAACAAAGCGAGTAGCAAATGGATCGCAAAACCAGAAACCTACAACCGTCGTTAAACTATCTTTGTTGACAATGCCACCTAAAACTATTGTTGAACCACCTCCACTTGAAACCACTAAGAGAAAGAAAAGAGATGAGGTGCCTCTTGTGTGGATGAAATCAAAGTTTTATGTTGTCATTCAAGTTGGACAGAATAAAGTTGTATATGGCGGGCTGAATTTAGACACCAGTTATGCAAATTATGGACAACCTTCGCAACGCTTTTTGATGCACTTTATGCCGTTTTCTTATAATCCAAAAGAGGGTGAACTACAAGTGAAGGTGTGGGATCCTGGAACTACATGAGGCAAGATTTTGAAGCAACACCCTGAGGACAAGGTGATTTCCGGGAGTGGGAATGATACCTTTGGATAACTATCTTTCTTTTAGTCGTATTCGAGTCATGTTAGGATTGTGTTATGTTAGTCATTATCTTGAAAAGTATCTTTTGTTTTGGGAGTTTATCTTGTATTCAACTTGTGATACAAGTTAGGGTTTACTCGGTATAAATACCGAATCATTCATTAATGAAAAGCATAGTTATGTCAAACAAATAATTCTCTTCTCTTCACTAAATATTCTTAAGGAGCTCGCACCCGCTTGAAGTGGTGGCCTATCTTGATACAACCTCAACGGGTCGTATCAATTGGTGCTTTCATTGAGAGTCCTTGTTGAGAGGGATACAAATTAGGGTTCCAATTATTAAAAAAAAAAAAAAAAAAAAACTGTTCATCTACCACTATTCACGGTACTGTTCATCAATCACTATTCACGCGCATTGTTTATCGGAGTTACTGTTCACGGGGTACTGTTCATCAGGAAAAAAAATTGTGTTTTTTTGTTTTTCGAGTTAATGTTAATGGCTTCGAGCGGATGTGATCGGGACGCGGAATACGCACTCTCTAAGCTCTTGCAAATGGGTACGGTGGCCGAATATGAGAGTGAGTTTGTGGTTCTTGCAAATCAAGTAACGGAGATCTCAGAATCTTTACTTAAATCGATGTATATCTCGGGACTTAAACCGATTCTACAATGTGCACTCTTAAGGTTAGCGCCTACAACTTTAGGAGAAGCCTATTCCATAGCCCGTATAATGGAGGCTCGTTTTGAGATAATTGCAGGGAAAAAGCTGAACATTGAAGAGAAAATAGATATCGTTCTATCATGGCCAAGTGAAGAAGTTCTATATGTGGTTAAAGAGTCCTTAGATGCTAATGAAGATATTGGTGTTGTTGAGGTTAGTAGCGCTATAAATGATGTTTTTGATATTAGTGAGAGTAATGTGGAAAGCATGGAAGTTCGTAGTGAGTTTAACGAATTTTGAGAAAATAAAGAAAGTGTGGAAGATGTTGTTGTGAGTGGAGATGTTTTCGGAGAGAGTTTGGTTGTATTTTTGAAGTGGGTATATCGCGAGAAGAGTTGTGGGGCAGCAAAAGATGGAAGAAGAGTGTTGTGTTATGTCCAAGGCAAAGGAATACGAAAGAAGAAAAAGGCGAAGGCTACAATTCAAAGAAGATTATGGGATCCCGGATTATGCCGATGTTGCAGGAGGACAGGCTACCCAAACGACTCAAGAAGTCCAAACGTATGGCATAAAGATTGTCATGTTTATTTAGGAAGGTCAATTAAGAATGTTTTAAGACAACACCTTGAGGGCAAGGTGGTTTTGAAGGAGTGAGGAATGATACGCCTGGGCCCGAGCCCATGGCCTATTAAGGTCTTAGGGTTTTACCTTACTTTGTCTTATAAATTCTCTTGTAATCATTTATGATATTCAATCAAGTTAAAGATCAATAATTCTATAGTTCTTCTCTTCTATTTCTTAAGGAGCTCGCACACGCTAAAAGTGGTGCCTTATCCCGATACAACCCCTAACCGGGTCGTATCAAAGTTTGTTGAATTTAATGGTAGATTATTTTCAAGTTTTGATTCTTATAGCGAATAAAAGGGTGATTGGTATGCTTTCTGATTGTGTTAAAGTTCAGAGAACAAATTTACACACATTGAGCTTGATTCACATGGAAATTGGATCTTCTTTCTTATTTGAAGTCTAAAGAGGTTTTTTTTAGCTTACATGTTAGATATTAGGGGCGTTTTTTTTTGGACGGGAATGCCTATTTAGTTTCATGTAAGGTTAATAGGTTGCTGATAAGTGATTTTGTGATAATTTCCCCTTATGGTTGAGTTGTTCTTTCAAATTTCCATTCTAAACTACTTAAAAATATATATTGCTTCAACATTAGATCATCAAGTATGCATAGGTGGTATATATAGAGCACATACATTGTTTCATGAAAATTTTCATTCTAAAGTACTTCTCATGTTGACAACCAGTGCTTGCCAAGTTCGCAATGGATCAGCATCAACCAAGCACCAACACTGACCAACAAATCAAATTCCTACTAAAAATACATGACAGATTCAAAGGTCTAGACGATATCCCCAGACTCTTTCTTCCACCAATCAAATACGACTTCAAAGACACCGAATGGCTCGGAAAACCCGCGATAAAACTAACTCGTAAAACAGACGAACAAATCGCGTCACTCGGCAGGTCACTTTTTTCCTCCGGGTATAGCAAGGAAGCTGGCATCGCGCCAATATTTCTTTTGGCTTATCATCTTAAATCACCAGGGACTAATTTTAGGAACTATGTTTTTCATTCTAACGAAACGCTTGAAACGAATGAGGATAAGCCGTGTAATGAGTTTGACGAATGTGGACATTATGAAATGATTAGACCGAGTCGTGATGTGACACAAGAGGCAGCAATGTACTCGTACATTGCTGCTTCGTTTTTTCGTTTGTTTACTAAACCTGCGGTGTATTATGTGAGGTCTTGGTCTAGTATTATAAACGGTTTTTCGAGGTTTTATGGTGAGATGGTTAATGTGAGGGTTCCTCCTCCTAGTGAGGATGCGCTTCAGTTTTTCAAGTATCGGTTGGATAATATTACATCGAAAGTGACATTGTATCGGTTTATGTATATGAGTAACTCGGACGCAAGTTTTTTGAGTTTGAAGAGTTTTTTATACGATGATTGTCTTTCGTATAGTGGTATGCATATTGTGAGTATTGTTATTCAGTTAAGCGAGACATTGAATTGTAGTATGAAGTTGATTGTGGATTCAATTAAATCCAAGGAGATGGAGAATCAAGTGGAGTGTTTGGTTCGTGTTTTGGGGTTTTTGGATGGGAATGATGAGAATTATAGGATGCGGTTGTGGAGGTATGGGAGGGTGTTTGACCAGGAGTTTATGTGTGATTTACAAACTAAGTCATGTCTGAAGCTGGTTTATATATTGGCAGAGGCGCTTAGGTCTGAGGAACCAGAGAAACACAAGGGCATTTTGCAGATTGCTCAACTTGCGAGTGTTACTGAGGACAATAAGAGGAAATTTGCTATTGTGGCTCAGCGGCTTTTGGAAATCCTTAAGAGTCATAACCCTCGAGGTGCATCTAGCTCAACGTCCGGACCCTGCTCTTCAAGGAACTAGGCTTAATAGTATGTGTGACAAGCTACCTATGTTTTGTTGATGATAAATTCAAGTCATAAGAGAAGATGGAAGCTGGAACATGAAGACTATGTTTGAATTTGAATTTGCAGTTGTATATCAGTTATGTTGTGTCAATTATGCTTTTAGGTTCTTCCAGAAGTAATTGGTGTATTGTAAATAAGTATTGGCATGTAAGTTTTATGTGTGAAGTCAAAAAATAATAAGCTATGTGTTTGTGCGCCTTATCTGTCTCTCGCTCTCCCTCATGTAAGCAATTCCACCCTCAAAATACATTTTTGATTATTGTATAAAAGGCCTAACATAACCAAGTTCATGTTTAACATTCAAGTTGGTTGTCGTGATTTAGGGCGTATCTAATTAGTAGTAATAGTCTTCTTTTAATTGTTTATCTCTTTTGCATGACCGCTGATGTTACCTATTATTATGAATTTATATCTGAAATTTTCATCCGTTTGACTTTTATATATTCTGTGTCTTATATAGTTAGCAGAACTAAGTTTTTGTACTATCTTCATGATATGAAAATTGTTGGCTATGCTGAGCACGGTTAAGGGAGTATTAACTTGATCATGTCGAATGCATATATACTTGATTTGAACCACATGTATTTAGGGCGTAGTCTAGAATTTAAAATGTCTCAGGTCCTATGTTCAAGAAAAGGTTCTAGGTGTGCGGCAGAAGTGATAATCTGATTGAATTGGAGCTTGATTTTTGGTATAATAATCTGCAAGAGAGCATTGATAACATCCGCGAGAGCAGAAAGGTAGAGATTGATACCTTTTACTTTTTTTTTTTTTTTTTTTTGAAAGTGAAGTATATTTATAGATAGGAACCAGAATTGTACATAACCTGTCAAACTTAATACAGACATGCCCATATTAGTTTGCAGATAAAATAAAAGCAAAGCTATACTTACTAACCATAGCATTCTTATTCTATTATTCTACTTCTATACAACATATCTATACTTTGACTATTTCTTTGACTCTACTCAGTCTTACATTCCATTTCATTTCAACCTCCATTACTGCCACTGATTCTTTAACTTGCAGACTCAGTAGCTTCAACCTCGCAGTCTCTATTATCTCTTGATACACCTCTGTTTCAGTTCTCTTTGTGCTACCAAAAAGACTATTGTTCCTCTCTTGCCAGACATAGTATACAGATGCTCCATTTCAATCACATAGTTGTGTGTCTTTTTATATGAAAGTACTAAAAAAGTGTCTTTTAGACCGGTTGATACACCAGGCAATACGTGTATTCATCTTTTGACCTCCCCCATCTAGGGGTGTTCATCGGTTTGTTCGGTTCGGTTTATTCGGTTAATTTTTTTTTCTGGGTATAACCGAGAACCGAACCGAACCGAATTTAAATTGACTAAACCGAACCGAAAACCGAACCCCCAATAACCGAAAACCGAACCGAATGACCCGACTTACATAAATTTAATAATTTATTCATTTATTTATATATATATATATTTTTTTTAAAAATTTTCAAGCTTAAAAAAAACCATAACCGAACCGAAAACCGAACTTTTATTTCGGTTAGGTTCGGCTTTGACAAATTTGGATCGGTTATTTTCGGTCGATTCGGTTTCGGTTTCGGTTTTCGGTTTATTCGGATATTACCCAACCCATGAACACCCCTACCCCCATCTAGACCGGTCCGAGCACCGGTCTAAAAGGATCTTAGAACTGGTCTAAAAGCCCATTATTGTAGTATCAACACTGATGAATAAGTTTGGACTTGTACAAAAGTACAAAACTATACTCTAACAAAATTGGATATTTGTTTAAGCTAAATGGTCTAGAAGAGAAGGTAAATGTATAAGACATAAGTGGTAAAATGTGCTTGTAATAATAATATTATATCAAAAATATGTAGACTAACTTAGTCCGAAGTTGTTGTGCACAAATATTGTCTTTCGGATTTACGCGATTTAATTAAATAGTTATACGTAAAAGTAATCGTGTGAATTTCAAAATAAAATATTTTGAGTTTGAGTAAGGACCTGAAAAATTGCAAGTTGTTATAACTGGCTACAAAATAAGTTGTTATAAGTTATAACAGGTTACAAAATAAAGCTGACAAGTTGTATGATTAACCGTCGTAGATATATCGAATGCGAAACATATGTTTAGCATCAGATATGATCATGAACGGCTGCATAATACTAATATCAAGTTACATGAACCATCTACGCTACAGTATATAACCAAGCAAAATTAGTTATCTTCAACCAATGTGAGAGTCAAAAAGTTGCAACACTCTAATAAAATATTTTTTATTCTCTTTATACATTGTTTTTCTTTTAAAACTATGAGATAATTAATGTAGTTCATATAAAACAAACACATCGACAATAATAATTTAGCGAGTAAAAAAGAAATTTTTTCGTGAAATAAATTACTCTAGTGTCGGTTTGATTCTCCAATGTTCGACACTTGTCATGGTGTATATCGTTATTAATCTTGGGCCACCAGTACCGATATCAGATTTTTCATTAGTAACAACGGGTTCTTATCAATCGCCAATGAATACCAAGGAATATGGAATCGAGTTTTATGTGAAATCATCGTATGAGTTCAATAGTAAATATCACTACAACAATCGGATGGATGGGCGAGGAGACTTTTGCCGGAGACAAAATGTCCCCGACGAAAGTCACTAAACGACAAAATGAAATCTGACGTGGCACATGAATACGCTGACCTGTTATGGAAAATTCAACGAACACCTTCGGCGAGGACACGTCCCCAGCGAAAGTACGTTTGATTTTTATCGAGCTTTGACCGACTAGTCAAAATTCAACGCAACCTTTTTCCGGGGACTTGTCCCCGCCGAAAGTGTATTTCACGTTTACCAAAATTTGACAAAAGTCAGAAGCCTGTAATTGTTCGCGGGAAAATTCCCGCCAGAGCTTTCCCCGAAGACATGTCCCCGGCAAAAGTAAAATTTACAAAAATACACTTTATTGCAACTATTAAAACATAACTAAAACCCCGATGCTTGGAAAAACATAAATAACCCAATCGTCAATTCTCACAAAACACACGTAACAATATAATGGCTGATTACACGCCGGAAAAAGAGTGGTCACTGGTTTTATCGTCGATATATCTCTTTACTCGAGTTCTTGATACGTATGGGTCAGAAATTTACGATGAATATGGTTCTTATAAGAACATAGACCCGTCAATGAGAGACCGCATTCTTGAATGGTTAAGGAAAGAGCCATTCTACAGGGTGTATTTGGACTGTGAAGCTAATGGTGTTGGAGAAGAAAACACGCTGGAAGCTGAAGCAATGTTTGAGCAGTTCGTCAAGCAAAGGAAGGAAAAAGATGAAGCTGAAAAAAGCCCGTTCGATTACACATTTGATGATGCGGGAAATAGGGTAACAAATCTTGAAGCATTGTTTGAACAGTGGGTCAAGAAAAGGAAGGGAAAAGATGGTGCAGGTTCTAGCAGAGCGGGAAGTAGCAGGGAAAAAAATTGAATGGGCGATGTTTGTTATGGTCTATGTCGTGTGTATCATATCGTTTGAGTTGTTTCGTTTGCTTGCCGAGTTGTTTTGTTTGATCTATTTCGTTTTGTTGTCAAGTTGCTTCTTTATTCATGTGTAATTTAGTATTGGAAAGGGGGTGTTTGGAAACCATAATCTTGTTAACTAAGAACATGGTCAGCTTTACAAATCCAGCATGTGCTTTGATTTATAAAAATACTTGACAGATACTTACTACAAGAACAACAACAACATCAACAACAACAACTACAAGAACAACTACTACTTTGATCAACAACATCAACAACATCAACAACAACAACAACAACTACAAGAACAACAACAACTACTACTACATATGAAGATTTTCCATGTCACCTAACAACTCACGAAGTAATGCATCCGACTGACATGCCTGGTCGTCACGAATCCTTGCCATTTCAAGTCTGGCCTCCAACAACCTTACTCTTGTCTCTAGCACATGTTTTCGTGATTCCAACAAGTTTATCCTAAGATCTTTTTCATGGCAGCTCGAGCGTTTAACATGATACGTATACCAATAGCACCTATACTTGGTCATTTACCATGATACGTATACCATAGCACCTATACTTGGTCATTTAACATGATATGTATACCATAGCACCTATACTTGGTCGTTTAACATGATACGTATACCATAGAACCTATACTTGGTCATTTAACATGATACGTATACCATAGCACATATACTCGGGCGTTTAACATGATACGTATACCATAGAAAATTTTTAGGTTAAATTTAAATTGATTTGTTATTAATTTAGTTATTGAAAATGATAATAAAGATTTTTTTTAATATGTATATTCATTAAAACACCTTTTGCCGGGGACATGTCCCCGGGAAAACTTTTCACGATTTTTTTTATTTTTCCCTCCCATCTTTTTACTTTATCCCGCCATAACCTTCCCCGATGACATGTCCCCGGCAAAAGTCTTGCTAGAAGACAAACAACGTTTTCTCCGAGGACATGTCCCCGGCGAAATCTAATCGTAAAAATCACCTCAATTATTAACCAGATCTGCTTTTCACAAATGAGATAAAAAAAAAAAAAAAAAAAAAAAAAAAAAAAAAAAAGCCCACACAGCTGGTGCTGCTCCACCTCCTTCATCATCATAGCACCACCTCCATCACCGCACCACCTCCACCACCACTACATCACCGCGCGCAGGTATTATCAATGAAATCACTTTTTGTTAGCTTAATTTCTAGATCATGTGTATTATCAATGAAGCCACGAGAGATGCTCTTCATTGTCACAATTTTTGGAAAATGTTAAATGATATAAAGTGAATAATCATATTACTTGTGCCTTTTTATTGTCTTCATTATCACAATTTAAATCATTTTTGGTACCTCGTGTTAAAAAATGATTGAATATATAATCTTTGTTATTTAAATCATTCTTTCTTTACTGGTGTAAAAAGTCTAAATTATATTTCTTATATGCAGGTTTCTACAGTGACTGAGAGTAACTCAGTTGATTTAGTCAATTGCAGCTCACCTGGGAACCAAATAGCCCAAAGGTACAATTGTAGATACATGGACATTATACATTATTTTCCTGTATTTTTGGTTTGTCATTTCAAAATATATTTTTGGTTGTCGATTTCACCAAATCTGCTTTGATGCAATATATTTTTGGTCTTGAGCTATAAAATTATAGATGACGAGTGATTGTAATTTGTGTGGGATTAATCGATTTTGTGTTGTCCATGAGACAATCAAAAAGTATGGCTAAAAAGCTAAGAAGCATCTAACTGCCGTACTAATATTATTTCCCTTTACGAAGTTGCAATATTTTAACCTTCTTTGTTACTAGCTATGAAACTCATTTGTCAAACTCTATTTCGACTTAGTACTTTATCTGATTAAGATGAATGTATTGACTACCTGTTTGAGTAGTATAGCGGAGTGTATATGTTGTAGAAATCAATGGAATACTGAAAAGTATATTAATGAGATTCAACTAACTATTAAGATTACAAGAATTTAAATACTTAAGGAGATTGTTTTCTTAGTATACTTAAGACACTAGAAAGTAGAAATTGATAAGGAGATTGTTTTCTTAATATACTTAAGACACTAGAAAGTAGAAATTGATAAGGAGATTGTTTTCTTGCTTTTATACTTGTAGGAATATAGGGTGTCACAGGTGCCAAGCCGAGGCCAAGCCGCGACCACAGCCGAAACCACAGCTGAGGCCAAGCCGCGACCACAGCCGAGACAAAAAGGTAAGATTTGTCGTTGCGTATTTTAAATAGTATAAGGTTTTAGGTAATGAGAACCATCCAAGCATCGGGTATCAAAAAGACCCTTTAAACCTTTAGGATTGAATTGGTCATTTTAACAATTAGGGTAGGAGAGTAGGATGGTGGATTTTAGGACCTAAACCAAGATCTTTGCAGGGTGTTGGGGTCCACCCCCTTTCATGTGCAATAGCACTTTAACTAGGTTAATGAGATCATGTTGTTTCATCTGCTTGTGATACAAAAGATTTGATCATGTTTGCTTACGACTTTTTGAACAGTGTGTCTAGGGTTGAGGGTTGGTGAAAACATGAGAATGGTGTTAGTGTGTCTAGTTAAAGTGCTATTACACCATTTCCAGACATCATTTCATTCTCGTTTTTACAATGATCTTCCCAAAAACTCACCAATAATTCTCTCTTATATTATCAAACAACAAAAATGAAGTTAGCGGCGGTGACACGTGGCTTCTCTAATGGTTTACGGCGAGGAGGTACACGGTTTCTTGGTCCACAAGATACAGGAAAATGTACAACCCATTTCTTGTTACGGTTTGTTATGGTTACTTGATGATGAGGGTTGAATCTTGAAGGGTAGAAAGGTGGTGCAAAAGGGTTTAGCTTGGTTTGAGAGTGTTTAACTGTGTGTGTTTTTTGGTGAGAAACTCCATGTATGTGTGTGAGAGAGAGAGGTCAGAGATGGTAAGAAGAGAGATGAAAGGGTTTATAATGATAGAGATATAATGGTGGCGAGAGATATGAAAGGGTTTGTGAGGGTGCCTCATTAACTCCACTTCACTCGCCGTCACTATCATTACAAACCCTTTCATCTATCTTCTTATAATCTCTGACCTCTCTCTCTCTCAGACACACATGGAGTTTCTCACCAAAAAACACACACACAGTTATGAACTCTCAAACCAGGGCTAAACCATTTTGCACCACCTTTCTACCCTTCAAGATTCAACTCTCATCATCAGGTAACTATAACAAACCGTAACAAGAAATGGGCTGTACACTTTCCTGTATCTAATGGACCAAGAAACCGTGTACCTTCTCGCCGTAAACCATCAGAGAAGCCACGTGTCACCGCCGCTAACTTCATTTTTGTTGATTGATAATATAAGAGAGAATTGTTGGTGAGTTTTTGGGAAGATCATTGTAAAAAGGAGAATGAACTGATGTCGGGAAATGGTGTAATAGCACTTTAACTAGACACACTAACAGCATTCTCATGTTTTCACCAACCCTCAACCCTAGACACACTGTTTAAAAATTCGTAAGCAAACATGATCAAATCTTTTGTATCACAGGCAGATGAAACAACATGATCTCATTAACCTAGTTAAAGTTCTATTACACATGACAGGGGGTGGACCCTAACACCCTGCCAAGATCTTGGTTTAGGTCCCAAAATCCACCATCCTACCCTAATTGTTAAAATGACCAATTCAACCCTAATGGTTTAAAGGGTCTTTTTGATACCCGATTCTTGGATAGTTCTCATTACCTAAAACCCTAAACTATTTAAAATACGCAGGTTAAGCTTTGGACAAACCCGAAGAAGCAGAAGATATCGGAAGTCAACTGACAAAACCGCCTGGCGAACACGAGTTCGAGCCTTATGTGTTAGAATATGTTTGTAGAGAATAACATGGTTAGGATTCCCGCTAAATCGATAGGTAGCTTATGTATAGTTTTGGACATGGTTAGGATACGTATAGTTTTGGACCATTTGTGGGTAGGTAGCTTATGTATAGTTTTGGACCTTTGGCGATTTTGGAAACACATGACTATGTTACCGGTTGATGGTTATATATGATATTATGTTTAGCGAATTTGTGTTGTTGTAGCATAAAATAGGTAGCTTATAACAGGTTGTTATATTGTAGATTTTTTCCCCAAAAATTCCGGAAAAAATCTAGAAATTACCCATTTTGCAGCAATTTTTTTGCAAAATGGGTTGAAGGCTTTCCCCGGGGTCATGTCCCCGGCGAAAGTGTTATACATAATCTTAATTTACGATTTTCCCCGGGGACTTGTCCACGGAAAAGGTGGTTGCCACGTCGGACGTGTTGACCAGCGTAAAATGGCTGCGGGACCCACATGTCTCCGGTGAAAGTGGGATTTAGTCCCCGGGGAAAGTATTTCCGAGAGGGTATTGCCGGGGGATTTTCGCCGGTGACATGTCCCCGGGGAAAGGCTTCGCAGGGGACATGTCCCCGGCGAAAGCCCTGATATTTCCCTTGCGAAAGCCCACATTGTTGTAGTGTATCCTCTTGGCCGGAAGTGATGCACGAGCCGATATTGAGATAGAGACAATATTGCCAATATGAACTCAAGCAGTTAGTTGATACTACGCCGAGATTTCGTAACTACTTATTGCAACAAGCATAAGAGTTAAGGAAAACATCATCAAGAAGTTGAAATATCCCCACGCTTTCCTACTTATTCAGAAGACTTGTGATTTTAATATTCATTGCTTTCTTTTTAATCACCAAAGTCACAAAACATAAAAGCATTATATTAGCCGTAATGACTAGTTGACTATACTCAAAAAGCTAACAACGTGTATTCATTAGCCAAATGTGGATTTATTCCCGGCAACTCAACATATGCCGTAACATATCCACAATTGACTACAACCATTTATGCCGCAATATATAACCAAGCAACACTTATTGTCTTCAACCCATGTGGGACTAAAACTTCTTACAAGTTTTAACAAAAGTTGCTAAAACTTCATATAACAACTCCAATGCTGTTTGTAAAGACACGTGAACAAGATTGATACTGAAACGATTGTGACAATATAAGTACGTCATCAGTAAAGTCAATGTGTGAAGGTATTTGAGTTAAGGATCATGATTAAGTATATAAACTTGTTGGCGTAAAACACACTATAAGAGGAACACAAAAAGTGTTGATTTGTATAAAATGGAAAGCCCATAAAGGTAACACAAGGTGAAGAGATCACAATCTCAACAGACTACTCCATCAAAGGTGATGAGAAGATGATATGTATGAGCTACAAAAAGTTAGCTCATGATGTGAAACCAGGAAGCTCCATACTATGCTCTGATGGGACCATTACGTTCACTGTTCTTTTTTGTGACACTGAAAAGGGGTTGGTTCATTGTCGATGTGAGAACACATGGACCCTTGGTGAACGTAAGAATGTAAATCTTCCTGGAGTCATTGTTGATCTCCCGACTTTGACTGAGAAAGATTAATATGATTGCTTTGTCTTTTGTCTAAAAAGGTTCTGATTTGGTTGAGGTTCGGAAATTGCTTGGAGAACATGCTAAAAACATTGTTCTTATATCTAAGGTGCGGTTTTCTTGTTTATGTTTTTAACTATATTTGTTCTTTAAAAAGGGTAAAATCAAGGATTAGGTAATGGGTCAAAACGAGTACAGTAATTTTTTACTACACATAGATTAAAAAACATTGACCCAAAGGACCCACTCTAATTTTTTACTACATGTAGATTAATAAAAGATGATCTAAATCGACCCATTATTACATGTGTATATATCTTCCTTGTATTTATATCGCAAAACAAGATTTTCTGTAGGAAGAGAATCAAGAAGGTGTTTCCAATTTTGATGAAATACTAGCCAACACCGACTGCTTCATGGTAGCTCGAGGTGACCTTGGTAAGGAAATCCCAATCGAGAAAATATTCTTAGCACAAAAACTCATGGTCTACAAATGCAACCTAAAAGGAAAACCAGTCGTAACCGCGACACAGATGCTTGCGTCAATGATCAAGTCCCCAAGACCAACTCGAACCAGAGCCACAGATGTTGCAAATGCAGTCTTTGATGAGACAGACTGTGTCATGCTCAGTGGAGAAACAACAGCCGGTGCATACCCGGAAGTCGTGGTTCAAACCATGGCTAAGATATGCCTGGAAGCCAAAAGCACTATTGATTACTCAGTTCCCTATAAAATGATAATAGCAAATGCACCTGTAACCCTGAGCCCACTTGAAAGCTTGGCATCGTCTGCTGTTCGTACAGCGAACACGTCATGTGCTAGTCTTATTTTTAGTGCTAACACGTGGTGGAAGTATTGCTAAACTAGTGGCTAAGTACCTGCCACGGGTCCCAATTTTGTCAGTTGTCGTTCCAGAAGTTAAGAGTGATTCGTTTGACTGGACAGCCAGCGACGAGGCACCAACTAGACATAGTTTGATCTTCCGAGGTTTAGTCCCTGTTTTATGTGCGGGGTCCACTAAAGGTTCGAGCACTGAGTCAATTAAAGAAGCAGTTGATTTTGGTCAGCAACACGCGAAAACTTGTTGGTTTAATGGACAATAAATTAATAGACGTGTGCTAGGATTGAACTCGAGACCACGGGATTGCACACTTTACGTATGAAGAGTTAACGAATAATAATTATATATAAAATGTTATATTTAATTATTATATACACAAAACGTTTAAAAGACCGTTATGTAATTAATGATAATTGACTAACGATCATCTATACTAATTTATAATGTATTTAGGACTTTTATTTTTAGAAGTCTTAAAAATTTTAAGCTTACACACTTGCTATTATTAGAAGTCCTTTTTTTCAAAAATAAAAAATAGAAATTCAATTTAATTAAAGAATACAACTACTAATGCAATATGCACAATGAATTCATGCACTAACATATACTCTATTGACTGGTCAACACATACAATTAATGATGTTATTTAAAACACCCCCTATATGAAAAATACAATTAATAAAACACATTGTACAAACCAAACAAGCTACTTGACACAATAAACAAACAAAATAATATAAACCAAGCAAAGCTCCATCATACTTAGTAATGTGTAGATATTTATCGTACAAATTTAATGAAGCATATCATATCATCTCCTACCTACTTGCGACTACAAGCCAATGTTAACCACTATGATCTTTTACACCCATAATATTAAGGACTACCGTATTTACATTGTCGAAACATCGCGTAGTTATCCTACTATTAGTATATGAAATAGTTCGCTATGATTAAAGCTATTACATCCTAAATTTATTGACATACATAAGTTTATTATCATAGGAAATGTATAATCAAAAGACATTGTTTGCTAAAACGTTAAAATAAAGGGTACCCACCGCCGCAACGCGCGGGTACCCTTCTAGTTAAATAATAAAGGAAGGACTAGAGTGTAATTGGTAAGTCGAGAAGGATCCAGAACACCCTTATGGGTTGTGGCCGGTTATGGATTGGATTGGGGAAACCCAATCCTCATCCAACTTGCTCTCCAAGTTTCACTTAGTATATATGTAAAACCTGAAAATCTAAAACATGAATAAAGACTAAAATACCCTTGAAATCGAAATTTATAAAATATGTAAAAGACATTTATATTCATTTAACGAAATTAAAAACCTAACTTATCTATAACTAAAACTTAACGAATATGTGTACGGGATCGACTTTGTACGACGAAAGTTAAACGTCTCGCGAAATAGTTGGGCCATTCGTTTGGGCCTTGTTTTCGTTTAATGGTGAACCATGCTGGGCTCGTTTTCTTTTGCCAACCGAGAGTCCAAGAGAACCCTTGGGCCGTGAGTTTTGTTTGTTCGGTTGGACTTAAGCCGAAGCCCACATACCTCAAAAGCCCTAGAACAAATTTATGCTAACTATAAATACAACACATTAACACAAATTGGAAACCCTAGTTTTGCCTCTTCCTTTTTCTTTTTCATTCGGCCGAAGCCTAACACCCTTGGTGTCGAGAGTTTTGTTCCAACGAGCTAAGGTATAACGTGTTCTATTGTCTTCCTTTAATACACCTTACGTTAATATACATCGTATCTTGTTTTGTTTAGCCGAGCTTGTGTTTCTTTTTCTTTTGGTCGAGCCGTATGAAACAAAAACAACATAATGACTTGAATCTTATAAATATTAAAGAGCATGTTATGTAATACGTATTGGTTGAACCGGTTATTAAGTATGTCAAGATAAAAGAAACCGAACCACATATACATATGAATCGAACCACATGTAAACAAATCGGACCTTATAAATAATTGAGAACATGTATTGAATGTGTTTTGTGAATCGGATCATAGGCATGTCGAAGCTATATATATAACCGAACCACATAGATCATGAATCGGACAAGGTAAAACATGCAAACGTGAATAAGTAAGATACGTAGAAGAGATAGGGTTTGCGTAAAAACATGGAGGCCGAACCCTACATACAAGCCGAACCATGTGAGGGTTTTGAATGTGTGTTTAATAAGTAAAGATCATGTAAAACCTAGAACCTAAGTGATGTGTGAATAGAACCTAAGTGAATTGTGAACCGTATACATGCGCGTGTGTTGTGAGTCAAGTGAACTTGTTGATGTGTAAGCGTAGTACGTGGTCATGTCTATTCGAAGCTATCGTGCATGTGTGTGTCGATGTGTCTAATCCGGATGATAAGTAACTTGTGTAGTCACATGAAATCATAACGTGCATGGATATATAAGTTGACGTATAATATGTGTATAAGTAACGTATGGTTAAGTCATAAATGTGTTGAGTAAATAAACAAGAGTAATGAGTCATTAAATGACGTAACATATAAAGTAAGTACACATTGATATGCTATTAAAAGATTGAGAAAACCCTAGAACATAAATGAGAGTCGATTAGGGTTTGAAGCTAATTATATTAATTCGTTATTTCATGTGTGAGTTATGACTTTTAAACTATTTTCACATTTAACCCTAAACTTTAATAAGTGACATAATGAACCTTAATCTACAATATTGGTTATAAAACACTTAAGTCTCATTTAATCATAAATCTCTAAAATATTAAGATCACTGAATACATTAAGTATGAACACCAAATATTAAAAGATCATTTCGAAAATTATGGAATCATAAATAACATGTACGAACGTTAATGTGTATAGGTTCTGTGAAGAAGGAGTAATCATTTGCTTTCCGTATTTTGCTTTTTGGTCATTCGCTTTGGAATAAGGTACAGATATTCTGACCTTTTTAGTAAAGGTTCCTTATAACGTTTTCTTTCGTTAGCTTTTATATTAAGGTTTCCTAAGCCTTTGCTATGAACCCCATTCTGTTTGTTGAGCTGTTGCTTATCTGAACTCTGATTTCTGAATTATGAAACATTCGATTTTGAACTATATGATATGAAAACTCTGATTTTGAAAATATGATTAACCTTATGATAAAGTATGATCTGTGTCAGTTTTGACATTCTGAATTTGACCTAAGATAGTTTGACACCCGAGCCAAATATTTCACTAGTCATGGGGGTTCCATGTCCGTGTCGATGATGCACCTCGACATGACTCTAGGGCGTAGAGTGATGTTACGCCACGTCTCTTATCTGTTATCTGTTATGAGCTCAAGTTATGTTATATGACCAATATCTGTCTGTGGGCGTATGGATGCATCCTAGATCTGTTATATGTTATCTGTTATCGATGATTGATGCTTTGCGTGCATGCACGTCCTTCATAACTCTGGTAGGTCTCCCCTACAAATGTTGCCTTATGTAAATATGATTATGATCGATATTTGTTTTCGGGCTCGTGGTAGTTAACTATAAACTTTATTCGATAATTCTGATTTATACTCTGAAAATGATTATTGTTTTGCTATCTTTCGTTCATTATATTTTGTATTCGAAATCGTTTCGTATTCGCTTTGCTTGTATATCTGTTCACTGAGCTTTTGAAGCTCAGCCGCATTTCTTTTCTTCCGCGGCAGGTATCTAAGCAATGGAGCTGGGTTTTGCTTTGGGATGAGTGCATGAGTGGACTTACCTTAGAGATATTTAGTTTTGATCTTATGATGCCATTTAAGACTTCATTATTTCAGATATTTTGTTGGAGTTTATTTTCCGCTGGGACCTATGTATTGAAGTCATGTTGACTTGAATTATTTCAGTATTTATGTTAAGACTTCTTTTGGATATTTATGTTTGCTTTGATATGACACCATTGTTTGTGATTCCTTTACCCTTGTCGGGTCGAGGCGTTACAATTTATGGCATCAGAGCCCAGGTTTACGACTTGTAGTCAGGACCTGTGACATATGGACCCTAGGTTTTGAGACCTTAGAGCTTAGGCTATGACCTGTGAGGATTGGGTAGACTTTAGGTTTCCTTCTGCGAACTTCCATTTCGTATCTCATCTTTGTTCATTTTACTAATCGTTTGAATATCGTTCAGATGGTTCAAACTCGTCGTAACGGTAACGTGGATGGAGACGATGATGCTCCTAACTTGGATGCTGCGATTGCTAATGCTCTCAACACTCTTTTACCTGGTCTTACCACACCTGAGATGATGACACGGTGATCAACAACATTCGAAATCAGACTGGTACTTCGGGTAGTGGTGGAGGAAATCAACCCGTCGGCATTCATACTTGGCTCGGCGTTTGGTAAGCTCAAGCCTCTTTCTTTTAGCACGCTGCTACTCCCACGAGGCCGAGGACTGGATCACTCATATTGAGAAGCTGTTTGAAGTTTTGGGTTGTGGAGACGAGTTTAAGACCCGTTTGGCTACATTTAAGTTGGAAGGTGATGCATTGAATTGGTGGAAGGCACTCAAACAGGCAAGAGGAGGAGATGCTTTTTCTATTGCTTGTACTTGGGTTGAGTTTTGGACTATCTTCTATAACCGTTACTTCCCTGATGCTGAGCAGCAAAGGTATGAGAGGGATTATCAGGCGATTTACCAGCTTGATCATGAGAACTCCAATGAGTACATGGGCAGGTTTATGAGGTTGGTCAGTTTTGTGGGAACGAATACTGGAGATGGTAGGCGTCAAGCCAAGCACTTCAAGTGGGGACTGAAGAAGTGGGTGTTGGACCGACTGCTTAACATCGAGTATGAGGATGTGTCGGCCTGCAATGACGCAGCTCGTAACATTGAGATATTTCATGAGGTTTCGGGTTCCAACAAGCGTAACCGTGATGGTGATCGGATTCAAGGTAGGACTCAAAGTAATGATTATAAGGAAATTCGCGGGAGTTATGATTCGAGGGTCGGTGGATAGGAGTTATGATCAGCGGGGTCGGTCAGGAAGGAATGTGGACTCTAGGCTGACGAGGAGTCGGGATAGCGAACTATTGGAAAGAATGGAAATGATCGTCAGAATCAAGGTAACAACAACCGCGTTACAACAGGGGATCAGTCAGCTCGAGGATCATATCAAGGTCGTGCTTCGGATCTTCGGTCGCAAAGGACAGCTGAAGTTTTGCCTCCCCACCTATCTGTACTACTTGTGGAAAGGCTCATCCGGGACCGTGTTTCAAGGCCACTGGTGGATGTTTCTCTTGTGGTTCCACTACTCACAAGATCAAGGATTGCCCTAAGAAGAACCGGTGATTCCTGGAAACTACATCAAGCCGCCACCTACTACTGGACGTGTTTATGCTACTACTCGGAATCAGGCGGAGCGCACTTCATGTACCATTACGGGCACTCTTTTCATTGATGATTATTCTGTCTTCGTTTTATTTGATACCGGTGCCACACACTCCATTATATCTGTCACATTTGCTAAGAAACTTAATATGACCCCCAAACCACTAACAAACCACTTATCGATTTCTACGCCTATGAAAAACCACATGATCATTGATCATAAATACGTTAAGTGCCCTCTTCGTTTTAATGATCGTATTCGCTCTGCAAATCTGTATCCTCTCGATATGGTCGACTTTGATATCATTTTAGGCATGGATTGGTTGGCTTATCATAGAGTTTCCATTGACTGTTATGCTAGAACTGTGATCTTTGGAGACGTAAAACATCCTGAATTTGTTTATTATGGTTCTCAACCCCTCAAATCTGTTAAGCTCATTTCTGCTATGAAGGCACGGACTATGATTGCTCATGGGTGCCAAGGTTTTCTGGCGTCTGTTAAGGACACATCTTTGGAGAGTCCTAACATTGAAAACCTTTCTGTTGTTTGTGAATTCACCGACATTTTTCCCGATGAACTCCCGGTATTCCCCGGCTAGAGAAGTTGAGTTTAGCATTGAGTTAATTCACAGCTGAACCGATTTCGAAGGCTCCGTACCGTATGGCACCTGTAGAACTGAAGGAATTGAAGGAGAAGCTGCAAGAGATGATAGAAAATGGATTTATTCGACCCAGTGTTTCTCCATGGGGTACACCTGTTTTGTTTGTAAAGAAGAAGGATGGGAGCATGCGACTATGTATCGACTACCGTGAACTCAACCGTATTACCATTCGAAACCGTTATCCTCTGCCACGTATTGATGATTTGTTTGATCAACTGCAAGGAGCGAAGTTCTTTTCGAAGATTGATCTGAGATCTGGTTATCACCAGCTACGTGTGAGGGAGCAAGATGTTCCTAAGACCGCGTTTCGTACCAGATATGGTCATTATGAATTCCTCGTTATGCCTTTTGGTTTGACAAATGCGCCTGTTGTGTTTATGGACCTAATGAATCGTGTTTTCCATGAGTTCCTCGATAATTTTGTTATCGTTTTCATCGGCGACATTTTGGTTTACTCCAAGTCTGAAGAAGAGCATGAGCAACATCTCCGGATAGTTTTGGAGATTCTGAGGAAGAAGAAGTTGTACGCCAAATTTTTGAAGTGTGAGTTCTGGTTAAAACAAGTCGCTTTCCTTGGTCATATTGTATCTGCTGATGGTATCACCATGGATCCGTCTAAAGTTGAGGCTATCACTAAATGGCCAAGACCTACGACAGTGACTGAGGTTAGGAGTTTTCTAGGACTTGCTGGCTACTACAGACGTTTTGTTGAAGGTTTCTATCGTTTAGCTTTGCCCTTAACCCAACTGATGAGAAAAGGTGAAAAGTTTGTATGGACGGATGAACGAGAAGAGAGTTTTGAGGAGTTGAAACGGAGATTGGTGTCCGCTCCTATTTTGACTCTTCCATCTGGTTTTGGAGGATTTCAAATTTACAGTGATGCATCTAAGAAAGGATTGGGCTGTGTTTTAATGCAACATGGAAAGGTAATAGCTTATGCTTCAAGGCAGCTAAAACCTTATGAGGAGAATTACCCAACTCATGACCTTGAGTTAGCTGCAGTGGTGTTCGCGTTGAAGATCTGGAGACATTACTTGTATGGAGAGACGTGTGATATATTCACTGACCATAAGAGTCTTAAGTATATTTTCACTCAGAAAGAACTTAACATGAGACAAAGAATATGGTTAGAACTTCTTAAGGATTATGACACCAACATTCAGTACCATCCCGGTAAGGCTAATGTAGTTGCTGACGCACTTAGCCGTAAATCAGGCATTCTTGCAAGTATTGAGATTGAACATAGGATTCTTCGTGACTTAGAGCGTTTGGATGTTGAGTTGTGTGTACGAGGTTTTGATGGATACTGGGCTAGTATGAAGGTGGAGTCGAACCTTATACTGCAAATTAAAGAAGCTCAGAAAGATGATGGCGAGCTGTGGGCCGTGGCGCAAAATGTTGAAGAAGGTAAGCAGACGGAGTTTAAGGTTGATAATGACGGAATTGTATGGTATGAAGATAGGCTCTGTGTTCCCAATGATCCGGTACTTCGCGAGAAAGTTATGACTGAAGCTCATAGTTCTCCTTTCACTATCCATCCTAGTTCTACCAAGATGTATAGGGACTTGAAACAGTACTTTTGGTGGAATTGCATGAAGCAAGATGTGGCGACGTTTGTATCGAAGTGTATGATTTGTCAGCAGGTTAAGATTGAACATCAAAGGGCTAGTGGATTGTTACAGCCATTGGATATTCCAACATGGAAGTGGGATTAGATATCTATGGATTTAAATGGCGGGCTACCTCTTACTCGGAAGAAGCATGATGCGATTTGGGTAGTTGTTGATCGACTAACCAAATCTACTCATTTCTTACCAATTAGAAAGGATTATGGTATTGGTAGATTGGCGGAAATTTTTCAGCAAGAGATCGTTAGGCTTCATGGTACTCCGGCATCTATTGTGTCCGACAGGGATCCGCGTTTTACTTCCGTTTACGGAAAGGTTTGCAAAAAGCTTGGGGTACTCGACTTAATTTCAGTACAGCATTTCATCCTCAAACAGATGGTCAGTCAGAAAGGACTATTCAGACCTTAGAGGACATGCTAAGGGCTTGTGCTTTAGAATGGACGGGTAGCTGGGATGAATATTTGTGTTTAGTAGAGTTTGCATACAACAACAGTTGGCATGCTAGCATTAAGGCAACACCGTTTGAACTTCTTTATGGGAGAAAATGTAGATCACCTACTTGTTGGGATGAAGTAGGTGAACGTTTAATTGAAGGTCCGGAAATGATTGAGATCAGTAATGAGAAAGTAGCTGTTGCTAGAGAAAAGTTGAAGGAGGCTAGGTCTCGTCAGAAAAGTTATGCCGACAAGCATCGTCGTGATTTAGAATTTCAGGTTGGAGATCGTGTATTTCTGAAAGTTTCGCATTTTAGAGGTGTGAAACGTTTTGGAATCAAGGGCAAGCTCAGTCCTCGATTCATCGGTCCGTTTGAAATTCTGGAGCGTATAGGAGAAGTTTCGTATCGGTTAGCACTTCCGCCTCAGTTATCGCATGTTCATGATGTTTTCCATGTATCTCTCCTAAGGGGATACAACTATCATCCGTTACACGTTGCTTCTTATCCGTTTGATCAAATTCAATCCAATATGTCTTTATCTGAAGAACCGGAAGCTATTTTAGAAAGACAAGAAAGAGTCATGAGAAATAAAGTTATTCCGTTCGTTAAGATTCTTTGGAAAAATCACCCGGAGCGTGAGGCTACCTGGGAAACCGAAGAGTCGATGCGAGCTAGTTATCCTCATTTCTTTGAATAGTTTGGTATGTTCTCATTTCGTTTTCGTTTCATTTCAATTTTCGAGGACGAAAATTTTTCTTTTAGAGGGGAAGAGTTGTAAAACATGAATAAAGACTAAAATACCCTTGGAATCGAAATTTATAAAATATGTAAAAGACATTTATATTCATTTAACGAAATTAAAAACCTAACTTATCTATAACTAAAACTTAACGAATATGTGTACGGGATCGACTTTGTACGACGAAAGTTAAACGTCTCGCGAAATAGTTGGGCCATTCGTTTGGGCCTTGTTTTCGTTTAATGGTGAACCATGCTGGGCTCGTTTTCTTTTGCCAGCCGAGAGTCCAAGAGAACCCTTGGGCCGTGAGTTTTGTTTGTTCGGTTGGACTTAAGCCGAAGCCCACATACCTCAAAAGCCCTAGAACAAATTTATGCTAACTATAAATACAACACATTAACACAATTTGGAAACCCTAGTTTTGCCTCTTCCTTTTTCTTTTTCATTCGGCCGAAGCCTAACACCCTTGGTGTCGAGAGTTTTTTTCCAACGAGCTAAGGTATAACGTGTTCTATTGTCTTCCTTTAATACACCTTACGTTAATATACATCGTATCTTGTTTTGTTTAGCCGAGCTTGTGTTTCTTTTTCTTTTGGTCGAGCCGTATGAAACAAAAACAACATAATGACTTGAATCTTATAAATATTAAAGAGCATGTTATGTAATACGTATTGGTTGAACCGGTTATTAAGTATGTCAAGATAAAAGAAACCGAACCACATATACATATGAATCGAACCACATGTAAACAAATCGGACCTTATAAATAATTGAGAACATGTATTGAATGTGTTTTGTGAATCGGATCATAGGCATGTCGAAGCTATATATATAACCGAACCACATAGATCATGAATCGGACAAGGTAAAACATGCAAACGTGAATAAGTAAGATACGTAGAAGAGATAGGGTTTGCGTAAAAACATGGAGGCCGAACCCTACATACAAGCCGAACCATGTGAGGGTTTTGAATGTGTGTTTAATAAGTAAAGATCATGTAAAACCTAGAACCTAAGTGATGTGTGAATAGAACCTAAGTGAATTGTGAACCGTATACATGCGCGTGTGTTGTGAGTCAAGTGAACTTGTTGATGTGTAAGCGTAGTACGTGGTCATGTCTATTCGAAGCTATCGTGCATGTGTGTGTCGATGTGTCTAATCCGGATGATAAGTAACTTGTGTAGTCACATGAAATCATAACGTGCATGGATATATAAGTTGACGTATAATATGTGTATAAGTAACGTATGGTTAAGTCATAAATGTGTTGAGTAAATAAACAAGAGTAATGAGTCATTAAATGACGTAACATATAAAGTAAGTACACATTGATATGATATTAATAGATTGAGAAAACCCTAGAACATAAATGAGAGTCGATTAGGGTTTGAAGCTAATTATATTAATTCGTTATTTCATGTGTGACTTATGACTTTTAAACTATTTTCATATTTAACCCTAAACTTTAATAAGTGACATAATGAACCTTAATCTACAATATTGGTTATAAAACGCTTAAGTCTCATTTAATCATAAATCTCTAAAATATTAAGATCACTGAATACATTAAGTAAGAACACCAAATATTAAAAGATCATTTCGACAATTATGGAATCATAAATAACATGTACGACCGTTAATGTGTATAGGTTATGTGAAGAAGGAGTAATCCTTTGCTTTTAGTATTTTGCTTTTGGTCATTCGCTTTGGAATAAGTACAGATATTGACCTTTTTAGTAAAGGTTCCTTATAACGTTTTCTTTCGTTAGCTTTTATATTAAGGTTTCCTAAGCCTTTGCTATGAACCCCATTCTGTTTGTTTGAGTTGTTGCTTATCTGAACTCGATTTGAATTATGAAACATCGATTTTGAACTATATGATATGAAAACTCTGATTTTGAAAATATGATTAACCTTATGATAAAGTATGATCTGTGTCAGTTTTGACATTCTGAATTTGACCTAAGATAGTTTGACACCCGAGCCAAATGTTTCACTAGTCATGGGGGTTCCATGTCCGTGTCAGTGATGCACCTCTGACATGACTCTAGTGTAGTAGAGTGATGTTCGCCCGCGTCCCTTATCTGTTATCTGTTATGAGCTCAAGTTATGTTATATGACCAATATCATGCGTGGGGCGTATGGATGCATCCTAGATCTGTTATCTGTTATCTGTTATATGTTATCAGTTATCGATGATTGATGCTGCGTGCATGCACGTCCTTCATAACTCTGGTAGGTCTCCCCTACAAATGTTGCCTTATGTAAATATGATTATGATCGATATTTGTTTCGGGCTCGTGGTAGTTAACTATAAACTTTATTCGATAATTCTGATTTATACTCTGAAAATGATTATGGTTTTGCTATCTTTCGTTCATTATATTTTGTATTCGAAATCGTTTCGTATTCGCTTTGCTTGTATATCTGTTCACTGAGCTTTTGAAGCTCAGCCGCATTTCTTTTCTTCCGTGGCAGGTATCTAAGCAATGGAGCTGAGTTTTGCTTTGGGATGAGTGCATGAGTGGACTTACCTTAGAGATATTTAGTTTTGATCTTATGATGCCATTTAAGACTTCATTATTTCAGATATTTTGTTGGAGTTTATTTTCCGCTGGGACCTATGTATTGAAGTCATGTTGACTTGAATTATTTCAGTATTTATGTTAAGACTTCTTTTGGATATTTATGTTTGCTTTGATATGACACCATTGTTTGTGATTCCTTTACCCTTGTCGGGTCGGGGCGTTACAATATATACAAAGGTTAGGGTTATTTGTTTCTCATCTCTTGTGCACACACATAACCCTAAAACTTGTTTTTCTCTTTGTTATTTGTCATAGCCGATCGAACAACACCCATATAGGGTCGATCAGATTTTTCCATTAAACAAAAGTGTTTGGTTTTGTTTTGTGTTTCAATTACTAGCATAACGTTAACTTGGTATTAATACGTGTGTACAAGAACGTGGTACAATCACACTATTGATTGTATCTATGATTGAATTACAAAAGGGTAAGGGGTAATTCACATAATCCTATAAACCCTAATTAGGGTTCATCCAATTGCTAGTTTTGTGAATTTAATTCTTGTTCGGCTAGAATCAAGAAAGGTACGCATACTTTATGTTTTAGTTAATTAATTATTCATTATATGTTCCTATACGCTTCCGCACTTACTTGATGTTTATTATTTATATTTATGATTAGTCATGTTATAAAATTCCAACAAAACTAAAGGGCTTTGTAAGGAGGGTGATGCAGTTGTGGCTTTGCATCGTATCGGGACTTCATCAGTTATCATGATTGTGACCGCCAAGTGATCGGTCGATGCTCGATCAATAAATTTCATCTGAATCTTATCTTATGGTTGTTCCTATGTTTTCGAACAATAAATTGTTCGCAACTTGTTTCAAGAATCAACATGGTTTGCTATATGTTCTTTACTAATTAGTTTGTTGGAGTTTATTATGCTATGAGTTTGGACATAATAATGAGTAACAATGCTTGATAATTTTACAAGAGGCCAAACATGAATACATTATTGAAATGTTAATAACAGTAGACAGAATTACGATATGTTGAAATGCTTATGGCTTGTTACATAATGAACACTTGATTGTTTCAGAATGTGTTATTTTTTTAGCTCAGATATTTAACAAAAGAAATTTTGATAAAAGAATCTGAATTTCAAAAATAGAAGTTGATAATTCGTATGAATTAGCGGAAGAAGATGCTTTGAACTGAAAGCTAAATATATTTCTAACCTCCAATACAAACAATATAAGCAAGTGATATTTTTTGTCTTCAACCAATGTGGGACAAATCTGCATACAAGTTTTGACAAAGGTTAGTTGCTCAAAGGACACAACACTGTAACCAAATCTTACATAGTGAATACCCTAGTTATATAATACTTGCACCCGCCATTTTCGATTATATTCACATACAAATTGACAGTTTCCCTTCTATAGGATTATCATGGGTGATTTTGGTGATGATTGTCTGGCTTCTACACTAGACATTATACTCGGGTTGGTTATTCTTTTAAGTCCCACAACTTGTCACTTTGTATGTCATTAATATAATAATCATCGGTCAGATAACCAATTAGAGATTTCTCATTAGTAACAAAGGGTGCTTATCAAGTGCCAATAAGTACCAATGAATACGAAATCGGGTTTTATGTGAAATCAACATATGAGATTTATTGTCACAAAATATATACAAAAGCTCTGACAATATTGCCAATATATATGAACTCAAGCAGTTAGTTGATATACGCCGAGATTTCGTAACTACTTATATTACAACAAGCTTAGGAGTTTAGGAAAACATCATCAAATGTTGAAATACGCCCACATTTTCCTACATTTTCAGAAAACTTGTAATTTTAGTATTTATTGCTTTGTTAATGTTTAGTTATATTTGAATATTATTTTTTTTTCAATTTCATTTTTAATTAGTTTAAGTTTGGAAGTTAACTTTACACTATAGCATTACATAAAAAATAGGTTACTATACATCAACAATCACAAAAGTCACAAAAAGATAAAAGAATTATATTAGCCGTAAAGTATAGTAAAAACTAACAACTTGTATTAATTAGCCAAATGTGGTTTTATTCCCGGTAACTCAATAGATACCGGGAAAGGAACACATGTGACTTCATAGTACTAATATCAGGTTGAATGAACCATTTACACTGCAATATATAACCAAGCAACACTTATTGTCTTCAACCCATGCGGGACTAAAAACTTCATAAAAGTTTTAACAAAAGTTGCTCAAAAACGCAGTCAAATAATTTCTATTTTCAAATTATACCTTGTTTGTCTTTAAATGGACCCCTTCTTATTAAACCTATGATTTATAAATAACTAAAATGATGTTCGTAAAGACACGTGAACAAGAATGATATTGAAACTTGTTAGCGTAATGCGCACTATATGAGGGGCTGTTGAGCGATACATATAACACCGATGAACATGTATGCCTACACATGTTTTTCGTCAAAGTTGAACACGAGTGCTCCCTAGTGATATAAAATTTGTCCATACTTTGTATTGTTGTTTAAATCTAATAATAATAGTGTAAATTAAAGAAACATTAAATTTGTTAACTAGATTATCAATATATATTTGGTGCAAAGATTGTAACCTTTCTTTGGTTTAGCATACATAGAAATGGATTATATTCGCAAAATGTCAATTTTGTTTTAGAGTCCAGAAATCCGAACAAGGTTTTTAAAAAATTGAAAGCCTATAAAGGCAACACAAGGTCAAGAAATCACAATCTCAACAGATTACTCCATCAAATGTGGATAGAAGATGATATTTACGAGCTACAAGTGGTTGATTAATGACCGAATGACAAATATACTATGAGCCTTGTTCTACGGTTGTTCTAATATTTTTGAACAATAAATTGTTTGCAACTTGTTATAAGAATCAACTGGGTTTGTTAAATATTGCTGACTAAGTTTGTTGGAGTCTATGTTATGCTATGACTTTGGAAATCATAAGTAGTAACAAATAACAAGTATACAATTATACAATTACGACGCGTTGAAATGCTATGTTATATATGCACACTGTTGCATACGGAAAATTTGATTGTTTGAGAGTGTGTTATCGACTGAACTTAACTTGAGCTCATATATTATAACAAGGTTATCAGTTGTCCAAATTTAGATAAAATATGTCATTTTCACAAATACGACTTCAAAGACACCGAATGACTCGGAAAACCCGCGATAAAACTAACTTGTAACACAGACGAACAAATCGCGTCACTCGGCAGGTCAGTTTTTTTCCCCGGGTTTAGCAAGGAAGCTGGCATCGCGCCAATATTTCTTTTAGCTTATCATCTTAAATCACCTGGGACTAATTTTAGGAACTATGTCTTTCATTCTAACGAAACGCTTGAAACGAATGAGGATAAGCCGTGTAATGAGTTTGACGATATGGTAACTAGTGTGTGTGGACATTATGAAATTATTAGACCGAGTCGTGATGTGACACGAGAGGCAGCAATGTACTCGTACATTGCTGCTTCGTTTTTTCGTTTGTTTACTAAACCCGCGGCGTATTATGTGAGGTCTTGGTCCTACATTTTCAGAAAACTTGTAATTTTAGTATTTATTGCTTTGTTAATGTTTAGTTATATTTGAATATTATTTTTTTTTCAATTTCATTTTTAGTTAGTTTAAGTTTGGAAGTTAACTTTACACTATAGCATTACATAAAAAATAGGTTACTATACATCAACAATCACAAAAGTCACAAAAAGATAAAAGAATTATAATAGCCGTAAAGTATAGTAAAAATTACAATTTGTATTTAATTAGCCAAATGTGGTTTTATTCCCGGTAAGTCAATAGATACCGGGGAAAGGGACACATGTGACTACATTGTACTAATATCAGGTTGAACGAACCATTTACACTGCAATATATAACCAAGCAACACTTATTGTCTTCAACCCATGTGGGATTAAAAACTTCATACAAGTTTGTCTTTTAATTGATCCCTTCTTTTAAACCTATGATTTATAACAAACTAAAATGTTGTTTGTAAAGACACGTGAACAAGATTGATATTGAAACGATTGTGAGAATATATGTACATCATCAATAAAGTCGCCGTGTGAGATATTTGAGTTAAAGATCAAAATCAAAGTATACAAACTTGTTAGCACAAAAGACACTATACGAGGGGCTGGTGAACAATACATATAACATCGATGATGAACGCATGTTTTTTTGTAAAAATTGAACACGAGTCCTCACTGGTGATATAAAATTTGTTCATACTTAATTTGTATTGTTGTTTCAATCCTAATAATAATAGTGTAAAGAAAGATTTAGTTTATAACTAGATGAGTAAATTGCAAAAATCGTCCCTAAACTTTGGCCAAATTGCACGTTTCGTCCCAAATCTTTGGAAAGTGCAAATATCGTCCCTGTGGGGAAACTTTGGGGCATAAATCGTCCCTGGCCTAGATCAAATGACTAAAATACCCTTCTCACTTTATTACTTTTCAGTTTTTTGCGCAAATGGTCCCTGTGTTTCGCCAGATTTTGCAAATTTAGTCCTTTTTTTTAATTAACTATTAATATTAGTATTATTTTTTTTTACGTTTTCGTCTCTTTTTTTACGTTTTCGTCCGTTTTTTACGTTTTCGTCCGATTTTTTACGTTTTCATCCGTTTTTTATGTTTTCGTCCGTTTTTTTACGTTTTCGTCTGATTTTTTACGTTTTGTACGATTGTTTTACGTTTTCGTCCGTTTTTCACGTTTTTTGATTTTTACTTTTTAAATTCGGTTTTTCGTTTTGTCTCTTTTTTACGTTTTGTCGATTTTTACGTTTTCATCCGTTTTTACGTTTTTCGTTTTTTCGTTTTTCGTTTTGTCTCATAGTTTACGTTTTTCCGTTTTTACGTTTTCGTCCGATTTTTACGTTTTCGTCGATTTTTACCTTTTCGTCCGTTTTTCACGTTTTTCGATTTTTCACGTTTTCGTCGTTTTTTTTTCACGTTTTCGTCGTTTTTTACGTTTTCGTCCGTTTTTTACGTTTTCGGATTTTTCGTTTTGTCGATTTTTACTTAAAAAAAACGAAAACGTAAAAACAATAAAAACGTAAACAATCGCGAAAACGTAAAAAATGGGCAGCGTAAAAAAACGTAAACAATCGGCCGAAAACGTAAAATCGAACACGGAAAAGCGTAAAAAACGTAAAAAACGGATGATAATGTAAAAATCGGACGAAACATAAAACGTAAAAAAAAGCGTAAAAATCGGCGAAAATGTAAAAAAACGGCAACGTAAAAACGGATGAAAACGTAAAAAATCGGACGAAAACGTAAAAAACGGACGAAAACGTAAAAAATCGGACGAAAACGTAAAAAAAATAATACTAATATTAATAGTTAATTAAAAAAAAGGACTAAATTTGCAGAATCTGGCGAAACACAGGGACCATTTGCGCAAGAAACCGAAAAGTAATAAAGAGAGAAGGGTATTTTAGTCATTTGATCTAGGCAGGACATTTACCCAAAGTTTCCCCACAGGGACGATATTTGCACTTTCCAAAGATTTGGGACGAAACGTGCAATTTGGCAAAAGTTTAGGGACGATTTTTGCAATTTACTCTAACTAGATTATCAATTTATATTTGGTGCAAAGATTGTAACCTTTCTTTCGTTTAGCATACATACAAATGGATTATATAAGGAACCCCGAATAGGCATACCTTCACAAAATATCGATTTTGTTTCAGAGTCCAGAAACCCGAACAAGTGTTTTTTTTTAAATGGAAAGCCTATAAAGGTACACGAGGTCGAGAAATCACAATATCAACAGATTTCTCCATCAAAAGTGATGAGAAGATGATACGTATGAGCTACTAGTGATCGCTCAATGACCGTATTACAAATTTACCCTTGAACGTTGTTCTACGCTTGTTCTTATGTTGATCTGTGTGCTGCAGACTGTGGGCCTCATAAACCTTGGGACCTTTGATGGCGGGGATTTATCGCTAATTTGATACAAAAGCTTATACAATATTGCCAATATGAACGCCAGCAGTTAGTTGATACTACGCAGAGATTTCGAGAGAGTTTAGGAAAACATCATCAAGAGGTTGGAATATGCCCATGCTTTCCCATTTAATCAGAAGACTTGTGATTTTTAAATTTATTGCCTTGTTAATGTTTAGTTATATTTGAAAATTATCTTCTTACAATTTCATTTTGATTGGTTTAGGTTTGAGAGTAAACATTGAACTATTGTTGAGTTTATGATATATAAAACATACAATAAACATATAGACATCAAGAGTACACAGCGGAAGACTTAAGATCATAACAAATAAATTAATTAACTGAAAGTACGCGTAACGTACCTCTTGCGAATGTCAAATCCCTCGAGCAAAGCAAAACAACCCTCGAGCAAAGCAAAACAAAGAAGTACTTATTGGTGTAAGAATAATGTCTTACAACCACGTTCTTGTACACACGAATTAACCAAACGAATCAAGCGATTGCTAGATCTAAGCAAGGTTGTCAAGATCGGGATCCTACCCAGGATCGTTTTTGTCTTTGCAAGATCGTGATCGTAAGATCGGATCGGGATCTTAAGATCCTACTCTAATGTTATTTCTTAATAGTTTATGTAATTTTATACAAATCTACAAATTCTAATACATTATAACCACAAAATACTATGAATGTTTCATATAAATGTTGTGCTAAATTATGATTATAAAATGTTTAAAAAGATTAACATATTGTTTTTTGAATTCTACAAACAAACAACCCATAAATTTGTAGTTTTTTAGTTTGTAATCCGAGAAGAGTAAGATCGGATCGGATTAAATCGTAAGATCGTATGGTCTAGATCGTAAGATCGTATGGTCAAGATCGGGATCCTATAAGATCTTAAGCTTGCAAAGATCCTATGTAGGATCCGGATCATTTTTGCTTTACAGTATCGTAAAATCGTAAGATCCTAAGATCAGGATCGGGATCCTGACAACCATGGATCTAACACAAGTCCTCGTTTTAAGCAAAACGAAACCGAACTCCCTTACAAATGGGGTGCTCGGCCGATTGTAGGACAAGAGAGAGGAGAGGAAAGATCTAGGGTTAATTCAATGCACAAGTGTATGAAACCCTAGAACCTAACCCTCCTTATATACTAGTAGGTAAACTTAGGGAACAAGTTAGAGAATTAGGCCTTGGAGAGGCCCTATGGCCGGCCACAATAGAAAGCCCAAACCCAAAACTTTTCTAAGATTTCCATTTCTAGTCCTTTCTCTTTTCATTTAACGGTCGTTAGTCATTTTTCCGTTAAATACTTAACGATCGTTAACCGGACTTAATGTGCAATAATTAATCGTAAACATAAACATTAATTATTAACTTTAATTCTCATTCGCTAATGTGTGCAATCCCGTGGTCACGAGTTCGAATCCGGACATTCACATGTTTGTAAATATATACATTTCCAACAGCTCCCACTTGGATATGTTTACAAAGCGTGAAATGACATTGGTTAGCGTCTAGCAACACGCCAATGCCCCCGGTACAACTCGTGTATGGTTTTCGGAGAAAAACCAAGTTTGATGATTCATCATCATATTCATCCTTTTGTTTCTAATACCATGTTAATAAGAATATGGATCTCACTCATTTCTTAATTAACTATTATGTTTCTCGCTTTATATGATTTATTAAGATTACCAATTCTTTTGAACAGAAGACCTTGGGTATGGCCATACAAACATCTTAACAATCCTACGAGGGGCCCAGTAGTATTATACTTCAAATAAATTTGAAGGAAACAAATCCCATTTTGACTATAAGCGAGGATTCATAAATTTACGCAACACTTCGAAAACAACCCTTATAACTACCGATTACGTGTAGCGTTAGATTGCTTCACAAAATGCACTACATCCATGACATATCTCTTGTATCTCAAGTCAGAGGATAAATATCCATGATATACTTAATGACGAAGATCCATAAAGTATTATCATGCCGGTGGGATAAGTCCTATATTCAATTCATTGAATATCATATGAAATTAGTCATGCTACGCATCAATATACTTTCAAGTACATTCTAACTAATACTCAGATTTGTCTTAATTCAATATCATTCCCATGTTATTGATTGACAACGGACTATTTAGAATAACTTAAGTTATTCAAGGATTTAAACATGCAAATATAGGACAACATCATAATAAATGAATAATAAACATAACAAAATACTTTATTTCATTTCAATAATAATGTTTACAATATCCTTTTATCTAAAATACTTAGTCACAGATGGGCATGAAACTACTAGCTAAACGAAGTCCAAACTTATCAGAAAAATGATTAAGTTTTTCACCAAGTAAGGCCTTCGTTAACGGATCTGCTAAGTTATCATCTGTGTGAACTTTGAGTAACTCAATTTCACCTATCTCGACTTGCTCTCGAACATAGTGATATTGTATAGGATAGTGTCTGGTGCCCTTCATGACTCGGGTTCATGGGAAAAAGTAATTGCAGTTGAATTGTCACAATATACTTTAATAGGATGTTCAATCGACGGCATAACACCAAGCCCTGAAACAAACTTCCTTATCCAAAGCGGCTTCCATGGCGACCTCGACGCCGCTATGTACTCACTTTCTGTAGCGAGACATTGCAAGTGTTGTCTGCGTTTCTTACTCTTCAATCCACAGCACCTCCATTGATGACAAAAATGTAACCCGTTTGAGACTTCGTATCATCTTTGTCACACTTCCGGGATGCATCGCAGATAACACATGTGACGAGTTACGCTTACGGATTTCCTCCATACACTATGAACATATCTCTTGTAGCCCTAAGGTACTTGATAATATGCTTAACAGCAGATCCGATGAATTTCACCGGATTACTGTTGATACCGGTGGTCAAGTTTTGAGCAAAGCGCCACATCGGGCCTTGTGCATCGTACCGCGTACATGATAGATCCCTCGCCGAAGCATAAGGAACTTTCTTCATGCGCCACCTCTGCGGTGTTGAAGCCGCCTTGGCGCTCAAACCATGATTTACTTGCATTGGCAAAAATCCCTTCTTGGAATTTTGCATATTGAATCTCTTCAATATTTTGTCAATGTAAGCACTTTGGCTTAAACCAATTAGCCGCCTTGATCTATCCGTGTAGATCTTGATTCCAAGGATGTATCTTTGCTTCCCCTAAGTCCTTCATCGAAAAACATTTACCAAGATAGGCTTTCACCTCATTTAGACTTGGTATATGATTTCCTATGATTTATATGTCATCGACATACGAACAAGGAAAGTAACATGACTCCCACTAGCTTTGTGATATACACATGGCTCATCAAGATTCTGAGTAAATCCAAAACCTTTGATTTCTCCATCGAATCTTTTATTCCATTGCCTTGATGCTTGCTTCAGTCCATAAATGGACCTCTTAAGCTTGCATATACGGTTAGGAAATAATGGATTCACAAACCCTTCCGGCTGAGCCATATAGATGTCTTCATCTAGACGACCATTCAGAAAAGTTGTTTTGACATCCATTTGCCAAATCTCATAGTCATAGTGTGCGGCTATAGCTATGAGAATCCTAATAGCTCTTATGTCCGCTCACGAGGAGAGAAAGTCTCCTCGTAGTCAATGCCATAGGTTTGAGTAAAACCTTTAGCCACTAGACGAGCCTTGTAGGTGTGTACATTGCCATCCATGTCAGTTTTCTTCTTGAAGATCCACTTACTTCCAGCGATTTTCACATTGGGAGGAAGGTCAACTTCAATCCAAACTTCATTATCTTTCATGGATTGCATTTCCCCATTCATAGTAGTCTGCCATTTATCCTTTTCGGGATCAGCCATGGCGACCTTATAGTTGGCGAGGTTCATTAAGATCCCCAACCATATTTTCCTCCATCTCTACGTTAAGACATAGGCGGTCGGTGCGTATAGTCCTTTCGGACCTACGAATGGGAACAACTTCAGGAGGAGCACCTAAGCTTTCAGGTTCTTCTTGAAGTTGGCTAGTATTTTCAGAAGGTGTTGTATCTTCTTGATCATATTCCGGATCATATACTCTCCCATTGAGTTCTTGAGATATGAGATTCCTTTCAAGGAAATCTCCATACCTAGCCACAATGACTTTATTCTCAGTTGGGTAGTAAAAGTAGTAACCCATAGTTTCCTTAGGGTATCCTACAAAGATACACTTAACAGATCTGGCTTGGAGCTTATCAGGTGTGTCACGTTTAACAAGCGCTTCACATCCCCAGACCTTTAAGTAAGAAAATTTGGGAGCTTTTCAGTCCATATTTCATATGGAGTTTTAACAACCTTCTTTGTTGGAACCATATTCAAAATGCGAATAGCAGTTTCAATGGCATAATCCCAAAAAGTAAAAGGTAGAGTCGTAAGTTCAAACATTGATCGTACCATGTCAAGTAAGGTACGATTTCTCCTTTCAGATACACCATTTTGTTGTGGAGTATAAGGAGATGTGAGTTTCTGGATAATTCCACACTCAGCTAAGTAATCTTTGAACTCTTGACTTATATACTCACCACCTCTATCGGATCGAAGAGCTTTAATCTTCTTACCGAGTTGTAATTCTACTTCACTTTTGAAAACCTTAAATGTTTCAAAGACTTCATGTTTATGTTTAAGTAAATAAACATAACCATAACGACTGAAATCATCCGTAAAGGTTAAGAAGTAGATAGCACCACGTTTTGACACATGTCTAAGTGGACCACACACATCGGTGTGTATCAATCCAAGTAGATCAGAAGCCCTTTCCACTTGTGGTGAAAAAGGTTTCCTTGTCATCTTCCAAGCAATGCAAGATTCGCATTTGTCAAATGATTCATCATTGACCGTTTGTAAAAGCCCATCGTGTTGCAACTTTTCCATGCGTTCCTTGCCAATATGGGCAAGGCGACAATGCCAAAGATAAGAAGAGTCCCAGTTCAACTTGCTCTTCTTATTGCTAATGCTATACAACGAATTATTTTCATTGGATATACAACCATCCATATCAATTTCAAACACACCAAGAATAGGAATTGCATTAAAGTTAAAAACATTATTTAAAAGCTGAAATTCCATAAGCGGTAAAAGTGTGCACAAAACCAATATCTTTTAACAAAGAAACTGAAATGACACCCCTAACAATGGAGGGTGCATAATGACAATTATTTAGTTCTAAAATTAAACCCGAAGGCAACACTAAATTAAAAGTCCCTATGGCCCCGGCAACTGCACGCTTTCCATTTCCAACGTACAAGTATCTTTCTCCACAGGTAAACTTCTTTGCCCTCTAAAGTCCTGCGATGTATTACAGATGTGAGTACCACATCCTGTATCATATATCCAGGAGTTTTGCTTATGAGGAAAAGAAAATAATTCAAACATAAAAATACATGATGAGCTAGGCACCATCTTATTTTTATTCTGAAGGCACTCATTGAGATAAACTGGGCAGTTCGCTTCCGGTGACCGGTGAGTTGCGATGGTGGCAAGACAAATCCTTCTTAGGATTCTCCTTTTTCTTTCGAGGGTTCTTCTTAGGAGCTGGTGGGATGACAACTTGCTTCCCTTTCCTTTTCCTTTCCCTTTCTTATCTGCTTGCGGCTTAGGCTTATTTACCCTACCACCCTGTATTGCGAGTACAGCTGGTGTAGGAGCCTTCTTTGGCAATCTCTTCTCGTAGTCTACAAGCATTGCATGTAACTCATTAACTGTCTTCCCCGTGCAATGCATGTTAAAATTTCGGACAAAATCACCAAACCGATCTTGATTAAGGGAGTGATTGATGAGGCCGACACATACATCATTCGAGTAACCAGTAGAGCTTCTCCAATTGGTCCAAGTGATGTTTCATCTCTAGGGCGTGGTCGGAGACAGATTTGCCAACCTCTTGCTTGCAACTATGAACCTTTTCAATAAGTTCATACAGTTCAGTTGCCGGTGGCTTCTCAAACATACGTTTGAGTTCATCTAACATGCTCATAGGCGGATAGTGCTCAAATTGTTTTTGCAATTGAGCAGACATCCCCCAAAGCATTAGACACGCCACATCATTGTGCTTCTCATATTCAACACGATATGCCTCTAATTTAAGAGCAGTTGCCGTGTTGGGAGGAGCATCAGGCCGAGGTGTAGTCAAAATTTCAACCCTTTTGGCAACACGAAGGATGATCCTAAGTGAGCGATGCCAATCATTGAAATTAGGGCTAGTCAGCTTGTCCCTTCCAATCATATCTTTGAAAGCGGCACTCAGTAAGCTCATAGTGTTTTCAGATTGAGCCATCTACAGAAAAAGTTCAAAAAACCATAATTAGTATTTTGATAATTTTCCTTTTCAATAAACAATTAAATACCCAAGGTTCATATTCATATAACCAATTAATATTTATTGAAAACTAGGATCCAAATTGTCATAATTTCATTACGTCGGTTGATCTGCTAGTAATGAACCTTATACAAAATGGTAGAGCATTTGCTCAATTGCCAATTTCAATTGCAATTCCTAGATATATGGGATTTACATATAGCCAATATCAATCGCAATGTAAACATGTTTTATCCCATCTTATGCCTTGAGTTGCCAGTTCTCCTTTGCCTAACTCAATTAAGTTGTCCAACTTAAGAAAGCGCAAAATCGTCCATGCCGTTCTCACGACACGTGGACATTTTACCCTTCGATTAAGATCTAAGTCACGTTCTCACGCAAATAGAAAGTAATCTTAGGTGTTTCCGTTTCGGTGGATGGCATATAACTTAAATTAAAGGGTAATAGTTTTGATGTTAAATCAAATATGTACAAAGATGTCATGCATTCATCTTTGTAGCATAATTTTTATTAAAACATTTATATCTTGTTTTAATGTATAAGCTTTTCATCATCAAACTTTAATTGAGGTATTGGGTTCACCAATCAAGGAATTTAGTATTAATTATCATCCATTATACCGTACTTTTGCATAAGTGTAAACACTTAGTGTTTCGGATAATTACCACCGAAGTGGCGCATGGAATTAAAACTAATTCGCCCTTAAGATGAGCTTGCACATTTAATGGCTGACTAAGTAGCTCCACTTTCGAACTTACGAGGGGAGGACCAGTGCGCGCTAAAGCACAACCTAAGACATCCTTTCGGTGTACTGTGCGCACTTCTTTAAACCCCTTTTAGTAGTTCATTCTCATGGGTGAGCCGTTCAGACCATTTGTACCAAAGTCATCAATCAAATAAACGATTATGATTACTAGTCTTAAAATACATGTTTCACCATTGTTTAGGTCAGTTTATTTTTTCTTGTAAAAATACCCTTGTTACACATAACAAACAAGCAAGTATTTATAAAAAAATAAACAAATAAACAAGGAATGCATAACAAATAAAAGTCATGCATATCAAATAGCCACATGCAAACGGTTTTGATAAATCCTATTAATAACCAATTCTAGATGTGACAATATGCATATATTTAATTAAGACTTTCACTCGTTTTCATCTATGTACAAGGTGAACCACATGCATCGATTCATCGATTGCGCAAGTCAAAATTAAATACATACCACATAGCACATAATTGATTAAATAATAATTATTGAGGTCTTCCCCAATTTTAGATCTATCATAAATTAGTGTATATCACTTAAACAAGAAAGACATACAATAAAAGCAGATCCATGATAAAACATGCAGATAATTATCATGGATATAAAATTACACTTAACAATTAATGCAATTAAATCAAAGTTACGCATATACACATAAAGTTGCATGCATCTTAGGGTTTCTAATCCAATTAAAACAATAGTTTACAAAACCCTAATTAGGGCACCATAAAAAGCGCCCCCCTCAAAATTAGGGTTTAGGTTTTGCAAACACTAGATCTAAGCATACAAATAATAACACATTCATGTTTATTTTAATTATGTGTTTCAGTAATTAATTACTTGTTATACAAGACTCGTGATGCCACTTGTTGAGTTTATGATATATAAAACATACAATAAACATATAGACATCAAGAGTACACAGCGGAAGACTTAAGATCCTAACAAATAAATTAATTAGCGAAAGTATGCGTAACGTACCTCTTGCGAATGTCAAATCCCTCGAGCAAAGCAAAACAACCCTCGAGCAAAGCAAAACAAAGAAGTACTTATTGGTGTAAGAATAATGTCTTACAACCACGTTCTTGTACACACGAATTAACCAAGCGAATCAAGCGATTGCTAGATCTAACACAAGTCATCGTTTTAAGCAAAACGAAACCGAACTCCCTTACAAATGGGGTGCTCGGCCGATTGTAGGACAAGAGAGAGGAGATGAGAGATCTAGGGTTAATTCAATGCACAAGTGTATGAAACCCTAGAACATAACCCTCCTTATATACTAGTAGGTAAACTTAGGGAACAAGTTAGAGAATTAGGCCTTGGAGAGGCCCTATGGCCGGCCACAATAGAAAGCCCAAACCCAAAACTTTTCTAAGATTTCCATTTCTAGTCCTTTCTCTTTTCATTTAACGGTCGTTAGTCATTTTTCCGTTAAATACTTAACGATCGTTAACCGGACTTAATGTGCAATAATTAATCGTAAACATAAACATTAATTATTAACTTTAATTCTCATTCGCTAATGTGTGCAATCCCGTGGTCACGAGTTCGAATCCGGACATTCACATGTTTGTAAATATATACATTTCCAACAACTATAGCATTACAAAAAACAGGTTATTATACATCAACAATCACCAAAGTCACAAAAAAATAAAAGCATTATATTAGCCGTAATGACTAATTGACTATACTCAAAAAGCTGACAACTTGTATTCATTAGCCAAATGTGGTTTTATTCCCGGCAACTCGACATATGCCGAAACAGATCCACATGCCTACTTAGTACTAATATCAGGTTGCATGAACAATTTACACTGCAATATATAACCAAGCAACACTTATTCTCTTCAACCCATGTGGGACTAATAACTTCATACATGTTTTAACAAAAGTTGCAAAAAACGCAATTAAATCATTTCTATTTTCTCTTTAAATAATTGCATATATATCTTTGGTACGAGTTTTTAATGCATATGGTACAATGGTTTTTATGCATGCAAAGAATATATATGCAATTTGGCATCTTTGGAGGGATATATATCCAAATGTCCCCTTTTAATGCATGGATACCTTCTTTTAAACCTATGCTTTATAACGAACTCAAATGCTGTTTGTAAAGACGCGTGAACAAGATTGATATTGGAACGATTGAGAGAATATATGTACATCATCAATAAAGTCATTGTTTGAGATATTTGAATCTAGAAATCACAATCTCAACAGATTACTCCATCAAAGGTGGATAGAAGATGATATGTACGAGCTACAAGTGATCGATCAGTGATTGAATGACAAATATACTATGAATCGTATTCTATGGTTGTTCTTATGTTTTCGAACAAGAAATTGTTTGCAACTTGTTTTAAGAATCAATTGGGTTTGTTAATTATTGATACGGTTGTGTTCTAGAGTGAAGTAAATTGGATGAAAGGTAAGTAAAGTGAATTAAAGTAAAGAATTCAACTTTCACTTTCACTTTCACTCTCTTTCCTACCTTTACATACCCCACTTACTTTCACTTTCATCCACTCTAGAACACAACTTTCACTTTCACTCTCTTTACTTCCTTTTCACTCCACTCTAGAACACAAGAATACATGTTTTAAGGGCCCAAAATATATAATACAAGTAGGCAATTATGACATGTTGACAAAAAGTTAACTACATGTATTATCAACGGGTTAAAAAAAGACTTGACGACTTGTATGAATTAGACGCTTCAGACTTTAAAGAAGGCTAAATCTATATTCACCATCCTCTATAATCCCAAATGGCTACATAATACTAATATCAAGTTGCATAAACCATCTACACCATACTATATGACCAATCAAAGTTTATTTTCTTCAACCAATGTGGGACAAAAACTTGACACAAATTTTGGAGAAAGATGCTCAAAACTCAAAAGGTGCAACACTCTAATCGAATCATTTTTATTCTCTTTATAATTTTTTTCCTTTAAAACTATGTGATAATTAATGTAGTTCATAAAACAAACACATCGACAGCATTATTTTAGCGAGTAAAAAAGGAAATTTATAGTGAAATAAATTACTCTAGTGTCAGTTTGATTCTCCTAAATCTGGCACTTGTCACTGTGTATATCATAAATAATCTTGGCCCATCAGTACCAATCTCAGACTTTTCATTAGTACCAAAGGGTGCTTATCAAGTGTCAATCAGTACCAAGGAATATGGAATCGAGTTTTTATTTGAAATCATCGTATGAATTCAATAATAAATATCCTCTTGGCCGGAAGTGATGCAAGAGCTGTAATTGAGAATACTATCGTCAGAGAATATATACAAAAGCTCAGACAATATTGCCAATATGAACACAAGCAGTTAATTGATACTACGCCGAGTTTCGTAACTACTTATTGCCACAAGCGTAAGAGTTTAGGAAAACATCATCAAGAGGTTAAAATATCCCCACACTTTCCTACATATTTAGAAGACTTGTGATTTTATTATTTATTGCTTTGTTAATGTTTGAATATTATCTTTTTTCAGTCACATTTTGATTGGTTTAGGTTTGAAAGTAAACATTACACGCATTACATAAAAAAGGTTACTAACTTACTATACATCGACAATCACAACTTGTCACATAAGGAACATTTGATCGTTTCAGAGTGTTTTATCGACTAAAGATAACTTGAGCTCATATATATTATAACAAAGTTATCAGTGGTCCAAAATTTAGATAAAAGATGTCATTTTCACAAATAAAGTAGGCTAGAATCAACAACCATCAAAGTGACAAAAAGTTAACTACATGCGTGTGATCAACGGTTACAAAAAACCTGACGAATTGTATGAATTATCACATGGTCAGAATTAGAGATGCTAAACCTATATTTACCATCCTCTAAAATGACAATCGGATACATGATACTAAATGTCAAGTTGCATAAACCATCTACACCACAATATATAACCGATCAAAATTTGTTATCTTCAACCAATATGGGAAAAATAACTTGACACAAATCTTGGGGAAAGATGTTCAAAACTCAAATGGCACAACACTCTAATCAAATTAATTTTTATTCGCTTTATACATTTTTCTTCCTTTAAAACTATCAGATTATAAATGTAGTTCGTAAAACAAACACATTGAGTGATATTTTAGGGAGTAAAAAAGAAAATTTTGGAGTAAAATAAATTACTCAAGTGTCAATTTTACTAAGGCATTAAAAACAAGTAATATCTATTTTAAATTGTTGAAATTTAATTATAAACATTACAGATTACACGATAGTATTACGTGCAACCGACTACTACAATAGTAACATTAGTGAATAAAAAGTAAAGACTCAAATCTAACTGTGGGTTTTAGGTCTTTCTGTTAGATGACTAGGTTAGTTAGCCAAATATAATTGTAGGTTTTAGGTCCATTAGGTTTAGGGTTTGAGATGCTTGTTCAATACCGCGAATACGTCAGGTGCTAGTCTAACTTTGGTACGTGGCGGAATTAGTGCTTAACTAGTGGCCATGTACCGCGAAGTGTCCAATTTTGTCAGTTGTGGTTCACCAGGGATGACGAGGCTAAGTTTTGAGTGATTCAGTTGAGTAGACAGCCAGCAATGATGCACCAGCTGGACATAGTTTGATTTTCCAAGGTCCCGGTTTTATGGGCAGGGTCCAATATATTAGCGGATGGATAGTTGGTCCAAACCCATACACGGGCTTGGGCCCGCTATCCATCCTTTAAGACTCCCCCAGTCCGAGTGGCGCAATTGCTAAAGCTTGAAAAAAAAACACTATTTTTTATGAATACGTCCACGGTACGTAGCAAGGTCTTCATAGCCTTCAAGGGTCGGTGGTGAAAGAGATTCAGATAGCCGGCAAGCTAAATAACCTGCAACCTGCAAGATATCCGCCATGCTAATAATCTGCAAGATGCTGATATCCGTCATGCTAATAACCCGCAAGATGTTGATATATGAGCTGATGACATATTATAATAAAAGCATTAGTGGTCCAAAATTTGATAAAAGATATCATTTTCAAACAAATGGTGGTTATATACATTTTACAAAAAACCTAATAACTTGTATGAATCAACCGCGCAGGTGTGTAACTGATGCTAAATATAATGGTAAACTCATATTTACCATCCGATACGACCATATGCGGCTGCATAATACTAATACCAAGTTGCATGAACTATCTACTGTTGGGTTTTACTAATCATAACAATTATTAAAACAAGTAAACATCATCAAAGCATGCAGCGGAAGTAATAGGAATAATACTTGTAATTGAATTAACCGAATAAAGAATATGCGTACCTTTTAGCAATTCAAGAAACACACGATTATGTGAACGAGGAACAAAAAAACTCAAACCCTAACTAAGGGTTTAATATAATTCGACCCACAAAAATTCGACCACCAAAAATCCCACAAACACAAATGTATTTGTCCTTCGTTCTTGTACACACGTACTAATATCGATTTGATGTGAAAAGCTAGGTTCTTGAATCACAAATAAAACCAAATACTAGTTTCTTGAGTTGGAAAAGAGCCTCGGCTTAACCTTGGCTTCGTTTCGACCTAAAAAGATCAAAATACTACTAAAGTTTCTCAACTAAGGTTGTTTTTTAGTCAACAACATGTCAGTTTAGTTTTTGCAGTCTCTAGGCTTCATTTTACACTTTCTCCTTACGTGCCCCTGATTTTTTTGTAGAAAAAGTCATTATGAGCAACTTTTGTGTTTTACACTTTTGATGATTCCGACAAAAAAAAGGGTCAAAATCTCGTTTTAAAATCGTATCAGCAAGCTTTTGTTCCACCATCATATTTCATCTAATAAAACTTAACTAAGCATAACTTTTTAACCACAAGTCCATTCTAAGTGATTCAAAAGCCCAAATTCATATTTTTAGATTCTCTACCTGTTTCTTAAGTTTACTCAAGTCCAAGATCCAAATGTTACTTATATCAATAGTCTAATTACAAGTACATACTTATATTTCATTGCAGAAAGTTTGGCTGCGCATTCAGTCCCGCCAAAACGATCATAAGTTGAGTTCTATAACTTTTTTTGATGCGCGGCTTTCGCCAAACTTCAATTTTAGGTCTTAGCTACATTTCATAAAACTGAGTCGACTACCATAAATGACCAAAACCATGAGATTTTTCGAAATAAAATCTGGTGGCAGATTTTAACATGTTTCGCCATTTTGGCTCTCATTTACTCATCGGGAGGAGTTATGAGGTGCGCCACCCGATGAAACGACCGTAAGACACATCTCTACACGCCTATGTTATTGAATTAACCTCAAGGTTTAATGAGATGATCAGTTTAATCAATCTTTGGGACTGTTGCAGAATTCAAACTCATAAAATCCACCTAAGGCTTGTTTTAGCTTATTTTCAAGATCACAACCTCATATACAACATCAATCTAGCCATATTACATATACTAATTATATCAAATTACATTCAATGAATATAAATTATTACAACCATATTGAATGGATATCAAAATAAACATGAATCTTACAAATGATAGGATGAAATGTTACTAGTACCACAAGAACAATTCAACCCTTAATGCTTTTAATCTCTAAGCATTGTCTTGAATCTTCAACCCAACCTTGGTTTAGCATTAGAAAACCTTTGTAATAACCTCTCTTATTCAGCCCTTGTTGCCTTGTGTAGCTCCTAATTCACCCTTGTAAACATCAAAATAACCATATAACCTTGCTAGTATCATCCTTAGCTTCATCTTCTTAGTATATGTTGTTGTATGAATCAAAGTATTAGATGGTGATTTAAATTTAGGGATGGACGGTCATGGAGGTTATATGAGAGGATTTTTGTAACTTTTGCATGTAAAAGAGATGTGTATGAGAAGTTATCATCAATTGGGAGACATAAGGTGGGTGTGTGTAAGAGTTGTTGTGATAAGAGAAGGCCAAGTGGCCTTGTGGCTTGTGTTTGCACACCAACTCTCCCATGAGGTGGTAGTGTGTGTGTTATTTGTGATAACATTTGGTTTATGAGGTGTAGTTTGGTCCCGTTAATTACTAACGTTAAGCCCTTAAGTCACGAAACTTAAAACCGGGTAACATAAAAATGTAATATTTACAAAAATGTTAAATTTATCAATATACTCCAACTAGGTATATTAAAATTGTGATAAGTCTAATAGGTTGCGTTTATGTTGTTAAAACCTAATAACGTAGGTTCGAGCACGCGTATTACGTAAAGGGTAAAATATTTACATAAAAATGACAAAGTGGCAATAGTTCATATAAAATATGACTATTGGTGAAAGTAGGGTATTTTGAACATCTAAACTTATCGTAGTCTTGTGTTGACCGTGAGGAAAGTTTATACGATTAAACTTTCGTAATTAATAAAGTAACAACTTTAAATAATTATTTACGGCCATAGGTCAACAAAAATGTTCAGAGTGTAATAATCCAAAGCAGTGAATTATTTAACTTGAGAAATTACCAGTTACTACCAGTTACAATATTTGCTTTTACTTTATGGTAAAAGTCTAGTCAAAAGTCAAAGTCAAGGTCAACTTTAAGAAGTCAAAGGGTAAAATAGTCATTTTACTTTATGAAAATTTATGGGTTGCTACATGACGAAAAAAATGTTATCGGTTATAGTCCACTAGATCATCTTGTTGTAGAAATTGGAAGGTTGATATCACAAGTGGATGATGATGGGTTTGGGAAAAGACTCGTACAATAGTAATCGGTTGCACCGGTTATCAGTTGCAAATATAGTTTATATGTGTAACAATGAAATACAACACAAAGTTTTATTAGTGACACTAACATTTTTGAAAGTTTATTACCTAACATTAAAAATTTCTTAAAGTTGCCAATTAGTGTAATTAACCTATCATCAACACTGATTAAAGTAGTGTTTGCAATTTTCCACCCCACATTGCCTTCATGAACCAACTAAAAATTAATCACTCGTCATTCTCATTTTTCGTTTGTTGAGGGGTAGAGGCGGCAATTACCGACCACGACCGTTAAGCGGCGAAGTTAAGCGGGTTTGGGTTGAGGATAAGCGGGTTTGGGTCAAAAGCAGTCAACCCGTCTAACCCGTTTAATAAGCGGGTTGTGTTTAGTCGAGTAAATACTAAACAGGTCAACCCGTGAACCCGTTTAAGTATACAAGACTCAAAAATAAAAAATATAACCTAGTTTTTTATGTGAGATGTGGATTAAATATTTTTTTTATGTACTTAATATGAATGAATTACGATTATACCTCAAATATCATTGAAATTGACACTTTATAACTCTGAAAATTGTCGTATAGTTATTTGTATGTTCTTTTTATTATATTTTAGATCTTTATATCACTTTTTCATTTAAACTAGTTAAAATAACAAACCACCAACCTTATTTACTGTTTGACCTATTTAGTTAAGCGGGTCATAAGCGGGTTACCGTGTTATGCGGTGTGGGTTAGGGTTGAGTTTTTTGACACGATTAATAAATGGGTCGTGTTTGGGTAGAGGTTATACCAACCGCCAACACCTTGAACAGAATAGGTCAATGAACAGCGGCATTTCGATTGCCACCCCTTATTGAGGGGTATCAAAAAATTAATCAACAATCACCAAAGTTTAAAAAAAATAATAATAATAAATAAATAAAAATAAAAAATAAAAATCTAATAGAATTAGCCACCATGATTATACCAAAAGAGCTGACAGCTTGTATGAGTGAGTAGTCAAACTTGGCCAACATGGCAAAAATAGTCCCTGAGGTTTAAGTGTTGTTGCAAAGTAAGTCCAAGTTGGCAAAAATAGTCCCTAAAATTTAAGTGTCGCTGCAAAGTAAGTCCTTTATAGCAATTTGGCAAAAATAGTCCCTATCCAAATTCACGGCTACAAAAGCAATCCCGCTGCATCGCGCGGGTTCCCACACTCGTTAACTACCATCATGTAATACCAAGTTTGATTACATAGTACTAACATCAGGTTACATGATTGATGTCTTGTATCAATGTGGGACAAAATACTTCACACGAGTTTTGACAAAAGTTGCTTAAAACACAACATTGCAATAAAATAATTTTTATTTTCTCTTTAGACATTGATTTTCTTTTAAACAAATGAATTTTTTTTAAAACGAACTCAACACGTGAACAAAAATGATATTAAAAAGATTGTGATAAAATATGTACATCATCAATAAAGTCATTGTTGGAGATACATATAACATTGTGAACCATTGTTGCAAAACAAGTCCTACAAGGCCGATTAATCGTCGATTAGGTGCTGCAAGGCCACCAACTTTTCCGATTTATGTAAATCGGCCAAACAAATCGGTTAACCGTGATCAATGACGATTAATGGTGGTCAAACTTATCGAAAACCTTCATATCTTGCCGAAAATACTTAAAACTACCCATAAAATTGTTTGAATAACTTATGGTCATTGTTTATATCTATTACAAGATGTTTTTGAGGAAAAATATTTGCCGAAAATACATAAACTTGTCGAAAATACCTAAAACTTGTCGAAAATACCTAAAATTTGCCGAAAATACTAAAAACATATCAGAAATGCCAATCCGATTAATCACCGATTAATCCCGCCTAGACCGATTACAAGCTACAGGGAGGTCGATCGCCCGACTACCGATTCGACATATGCCTACACACATTTTTCGTTAAAGTTGAACACGAGTACTCATTGGTGCTATATATATTGCTCACGAGTGATGAGTGCCTCTTTAGCGTTTCCATCCATCCCCTTTGAGCGGAAACTTACGTGTGTTTATTCATTGAATCATTGCTTATATAGTTTTGTTCATACTTTGTAATGTTGTTTGAATCCTGATAATAATAGTGTAAAGAAAGATTTATTTGGTAACAAATGTTAATATTCAAAAATTTACACATATATGTTGTATGTGCTCACGTTAAAAATAGAACATATCAAAACCTTTGTTTTTCTCGACTATTAGAACTAGTCATATCTATATTGAGTTAGTATGCTTATGTGGTGGATTTTGAACGTAAAATATAGTACTTCGAAACATATATAACCTTGTACAAAACAAGGGTCATAAAAACTCACCCACTGTCGACACATATATGCTCTATTACATTAGATTATAAATTTATATTTGGTGCAAAGATTATTACCTTTCTTTGGTTTAACATACATACAAATGGATCGATGATATTATGATTACCTTTTTATGCTCTCTTTGATACCAATTAATTAATGAGGAAACCCGAATAGGTATACCTTCACAAAATGTTGATTTTGTTTCATACTCCAGAAATCCAAACAAGGTTTTTAACGATGGAAAGCCTATAAAGGTAACACAAGGTTAAGAAATCATAATCTCAAACCCTAACTAAGGGTTTAATATAATTCGACCCACAAAAATTCGACCACCAAAAATCCCACAAACACAAATGTATTTGTCCTTCGTTCTTGTACACACGTACTAATATCGATTTGATGTGAAAAGCTAGGTTCTTGAATCACAAATAAAACCAAATATTAGTTTCTTGAGTTGGAAAAATCGAAACCCTTGGGAGGGGTTGGTGTACGATCGGCCAACACAAGAGAGAGGGAGAGAAGAAAAAAATTAGGTTTCTAAGTGATCAAAGATTAAGATAATTATGAATACAAGGGATTGTATTTATAGGTAACTTAACTTGGTGACCAAGAAAAGCCTCCCTTGGGCTTTTGCAAACCCACGACCGGCCAAGGACTCCAAAGAGGAGTTCTAGATCTTTCTTGTCCACTAATTTCATCTCTAGTCCTCGTAGTTTACATTTAACGACCGTTAGTCTAACCTTGTTAAATATTAACTATCGTTAAGTTTTATTTCGTGACAAATAATTAATAATAATAACGTTTATACATATTAATTATTTTAACATCAACTCTCATACGTAATGTGTGCAATCCCGAAGTCTCGAGTTCGAATCCGGTCATACACATATTAAATTATATCCCTAAATCTTTCAGCTCCCACTTGGATATTACTTAATATAGTAATGACATTGGTTTAGTCTAGCCTAACACGCCAATGCCCCCAGATCGAATCGAGTATGGTATCCTGGAAAACCATTTAATGATTCATCATTTTTACTTATCCTTTTGCTACTAATACTACATTAACTATGAATATGGATCAAGTCATTTCATTAGTTAATATTACATTTCACGTTATATTTGATTGAACAAGATTACCAAATCATCGAGCGTATTCGGATAGATCTTGGGTATGGCCATACAAACATCTTGTCAACCCTACAAGGGGCCCAAAATAGTATTATGCTTTGAAACAAATTCAAAAGAACAAATTCTCTTGACTATAAACATAACTCATGAACTTTGTAACACTTCTGAAAATAGCCCTTATCACTACCAGTTACGGATAGCGTTAGATTATCTCACACGAATGCACTACATTCATAACAGTTATTTGGTATCTCAAGTCTGAGGTTAAACATTTCATGATTTACTTAATGACAAAGATCCATAACTATAATCATGCATAGTTAGGATCTGTCCTATATTCAATTCATTGAATATCATGTGAATCTGGTATGCCCCACGCATCAATATACTTTAAGTATATTCTACCAAAACTAAGATTTTTCTTAATTCAATGACATTCTCACATCATTGATTGACAACGTACTATTTAGAATAACATAAGTCATTCACGGATTAAACATGCAAATATAGGATATAATATTAAGAAAATGAAAAATAAACATAAACAACTATTTTATTTCATTAAAATAATATTTGTTCATAACATCCTTTATCCAAATACTAATCACAGATCTGCATGAAACTACCAGCTAAACGAAGTCCTATCCCATCAGCATGGTCAGTAAGTTTTTCTTTTGGTAAAGGCTTCGTAAAGGGATCAGCTAGATTATCATATGTATGAACTTTGAGTATATTGATTTCACCTATTTTGACTTGTTCTCGAACATAGCGATATCGACGAGGAAAATGTCTGGCGCCCTTCATGACTCAAGGCTCATTGGCAAATGTTATTGCAGCAGAGTTGTCACAATACAAATTTAAAGGTAATTCAATTGAGGGCATTACTCAGAGTCGAAATGAATTTCCTAATCCAAACGACTTCCATCGCACTATGTACTTTCGGCTTGATAATAGACATCGCTGATCGTTATGCGCTTCTTGCTCTTCCAGTCCAATGCTCCTCCATTAATGACAAAGACATATCCCGTTTGAGACTTCTTATCATCTTATCAGTTTGGAAAGACGCATGCAAAACACCTGTAACATCAAGTTCGCATGGATTCCCACCATACACACTAGAAACATTTCTTTAGTAGCCCTTAGATACTTAAGAATGTTCTTAACAAGACATGCCGATGTTTCACACGGATTACGTTGATATCGGTGGTGATGATTTTACGCAAAGCGCCACATTAGGCCTTGTACATCTCACAGCATACATGATAGATCCTACAGCCGAAGCATAAGGAACTTTTCTCATATGTGCCACCTCTTCAGGTGTTGACTCGCATGGTTCACTACTTAAGCCGTGTTCAGCTTGCATCGGCAAATATCCCTTCTTGGAATTATGCATATTGAATCTATTCAATATTTTATCGATGTAAGTACTTTGACTTAGTCCAATCAATCGCCTTGATCTATCTCGGTAGATCTTGATTCCCAGAATAAATGTTGCTTCCCCTAAATCCTTCATAGAAAAGCACTTTTCAAGATAAGACTTTACATCTTGCAAACTTGGAATGTCTTTTCCCATGATCAATATGTCATCGACATACAAGATAAGGAAAATAACATTACTCCCACTAGCTTTGTGATATACACATGGCTCATCAAGATTTTGAGTGAAACCAAATTTCCTGATTTCTTCATCAAACTTCTTGTTCCATTGCCTTGATACTTGCTTCAACCCATAAATGGATCTTTGAAGTTTGCATACACGTTTTGGAAAATTTTGATTCACAAACCCTTCAGGCTGCACCATATAGATGTCCTCATCTAGGCAACCATTTAAGAAGGCTGTTTTGACATCCATTTGCCATATCTCATAGTCATAGTATGCAGCTATGCCTATAAGAATCCTAATAGCTCTAATGTCTGCTACAGGAGAAAATGTCTCCTCGTAGTCTATCCCAAAAGTTTGAGTAAACCCTTGAGCTACAAGACGAGCTTTATAGGTGTGTACATTGCCATCCATGTCAGTCTTTATCTTATAGAGCCACTTACTTCCAACTACCTTAGCATTTGGAGGTAAGTCAACCTCTATCCGGACCGTTATCTCTCATGGATCGCATTTCCCCATTCATTGTGACTTGCCATTTATCATTTTCAGGACTCATCATAACGACCTTATAGTTAGCGGGTTCACCAAGATCCCCTAACATATTTTCCTCGGCTTCTACGTTGAGACATAGGCCTCAGGTGCGCGTAGCCCTTGCGGATCTGAATGGGAACCACTTCAACCGGTGGAACACTCGGACTTTCGGGTTCTACTTGAGGTTGGCTAGTGTTCGAGAAGGTGATGTATATTCTTGATCATCTTCGGATCATAAACTCTCCTACTGAATTCATGAGATATGAGATCCCTTTCAAGGAAGTCTCCATACCTAGCAACAATTACTTTGTTTTCAGGTGGAAATTAAAAGTAGTAACCCATAGTTTCCTTTGGGTATCCTACGAAGATACACTTACAGATCTTTGTTGTAGCTTATCAATGAGTCACGTTTAACAAACACCTCACAACCCCATACCTTTAAGTAAGACAAGTTGGGAGCTTTCTCATACCACACTTCATAAGGAGTATTATCAACCTTCTTAGTTGGAACCATATTTAAAATGCGAACAACAGTTTCTAAAGCATAATCCCAAAAGGATAAGGGAAGAGTTGTAAGATTAAACATTGATCGCACCATGTCTAACAATGTACGATTTATTCTCTCAGATACACCATTTTGTTCTGGAGTATATGGAGAAGTGAGTTGCTGGACAATCCCATACTCGGCAAGATCATCTTTAAACTCTTGGCTTAAATATTCACCACCTCTATCGGATCGAAGAGCTTTAATCTTCTTTTCTAGTTGCAGTTCTACTTCACTCTTGAAAACCTTAAATGTTTCAAAGACTTCATGTTTATGTTTAAGTAAATAAACATAACCATAACGACTGAAATCATCAGTAAAGGTTAAGAAGTAGCTAGCACCCTTCCTTGACACGTGTCTTAGTGGTCCACATACGTCAGTATGTATTACACCAAGAAGATCAGAAGCCCTTTCTAAACTATTTGTAAAAGGTTTCTTGGTCATCTTCCCAGATATGTAAGATTCGCATTTATCAAATGATTCATCATTGATGTTTTGCAAAAGCCCATCGTGTTGCAGCTTTTGCATGCTTTTCTTGCCTATGTGAGCAAGTCTACAATGCCAAAGATATGAAGAATCCAAATCACATTTGATTCTCTTATTATTGATGCTAAAAACAAAATTATTTTTATCAATCACATTATCATGCATATCAATCTCAAACACACCATTTACTGGAATAACATTAAAGTAAAAAACATCATTTAAAGAAACCGAAATTCCATAATCAGTAAATATATGAATAAAACCAATATCTTTCAACAAGGAAACAGAAACGACACCCCTAATAATAGAAGGTGCGTAATGACAATCGTTCAAAGACAATACTAAACCCCAAGGTAAAACTAAATCAAACGTGCCTATAGCTTCAACAACTGCATGTGCTCCATTACCCATGTGCAGGTATTGTTGTCCATTGGCGAGCTTCCTTGCACCTCTAAGTCCCTGCAGTGTATTACAAATGTGAATACCACATCCAGTATCATATACCTAAGAATTTATTTTATGAGGAAAAACAAATAAATCTATCATCAAAAGAGTACCTCAAGTACTAACAACAGTGCCATCATTTTTATACCTCTTAGTACGGAACTCATCGAGGTAGAGTGGACAGTTCCTCTTCCAGTGTCCTACCTCCGTGCAGTGATGACAAGCATGATCCTTTTTAGGATTCTCACGATTTTTAGGGGGGTTCTTCTTGGGTTCTTGTTGATAAGCAATAACTTGTTTTCCCTTATCAACTTTACCCTTACCTTTCCCTTTCTTGTTCGCTAGCGGCTTATTAGGCTTAGAAATCCTACCCTTTTGAATAGCAAGTACCGTAGGTGTAGGAGCCTTCTTGGGCAAACCTTTCTCGTAGTCAATAAGTATTGCATGTACCTCACTAACTGTCTTCCCCGTGCAATGCGTATTGTAATTGCGCACGAACCAATCAAACTCTTTGTTAAGGGATCTGTTGATAAGGCCAATTTGTATGTCATTGGTGTAGACATAATTGAGTCTCCCGAGCTGGTCCATGTAACTCATCATTTCCAGACAGTGGCCGCTCACAGGTTTCCCGTCCCCTTTCTTGCAACTATGTAGAGCATCTATCAAATCATACAGCTCTACAGTCACAGGCTTCTCAAATAACCGAATAAGTTCGGCGAGCATGTTGTGAGGGAAGTAATTTTCAAACTGTTTTTGCAAGGTTGGAACCATACTTCCAAGCATAATGCAGGAAACCTCATTATACTTATCATACTCTGTTTGCCATGCAGCTCGTACTTCAGCAGTAGCATTAGCTGCAGGTTCAGCAAGACAAGGCGTAGTCAAATAATCTAGTGTTTTGGCAACCCTCAAGACAATTCTGAGTTGCCGATACCAATCATTGAAATTTACGCTACCAGTCAATTTCTCTCGATCAAACATAGATTTGAACGACGAGGCTAGTGCAGTAGATTCAGCTTGAGCCATTTCTACAGAAAATAAAAGTTCAAAAGTTAGTACTTTCGATAAATAAATATTCAAGAAAATAAAATACCCTTTAGTCAATATTCATATTAACCATAGAATTTTCCTTGAATTTAGGACCCTCATTATCATAGTTTCACCACATCAGTTGATCTGCTAGTGGTGAAAGTATAGAATAGGTCATTGTTGAAAAACAATAATTGACAAACAATTTTTCAATTCCTAGAAAATATGGGATTTACAATTTTGCCAAACAATTATGCAAAACGTAAGCATGTTTTATCCCATCTTATGCCTTAGGTTATAGGTCTCACTAACTAACTTAATTAAGTTGTCTAATTTTGAAACTGCAAATTATTTAAGCTGAAGTCTCACACAACATAAAGATTCACCTTGTTATCGTAATCTAGCTCAAGGTCTCACATAACTAAATTACAACTTCAAGTGTTTCATATCATTAGATGGCATAAACTTAAATTTAAAGGGTACACTTTTTGACGTGTAATCAAAACTTATGTATAAAGAAGCATGCATACAACTCTATAACATAAAATTTTCGAAAAAAACTTACTTATATTTTAATTGCTAAGATTAAATTCTACAAAGTTTTAATCGATGCGTTGAGAAACTTACAACTTTGCACTAAGATGCTTCGTACATAGAATGGTTATACTGGGTAGCTCCAATCGAGCATGAAGACGGTAAGCGCTGAAGCATAACCTTAGACATCCTTTCAGTGTGACTGTGCGCACTTCTTTGAACCCCCTTAGTCTAACCTCGTAGTTTACATTTAACGACCGTTAGTCTAACCTCGTTAGATATTAACTATCGTTAAGTTTTATTTCGTGACAAATAATTAATAATAATAACGTTATACATATTAATTATTTTAACATCAACTCTCATACGTAATGTGTGCAATCACGAAGTCTCGAGTTCGAATCCGGTCATACACATATTAAATTATATCCAGAAACCTTTCATCTACACCACAGTATATAACCAAGTGAAATTTGTTGTCTTCCACCGATGTGGGAAAAAAGCTTGACACAAGTTTTAAACTTGCTCAAAACTCATAAGTCACAACACTCTCATCAAATAATTTCTATTCGCTTTATACAATAATTGTTTTTCTTTAAAATCCATGAGAAAATTGATAACAAAGTCAACATTGATTAAAGTAGTGTTTGCAATTTTGCACCCCACATTGCTTTCATGAACCAACTTAAAATTAATCACTCGTCATTCTCATTTTCCGCTTGTTGAGGGGTATTAAAAAATTAATCAACAATCACCAAGGGGTTAGATCAATAAAGATCACATAAAAACTAAAGATCAAATGGATCAATCTCAGCAATTCATTTTTTGATTAAATTAATTAAATTGACTTTCACCCTTATATTTAAAAATTAAATATTTCCCAAACCGTTAATAGTTAGATAAAACTAATTATACCGTTGCGAAAAAAATAAAATTATCTTTCTATAGAGATCCAATATTGTATACTTTCGACGAACTTATTTTTATCCTTTTTTTGCGGGTTTCGATATATTACGATATAAATGAAAATTTTAAAAATACTTGTTTGTGTTAACACAACCCCTAAACCCTAAAACCTCTAAACCCTAAAAACCATAACCCCTAAACCCTAAAAACCCCTAACCCCTAAAAACCCTAACCCCTAAACCCTAAAAAACCTAAACCCTAAACCCTAAAACCATAAACCCCTAAAAACCCTAAACCCCTAAAACTCTAACCGCTAAACCAAACAAACCTAAACCCTATCCGCTAAACCGTAAGAAACCTAAACCCTTAACTCCTAAAAAGCTTAACCCAAAAAAGTCAAACCCCTAAACCCTAAATACCTAAACCCTAACCATAAACCCTAAGCCCACAAAAAAAAGTCGGAAAAAAAAATTCGTTGAAAGTATATGATATGGGATATCAAATTAAAGGTAATTTTATGCTTGTCGTGATGGTATGATTAGTTTCGTCTAACGATTAATGGTTTGTGAGATATTTAGTTTTTAAAAATGAAGGTGAATTTTATTTTATTGTTTTAATAAAAAAATGAATGGTTGATAATGGTTTATTTGATCTTTAGTTTTTCTTTGATCTTTATTGAACCAAACTCCAATCACCAAAGTCACAAAAAAGTCAATATAATTGTACATTTCGCTTTTTGGTAAAACATAGTAAACATCAAATTATTGTCATTTCTTTTATAGTAAAAACAATTTATTGGAGGAATATTTCTTTTGAATGGTTGAAAATTAAACACTTTTATTAAATTGTGTGGGAATCTTGTCATTTTATTTTATTTAAAACAATAACTTTTTTTGAGACAGGAGTAATAGAATTAGCCACAATGATTATACTAAAAAAAGCTGACAGGTTGTAGAATAGTAAAACATAGTAAACATCAAGATTTTATGATCATTATCATTATGTAATTCCATGTTTGACTAGATAGTGCTAATATCAGGTTACATGAACCATCTTCACCACAACATATAAACAAGCAAAGTTTGTTGTCTTCTATCAATGTGGGACGAAATAGTTTTGACAAAAGTTGCTTAAAAACACAACATTGCAACAAAATAATTTTTATTTTCTCTTTAGACATTGTTATTCCTTTAAACAAATGAAAATTTTTAAAAGGAACTCAACTGCAATTCATAAACACATGTGATTGTGAGAATAAATGTACATCATCAATAAAGTCATTGTTTGAGATATTTGAGTTAACGATCAACATAAAAGTAAATAAATTGTTTGTGTAAAACCCACTATAAGAGGGACTGATGAACGATACATATAAAATTGATGAACACATATGCCTACACATGTTTTTCGTTGAAGTTGAACACGTTGTGCTATAAATTTTGCTCTTGAGTGATCAGAGGCGGAGGCAATAGGGTGGCAGGTGCTCAGCCACCCCCAACCGTCCCAACTTCTCTGACTTATAGTTTGAATTTCAGGCGATGTTTCATGACTTTCATCTAGTTTGGCACCTGCTATAAGGCTCAAATATGTTAGCAACAGTGATCAAATATCCCCTAATCCTTTATCGCTGTTACGCTTAGCGAAGGCTGACCTTTGTTGCAGCACCGTTATGTTTTTCTTCATAAAATCATATATGTTGGAGAAATAAATCTTTGAAGAAATAAATGTCTGAAGAAGAACGACTGAGTGATGAAGAATAATATTGATATCAAAAGGAAGTAGCATAAAATTATGTTTGTGTAGAAGCTAGTATCACGTGAGTGTACAGAGAGAAAGGATAGATTTTTGTGAAAATTACTTTAGTACCCATATTAAATACGGTGTGTCTGCACATACCCACGTTTATTCTCAATATCAAAACTACCCATCCATGTCGTGTATTTATCATCACTATATACACGACATATACGTGTATGGCTAGGAATGGTCTTAGCAATTATATTTTTAGCCATGTCGGGTACAAAATCCCATGTATACACGACATGGGTTTTTTTATTGTTGTTTACAACTACCTACGCCCATATAGAGGACTAATATACACGACATGGACTTTAGTACACGACATGGGAAAAAGTAAAACTAAATGTCGGGTATAGAGTAAGAAAATACACGACATGGGGTAAAAGACAAGGGCATGTGGGGTATAGTGGACGAAAATACACGACATGGACATTTGTATACACGACATGGATTGTTGGAGGAATCTTTATTTTCAAAATTTAAAAACTTACAAAAAATACCCTTTAACTTTTTGATAAATACAACTTTTTTATATAACAAACTTTATTTGTCAAATATTTAGCAAATATCTTGCAAATTCGTTAATGGAAAAATATCGTTCGAAGAGCTCTGAATTACGAACAAAGCAGCCCAATATTGATATGCTTTTACGCATAGTACGATTTTATAAAAATGTTGAAGTTTGATGTATATTTTTTTAAAAAAAACTTTTGAAAGTATTTAGAATCTTGCATTTTGAAAAATAAAAATACTTACAAAAACTTTTGAAAGTATTTAGAATCTCCTGTGATTTAAGAGTATGTTTTGAAAGTTTTTTTCTTAATATATATATATATATATCAAACTTCAACATTTTTTTATAAAATCGTGCGTCGTTAAAGCATATCAATATTGGGCTCGTTTTGTTTGTAATTCATAGCTCTTCGTAACGATATTTTTTCATTAACGAATTTGCTAGACATTTGCTAAATATTTGACAAATAAAGTTTGTTATATAAAAAGTTGTAAATATCAAAAAGTTAAGGGTAGTTTTTGTAAGTATTTTTATTTTTCAAAATGCAAGATTCTAAATACTTTCAAAAGTTTTTTTTTAAAATATATATCAAACTTCAACATTTTTTATAAAATCGTGCATGCGTTAAAGCATATCAATATTTGACTCGTTTTGTTAAGTAATTCGAGCTCTTCGTAACGATATTTTTTCCATTAACGAATTTGCTAGACATTTGCTAAATATTTGACAAATAAAGTTTGTTATATAAAAAGTTGTAAATATCAAAAAGTTAAGGGTAGTTTTGTAAGTATTTTTATTTTTCAAAATGCAAGATTCTAAATACTTTCAAAAGTTTTTTTAAAAAAAATATATATATCAAACTTCAACATTTTTTATAAAATCGTACGTGCGTTAAAAGCATATCAATATTTGGCTCGTTTTGTTCGTAATTCAGAGCTCTTCGTAACAATATTTTTTCCATTAACGAATTTGCTAGATATTGGCTAAATATTTGACAAATAAAGTTTGATATATAAAAAAGTTGTATTTCTCAAAAAGTTAAAGGGTATTTTTTGTAAGTTTTTAAATTTTGAAAATAAAGATTCCTCCAACAATCCATGTCGTGTATACGAATGTCCATGTCGTGTATTTTCGTCCACTATACCCTACATGCCCTTGTCTTTTACACCATGTCGTGTATTTTCCTACTCTATACCCGACATTTAGTTTTACTTTTTCCCATGTCGTGTACTAAAGTCCATGTCGTGTATATTAGTCCTCTATATGGGCATAGGTAGTTGTGAACAACAATAAAAAAAACCCATGTCGTGTATACATGGGATTTTGTACCCGACATGGCTAAAAATATAATTGCTAAGACCATTCTTAGCCATACACGTCCATGTCGTGTATATAGTGATGATAAATACACGACATAGATGGGTAGTTTTGATATTAAGAAGAAACGTGGGTATGTGCAGACACACCATATTTAATATGGGTACTACAGTAATTTTCACTAAATTTTTCTCAATTTCTTGGACAATGGGAAATTCATACAGTAACAATTACTAGTACAGTACTACACGTATTATTTATTGCTCATTATTTATGTTGATTTAATATTTTTAAGTTGTGATACTTGTTTTTTTTTAAGCCAAAAATTCTAGCTATGTTGATAACAAGTTATTTTAACATCTTGTATGGAGAATAATTTTTTTCAAGGCAATTTTTTTAACATCCTAGCTATATCACCTATATCTCACAAATGCTTTTAACGAGGTTTGAACTCACAACTTTTAAGTTGGTGGTCAACTCATATAGCACTAAACAAATAGTCTTTGATTTATAAACCATAATTTGATTTGAGTATTTGACAAGAAATGGGATACTCTCAAGTTGAGAGGTACAACTTAACTCAAGTTAGATGGTTGTGAGCTATTCGATTTGATTTAATGGTTCAAATAAAAAAAGTTCTTTTGATTAGAGCCATTAGATCAAATCCAATAGCTCATAATGCCCCCAACTGGAGTCAAGTTGTACCACTCAACTTGAAAGAATCTCATTAAATTGGTTCAAGTAATACAAAGATAAACACATGTACTTCTAATTATGAAAGTCCATCATTGGAGTTCAAATAGATTTATCGGTTCGATCATTGGTCCGTAAAGAAAAACATTACATGTTATTACTATCTCGAAATATCCGAGCCTCTCTTAATAAAAATTCTGGCTCCGCCCCTGTGAGTGATGAGTGCCTCTATAGTGTTTTCATCCATCCCCTTGAGCTGAAACTTACATGAGTTTATTCATTGCTCATATAGTTTTGTTCATACTTTGTAATGTTGTTTGAATCCTGATAATAAGATAATAATAGTGTAAAGAAAGATTTATTTGGTAAACTAGATTATCAATTTATATTTCGTGCAAAGATTGTAACCTTCCTTTGGTTTAGCATACATACAAATTATAATATTACTACTATGATTTTACCTTTTTTATGTTCACTGTTATCTATACTACTTATAATGGAGGGATGACCCTCTCTCCTAATTTTTTTTAAGATGTCATTAATGTGTTTTTTAAGCATTACAAATTTTAATGCATAATGTACACAATAAATAGCTTCTACTAATTTATCTTCCACAACATTTTAATGCTTCATTTATTATTTCTTTTTGAATTAGTTTAGTTTTAGTGCAAAAATGCACATATAAATGAATATGATTTTAAAATGCATGCAAAACTACAAAGTTCCAAAACTATTATTATATCGTAAGAGTGTTTCGAGAACCAATCTAAATAAATTTTGAATTATTTTAAATAAAATTAACCACAAAAGTAAAAAACGGTTTTTTGTAAAAGTTGGGACAATTTTTTTAAGACAAATGATGCAAATGTGCAAAGTGGTAAGTGCTAATTCAATGATTAATATATTAGTATATTAATTATTATATTTTTCATGGATAACTCTAAATGATTGCTTAAACATGTAAGTTTTCTTTACATTATAAGCATTGTTTTATTTATATCTTCTATCTATGTGAGACAAGTGTTATAAACAATATTAATGATTCAAACATTTTTTCATAAATATATACTTTACAAAATGTATACATTATAATTACTCTTTTATTTATATCTTTTATCTATATGGGACAAATGTAATAAACAATATTAATTATACAAACATGTTCAAAAATATATATATATTTCATAAAAAAAATGTTTCTACTTACTTGTGACTACGGACCACTATCAACTAATTTGACCATAACTCCATAACATTATTGACTACCGCAACGAAAAATCACGCCACTTTCAATTGTTTTTATATGAATTAGTTTGATATTATCCATCACTTTTTTAAAGTTACTCAAACTCATTATGTTTTCGCTATTGGTAAAGTTATTGTAAGAGAAAAAATAAAATTGAAAACACTTTTGCGAAAATTGTATTACTTGATACCCGCCATCGCAATGCGCGGGTACCCTACTATAATATTCTAAAGAGTTGAAATATGCGACATGAAACTTTTGGCATCCGCAAATTTATCGTCACATAAAACGTTTTAGATTATAAAGCATGGTTTATTGAAATTTTTTATTTCAGGGTATCCACCGCCGCATAGCGCGGGTACCCTGCTAGTACTAGTTAATGAGGAACCCCGAATAGGCATACCTTCACAAAATGTTGATTTTGTTTCTTATCCAAACAAGGTTTTTAAAGATATGGAAAGCCTATAAAGGTAACAGATTACTCCATCAAAGGTGGATAGAAGATGATATGTACGAGCTATAAGGCTGGTAGCTGTGGCTCGGTTGTGGTCGGTCGAGGATCGGTCACCCCACTGCGGGTGATCGGTTGAGGTGGGTTGCCAAGCTTCAAACAGGCGAACTAGTTCGCATTCCCAACCGAGTTTTATTACTCACTTTTTGACAAAAACATTGTACCGTTTGGAAAAAAAAACAGAAAAAAACTTTTTTTTAAAAAAACTTTACCACTTTTATAACATTATAAATAACAACCTCAAACACATTTCTAAACACACAATTTCAAATTCAATTCAAACAACTTCTCATAAACACCTTCAAACACATTTTGTTAATTATGTCTTACGAGATATTTTTTAATTCTTTGTCTTACGACGAGGAAGAAGTTATGAGCGAGTTTACGGAGTTTGTGGATTTTACGCAGTATGCTTGGGATGCTTACCAAGCGTCACTGCCAAAGGTTCGACGAAACTACACACCTAGGGATCATGTGGGTGCTCATAATCGTTTAGTTGCCGCTTACTTCTCCGAAGAACCGTTGTATGACGAAAGAACATTCCGTCAGCGGTTCCGGATGAGCCGAGAACTATTCACCCAAATTTTTTGAGAGGTAACCAATTATTCTCCTTATTTTCAACAAACTCTCGATTATAGGGGCGTACTTGGTTTTTCCCCATTAGTAAAGTGTACTGCGGCAATTCGTCAATTGGAATACGCGGTCGTTCCTGATTCTCTTGACGAGTATCTGCAACTGGATGCAACAACAACACGTGATTGTCTCCGTAACTTTTGTACGGTTATTATAGAGTTATATGGTGTTGAGTATTTACGAAGCCTACATATTCTGACCTTGAAAGAATATATGCTCATCACGAGCAAAAACATGGGTTTCGTGGGATGATGTGAATCATTGATTGTAAAAGTTAGGAATGGGAGAATTGCCCAAATAGTTTGAGAGGTCAATTTGCTAGGGGTGATTACGGGCCACATCCATTCAATTGGAAGCGATCACCTCCCAAGATTTATGGATTTGGCATGCGTTCTTGGTGTCTCCAAGATGAATAACGACATAAACTTTTTACATCGTTCCTCCGTTTTCAATGATATCAAATTTGGGAGAGTACCGGAACTTGATTTCGAGGCTAATGATGTTGCTTACAAAAGGGGATATTATCTTACTGGCGGAATATATCTGGAATGGTCTGTTCTTATTAAGTCAATTTCAAATCCTCCTACGGGTGATGAAAAAGAATATTGTACAAGAGGAAGCACGAGGCAGCAAGGAAAGATATGGAACGAGCTTTCGGTGTGTTGAAGAAGAAGTGGAAAATGCTAAAAGTTTCGGCTCGAGGGGTGTATAAACAGGATCTCCAAGATATTGAGTATACATGTATCATATTTCATAATATGATCATCCGACACAAGTAGCGGCCGATATGTCCTACATGATTTGCATAAGAGGGCCACCGTGATCATGATCCGTTAAGATCCCATGCAAAATCCTTAGTAGTTACTCAGGAGATAATGGACCGATCAATTCATCTAAACTTAAAATCTGATTTGGTCGAACACGTTTGGAGAAACCGTTGTAATGTTTACGTTTTATTAGTTTAAGTTTTTAATTATTCTTGTAATGTTTAGGTATTTTTATTAATGAAGTTTAATTTTATTGTTAAAAATATTTGAATTTAAAAAAAAATACACTAGGTCACCACTGTGGCAACTATGTCGTCGAAAAGAGAAAGCTGATGTGGCACAACTGACCCATGTCACCACTGTGCACAACCTAAGTGATTGATCACTGACCGAATGACAAATATACTTTGAACCTTATTCTACGCATGTTCATATATTTTTCAAATAATAAATTGTTTGCAACTTGTTTTAAGAATCAAGTGGGTTTGTTAAATTGTTGATTAAGTTTCTTGGAGTTTATGTTACGCTATGAATTTGGAAATCATAATGAATTTGTGGAGTAACAAATAATAAAGATAGGCTAAGGCAATGGGACGTTGGCAATAATGTCGACTTGAACTACTTCGATGCCCTCTATGCAAAGTTCAACCAGACTCCCACGAACATCTATTTTTTGAGTGTATGTTTTCAGCTAAGGTTAGGAGGAATGTTATGTCTAGAGCCGAGATGCCGAGTATATCTCCATTATAGGATGACATAGTGGACTGGATAATGCCGTTGTCTTTGAAGGACAATGTTATTAGCATCGTTGGCCGTTTAATATTGGTTTCTTCTTCATATTTTGTATGGCAAGAACACAATAACCGAATCCATGCCAAGCCTAGTAGGACTGAAGAACAAATCACCAATATTATTGTAGAGACTATTCGTTTAACGTTAGCTTCGATCATGTTTAAGGATCAGGCTAGTGCACGAGATATGAAGGCCATTTGGAAGTTAGCTTGTTCCTAGTAGTGGTTTACAATGCTTGGTTTATGGCATAGTCTAATTTGATGTATTCTTGTTTAGTTTACATGGTTGTTCGTGTTTGAGGCTTGTCTCAAACATGAGTGTTTTTATTTTCACAGAGGGGCTCATCACCTCTCTTTTATGTACAAAACTCATTATATTTTCTATATAATTCACCGGATATAATCCATTTATCAAACAAAAAAAAACAATGCTTGATCATCTTACAAGAGGCAACAGCATGAATACATGTTTTAAAATGTATAGGGTCCAAAATATATGATACAAGTATACAATTATTACCTGTTGAAATGCTATGTTATATATGCACACTGTTACATAGGGGACATTTGATTGTTTCGAAGTGGAACATAACTTGAGCTCATATAAATAGGTTATCAGTGGTCCAAATTTTTTGATAGAGTGTCCATTTTCCATTATCATCAACAAAAAAAAACAATGCTTGATCATCTTACAAGAGGCAACAGCATGAATACATGTTTTAAAATGTATAGGGTCCAAAATATATGATACAAGTATACAATTATTACCTGTTGAAATGCTATGTTATATATGCACACTGTTACATAGGGGACATTTGATTGTTTCGAAGTGTATTATCATCCGAACATAACTTGAGCTCATATAAATAAGGTTATCAGTGGTCCAAATTTTTTGATAAGAGATGTCATTATACCCGGTGAATTATATTTTCTATATAATTCACCGGGTATAATCCATTTATCAAACAAAAAAAAAAACAATGCTTGATCATCTTACAAGAGGCAACAGCATGAATACATGTTTTAAAATGTATAGGGTCCAAAATATATGATACAAGTATACAATTATTACCTGTTGAATACAAATAGGGCTGATACAAGTTATTATATGCACACTGTTACATAGGGGACATTTGATTGTTTCGAAGTGTATTATCATCCGAACATAACTTGAGCTCATATAAATAAGGTTATCAGTGGTCCAAATTTTTTGATAAGAGATGTCATTTTTACAAATAAAGTAGGCTTGAATCAACAACCATCAAAGTGACAAAAGTTAACTACACGTGTATTATCAATGATTACAAAAAATTGACGACTTGTATGAACTAGTCCAAAGAGATAGTAAAAGATGCTAAATCTATATTTATCATCCTCTATTATCCAAACGGGCTAGATAATACTAATGTCAAGTTGCATACACCATCTACACTGCGATATATAACCAAGAAAAACTAGTTATCTTCAACCAATGTGGGATGAAAAACTAACACATATTTTGGACGAAAGATGCTCAAAACTCAAAAGGCGAAATACTCTAATCAAATAATCTGTATTCACTTTATTTATTGTTTTTCCTTTTTAACTACGAGAGAATTAATGTGATTCATAAACAAACACATTGACGGTAAATATTTTAGAGAGTACAAAAGAAATTTTTTGAGTAAAATAAATTACTCTAGAAAATTTTCATTAGTAACAAAGGGTGTTTATCAAGTGCCAATGAGTACCAAGGAATACGAAATCGAGTTTTATGTGAAATCATCGTATGAGTTCAATAATAAATATCCTCTTAGAAGCAATGCAGGAGTCGATATTGAGAAAACTATCGCCACAGAATATATACAAAAGCTGAGACAATATTGCCAATATGAATTCAAGCAGTTAGTTGATACTACGCCGAGATTTCGTAACTACTTAGCAACAAGCATAAGAGTTTAGGAAAACATCATCAAGGCGTTGGAATATGCCCACGCTCTCCTACTTATTTAGAAGACTTGTGATTTTAATATTTATTGCTTTGTTATTGTTTAGTTATGTTTGAATATTATCTTTTTTTTTAATTTAATTTTGATTGGTTTAAGTTTGGAAGTTAACTTTACACTATAGCATTACATAAAGATTTAAGATCATTTAAGGACAAAAAATTATTTACATACCAAGGGATCAATCTCCATCCTTTATTTTTATTTGATTTAATGGATGAGATTAATCCAAACAATTTAAAAAAACCCACTTTCATCATTTTTTTACAAATATTAATATCTTTCAAACCGTTAATCGTTAAGCGAAAAAAAATATATCATTGCGGCGAGCATTTAATTATCTTTCTATAGATAGGCACTTTGATATACTTTCGACAAATTTTTTTTTTCCGTATTTTTCACGTTTTTTTTTTTAAGTTTTTTCGTTTTTTTACGTTACTGAAATTTGCATTAAAAAAATCATATATGATAAAACACTAATTTGAATATCACATGTGATATTAGTGTAATATCATATATGATATGATATTAGTGTAATATCACATATTATATTACATATCATATATGATTTAACACTAATATCACATGTGTTTAGTGTTTTATCATATATGATTTTTTTTCATGCAAATTTCGATGCGTAAAAAGCGAAAAAATACGAAAACGTGAAAAAAAGCGATTTTCTTTTTCGAAAGTATATCAAAGTGCCCGTCTATAGAAAGATAACTAAATGCTCGTCACGACGGTGTAAATATTTTCACTTAACGATTAACGGTTTAAGAGATACTTAAATTATAAAAAATAGGTGAAATAATAAAATGTTTTTAATCTCAGCCATTGATTTTCTTTTTAAATGGATGGTGGAGATGAGTCCCTTGGTATGTGAGAAAAGTTTGGTATGTAAAATAACTCTCCTCTTACATAAAAAACAAAAACAGGGTACTATACATCAACAATCACCAAAGCCGCAAAAAGATAAAAAGAATTATATTGGGTTAAATCTACATATTAGCTATGAATTTTTAAAAATTTCTGATGTTAGGTAACGAACTTTCAAAAATATTATTATCACTCATAAAACTTTGATGTTATCTTCTATTATATGCAAGGTTCGTGAACCGTTAGTGAGGCGGTCGACCCCCCCTTTAGCTTGTAATCGATCTCGGCGGGATTAATTGGTGATTAATCGGATTGACATTTTTGGAAAGTTTTGGGTATTTCTGGGTAGTTTTAGGTACTCCCAAAAATATTTTCATTAAAAAATCTTGTAATAGATTTAAACAACGACTATAAGTGATTAAATTTGTTCAGGGTTGAAAAAATAGCGAATCGGTAATTAATTGTATTGGCATTTTTGGAAAGTTTTAGGTATTTACGGCAAGTGTTTGTATTTTCGACAAGATTTTCCTTGAAAAACATCTTGTAATAGATATAAACAGTGATTACAAGTGATTATAACTAATTTACGGCGAGTTTAGGGTATTTCCGGTAAGATTTTCATGTTTTCGGCAAGTTTGACTATCGTTAACTGCAGTTGACCATGGTTGACCGATTTGTTTTGATGATTTACACAATTCAGAAAGGTCAGAGGCCCAGTAGCACCTAATCGGTGATTAATCGGCCTTGTAGACATTTTTTTGCAACACCGATTATATGTCATATGATCGTTTCACCGCTCATATGATCGTTTCACCGCAATAGATATCGGGAAAGTGACACATGTGACTACATAGTACCAATATCAGGTTGCATGAACCATTTACACCGCAATATATAACCAAGCAATACTTATTGTCTTCAATCCATGTGGGACTAAAAACTTCATACAATTTTTAACAAAATTTGCACAAAAACGCAGTCAGATAATTTCTTTATACATTGCTTGTATGTTAATGGATCCCGTCTTTTAAACCCTTGAACAAGATTAATACCGAAAAGATCGTGAGAATATATGTATATAATTAATAATAATGTCATTGTTTGAGATATTTGAGTTAAGGATCAAGATTAAAGTAAAAAAAAAAAACTTGTTAGTGTACAACTCACTGTAAGAGGGACCGATGAAGAATACATATAACATTGATGAACACATATGCCTACACATGTTTTTCGTAAAAGTTGAACATGAGTACTCACTAGTGCTATAAATTTTGCTCATGACTGATGAGTGCCTCTTTAGCATTTCCGTCCATCCCCTTTGAGCAGAAACTTACATGAGTTTATTCATTGCTCATATAGTTTTGTTCATACTTTGTATTGTTGTTTCAATCCTGATAATAATAGTGTAAATAAAGATTTATTTGGTAAAGTTGATTATCAATTTACATTTGGTGCAAAGATTGTAACCTTTCTTTGGTTTAGCATACATACAAATGGATAATATTATGATTTACCTTTTTATGCTCTCTGTGATACCAGTTAATGAGGAACCCGATTAGGCATACCTTCACAAAATGTCGATTTTGTTTAGAGTCCAAAAATCAGAACAAGGTTTCTAAAAAATAAAAAAAAAAAACTAAAAGTAACACAAGGTCAAGAAATCCAAATCTCAACAGGTTACTCCATCAAAGATGGATAGAAGAGGATATGTACGAGCTGCAAGTGATCGAATGACAAATATACTTTGAACCTTATTCTACGGTTGTTCTTATATGTTTTCGAACAATAAAGTGTGTGCAACTTGTTTTAAGAATCAATTAGGTTTGTTTTTATGCTATGATGAATTTGGAAATCGTAGGGAGTAACAAATAACAATGATTGATCATCTTACAAGAGGCAAAAACATGAATACATAACACAAGTAGACAATCATGACGTGTTGAAATGCTTCTACTATGTTATATACAATGTAGTAATTGTTGATATATATATGCACACTGTGAGCTCATTTATTATAACAAGGTTATAAGTGGTCAAAGTTTTGATAAAAGATGTCATTTTTACAAATAAGTAGGCTTGAATCAACAACCATCAAAGTGACAAAAAGTTAACTATATACGTATTATCAACAGGTTACAAAAAGTTAACTATATACGTATTATCCACGGGTTACAAAAAAGAGTTGACGACTTGTATAAATTAGCCGTAGATTGATAGACAAGATGCTAAATCAATATCTACCATCCTGTATGACCATAAACGGCTACATAATACTAATGTCAAAAAGTTAACTATATACGTATTATCCACGGTTACAAAAAAGAGTTGACGACTTGTATAAATTAGCCGTAGATTGATAGACAAGATGCTAAATCAATATCTACCATCCTGTATGACCATAAACGGCTACATAATACTAATGTCAAATTGTAGAAACCATCTAAACTACAGTATATAACTAAGCAAAATTTGTTATTTCAACCAATGTGGGAGAAAAAATTGACACAAATCATAACGACCTCAAATGTGGGAGTATAGATAACTATTGTTTTCCATTTCAATCACATAGTTGTGTGTCTTTATTAAATGACTTGATGCCCATTAAATAGCGGGAAGAGATCCTCTCAAGTTATTTATAACTTGATGGGTAAAAGCCATAAAATAACAACGTACTTTCTAAAATGTACCGACTTGAAACACTTACTTTTTTATTAACATATACACCTACGTACTTTCAAATTTTGTTCTGACTTTACCCATATTGTAATAAAATAATATTATTTAATATGATATTATATTAATATAAATCGGTCATATGGGTGAAGTCGGAACAAAATTTGAAAGTACGTGGGGTGTATATGTTAATAAAAAAAGTAAGTGTTTCAAGTCGGTATATTTTAGAAAGTACGTTGTTATTTTATGGCTTTTACCCTAATTTGATTGATCAAGTTAGGCAATTATCAACCATTAGATCAAATCCAATGGATCAAATCTAAAGAACATGAGATAGTTTGAGTCATTAAAATTGATCTAATGGTTGATAATTGCAACTTGATCAATCAAGTTAAAAATAACTTGAGAGGATCTATACCTTTAAATAGCATCAATACTCATGAATAAGTTGTGACTTAGACAAAACTCTACTCTAACATAATTGGCTTTTTTTAAGCTAAATGGTTTATAAGGGCATCTTAATGCATGGATGTAATGCACTGCGAAATCAATGCCATGTAGACATTACACTCTTTAATGTACAACACCCATAACCTATTAAACATTACAAAATTTAATTGATTTTTATGTCCATTTAATTTATTACTCCCTCCGTCCCATAATAATTGTCCTATTTGACTTTTTTTAGTCTTTCTTGTACAACTTTAACTATTAATATTTTTATTTGTGTTATATAATACTTGATAAAAGTTATATCAAATGAAAATACATTTAAAACCTAATCTATTAATATATTTTTCATCAAGTGTTGTATTACACAAATAAAAATATTAATGGTTAAAGTTGAATAAAAAAGTCAAAAAGAACAATTATTATATGACGGATCTAGTACTATAATAGATGAACAAAGAAAAACTTCACACTAATCATGTCCACAAAATTATAAAGGTTAGTGGGCTCCATATATTAAATAAGTATAGAAAAATTCATTGTGAGTATAAGGCTATGCACAATGGCGAACTAGTTCGTCGGTGTCAGAACTCCAAATGCCGACATTTTGACTGACGCGCGCAGTTCCACAGTGGTGACCTGAGATGATCTTTTTTTTTTTTTTTTTTTTTTAATTCAAATATTTTTAAAAACAAAATTAAAATTCATTAAAAATAAATAAAAACATTACAACAATAATTAAAAACTTAAACTACTAAAGCGTAGGCGTTACAATAATTATTAAAACGAAAAATCATAAAAACTCTTCATCGTCAGTTACGTCTTCGTCTCTTTCGTCTTCGCCTCCAATCTCTTGATTGCCTGCATTTCCACGGTTTCTCCAAATGTGTTCGACCAAGTCAGATTTTACGTTTAGATGAGTTGATCGATCCGTTAACTCCTGAGTAACTACTAAGGATTCTGCATGGGATCTTACTGGATCATGATCACGGTGGCCCTCTTGTGGAAACCATGTGGGACAAATCGCCCGCTGCTTGTGTTTGATGATCATATTATGTAATATGATGCATGTATACACAATATCTTCGAGATCCTGTTTATGCAGCCCTCGAGCCGGAACTTTAAGCATTTTCCACTTCTTCTTCAACACACCGAAAGCTCGTTCCACATCTTTCCTTGTTGCTTCGTGCTTCCTCTTGTACAATATTCTTTTTTCATCACCAGTAGGAGGATTTGAAATGGACTTAATAAAAATAGCCCATTCCGGATATATCCCGTCGTTAGATAATATCCTTTTGTAAGCAACATCGTTAGCCTCGAATTCAAGTTCATTTGCTCTCCCAGGTTGATATCATTGAAAACAGGGGAACGATATAAAACGTTTATATCGTTATTCATCCCGGAGACACCAAAGAACGCATGCCAAATCCATAAATCTTGGGAGGCGACCGCTTCCAATAAAATGAATGGATGTGGCCCGTGATCACCCCTAGCATGTTGACCTCTCAAACTATTTGGGCAGTTCTCCCAAGGCCAACCTGTACAATCAATGCTTCCCATCATCCCAGGAAACCCATGCTTATGCTCGTGATGAGTATATAATCTTTCAAGGTCGAATCACGTTGGCTTTCGCAAATACTCGGCACCATATAACTCCATGATAACCGTGCAAAAGTTACGGAGACAATCGCGTGTTGTTGTTGCACCCACTTGCAGATACTCGTCAAGAGAATCGGAACGCAGCGTATCCCAATTGACGAATTGCCGCAGTACACTTGACCATTGGAGAAATACCAAGTACCCTCTACAATCGAGGAGTTTGTTGAAAATAAGGAGAATGATTTGTTACCTCTTGCAAAATTTGAGTGAATAGGTCTCGGGGCATCCGGAACCGCTGACGGAATGTTTTTCGTCATACTACGGTTCTTCGAAGAAGTAAGCGGCAACTAAACGATTATGAGCACCTACACGATCCCTAGCCGTGTGGTTTCGTTGAGCCTTTGGCGGTGCGCTTGGTAAGTGTCCCAAGCATTCTGCGTATACTCCATGAACTCCGTAAACTCGCTCATAACTTCTTCCTCGTCGGAAGACGGAGAATTAAAAAATAACTCGTAAGACATAATTATCAAAATGTGTTTGAAAGTGTTTATGAGAAGTTGTTTGAAATTGTGTGTTTAAAAATGTGTTTGAGGTTGGTATTTATAATGTTGTAAAAGTGGTAAAGTTTAAAAAAAAAAATTTAATTAGAAACGGTAGGATTTTTTGGAGGTTTGTGGCTTTGCCACTCGGTTGAGAAAGCAACCGAGTTCCTCCATTCTCTTCCCCCAACCGACGCGAACCGACCCAGCCACAATGGCTCAACCTTGCTTGACCGAGTCGTTCAACCGAAGGCAACCGGCACCATTGTGCATAGCCTAATAATCGTGTGTTCAGTAACAAACTGATATTCAATATGTACATGACCTGGCCATTTTGCAATGGATTCAACAGTGTAAATGCTCTATTATGCGTATGCCATCTGGCCTGTTGTGGATGGCCTAAGAGAAGGGTAGTATTTTAAATATAGTTATGACTAACAAAACTCTACTCTAACACGTAGCGGAGGTATTGCTAAACTAGTGGCTAAGTACCGGCCACGGGTCCCAATTTTGTCAGTCGTGGTCCCAGAAGTTAAGAGTGATTCAATTGAGTGGACAAGCAACGACGAGGCACGAGCTAGACATAACTTGCTTTTCCGAGGTTTGGTCCCCTAAAGTTTCAAGCACTGAGTCAACAAGAAGCACTTGATTTTGGTCTGCAACGCGCGAAAACTAAAGGGCTTTGTAAGCAGTGGCAGAACCAGAAAAATAGGTTGTGGGGGTATTTTTTTATTATTATTTTTTTATTTATTAATTTTTTTTTGGCAACAACAAAAAAATGTTGCATAAAAAACTAGGATCGGAATGATAAATCAAGTATTGTAAAATAGAGATGAATGATTTATAAGGTTTTAGAGTGTTCAATGTCGGGTTTTAGAATATAAGTGGGGGCAATTTGAGTTTTGGGTGTAGGACACTTTCTAAAAAAAAGCTCAAAATTAACACTAAATCTCATCTTTTTGAGCTAGACATGGAGGGCACCGCCCCCAATACTATATGCATTCGTCCGCGACCCTAGACACGATGCAAAAGCCATAGCCACCATGGACGGAACATAGAAAGGGCTAAGAGAGGTTGTGACCCCCTAATTTTTATGACCCATTGTGCATTTTATATCATTTTATTTCTAGTTTAGTTATTTTTAAGAGTTAATTACACAAATGGTCACTGTGGTTTGTTGGATTTTTCTCTTTCAGTCGCTAAACTTATTTTTTGACTGATTCAGTCATTGTGGTTTCTTGTTATTACGGATCCAGTCCAAATCCGTATGAAATAACCAAAAAGCCCTTGTAACCTTCTTTTTCAAATGAGTTAATTTAATAAATGGTCACTGTAGTTTTCAAATGACAATTAAGTAACGGCCGTTAGCCCTTTACACTAACGTTCGTTTGTAAATAACCGAAAATTTGGTTTTCTTACGTTTTCGTCCATTTTTACACCTTATCGTCCGTTTTTAGACGTTTTCTTCCGTTTTTACTCATTTTGGTATGTTTTTACACGTTTTCGTTCGCTTTTACAAGTATTCGTCTGTTTTTACACGTTTTCGTCTATTTTTACATGTTTTCGTTCGTTTTTACACGTTTCATCCGTTTTTGCACGTTTTTGTTCATTTATATACGTTTTCATTTTTTTTGCACGTTTTCGTCCGTTTTTACACGTTTTCTTCCGTTTTTACACGTTTTCGTCCGTTTTACACGTTTTCGTCCTTTTTACACGTTTTCGTATGTATTTACACGTTTTCGTCCATTTTTACATGTTTTTGTTTGTTTTTACACGTTTTCGTCCGTTTTTGCACGTTTTCGTCCATTTTATACGTTTTCATTCATTTTTGCACGTTTTCGTCCATTTTTACCCGTTTTCTTATGTTTTTATTCATTTTTGCTCGTATTTACACGTTTTCGTCTGGTTTTACACGTTTTCGTCCGCTTTTACTCATTTTCGTCCATTTTTACACATTTTCATTCGTTTTTACAAGTTTTCATCTGTTTTTACATGTTTTCGTCTATTTTTACACGTTTTTGTTCGTTTGTACATGTTTTCTTCCAATTTTATACGTTTTCATTCGTTTTTGCATGTTTTCGTCCATTTTTACACGTTTTCTTTCGCTTTTACACGTGAAAAAACAGACGAAAACGTGTAAAAACGGATAAAATAGTAAAACGAAGAAAGCGTGTAAACGGATAAAATGCAAAACAAATGAAAATGTATAAAAATAGGCAGCGTGTAAAATGGACGAAACGTAACAAAAAAACATGTAAAACGGACAAAACGTGTAAACGAAAAAGCGGATGAATACGTATAAAAAAGAATGAAGACGTATATAAATGGGATAACAGCAAAACGTCGATGTAAACAGGCGAAGTATGTAGAAAGGTGAAACGATAAAAGCGAAACGTGTACTTTGGATGAATGCATGTGGCGAAATGAGTAAAAAAAGCGAAGAAAACGTCTAAACGTTTAGACGCAAAGACATGAAGACAAAGAAAACGTGCAAAACGGATGGAAAACGTGTAAAAGAGCGAAAACATGTAAAACGGGAAACGTGTAAAAACGGATGAAAACGAGGTAAAACGAGCGTGTAAAACGGACGAAAATGTGTAAAATGGGAGCGTAAGAAACCAAATTTTCTGTTATTTACTAATGACCGTTAGTATAAAGGACTAACGGCCGTTACTTAATTGTCATTTGAAAACCACAGTGACCGTTTATGTAATTAACTCATTTGAAAAAGAAAGTGACAAGGGCTTTTTGGTCATTTCATACGGATTTGGACTGGATCTGTAATAGCAAGAAACCATAGTGACCATTTGTGTTATTAACTTTATTTTTAATTGAAATTTTTAGAATTTTATATATCAGCCTTTTAAAATAAACACTATAAGTTGACTCTTTCAACATAAAGGTTCAAGTTGCATGCCTAAGTCAACCGCATTTCTTTACAAAGCCATTTATTTTACATAAAGCTTTTACATACTTGCTCGTTATTATTGTCTATACTCTATAGTGTTGTCATTTTATGAACCACATTTGAGATCGTTATCAGAAAAACAATGTTTTATGAGAAAATAGAAATGATTTGATTACAGTGTTGTGTTCTTTGAGTAACCTTTGTCAAAACTTGTATGAAGTTTTGTCCCACATTGGTTGAAGTCAAGAAATATCACTTGCTTAAATTTGTGGTGTAAATGATTAATATAACTTGATATTAGTATTATCTAGCAATGGTGAGTTATACTCGATGCAAAAGATTTAGCATCCAGAATAGCACGCTATTGCTATATCACACGAATTATCAATTTTTTTTCTTTCTCCTTGTTCTTTTTTTATTTTTTAGTTTTTATTTTATTTTGATATTTTTATTTTTTTTGAAAATGACAATCTTTTATCAAAATTTCTCTTGTTACACATATGAAAAGTTACTACATCGTGCATAGCATAGTACGAGCCATAAGAATTTCAACATATCATAATTTTGTCTGCGTTTATTAGTACATTTTTTTACACGATACATCTATATTTATATCTAATTTTTTATATAATAAAGCAAAACCTTAAGTTAGGACTTTTTTTATTTTTTAAAAAGATTGTTTCCTTATTGAGGAAAAGTAAATTAATAAAATTGTTTTTAAAAGATGTTTTAATTAAGAAAAACCAGATATTTCTTGATTTGGAAAAGAAATCTACGTTTTTCCACACTAATATATGAAAAAATTATATTATAAATAACACATGGTACGGGATCGGTGTTTTGGACTCACCGCAAATCATCGACCATGAACAACAAGCCCATTCTTCGATCGGTATCTTTTGATTATTGGGAACCAAACTACTTTTCCGTTCATTTACCGTTCGATGGAATCAAGTTAGATATGGTTGATTTTGTCACTGGGTTATGTTGATGGTTGCTTTGTTAATTCAGTGAAGGTTTCATATTTCAAATTGTTTGGTTATGTGTTTTACATGTATATAATTGAGGATATGATTGGATACTATATAATTCTTTTAATTGTAATCATTAATGAATATATAATTATATATACTCAGTAACCCATTGTTTGATTTTTATTATTTACCATTAAGAATTAGAGATGGGGTAAAAGTCTATAAGATGATGTTAAAAGAAAGACAGTTATTAATGTAATTTCCCATTTTATGGTCATACTTGTTGCAACTATTATGTTATTTATTATGAAAAAATTGACATAGTATAGATACTTATCGGAATTGAATTGAAATTCGCATTGTGTTATGAAGTAATTGAACTGACATGTTAAAACTTTAAGATATGATCATCATCTAGCATATGAATATGCAAGCAGAGGAGCATGTCTGGCTCTATCTGCACGGAGAGAGGATCGTCTACCAGAAGTTGTTAACTAGTGTCGCCAAATCGGAGCACTGGACATTATCATCATCCATGCTACTATGTCCAGTACCTATGACTGTCAACAAATGGTTGAACAAACTGTTCATCACTTCAATCGATGTACTAGATACTAGCTTCTTATCTTTATATAAATTTCTATCATTATTTGAAAATACTTATTGTCTGAATGAACCAATGATGCTTTAGTCCATTGGTAAGAGCTCTTGGGCTTGGGTCAATAGACCCGGGTTTAAACCTCTTCCATGGGACTAAAAATCATTTGGTATCATCCCTCCACCGCAAATGCTCAGATTGACTGGTCATCGAGAGACCCATTGGAGAAAATGGTCAGGGTTCAAAGCCCACCTCCTGATAAGTACAGTCACTGGGACAGGTGCTCATTGCCTGGGGCCGGGTCCTTGGGGAGGGTCCGGTTGGCATTCATAAGATGCATGAACCAGGGTGATCCCACCGATCTTCACCTTTTGGAGACTTATTGTCTGAATGAATGGGTGCAGTCAAGGTTGAAAAAATCGCTAGGCGCTAGTGAGGCGGTCAGGTAGGGCCTAGCGATTAATCGGTTAGGTGGGGATTAATCAGATTGTGATTTTTATGCACAAAATTGTAATTTTAGATATTATACTATATTATATGTATGAGATAAGCATAGTGCATCAACGTTCAAATATTTCATATGTTCAAATATAAACATAATACATAATTCTTAAAGTTCAAAGTCAAATATAGATATTTGTCAGTTTGTTGACCATTTTTAAGAGATCTTTGACCGATTAGTCGGTTTATTGACTGATTTTTAAGTGATTTTGTCCGATTTTTAAGTGATTTTGTTAACTGATTAACTGATTTTTAAGCGATTTTGTTCAATTAATCTGATTAGACCGATTTTGTTTTTTTTGTCCAATTAATCAGTTTGTTGACCGATTTTTAAGCGATCTTTGACCAAACATATTAAATAGGTCGATTATGATAAATCAAGGCGCTTAGTGAGCGATCAGCGATTATGTGGGGATTAATCGGCCGCCTGGGCCGATTTTTACAAGAGAGAGTGCAATGGATCATTTTGTAAATCATGCCAGAATTTATGTGGTTTGTACGCTAGAAGAAGCGATGATATCACCAACTTACAACCTGTTATGGTAATATTTCATTCCTTTGATAACTGCATCATATTATTCCAAAGTACAAAAGCAATTTTATTATGTTTCTTGATATAAATTGTACACATACAACTATTTCAGTTTTGATGTAGACCCACCAAATGAGAAGTTTTTTTAACATTACTAATTGTTGGGTGATATAAATTTTACAGGATATAAACTTCTGGGGTTCAATTTACACTACTAAATTTGCAGCTCCGCACCTCAGAAATTGTTGAGGTAGACTCATCGTGCTGTCGTCTGCTTCTTGGATTCCTATTCCAAGAATGAGCATCTACGGTGTAATTTCTTCTCATTTACTTTTTTGCCCTTGATATTTATCGAGTTACTAGCTGTTTCACATCACGTTTTGAAGTATGGTATAGCAAGATAACCGACTGAAGTAATATGAGCTGTGGTAATAATATCTCAATGTGTTTTGACAAATTTCTTTATCTTAAGAAACTGCATCCAACATGATATCTAAGTAATTACATACTGGGATGTCTTAAATGAATATTGAGAACCAACATTGATATTTTTTATAATGAGATTAGGCAAACAAAGTGGCACTAGCCCAATTCTACAAGACAATAAGAGTCGAATTTGGATTAGATATTAAAACAACCCTCGTGACTCCAGGCTTTATAGAGTCTGAACTCACGCTTTATGATGCCTTTTTTGGTTTTTTTCTTTATAAATTTTATCTTTCCAAAAAAAAAAGTTATTTCTTTCTTCGATACAATCTTTGTTATCTCCAATCTTAACATAAGCTAAACACATTCATTATTGTATCGTGGAGTGAAAAAGATCTTAAAAAAATTCTTGATTATTTACTCTTGGCATAGAGTGCCAAATATTGCAGATATATTTTTTTTTATGATACTTATGGTGGTATATATTCACAGTAGATATTGTAATTCCAATATTGGTAGCAAGCTTGGTGAAGTTGATAGAAGTATAGTCGAAGGTTTAGCTCTTTCACTCAATTGGGTAATGCTTTCTTAGTCCTTCTTGGCATACTATTCGTTTTTTTCCCAACTACTCTGTTAGTAAATATTTTAAAGAGAAATGATACATAGACCTAAACTTACGCCTAAACTTAGACCTAAAACTAAGTGTCAGCATCTTGATGGTTGCAGACAGGGACCCACTTCTTTTACAACCCATAAGGATGATGCCAAGTGGTTTTAGGTCTAAGTTTAGGCTTAAGTTTAGGTCCATGTATCATTTCTCTATTTTAAAATGTAAAGTTTAATGTTTCAAATAACATACATCCAATTAGGGGTGGAAATGAGCCGAGCCACTCGTGAAAAGCTCGGGATCGGATTGGTAAAAAGCTCGAACGAGCCGAGCCCGAGCTCGAGCCTAAGTTGGAGCTCATTTATTAATCGAGCTCGAGCCCGAGCTTTACATACAAAGATCGTTTGGGCTCGCGAGCCTAAACGAAATTATAATATTTTAAGTATTAAACATATATACAGGCCGAACTCGAGCTTATTAACGAGCTCATAAAGATATATTATGAGCCGAGCTCGAGCTCGAGCCAAGCTATAAGTTTTCATTGCTAAATCGTATAAACGAGCCGAGCCCGAGCCTATATAACATACCACGAGCCGAGTTCGAGCTTAAAATTTAAAGCTCGAAATGAGCTCGAAATGAGCCGAGCTCGAGCCCGAGCTTTACATACAAAGATCGTTTGGGCTCGCGAGCCTAAACGAAATTATAATATTTTAAGTATTAAACATATATACAGGCCGAACTCGAGCTTATTAACGAGCTCATAAAGATATATTATGAGCCGAGCTCGAGCTCGAGCCAAGCTATAAGTTTTCATTGCTAAATCGTATAAACGAGCCGAGCCCGAGCCTATATAACATACCACGAGCCGAGCTCGAGCTTAAAATTTTAAGCTCGAAATGAGCCGAGCTCGAGCTCGAGCTATTTAAACTTAAATGAGCCGAGCTCGAGCTCTGGCAAGCTCGGGCTCGGATAGGCTCATTTCCACCCCTATATCCAATTAGTTTATGTTCTGGGTTATCAAGGTATTTTGGTATCTAATTGTTTCATGAAAATTTTAATTCATTTAATATTTGCTTCGATGTAAACTTGCAGGCTTAATATAATTACGTAACAGACAAGAAAGCAATGCACGTTCAATACAACATATAAGCAATTATAAGGGAAATATGTATTGCTTTTAAGAATAAAATACATCGTTGGTCCATAATCTTGTCAAAAAACATCGTCCTGAACCAAAACATGGCATTTTAATCATCAGTAGTCCAAAGTATGGGTTTTTGAGGCTAAACCGGTCCCTTGACCATTAATGCCCAGGTCAACGTCTGATTACTATTAGTTAATCGTGGGTATTATAGTCCATATGCATTTATACCACACCTTAGTTAAATCTAACCCAACCTAATTCCTTATTTTAACTACCAACACAGAAAAAGGTGATTGTTTGAGCTGATTATACCATTACACCCGACATTTTAAGTATGACTTTATAAAAGTCAACTGATAAACTAGTAAAGGAAATTTGCATAAAGGAAATCTGTAAACGGAAGGAAATCTGCATAAAGGATGACAAATGCATTTATTGCAAATAGTGATGACTGTAAACAATGACAAATGCATTTACTCCTAAGATGTAAAAAATTGGAAAGTAATAACAAAACATATTTACAAACTGCATATTTCATTAATCTTAGTAGTTTAACAACGACCATCTTTTTACTGCCTTCAAAGGATGTACAAAATGGGCTATTGTAAGATGGTCATTACATAAACTTGTAGCATAACTGGCTGCTATCATGAGTGTATCAATTCTAGCCATATAACATACCAAAATGACCATCAGTTAGTGCCCTCAAAGTATGTACAAAATGGGCTATTGTTTGATGGTCATTACATTACCTATTAACATTAGTTATCTAGACATATCACAAACCCAATTGAAGTTATCATAGTTTACATTAGTTGCCCACAAAAGATATACAAAAAGGGCACATGGAATTTCTTGTTGTTCAGGCATCATCTATTTCCAATGCAGACTCTGTAGTGCTGCCTTGGCCATCCAACTGTTTAGCCAACTTCATTTTGATGATCCTTTCACTAGGTCTTCTTACTTTCAGTTTAGTCAACCTTTTTTGCAACTGTTGCTGCTGAGGTTGTTCTTGAACTTGTTCCTAAACTTGTTCTTGAGTCTGATCTTCTTCAGCATGCATGTGTTCAACTTGAGTATTTGTCATGTCAATCTCTGTTTGAACTTGAGGTTGTTCCTCATGGTCAACTTGAGTGTGTTGTTCATGGTGAACTTGAGGTTGTTCCTCTGTTTGAACTTGAGGTTGTTCCTCTGTTTACACTTGAGGTTGTTCTTCAGTTGCATCTTGGTCACCAAACCATCTTGCATAAGCTGATGTGCAACATCTTTTCAAGCCCTTCCTATTTGACCTACTTGACCCACCAACCTGCATTACAAATAGAACAAATAATTATAACCAAAAGTTTGAAACAATATCTGCAGTTGAAATACAAGTAGGAGAATACCTTTGACCCACTTGAGCCACCAGTATTTTTCTTTGACCCACCATTTCCCCTTGACCCACCAAGTCCACTAGACCCACCAGTTGCTTCCATCTCACAAGTCTTCTTCTTTGACCCACTACTTTCCTTTGACCCATCATTTTTCCTCTTTGACCCAAAAGTCTTCTTCTTTAACCCAGACACATTCCCACTCTTTTTTGACACAGACACATCCTCATCTACATTTTTTCCTTTGCAACCTTTTTTGTTGTGTCCAGGTTTGTGGCATATAGAACATGTCATCTCAGCACCTACCTTTGATACTCTGGTTGAGCTACCACATTCACCCTTTGATCTGATCCTTTTCTTTCTTGGCCTACCAGGCATTTTTTTGGGTTTGGGAGGCAATACAATAGAATACATACTCTGGTCACGCCAGAAATCAATACCATCAACTGGTTTCAAAAAATGGTTATATGTGTCATAGTACTTGTCTGTTTTAAACCACTCTGGCACATAGCTCTCAAGTACCTTGTTTATATATAGAATTACCTTTGTTGCATGTACACAAGGTATACCTGATAACTGCCACATTTGACATGTGCAAGACCTCCTTCCTTCATTAACTGTGAATGCCTCACTCCTTCCTCCAAAACCTACAATATAACAAACTTATTAGTGTCAATTCAAAGAATTTCATAACTGAAATAACTTTAATTTGTAAATAAAACTTACCTTTGTTGTTCTTTTTGCCATTCCAACCTCTTCTGAATGTTGGGACAAACTCCAGGGTTCCATTTCTTACTGATTTCCCTCATTTTGTGCATCCTCTCAAGAACTATGACTCTCAAAGCTTCTAGCATTGTAAGCAATGGCTTGTCCCTAACACTTACAATAACACGGTTAAAGCATCCACTGAATCCATTCTCCACTGCTTCACATCCTCTATTAACTTCAAAAAATGCTCTTGACCAGGTTTTTGGGTTCTTGTCCATAAGCCACTGATGAGCCTTTGGGTTAGCCCTTTTAATCTTGTCCATGATCTTGTTAAACAACTGTGGATAGGAAGCCTTAGATGCTGACCAAAACAACTCTCTAAATTTCAACCCACTGAATACTTTCCTGAACCCTTCATATATATGTCTGGCACATTGCCTGTGTTCTGCATATGGCATGACATTCTTCACAGCTTCAATAAGACCCTAAATACAAGCATACCTAGTTAGAATATATGTAAGACTAAGTCATTAACAACAAAGTATGGATATAAGCATACCTTATGTTGATCGACATAGAGTTAAACCTTGTCTTTTTGTGCAATCCAAGTCTCCTTCCAGTAACTCCAAAAACCAGCTCCATTTATCCTTGTTTTCAACATTAACCACTGACCAAGCAACTGGGTAAATGTGGTTATTTCCATCTCTTCCAATAGCAGTAAGGATCTCACCATGGTTTGGTTTTTCAAAAAAAAATATCCATCTAAGGCAATTACTCTCCTACACCCTGCCTTCCAACCTTCTGCTAGTCCAGAAAGCAGCATAAAACCTATCAAAGTATGTTTTTCTGATCAGGATTGACAGTCACTCCTAATTTGACATGGACCCGAGATTTGAATCTAAAATTGCCCTTCCATATGATCTCAGCAATGCATAATGCTCATCAACTGATTTCTCATACTCTGTCAAAACAAACCTCTTTGCATTTGTACACCTTGATTTGGGGATACCTTACACTTATACTTTTTCATCACTAGGTCAGCTATATTCAACTTAATATCAGGGTTAGCCCTAATCTTATTACCAAATATTGTTCCTATCCACTTATAGTTTACTAATGAACCAAATTGGAAGTTCCTAACACATGTGTGTTCATCATTTAAAGACTGTATTTGAAATATTTCCTCATTATTCATCCACCTAGCATAACATCTCCAAGGACAGGCAGGTAATTCATTTGAACTAGCACTAGGATATCTAATTTTCTTCCTCTGTTTACCTTTTTCAGGATCAATCAACTTTGGTGGTCTCTATCCACATTTTGACACATCCTTCTTACTGTTACTCCTCTCATACCACAAAGAAAAGCCATTTGCCAAAGCATAGTAGGTTAGACACTCTTTAAACTTTACAATACTGGCATACTTTTCACCAACCTGCATTACAAATACAACAAATGTTTATAACCAAAATTCATAAACAATATATGTATTTGAAAAACAAAGTAGGATAATACCTTTGGATGCCTCAGTATCCAATGACTAGTTTCATCATAGACTGGATACCTGTCAACAACTTTCTCCACACAGATAAAAGGATCTTCAGGTACACTATCTTCAGATGGCTATAACCTTCTCATCAAATTGTTCATGAACATATCATGTTCCATCATAGTCTCACTTCTATTGTTATTAACAGGTACAGTGTTTTCTGGAGTTGGTTCACTCATTTCTGGAAATGACTCACTTTCCTTCTCTCTATTGGCTTTGATCCCTTTCCTAAGTTCTATCACCTCCTCTTCACCAAGACTGAGATAGTCAACTGATTTATCTGAACCATATCCACTGTCATTGTCACTATCAAAGTCACTATCAAACTCGCCATCTGGTTCATCCTCTCTAACCTTCCTTTTGCCCTTATCCACACCTGATCTAGACCTAGTATCATCACCATCTAGACTAGTCTGCAAATCCTCACCTTCTATACTAGGCCTACTATCATCACCCTCTTCACTAGGCCTCCACAATCTAACTTGTACTACCTCATCTTGTAATTGCACTTCATGTGCAACAGTTGGATCTTCTGCATCAATGTTCTCAACTGCACTAGCGTTTCCTCTATCGGAATTTTCCGACACATGAACCCAACCTCTACAAAGCGCGATCTCTTCCGCCTTTGTCCATGGTTTGTTCTTTTTGGTTGGTTCGTCCTTTTTGCCTTTGTCCTTCGCTTTTGTAGCACGTCTCGAAGGCTTATTTTGTTTGATGGGTGACGTTCTTTGACATCGTCATCGTCATCGTCTTCAACATGCATGAAACCGTGGTACGAACCGTGACCCAAACCTTGCCCCATCGAATCATCTTGAATCGGATAGTTTTGAGTCGAGTATTGTTGCGTCGGATAGTGCTAGTCTGCCATATAATCCTCCAATCCATATCAAGATTAGCACTGCGAATCGGGGAATACGTTTGATACGGTTCGAAGATGCTAGAAATCCATGTTAGGACGATACGACGACCCACTTGGTGATTAGTTAAAATCTATATTAGGCCCGACGAATTTACATATGGACGATTAACGTAAAACGAGTTTTGTTGTTGATTCGGTTGTGGTTGTTGTGTTGGATATTCAAAAGCGGATGGACGAAACCGAATTCTTTGATTTGGTGGTGGTGTTATCCCGGTTACTTGAAACGGTGAATCCGGCGAGAAATACAAATCCGGGGCATTTTGGGGTAGTCGGGATCGTTGGTTTTTTTATGTGAGAGTATTTTTTTTTTTGACATGATGAATATGGATGAGAAGTTGTTTGAATTGTGGTTGGTATTTATAAGGTTGTAAAGTGGTAAAGGTTTTTTTTTTTTTTTTTTTTAATAGCAAACGTTAACATTTTTTTGTCATTTTGTGACCCTTCTCTCCATTTACTCGACCGACGACCGACCTCGACCTTTTGGCCACAGTCGCCTCGACCGAGCAAAATATCAGTCGACAGATCCCAAGAACCGATCGACTTGTGCCCAACCTCAACCATGGATTTGAGTGTCATTTGTAAGCCCTCACTATAAGAAAAAGTGTGTTTAGTGACGAAAATTTAGTGACCACTTTATTTTTTGCACTATTTAGGTCATTTAGTTACCATATACTTTTGGTCACTAGTTTTGGGTCATTCGTAAATCATTAGTGACGAGCTTGATGGTCACTAATTATGTTCCGAACTACATCTCGGATATATTTGATTTATGAGGTGGCAAACGTGCGGGCCGGTGACGCGGGGCTACGAGCTAAACGGGTTATGGGCTAACGGGCACAGACTAAATGGGCACGGGCTAATTTGCTTGCATGTTATCTGGAATCGCTTTAAAAAGACTCAAATGATGAAATAAATTCCTCAAACGTAACACCTCATTTATAAATAAAAAAATAAATATATAATATCTATAAGTTTTTCTTTAAAACCAATTGTAATGTTCTCCAATTGATAGAAAATATGTGCATGTTTGTGCCCATTTAACTTTTAAGCGAGCAATATATGACCATTTAAAAAAGGATGAGGCTAAATGTGCCCAAATCTTTTAAAAATTTACTCAAATTAGCTCATTTTTTTTATTATGAACACAAATTGCCACCTCTATTGATTTTATCTTCCTCCGGCTCAAATATAAGTCCACTTGCTACTTTTTGTTGTCCCAAAATTAATGTACACTTTCAATTTCAACCAATCAAAATACTTCTAAATGGGTGAGAATAAATTTTTATTGGTTAATATTGTATGGGGCCTATTTTTCTCAAACTTTGTGAAATATGAAAGTGGACATATAATTTGGTACGGAGGGAGTAATATTGATGAAATTATTGGGCACTAATTTAACATGATAATAGTAGTTTATCAAAATGTTAGTCACCCAGTTGTGTAAAAGTGATTTTAAATACATTTTCAGACATTATATAATGTCAAGAATGATTAGTGGACGATAAATATAAATACAGTAAAAAAATTGGTGTAAGATGAATATAAACCCTTTTACTATTAAGTAAAAAGTTAACCCAATACTTTGGAAGTCCATATAATGGTTGGCCTATTAAGTAAAAAAGATTAACCCAATCAAAACCACCTGCCCGTTAAATTCCCCAATTCATTTCAAATTAAAACTATATTGAAACCCTAGCAGACAATTACAAATCGTAGGGCTTGTTTCTGTATTATATTGTTCATTTATGTGTTGTTACTTGTTATGATTCGCTTTTTTAATTTTACAAATGTTAGTTCGTATGCTGATAATTGATTAGTATTAAGAGAATAGTGTGATTTGTATCAGTGAATGCAGATCGGTTTTACGTATTTGGTTTGAGGTGTAGGATAGTTGATAATATATTTCTTAAATGTTGTTGATGATTATTACTCTGGTAGTAGTGTGATATTGTATCATTGAATGCAGAGCGGATTAGAGTATTACATTTTGTGCCTAGTTGGTTTGAAGTTTAAGATAGTTGATTATGGATTAATTATGTGCTAGTAATGATTACTATTTGGTGAATGGTGTGATTTTGTACCGCACTTGCAGATCAATTTTTAAGTAAAAGGTTTGAGGTGTACGATAGTCGATAATACATAAATGAAATGCTAATAGCGATCAGTACTTAGTGATGAATGCAGATCGGTCCTGACTTCTGAGTTGTACAGTTTGCACTGAATTGGTTTAAAGCGTAATATAATTAATTTTATACTTATCAAGTAATTGCTGATACGTGTGTGTGATTTATATCGGAATATGCAGATCCGTTTTCATTATTGCAGTGAAAGATACTTGATATTATATTAGTTAATAGCTAGTAATGATTAGTAGTTTGCGGATTGTGTGATTTTGTTTTTGTGAATTGAGATTGGATCGAATATTGCATTTTGTGCTGAATTGTCTAATTTATGTTTTCTAAAATTGTGTATAGACTATAAATTCGGCGGCTATTATCACCCCAGCGGATTACAATACGTCTCCTCTTGACACAATCTACAGCAATTTCATTTTGAATGATGAGTGTCGTCATTTTGAAGGCCTCCACAGTGAATTTGTGCCTCTTGCTTTATATAATTGCTAGGTAGAACAATAAAGGGACCTCTCATATTTACAACCAGTGGCAAGTTCGCAATGGATCAGCATCAATCAAGCACCAACACAGACAAAAAAATCAAACAAATCAAAAAAACTCGTAAGCAAGCACCAACACTAAGAAGACTTGACATATTCGAAGGTGTAGCCGACATCCCCAGACTCTTTCTTCCACCAATCAAATACGACTTCAAAGACACCGAATGGCTCGGAAAACCCGCGATAAAACTAACTCGTAACACAGACGAGCAAATCGCGTCACTCGGCAGGTCAGTTTTTCCTCGGTTTTAACAAGGAAGCTGGCATCGCGCCAATATTTCTTTTAGCTTATCATCTTAAATCACCAGGGACTAATTTTAGGAACTATGTTTTTCATTCTAACGAAACGCTTGAAACGAATGAGGATAAGCCGTGTAATGAGTTTGACGAATGTGGACATTATGAAATGATTAGACCGAGTCGTGATGCGACACGAGAGGCAGCAATGTACTCAGTACGTGCTGCTCGTCGCTTTTTTTCGTTTGTTTACTAAACCTGAGGGTATTATGAGGTCTTGGTCTAGTATTATAAAGCGGTTTTTCGTTTTATTAAGGGTTTTTCGGGTTTTATGGTGAGACGGTTAATGTGAGGGTTCCTCCTCCTACTGAGGATGCGCTTCAGTTTTTCAAGTATCGGTTGGATGATATTACAGCGAAAGTGACATTGTATCGGTTTATGTATATGAGTAACTCGGACGCAAGTTTTTTGAGTTTGAAGATTTTTTATACGATGATTGTCTTTCGTATAGCGGTATGCATATGTGGGTATTGTTATGCAGTTGCATTTGAGGCATCGAATTGTAGTATGAAGTTGATTGTGGATACTTGTGTTTAAATCCAAGGAGATGGAGAATCAATGGCGTGTGTGGAGTGTTTGGTTTCGTGTTTTGGGGTTTTGGATGGGAATGATGAGAATTATATGCGGATGTGGCGGTATGGGAGGGTGTTTGACCAGCAGTTTATGTGTGATTTACAAACTAAGTCATGTCCGAAGCTGGTTTATATATTGGCCGAAGCGCTTAGGTCTGAGGAACGAGGAGGAGAAACACAAGGGCATTTTGCAGATTGCTCAACTTGCGAGTGTTACTGAGGGTAATAAGAGGAGATTTGCTATTATGGGTCAGCGGCTTTTGGAAATCCTTAAGAGTCATAAGCCTCAAGGTGCATCTAGCTCAACGTGCCTGGACTTGTTTGTTCCTGCTCTTCAGGAACTAGGCTTAATAGTATGTGTGACAAGCTACCTATGTTTTGTTGATGATAAACTCAAGTCCTAAGATAAGATGGAAGCTGGAACATGAAGACTATGTTTGAATTTGCAGTTTACTTTGCAGTTTTATTTAGTAGTTTTGTATCAGCTATGTTGTGTCAATTATGGTTTTAGGTTCTTCAATTGGTGTATTATAAATAAGTATTGGCATGTAAGTTTTATGTGTGAAGTCAAGAAATAATAAAACATTGTGTTTGTGTGTCTTATCTCTGTCTCTCGCTCTCCCTCACAAAAACAATTCCACCCTCAAAATACATTATTGATTATGGTATAAAAGGCCTAACATAACCAAGTTCATGTTTAACATTCAAGTTGAGTGTAAGTGATTTAGGGCGTATCTAGTTAGTAGTAATAGACCGCTGATGTTACCTATTATGAATTTTTATCTGAATTTTCATCCGTTTGACTTTTATTTATCATGTGTCTTGCATAGTTAACAGAACTAAGGTTTTGTACTATCTTCATACGAAAATTGTGACTATGCTGAGCACGGTTAAGGGAGTATTAACTTGTTCATGTCGAAGGCATATATACTTGACTTGAACCACATGTATTTAGAGCGTAGTCTAAAATTTAAAATGTCTCAGGTCCTATGTTCAAGAAAAGATTCTAGGTGTGTGGCTGCTTTAAGAACTAGATGTTTCGTTCAGAAGTGATAATCTGATTGAATTGGAGCTTGATTTTTGGTATAATAATCTGCAAGTGAGCATTGATACCTTTTTCTTGAAATGCATCTTTTTGTGAACTTTCAGCCCGTTTCACCCTTTATCTTCTAAGCCCGATATAAATTCTCACCTGAATCGACCCATTCATATGTAAACGGGTCGAGATTGCAACCTCTTAAGAATGCTATATGCATCATCTATTAGGTTTGCACTGTGCTGATAAAAGAGTGAAATCACAAGAAATGTGTAGATTTAATAGTTTATATCTCAACTGCTTCACTCCCTCAATCTGAGTAGTCGAACTACATAGTACTAATATCAGGTTACATGAACCATCTTCACAGCAATATATAAACAAGCAAAATTTGTTGTCCTCTATCAATTTGGGACAAAATACTTCATACGAGTTTTTGACAAAAGTTGCTTAAAAACACAACATTGCAATAAAATAATTTTCAGCGGCGATATTTTCTGTGTGTTTTGTCTTTAGACATTGTTATTCTTTAAACAAATGTAAAAATTAAATCGAACTCAACTTCAGTTCATAAATACACGTGAACAAGAATGATATTAAAACGATTGTGAGAAAATATGTACATCATCAATAGTCATTGTTTGAGATATCTGAGTTAAGGATCAAGATTAAAAAAAAATAATAATAAAAAAAAAAAAAAAAAAAAAAACTTGTTAGCGTAAAACTCACTAAAAGAGGGACCGTTGAACGATACATATAACATTGATCAACACACATGCCTACACATGTTTTTCACTAAAGTTGAACACGAGTACTCATTGGTGCTATATAGGGTTTATTGCTCGAGTGATGAGTGCTTCTTTAGCGTTTCCATCCATCCCCTTTGAGCGGAAACTTACATGTGTTTATTCATTGCTCATATAGTTTTGTTCATACATTGTATTGTTGTTTCAATCCTGATAACAACAGTGTAACCAGTTTATATTTGGTGCAAAGATAGCAACCTTTCTTTGGTTTAACATACATACACATGGATGATATCATGATTACCTTTTTATGCTCTATGTGATACCAGTTACTGAGGAATCCCGAATAGGCATACCTTCACAAAATGTTTATTTTGTTTCATACTCCAGTAATCCAAAGAAGGTTTTTAAACGATGGAAAGCCTATAAAGGTAACACAAGGTTAAGAAATCACAATCTCAATATAGTACTCCATCAAAGGTGGATAAAAGATGATATGTACAAGCTAGAAGTAATCAATCGACGACTGAATGACAAATATACTATCAACCGCATTTCTTTACAAAGCCATTTATTTTACATAAAGCTTTTACATACTTGCTCGTTATTATTGTCTATACTCTATAGTGTTGTCATTTTATGAACCACATTTGAGATCGTTATCAGAAAAACAATGTTTTATGAGAAAATAGAAATGATTTGATTACAGTGTTGTGTTCTTTGAGTAACCTTTGTCAAAACTTGTATGAAGTTTTGTCCCACATTGGTTGAAGTCAAGAAATATCACTTGCTTAAATTTGTGGTGTAAATGATTCATATAACTTGATATTAGTATTATCTAGCAATGGTGAGTTATACTCGATGCAAAAGATTTAGCATCAAGAATAGCACACTATTGCTATATCACACGAATTATCAATTTTTTTCTCTCTCCTTGTTCTTTTTTTATTTTTTATTTTTTATTTTATTTTGATATTTTTATTTTTTTTGAAAATGACAATCTTTTATCAAAATTTCTCTTGTTACACATATGAAAAGTTACTACATCGTGAATAGCATAGTACGAGCCATAAGCATTTCAACATATCATAATTTTGTCTGCGTTTATTAGTACATTTTTTTACACGATACATCTATATTTATATCTAATTTTTTATATAATAAAGCAAAACCTTAAGTTTGGACTTTTTTTATTTTTTAAAAAGACTGTTTCCTTATTGAGGAAAAGTAAATTAATAAAATTGTTTTTAAAAGATGTTTTAATTAAGAAAAACCAGATATTTCTTGATTTGGAAAGAAATCTCACGTTTTTCACATTAATATATGAAAAATTATATTATAAATAACACATGGTACGGGATCGGTGTTTTGGACTCACCGCAAATCATCGACCATGAACAAAAGCCATTCTTCGATCGGTATCTTTTGATTATTGGGAACCAAACTACTTTTCCGTTCATTTACCGTTCGATGGAATCAAGTTAGATATGGTTGATTTTGTCACTGGGTTATGTTGATGGTTGCTTTGTTAATTCAATTGAAGGTTTCATATTTCAAATTGTTTGGTTATGTGTTTTACATGTATATATAATGAGGATATGATTGGATACAATATAATTCTTTTAATTGTAATCATTAATTAATATATAATTATATATACTCAGTAACCCATTGTTTGATTTTTATTATTTACCATTAAGAATTAGAGATGGGGTAAAAGTCTATAAGATGATGTTAAAAGAAAGACACTTATTAATGTAATTTCCCATTTTATGGTCATACTTGTTGCAACTATTATGTTATTTATTATGAAAAAATTGACATAGTATAGATACTTATCGGAATTGAATTGAAATTCGCATTGTGTTATGAAGTAATTGAACTGACATGTTAAAACTTTATGATATGATCATCATCTAGCATATGAATATGCAAGCAGAGGAGCATGTCTGGCTCTATCTGCACGGAGAGAGGATCGTCTACTAGAAGTTGTTAACTGGTGTCGCCAAATCGGAGCACTGGACATTATCATCATCCATGCTACTATGTCCAGTACCTATGATTTGTCAACAAATGGTTGAACAAACTGTTCATCACTTCAATCGATGTACGAGATACTAGCTTCTTATCTTTATATAAATTTCTATCATTATTTGAAAATACTTATTGTCTGAATGAACCAATGATGCTTTAGTCCATTGGTAAGAGCTCTTGGGCTTGGGTCAATAGAACCGGTTTAAACCTCTTCCATGGCACTAAAAATCATTTAGTATCATCCTCCACCGCAAATGCTCAGTTATTTGGTCATAGAGAGCCCATTGGAGAAAATGGTCGGGTTCAAAGCCCACCTCTCGATAAGTAACATCCTTTGGGACAGTGCTCATTGCCCTGGGGCCGGGTCCTTGGGGAGGGTCCGGTTGGCATCCATAAGATGCATGGACCAGGGTGATCCCACCGATCTTCACCTTTTGGAGACTTATTGTCTGAATGAATGGGTGTAGTCAAGGTTGAAAAAATCGCTAGGCGCTAGTGAGGCGGTCAGGTAGGGCCTAGCGATTAATCGGTTAGGCGGGGATTAATCAGATTGTGAGTTTTATGCACAAAATTGTAATTTTAGATATTATACTATATTATATGTATGAGATAAGCATAGTGCATCAACGTTCAAATATTTCATATGTTCAAATATAAACATAATACATAATTCTTAAAGTTCAAAGTCAAATATAGATATTTGTCAGTTTGTTGACCATTTTTAAGAGATCTTTGACCGATTAGTCGGTTTATTGACTGATTTTTAAGTGATTTTGTCCGATTTTTAAGTGATTTTGTTAACTGATTAACTGATTTTTAAGCGATTTTGTTCGATTAATCTGATTAGACCGATTTTGTTTTTTTTTTTGTCCAATTAATCAGTTTGTTGACCGATTTTTAAGCGATCTTTGACCAAACAGTTTAAATAGGCCGATTATGATAAATCAAGGCGCTTAGTGAGCGATCAATATTATGTGAGGATTAATCGGCGCTGGGCCGATTTTACAACAGAGAGTGCAGTGGATCATTTTGTAAATCATGCCCGTAAATCATCAGAATTTATGTGGTTGTGTACGAAAGCAGTAATATGATATCACCAACTTACAACTTTATTATGGTAATATTTCATTCCTTTGATAACTGCATCATATTATTCCAAAGTACAAAAGCAATTTTATTATGTTTCTTGATATAAATTGTACACATACAACTATTTCAGTTTTGATGTAGACCCACCAAATGAGAAGTTTTTTTAACATTACTAATTGTTGGGTGATATAAATTTTACAGGATATAAACTTCTGGGGTTCAGTTTACACTACTAAATTTGCAGCTCCGCACCTCAGAAATTGTTGAGGTAGACTCATCGTGCTGTCGTCTGCTTCTTGGATTCCTATTCCAAGAATGAGCATCTACGGTGTAATTTCTTCTCATTTACTTTTTTGCCCTTGATATTTATCGAGTTACTAGCTGTTTCACATCACGTTTTGAAGTATGGTATAGCAAGATAACCGACTGAAGTAATATGAGCTGTGGTAATAATATCTCAATGTGTTTTGACAAATTTCTTTATCTTAAGAAACTGCATCCAACATGATATCTAAGTAATTACATACTAGGATGTCTTAAATGAATATTGAGAACCAACATTGATATTTTTTATAATGAGATTAGGCAAACAAAGTGGCACTAGCCCAATTCTACAAGACAATAAGAGTCGAATTTGGATTAGATATTAAAACAACCCTCGTGACTCCAGGCTTTATAGAGTCCTTAACTCGCTTTATGATGCCTTTTTTGGTTTTTTTCTTTATAAATTTTATCTTTCCAAAAAAAAAAGTTATTTCTTTCTTCGATACAATCTTTGTTATCTCCAATCTTAACATAAGCTAAACACATTCATTATTGTATCGTGGAGTGAAAAAGATCTTAAAAAAATTCTTGATTATTTACTCTTGGCATAGAGTGCCAAATATTGCAGATATATTTTTTTTTTATAATACTTATGGTGGTATATATTCACAGTAGATATTGTAATTCCAATATTGGTAGCAAGCTTGGTGAAGTTGATAGAAGTATAGTCGAAGGTTTAGCTCTTTCACTCAATTGGGTAATGCTTTCTTAGTCCTTCTTGGCATACTATTCGTTTTTTTCCCAACTACTCTGTTAGTAAATATTTTAAAGAGAAATGATACATAGACCTAAACTTACGCCTAAACTTAGACCTAAAACTAAGTGTCAGCATCTTGATGGTTGCAGACAGGGACCCACTTCTTTTACAACCCATAAGGATGATGCCAAGTGGTTTTAGGTCTAAGTTTAGGCTTAAGTTTAGGTCCATGTATCATTTCTCTATTTTAAAATGTAAAGTTTAATGTTTCAAATAACATACATCCAATTAGGGGTGGAAATGAGCCGAGCCACTCGTGAAAAGCTCGGGATCGGATCGGTAAAAAGCTCGAACGAGCCGAGCCCGAGCTCGAGCCTAAGTTGGAGCTCATTTATTAATCGAGCTCGAGCCCGAGCTTTACATACAAAGATCGTTTGGGCTCGCGAGCCTAAACGAAATTATAATATTTTAAGTATTAAACATATATACAGGCCGAACTCGAGCTTATTAACGAGCTCATAAAGATATATTATGAGCCGAGCTCGAGCTCGAGCCAAGCTTTAAGTTTTCATTGCTAAATCGTATAAACGAGCCGAGCCCGAGCCTATATAACATACCACGAGCCGAGCTCGAGCTTAAAATTTAAAGCTCGAAATGAGCCGAGCTCGAGCTCGAGCTATTTAAACTTAAACGAGCCGAGCTCGAGCTCTGGCAGGCTCGGGCTCGGATAGGCTCATTTCCACCCCTATATCCAATTAGTTTATGTTCTAACTGGGTTATCAAGGTATTTTGGTATCTAATTGTTTCATGAAAATTTTAATTCATTTAATATTTGCTTCGATGTAAACTTGCAGGCTTAATATAATTACGTAACAGACAAGAAAGCAATGCACGTTCAATACAACATATAAGCAATTATAAGGGAAATATGTATTGCTTTTAAGAATAAAATACATCGTTGGTCCCTAATCTTGTCAAAAAACATCGTCCTGAACCAAAACATGGCATTTTAGTCATCAGTAGTCCAAAGTATGGGTTTTTTAGGCTAAACCGGTCCCTTGACCATTAATGCCCAGGTCAACGTCTGATTACTATTAGTTAGTCGTGGGTATTATAGTCCATATGCATTTATACCATACCTTAGTTGAATCTAACCCAACCTAATTCCTTATTTTAACTACCAACACAGAAAAAGGTGATTGTTTGAGCTGATTATACCATTACACCCGATATTTTAAGTATGACTTTATAAAAGTCAACTGATAAACTAGTAAAGGAAATTTGCATAAAGGAAATCTGTAAACGGTGTCAATCACTACATAAAGGAAATCTGCATAAAGGATGACAAATGCATTTACTGCAAATAGTGATGACTGTAAACAATGACAAATGCATTTACTCCTAAGATGTAAAAAATTGGAAAGTAATAACAAAACATATTTACAAACCGCATATTTCATTAATCTTAGTAGTTTAACAACGACCATCTTTTTACTGCCTTTAATAACTGGCTGCTATCATGAGTGTATCAATTCTAGCCATATAACATACCAAAATGACCATCAGTTAGTGCCCTCAAAGTATGTACAAAATGGGCTATTGTTTGATGGTCATTACATTACCTATTAACATTAGTTATCTAGACATATTACAAATCCAATTGAAGTTATCATAGTTTACATTAGTTGCCCACAAAAGATATACAAAAAGGGCACATGGAATTTCTTGTTGTTCAAGCATCATCTATTTCCAGTGCAGACTCTGTAGTGCTGCCCTGGCCATCCAACTGTTTAGCCAACTTCATTTTGATGATCCTTTCACTAGGCCTTCTTACTTTCAGTTTATTCAACCTTTTTTGCAACTGTTGCTGCTGAGGTTGTTCTTGAACTTGTTCCTGAACTTGTTCTTGAGTCTGATCTTCTTCAGCATGCATGTGTTCAACTTGAGTATTTGTCATGTCAATCTCTGTTTGAACTTGAGGTTGTTCCTCTGTTTACACTTGAGGTTGTTCTTCAGTTGCATCTTGGTCAGCAAACCATCTTGCATAAGCTGATGTGCAACATCTTTTCAAGCCCTTCCTATTTGACCTACTTGACCCACCAACCTGCATTACAAATAGAACAAATGATTATAACCAAAAGTTTGAAACAATATCTGCAGTTGAAATACAAGTAGGAGAATACCTTTGACCCACTTGAGCCACCAGTATTTTTCTTTGACCCACCATTTCCCCTTGACCCACCAAGTCCACTAGACCCACCAGTTGCTTCCATCCCACAAGTCTTCTTCTTTGACCCACTACTTTCCTTTGACCCATCATTTTTCCTCTTTGACCCACAAGTCTTCTTCTTTGACCCAGACACATTCCCACTCTTTTTTGACACAGACACATCCTCATCTACATTTTTTCCTTTGCAACCTTTTTTGTTGTGTCCAGGTTTGTGGCATATAGAACATGTCATCTCAGCACCTACCTTTGATAATCTGGTTGAGCTACCACATTCACCCTTTGATCTGATCCTTTTCTTTCTTGGCCTACCAGGCATTTTTTTGGGTTTGGGAGGCAATACAATAGAATACATACTCACAGTCCGCCAAATCAATACCATCAACTGGTTTCAAAAAATGGTTATATGTGTCATATTACTTGTCTGTTTTAAACCACTCTAGCACATAGCTCTCAAGTACCTTGTTTATATATAGAATTACCTTTGTTGCATGTACACAAGGTATACCTGATAACTGCCACATTCGACATGTGCAAGACCTCCTTCCTTCATTAACTGTGAATGCTTCACTCCTTCCTCCAAAACCTACAATATAACAAACTTATTAGTGTCAATTCAAAGAATTTCATAACTGAAATAACTTTAATTTGTAAATAAAACTTACCTTTGTTGTTCTTTTAGCCATTCCAACCTCTTCTGAATGTTGGGACAAACTCCAGGGTTCCATTTCTTACTGATTTCCCTCATTTTGTGCATCCTCTCAAGAACTATGACTCTCAAAGCTTCTAGCATTGTAAGCAATGGCTTGTCCCTAACACTTACAATAACACTGTTAAAGCATTCACTGAATCCATTCTCCACTGCTTCACATCCTCTATTAACTTCAAAAATGCTCTTGACCGGGTTTTGGGTTCTTGTCCATAAGCCACTGATGAGCCTTTGGGTTAGCCCTTTTAATCTTGTCCATGATCTTGTTAAACAACTGTGAATAGGAAGCCTTAGATCTTTGACCAAAACAACTCTCTAAATTCCAACCCACTGAATACTTTCCTGAACCCTTCATATATATGTCTGGCACATTGCCTGTGTTCTGCATATGGCATGACATTCTTCACAGCTTCAATAAGACCCTAAATACAAGCATACCTAGTTAGAATATATGTAAGACTAAGTCATTAACAACAAAGTATGGATAGAAGCATACCTTATGTTGATCAGACATAAGAGTTAAACCTTGTCCTTTTGTGCAATCCAAGTCTCCTTCCAGTAACTCCAAAAACCAGCTCCAGTTATCCTTGTTTTCAACATTAACCATTGCCCAAGCAACTGGGTAAATGTGGTTATTTCCATCTCTTCCAATAGCAGTAAGGGTTTCACCATGGTTTGGTTTTTTCAAAAAACATCCATCTAAGGCAATTACTCTCCTACACCCATTTCCAACCTTCGCTAGTCCAGAAAGACATAAAACCTATCAAATATGTTTTCTCGATCAGGATTGACGAGTCACTCCTAATTTGACAGTGGACCCAGGATTTGAATCTAAAATTGCCCTTCCATATGATCTCAGCAACGCATAATGCTCATCAACTGATTTCTCATACTCTGTCAAAACAAACCTCTTTGCATTTGTACACTGATTTGGGGATACCTTACACTTATACTTTTTCATCACTAGGTCAGCTATTTTCAACTTAATATCAGGGTTAGCCCTAATCTTATTACCAAATATTGTTCCTATCCACTTATAGTTTACTAATGAACCAAATTGGAAGTTCCTAACACATGTGTGTTCATCATTTAAAGACTGTATTTGAAATATTTCCTCATTATTCATCCACCTAGCATAACATCTCCAAGGACCAGGCAAGTGGTAATTCATTTGAACTAGCACTAGGATATCTAATTTTCTTCCTCTGTTTACCTTTGTCAGGATCAATCAACTTTGGTGGTCTCTGTCCACATTTTGCCACATCCTTCTTACTGTTACTCCTCTCATACCACAAAGAAAAGCCATTTGCCAAAGCATAGTAGGTTAGACACTCTTTAAACTTTACAATACTGGCATACTTTTCACCAACATGCATTACAAATACAACAAATGTTTATAACCAAAATTCATAAACAATATCTGTATTTGAAAAACAAAGTAGGATAATACCTTTGGATGCCTCAGTCTCCAGTGACTAGTTTCATCATAGACTGGATACACGTCCACAACTTTCTCCACACGAGATAAAAGGATCTTTAGGTACACTATCTTCAGATGGCTATAACCTTCTCATCAAATTGTTCATGAACATATCATGTTCCATCATAGTCTCACTTCTATTATTGTTATTACAGGTACAGTGTTTTTCTGGAGTTGGTTCACTCATTTCTGGCAATGACTCACTTTCCTTCTCTCTATTGGCTTTGATCCTTTTCCTAAGTTCTATCACCTCCTTTTCACCAAGACTAAGATAGTCAACTGATTTATCTGAACCATATCCACTGTCATTGTCACTATCAAAGTCACTATCAAACTCGCCATCTGGTTCATCCTCTCTAACCTTCCTTTTGCCCTTATCCACACCTGATCTAGACCTAGTATCATCACCATCTAGACTAGTCTGCAAATCCTCACCTTCTATACTAGGCCTACTATCATCACCCTCTTCACTAGGCCTCCACAATCTAACTTGTACTACCTTATCTTGTAATTGCACTTCATGTGCACAGCGGTTGGATCTTCTGCATCAATGTTCTCAATTGCACTAGGCGTTTCCTCTCTCGAATTTTCCGACACATGAACCCAACCTCTACAAAGCGCGATCTCTTCCGCCTTTGTCCATGGTTTGTTCTTTTTGGTTGGTTCGGCCTTTTTGCCTTTGTCCTTCGCTTTTGTACCACGTCTCGAAGGCTTATTTTGTTTGATGGGTGACGTTCTTTGACATCGTCATCGTCATCGTCTTCAACATGCATGAAACCGTGGTACGAACCGTGACCCAAACCTTGCCCCATCGAATCATCTTGAATCGGATAGTTTTGAGTCGAGTATTGTTGCGTCGGATAGTGATAGTCTGCCATATAATCCTCCAATCCATATCAAGATTAGCACTGCGAATCGGGGAATACGTTTGATACGGTTCGAAAGACTGCGAGAAATCCATGTTAGGACGATACGACGACCCACTTGGTGATTAGTTAAAATCTATATTAGGACGATACGAATTTACATATGGACGATTAACGTAAAACGAGTTTTGTTGTTGATTCGGTTGTGGTTGTTGTGTTGGATATTCAAAAGCGGATGGACGAAACCGAATTCTTTGATTTGGTGGTGGTGTTATCCCGGTTACTTGAAACGGTGAATCCGGCGAGAAATACAAATCCGGGGCATTTTGGGGTAGTCGGGATCGTTGGTTTTTTTATGTGAGAGTATTTTTTTTGACATGATGAATATGGATGAGAAGTTGTTTGAATTGTGGTTGGTATTTATAAGGTTGTAAAGTGGTAAAGGTTTTTTTTTTTTTTTTTTTTAATAGCAAACGTTAACATTTTTTTGTCATTTTGTGACCCTTCTCTCCATTTACTCGACCGACGACCGACCTCGACCTTTTGGCCACAGTCGCCTCGACCGAGCAAAATATCAGTCGACAGATCCCAAGAACCGATCGACTGTGCCCAACCTCAGAACCATGGATTTGAGTGTCATTTGTAAGCCCTCACTATAAGAAAAAGTGTGTTTAGTGACGAAAATTTAGTGACCACTTTATTTTTTGCACTATTTAGGTAATTTAGTGACCATATACTTTTGGTCACTAGTTTTGGGTCATTCGTAAATCATTAGTGACGAGCTTGATGGTCACTAATTATGTTCCGAACTACATCTCGGATATATTTGATTTATAGAGGTGGCAAAACGGGCGGGCCGGGTGGGCGCGGGCTACGAGCTAAACGGGTTATGGGCTAAACGGGCACAGACTAAATGGGCACGGGCTAAACGGGCGCATGTTATACGAATCGCTTTAGAAAAGACTCAAAATGATGAAATAAATTCCTCAAACGTAACACCTCATTTATAAATAAAAAAATAAATATATAATATCTATAAGTTTTTCTTTAAAACCAATTGTAATGTTCTCCAATTGATAGAAAATATGTGCATGTTTGTGCCCATTTAACTTTTAAGCGAGCAATATATGACCATTTAAAAAAGGATGAGGCTAAATGTGCCCAAATCTTTTAAAAATTTACTCAAATTAGCTCATTTTTTTTATTATGAACACAAATTGCCACCTCTATTGATTTATACTTCCCCCGTCTCAAAATATAAGTCCACTTTGCTACTTTTTGTTATCCCAAAATTAATGTACACTTTCAATTTCAACCAATCAAAATACTTCTAAATGGGTGAGAATAAATTTTTATTGGTTAATATTGTAAGGGCCCTATTTTTCTTAAACTTTGTGAAATATGAAAGTGGACATATAATTTGGTACGGAGGGAGTAATAGTGATGAAATTATTGGGCACTAATTTAACATGATAATAGTAGTTTATCAAAATGTTAGTCACCCAGTTGTGTAAAAGTGATTTTAAATACATTTTCAGACATTATATAATGTCAAGAATGATTAGTGGACGATAAATATAAATACAAGAAAAAATTGGTGTAAGATGAATATAAACCCTTTTACTATTAAGTAAAAAGTTAACCCAATACTTTGGAAGTCCATATAATGGTTGGCCTATTAAGTAAAAAAGATTAACCCAATCAAAACCACCTGCCCGTTAAATTCCCCAATTCATTTCAAATTAAAACTATATTGAAACCCTAGCAGACAATTACAAATCGTAGGGCTTGTTTCTGTATTATATTGTTCATTTATGTGTTGTTACTTGTTATGATTCGCTTTTTTAATTTTACAAATGTTAGTTCGTATGCTGATAATTGATTAGTATTAAGAGAATAGTGTGATTTGTATCAGTGAATGCAGATCGGTTTTACGTATTTGGTTTGAGGTGTAGGATAGTTGATAATATATTTCTTAAATGTTGTTGATGATTATTACTCAGGTAGTAGTGTGATATTGTATCATTGAATGCAGAGCGGATTAGAGTATTACATTTTGTGCCGAGTTGGTTTGAAGTTTAAGATAGTTGATTATGGATTAATTATGTGCTAGTAATGATTACTATTTGGTGAATGGTGTGATTTTGTACCGCACTTGCAGATCAATTTTTAAGTAAAAGGTTTGAGGTGTACGATAGTCGATAATACATAAATGAAATGCTAATAGCGATCAGTACTTAGTGATGAATGCAGATCGGTCCTGACTTCTGAGTTGTACAGTTTGCACTGAATTGGTTTAAAGCGTAATATAATTAATTTTATACTTATCAAGTAATTGCTGATACGTGTGTGTGATTTATATCGGAATATGCAGATCCGTTTTCATTATTGCAGTGAAAGATACTTGATATTATATTAGTTAATAGCTAGTAATGATTAGTAGTTTGCGGATTGTGTGATTTTGTTTTTGTGAATTGAGATTGGATCGAATATTGCATTTTGTGCTGAATTGTCTAATTTATGTTTTCTAAAATTGTGTATAGACTATAAATTCGGCGGCTATTATCACCCCAGCGGATTACAATACGTCTCCTCTTGACACAATCTACAGCAATTTCATTTTGAATGATGAGTGTCGTCATTTTGAAGGCCTCCACTGTGAATTTGTGCCTCTTACTTTATATAAAGGGACCTCTCATGTTTACAACCAGTGGCAAGTTCGCAATGGATCAGCATCAACCAAGCACCAACACGACAAAAAATCAAACAAATCAAAAAAACTCGTAAGCAAGCACCAACACTAAGAAGACTTGACATATTCGAAGGTGTAGCCGACATCCCCAGACTCTTTCTTCCACCAATCAAATACGACTTCAAAGACACCGAATGGCTCGGAAAACCCGCGATAAAACTAACTCGTAACACAGACGAGCAAATCGCGTCACTTTCGGCAGTCAGTTTTTCCTCGGGTTTAACAAGGAAGCTGGCATCGCGCCAATATTTCTTTTAGCTTATCATCTTAAATCACCAGGGACTAATTTTAGGAACTATGTTTTTCATTCTAACGAAACGCTTGAAACGAATGAGGATAAGCCGTGTAATGAGTTTGACGAATGTGGACATTATGAAATGATTAGACCGAGTCGTGATGCGACACGAGAGGCAGCAATGTACTCGACGTTGTCGCTTCGTTTTTTCGTTTGTTTACTAAACCTGAGGGGTATTATGTGAGGTCTTGGTCTAGTATTATAAACGGTTTTTCGAGGTTTTATGGTGAGACGGTTAATGTGAGGGTTCCTCCTCCTACTGAGGATGCGCTTCAGTTTTTCAAGTATCGGTTGGATGATATTACAGCGAAAGTGACATTGTATCGGTTTATGTATATGAGTAACTCGGACGCAAGTTTTTTGAGTTTGAAGAGTTTTTTATACGATGATTGTCTTTCGTATAGTGGTATGCATATTGTGGGTATTGTTATGCAGTTAAGCGAGGCATCGAATTGTAGTATGAAGTTGATTGTGGATACTATTAAATCCAAGGAGATGGAGAATCAAGTGGAGTGTTTGGTTCGTGTTTTGGGGTTTTTGGATGGGAATGATGAGAATTATAGGAGGCGGATGTGGCGGTATGGGAGGGTGTTTGACCAGCAGTTTATGTGTGATTTACAAACTAAGTCATGTCCGAAGCTGGTTTATATATTGGCCGAGGCGCTTAGGTCTGAGGAACCGGAGAAACACAAGGGCATTTTGCAGATTGCTCAACTTGCGAGTGTTACTGAGGATAATAAGAGGAGATTTGCTATTATGGGTCAGCGGCTTTTGGAAATCCTTAAGAGTCATAAGCCTCGAGGTGCATCTAGCTCAACGTCTGGACCCTGCTCTTCAAGGAACTAGGCTTAATAGTATGTGTGACAAGCTACCTATGTTTTGTTGATGATAAACTCAAGTCCTAAGATAAGATGGAAGCTGGAACATGAAGACTATGTTTGAATTTGAATTTGCAGTTTACTTTGCAGTTTTATTTAGTAGTTTTGTATCAGCTATGTTGTGTCAATTATGGTTTTAGGTTCTTCAATTGGTGTATTATAAATAAGTATTGGCATGTAAGTTTTATGTGTGAAGTCAAGAAATAATAAAACATTGTGTTTGTGTGTCTTATCTCTGTCTCTCGCTCTCCCTCACAAAAACAATTCCACCCTCAAAATACATTATTGATTATGGTATAAAAGGCCTAACATAACCAAGTTCATGTTTAACATTCAAGTTGAGTGTCGTGATTTAGGGCGTATCTAGTTAGTAGTAATAGACCGCTGATGTTACCTATTATGAATTTTTATCTGAATTTTCATCCGTTTGACTTTTATTTATCATGTGTCTTACATAGTTAACAGAACTAAGGTTTTGTACTATCTTCATACGAAAATTGTGACTATGCTGAGCACGGTTAAGGGAGTATTAACTTGTTCATGTCGAACACATATATACTTGACTTGAACCACATGTATTTAGAGCGTAGTCTAAAATTTAAAATGTCTCAGGTCCTATGTTCAAGAAAAGATTCTAGGTGTGTGGCTGCTTTAAGAACTAGATGTTTCGTTCAGAAGTGATAATCTGATTGAATTGGAGCTTGATTTTTGGTATAATAATCTGCAAGTGAGCATTGATACCTTTTACTTGAAATGCATCTTTTTGTGAACTTTCAGCCCGATATAAATTCTCACCTGAATCGACCCATTCATATGTAAACGGGTCGAGATTGCAACCTCTTAAGAATGCTATATGCATCATCTATTAGGTTTGCACAGTGCTGATAAAAGAGTGAAATCACAAGAAATGTGTAGAACATGATTATCTATTGGTTTTATATCTCAACTGCTTCACTCCCTCAATCTGAGTAGTCGAACATGATTATACAAAAAAGCTGACAGCTTGTATAAGTAGTCAAACACGGCGAACATGATGATAGTATAATAAATACCATCATGTAAAACCAAGTTTGACTATATCAATTTGTAAACAAGCAAAATTTGTTGTCCTCTATCAATTTGGGACAAAATACTTCATACGAGTTTTTGACAAAAGTTGCTTAAAAACACAACATTGCAATAAAATAATTTTTATTTTCTCTTTAGACATTGTTATTCTTTTAAACAAATGTAAAAAAATTAAAACGAACTCAACTTCAGTTCATAAATACACGTGAACAAGAATGATATTAAAACGATTGTGAGAAAATATGTACATCATCAATAGTCATTGTTTGAGATATCTGAGTTAAGGATCAAGATTAAAAAAAAAAAAAAAAAAAAAAGACTTGTTAGCGTATAACTGACTAAAAGAGGGACCGTTGAACGATACATATAACATTGATCAACACATATGCCTACACATGTTTTTCACTGAAGTTGAACACGAGTACTCATTGGTGCTATATATATTGCTCATGAGTGATGAGTGATGAGTGCTTCTTTAGCGTTTCCATCCATCCCCTTTGAGCGGAAACTTACATGTGTTTATTCATTGCTCATATAGTTTTGTTCATACGTTGTATTGTTGTTTCAATCCTGATAATAATAGTGTAACCAATTTATATTTGGTGCAAAGATTGCAACCTTTCTTTGGTTTAGCATACATACACATGGATGATATCATGATTACCTTTTTATGCTCTATGTGAGGTTACTGAGGAATCCCGAATAGGCATACCTTCACAAAATGTTTATTTTGTTTCATACTCCAGAAATCCGAAGAAGGTTTTTAAACGATGGAAAGCCTATAAAGGTAACACAAGGTTAAGAAATCACAATCTCAATATATTACTCCATCAAAGGTGGATTAAAGATGATATGTACGAGCTAGAAGTAATCGATCAATGACTGAATGACAAATATACTATGAACCTTTTTCTACAATTGTTCTTATGTTTTCGAACAATAAATTGTTATTTGTTACTACTACTTATGATAAAGTTTGTTGGAGTTTATGTTATGCTATAAATTTGGAAATCATAAGTAGTAGTAACAAATAACAATGCTGGATCATTGTATTTTACTTATCACTTTTTGAGTCGTAGGTATCATTGTTATGATATTACGTAGTAATAACTAAATTTTTGAATTTCTTTTATTTTAGGTATTGATTGATGTATTTTTTTTTTATCGAATCAAGTATTTTTTAGAACCGATTCATGTATTTTTGAGAATCGATAAACGGAATAATCAAAATCTTAAAGTTAGCTATTAAATAGTATGATCTTAACAACGATATGTATTATCAACGGGTTGAAAAAAGAGTTGACAACTCTTATGAATTAGCCGTGAGGATCTAGAAAAGATGTTAAATCACTATTTATCATCCCTTATAATCCAAGACGGCTAGATAATAATGTCAAGTTGCATAAACCATCTACACGAGAGTATATAACCAATCAAAATTAGTTCTCTTCAACCAATGTGGGACAAAAAGCTTTACAGAAATTTTGGAGAAAGATGCTCAAATAATTTGTATTCGCTCTATACATGGTTTTTCCTTTAAAACAATGAGATAATTAATGTAGTTCATAAAACAAACAAACATATCGACAGTAATATTTTAGTAAAATAAGATTGCCTATTTTAACTCATTTTTAAAAAAATTATTAAAAAAAATCAGAAAACCATTATTCGGGTCAACCGGATCGACCGGAACCCGAGTTAGCCAAACACTTTCAATCTGATACCCGACCCTATTTAGTATTCGGGTTACCTGGTTTGACCCAAATAACCCGAATACAACTTTTGACCCAAGTAACCCGCCCCGAATAGGCATTCGGGTTCGAGTCGGATCAGGCTTTTTGACACCTCTACTTGTATATAAAACCCAAACAGTCACAACTTAATCTGAAATTCTATTCTATCCGTCTCAGTTTATATGTCCATCTTATTATCTTAGTCTGCCTCAAAATTATGTCCACTTTTAAACTGCAAATAATCAAAAATTTTGAAAAATGATATATTTGTGACGAATAACTTTATAATTGCAATTTCTCTTAAACCATGAACCATGCATAAGTCAGAGTTAGGGTCAAATGTAAAGATTTTTAAAAATGAGAAGAATAAAATATCAATAACAACACATTAAAGATATATCGTCTTAAGGTAAATGCATCCCAAGTATGTTAGATGAATCATAATCTACTTTCTAGCTCAAAATTAGATGCATTTCATCAAGTTACACGAACTTAATCTATTTTTCGTCATTTGCACCTCAAAGTGACAAAAATTTAACTATATACGTATTATCAACGGGTTACTAAAAAGAATTGACGACTTGTATAAATTATCCACAGCTGATATACAGGATGCTAAATCTCTATCTACCATCCTGTACAACCATAAACGGCTACATAATACTAACGTCAAGTTAGATGAATCATAATCTACTTTCTAGCTCAAAATTAGATGCATTTCATCAAGTTACACGAACTTAATCTATTTTTCGTCATTTGCACCTCAAAGTGACAAAAATTTAACTATATACGTATTATCAACGGGTTACTAAAAAGAATTGACGACTTGTATAAATTATCCGCAGCTGATATACAGGATGCTAAATCTCTATCTACGATCCTGTACAACCATTTCATCAAGTTACACGAACTTAATCTATTTTTCGTCATTTGCACCTCAAAGTGACAAAAATTTAACTATATACGTATTATCAACGGGTTACTAAAAAGAATTGACGACTTGTATAAATTATCCACAGCTGATATACAGGATGCTAAATCTCTATCTACCATCCTGTACAACCATAAACGGCTACATAATACTAACATCAAGTTGTATAAACCATCTACACTACAGTATATAACCAAGCAAAATTTGTTATCTCAACCAATGTGGGACAAAAAAATGACAAAAATTATAACGAACTCAATTGTTGTTTATAAAGACATGTGAACTATTGAAACAATCGTGACAATATATGTACATCATCAATAAAGTCATTGTCTGAGATATCTGAGTTAAGGATCAAGATTAAAGTATATAAACTTGCTAGCTTAAAACGCACTATAAGATGGATTGACGAACGATACATATAGCATTGATGAACACATATGCCTACACATGTTTTTCGTAATTGTTGAACACGAATACTCACTAGTGCTATAAGAATAGTGTAAAGATACTTACACGAGTTTATTCATTGCTCATATAGGTGTGTTCATATATAGTTGCATTGTTGTTTCAATCGTGATAATAATAGTGTAAAGAAAGATTTATACGGTAAACTAGATATCAATGTGGGAGTATAGATAACTATTTCTTTCCATTAAATAGAATCACTACTCATAAATAAGTTGAATAAGTTGTGACTTAGACAAAACTCTACTCTAACATAATTGGCTTTTTGTGTAAGCTAAATGGTCTAGAAGAGAAGGGTAGTATTTTAAATATAATGTTTGCAATTTTACATCTCACATCGCCTTAATGAACCAAATGGTAGGAGAACACCAACTATAAAGTGGACTCCAAACTCTTATTAAACGATGCATGGGAGGACATGGAACTTTACAATGCATTATATGATGAGTCAACACTTATTAAACGATTAAAAGGTATCCATTGTGGGATGCCCTAATAAAATAGACATAATTATGATATGTTGAAATGTAGTAACTTCTCATATATATGAAACTATTGTTACATAATGAACATTTGATTGTTAGAGAATGTGTTGATATTTAACAAGATAAATTTTGATATAAGAATGTCATTTTCACAAAAAAAATAATAATAATAAAAAAAAAAATGGTTGACAATTAGTATAATTAGCGGTAGAGTGTTTTAGTTGGATGTTAAATCCCCATCTAACATCCTGTAACACCCTGTATGGCTACATAATACTAATATCAAGTTACATAACCCACTTACACCACAGTTATAAGCAAGTGAAATTCCTTGTCTTCAGCCAATGTGGGACAAAACTTCATGCAAGTTTTGACAAAATTTGCTCAAAGGACACAACACTGTAAGAAAATGATTTCAATTTTCTCTTTATACATTGTGTTTCTTAGGCTATGAGAAAATTGATAACGATCTCAAATGTAGTTCATTAAACAATACACTACAGACACTAACATTTGTGAAGTAAATAAAAAGCGGCTACTACAATAACGAGTAATTATGTAAACACTTTATGTAAATAAATGGCTTTGTAAAGAAGTTGATGCGGTTGTGGCTTTGCATCGTATCAGGACTTGATTGATCTGTTATCAAGATTTTAATTGTCAAGTGATTATCATTGATGAGCTTCACTCTCATTGTTAATCTATAGCTTATTGTAGCATAAGAAACTTATATAAGACGAAAAGATTCAAAATAAGCCACAAAAGGCAAGCTTATGAAATATAAGCCTAAAATCAAATAAGTCATTAGGCGGCTATATGCTGAAACAAACACCCCCTTAATAGCCAAATCATGTTACATGGTGGATACCCTAGTTATAATTATTTCACCCCCCATTTTCGTTCATTTTCACATGCAAATTGACATTTTCCTTTCTATAGGATTATCATGGGTGATTTTGGTGACGATCGTCTGGCTTCTATACTAGACGTTATATTCGGGTTGGTTATTCTCCTAAGTCCGGAACTTGTCACATTGTACATCGTTAATAATCATGGGCCACCTGTACCAATATCACATTTTTCATTAGTAACGAAGGGTGCTCATCAATTGCCAATGAGTAGTAGTACCAAGAAGTATGAAATCCAGTTTTATGTGAAATCTGTTAGTTTTATGGATATAAATTAGTAGTCGTGAGTTAGGATCGAACTTGAGACCACGGGATTGCACGCTTTACGTATGAGAATTAAAGTTAATAATTAAATGTAAATGATATATTTATTTATTAATTACACGAAATAATATAACGGACGTTAAGTTAATTAAGTGTAATGGACTAACGATCGCTAAATGTTAATTGGAAGGACTAGATTGCAAAATAAAGATTGGGAAGGTTCCGGAATCCCACTTGGGATACACCACCGATCGACCTAGGGGATTTCCCAACCCAACCCAAACTCAACTTGTTCACCAAGTTATGTTGAGTATATATACAAGGCTAGGGGTCTTGGTTTTGCATCTCTTGTACTCATAAGCTAAAACCTAAATTGTTTGTGTGTGTTTTTTGCTTGAATTCGGTCGACCACTCCCAAGGGTGTCGACACACTTGTTTTCCAAAACCAAATTGTTTCGTGTGGTTAAAACTAGCATTGCTTTAATTTGATTTAGTACGTGTGTACAAGAAAGTGGTACTAACACATTATTGTTAGTATTCTTGGATTGAATTACAAAATCGGTAAGGGGTAATTCTTATAATCCTATAAACCCTAATTAGGGTTCATCACTTGCTAGTTTTGTGGATTTGATTCTTGTTCGGCTAGAATCAATAAATGTACGCATACTTTATGTTTTGTTAATTAATTATTCGTTAATCTTTCCTATACGCTTCCGCATGTATTCTGTAATGTTTTGTGTTTTATATTTGATTGTCATGATATATAATTCCAACAAAATCATCATATGGATTCAATAAAAAAAATTTCTCTTTATACATTGCCTGTCTTTTAATGGACCCCTTCTTATTATTAAAGCTATGATTTTTAAATAACTATATTGATGTTCGTAAAGACACTTAGACACGTGAACAAGAATGATATTGAAACAATTGTGAGAATATATGTACATCATCAATAAAGTCATTGTTTGAGAGGACTTGTGATGTTAATATTTATTGCTTTGTTAGTGTTTAGTTATGTTTGAATATTATCATTTGGTAACATAGGTTTTAGTTAATCTATTTCAGTAACTTGTTTATTGATGTTAAATTAGCTAGTAAGTAATGGACATACTGTTAACACAGTTATGCTGTCTACAAATTACTCTCATCACAAGAGATTCTTGCAGAAGTCTGAAGAAATGTAGAGCAATTAGTTTGTAGCTTAGTCATCATTGGTCAAACAGTAGGATCTAAATAACAGATTTTCAGCAATTTTTATTTCTTCTATGAAAATAGGATGTAAAGTGACATAATTCAGTAATTGAGTTTAATCAATTCTCACCGTTTCAATGGTAAGCGAATGATCTTTTGGTAATAAGTCCGGTTTTTATTGCTTGAAATGTAAATGATAACAACAAATGCACTTGTACCCATGACCCCAGTGGCGGAACTTGAACATTTATTTTGGGGAGGGCCGAATTTATTTTGAGGGGCCGAATCGGAGATTTGTTTGTAACCTCAACTAAAGTACCCTTAAAACCTATAATATTTACACTAGGTGCCGTAAATTTTGGGGGAGGGCCGGACCCTCCCCCTACCCTCAAAGAGGTCCGCCCCTGCATGAGCCCACTCGAAAGGTTAGCATCATCCTCTAAAGGTGCTAGTCTAATGTTGGTGCTTAGACATGGCGGAAGTACTGCTAAACTAGTGGCAAAGTACCGCCATGGATCCCAAATTTGTTAGTTGGGGTCCACTAGGGGCCAGGCTAAGTCAGGAGTGATTTAGTTGAGTGGACAGCCAGTGATGAGGCACCAGCTGGACATCGTTTGATTTTCTGAGGTTTGGTCTCGATGTTATGTGCGGGGTCCACTATATTAGCGGATGGATAGTTGGCCCAAGCCCACACACGGGCTTGGCCCTGCTATCAATTTGTAAATACTCCCCCGCAGTTCCAGCTGCGAAGTTGTTGATGCTCGGATTGAAAAAAAAATCACTATATTCATGAAGTACGTCCACGGTGGTACGTAGCAAGTGTGACTATCAGAATGTTTCGTGTATTCATAAGTATCGTAACATACAATATATAGAATAGTAACCCTAACAAATAATGATCGGGCCTTAGCCCATACACATAACACTTGAGCTATGCTAAATATGCGACTAACACCAAGGTCTTCAAAGTCTTCAAAGGGCCGGTTTTGATAGAGATTTCGATAGCCGGCACGCTAATAACCTGCAAGATGTTGATATATGTACATCGTTGAATAAGAACATTTGATTGTTTTAGTATGTGTTATTTATTTGAGCTCAGATATTAGAACAAAAGGATTAGTGGTCCAAAATTTGATAAAAGATATCATTTTCACAAAAACGATGATTACATACATATTACAAAAAGCTTATAACTTGTATGAATCATCGGCAAACGTCTATACCGTAGTAAACCTATATATTTACTCTGCGGTATGATCGTCTACGGCTGAATTATACTAATATCAAATTGCATAGCTGATAACTTGTATGAATCATCGGCAAACGTCTATACCGTAGTAAACCTATATATTTACTCAACAGTATGACCGTCTACGGCTGAATTATCCTAATATCAAATTGCATGAATCCTCTACACCACAGTATATAAACAAGTGAAACTTGTCGTCTTCCACCGATGTGGGAAAAAACTTGACACAAGTTTTAAACTTGCTCAAAACTCGTAAGACAAAACACTCTAATCAAATAATTTTTATACGCTTTGAGATAATTAATGTACTATGTAGTTCATAAAACAAACACACCGACAGTAATATTTTAGTGTCTCTTGACTCTCTTCCTTAAATGACTCGATGCCCATTCAGTAGCATCAACACTTATGAATAAGTTGTGACTTAGACAAAACTCGACTCTAACAAAATTGGCTTTTTGTTTAAGCTAAATGGTCTAGAAAGAGAAGGGTAGTCATTTAAAGGGATAATTACCTGAAAGTTATTATACTTGCCATTTTTTTATTGTGTATAGCGTTCCTTTTTTTCTATTATAACACAAACTTTTTGAATTATGTGTGTATTTTATACATATAAGATGACCATTTTTCCCTTATATTATGTAACCGATGAAGAGTAAAATGGTCATTTTACACGCATAAAATACACACAATAGTAGGAATTTAAAAAGTTTGTGTTATAATAAGAAAAAAAAATACAATACACACAATAATAAAAAGTGACAAGTATAATAGATTTCCAACCAGTTATCCCTATTTTAAATAGTGTTTGCAACTTTGCATCCCACATTGCTTTATGAACTTTTGAAAATAGTGGTTTATAATTTCTGTCGAAATTTGTCTTAATTGATTGGTTTTGTAAAACCCTAAAATTCGTGAACACGTTAAATGACCATAATGCCCTCTATCAAAAATCTGTAAAATAAAGCGAGCTCATTAATTTCGTTAGACATTTAGTTTATGATGTTTACGCAAGATATTGAAAATAAAAGTTTCATTATACCACAAATATATATAACACATCTAAAGGTTTAATGTACTACTTATTAAACATCTAAAATAAATGTAAACAAGTAATTTTAGTAAAAAAATAAAATGTGATCTTGGTCTTCCTTATCCCCTTAAATTCGGTACAAGAAAACTCTAACATACATGAATTTCGTCCCACTTAATTCTCCCATTACTCTCATTGTAAACTACCATATTTACCTATCCCAAACAAATCACAAAACCCTAATTCATCTAGACAAAAAGTGACTGCAAAACTTCTTCCCTGTCCCATTTTTCTGTCGACACACAAAGAAATCCAAGAGGAGTTTGTACGGGGTCTTTTGGTTGCTGATATCTTGGGTATTGTGGTATGTGGGGCGCTTGGTTTTGTCGTGGGTTTATGTTGTTGCTGTTGTCGTGAGGTATGAAGGGCACAAGGTGCTTGGTTGTTTGGTTCGATCCTTGTTCTTCTCCATCTTTTCATACGCCACAAGGTAACCCTCATGACTTTCGTCTCGCCTCCTTTTGCCATCATAAATCTGGTCGTGGTATGTGCAGATGCGCATGCTCTGTGTCACCTTAAAACATGTCTCAATTAATGTTAAAAACAAAGCCATGAAATACCTAGAATGATGCTACATAAAATCTTGGTATAAAGCTCTATATATGTCAAATAAATATGTACTATAAACCTTGTTATTGAATCTGATTTTGAACCTCTCGACTTGCATGTTTTTCGTTTGTTGATGTCAAGATTAAAAGGATTCATGTCTTGTTAATTAATTATTATCGTAAAACCATGTCACGTTATACACATTTATCAATCACTAATACGTTTACCTCGTTTACTAACATGTCATGCGAAGCCTTAATATGTTTATCTCGTTTGTCGCGTTATTAAAGTATTATACGAAGGTAATATATGCATGTCACATGCAAGGATGGTTACAGCATGTTTACTAAACCTGAATAATTAGCATGCGATTCGCTTCGAGGTTAAGGTTGGTGATGTTTGTGTCCCGTAATTGGTTTTGTACGTGGATGGGAAAAAGGTTTACATGTGGGTATGTGTGTTAAGGTGTCGAATGGATCTTGTAAACTTTGATCATGGGTCGGTTTGGGTAAGTATTTTGAGTCGCAAAAGGGTACGTTTGGGTTGTTTTGGTCTCGCAAAGAATGAGCAAGCAAGAAGAGTACTTAGTGTGTGTGTGCCTCGTTAAGATATGGGGTAAGTTTGAGGGTGATCGGGGGATCAACGGTTGGGTTTTTCGGTGTTTTGAAAACATGACTGGATACTTGAGTCGGGGGTGAGTCATAATGTATGTTCATTAAGTCATAGTTCGGAGTTTCTTGAACCGCGAGCAAAGGTGAAAGTGTATAGCGAAGAACATGAATTGTGAAATGAGAATTTTGAATCTAAAATTTACGTACAGCCTAAAATGAATCAGTGTTAAGTAGTAAAGGTTATTTTAACTTTAAACCTTCATCTTTTAGAAATTGGCGCATGCAAACCTTGGATTTTATAAATTTGCATATTAAAACCTTAAACTATCATAATAATAATATTAAGTCTTTAAATTTAATTACTTGTCGAATGTAACCTAAAAGGAAAACTTGTCGAATATTAAGTCTTTAAATTTGCATATTAAAACCTTAAACTATCATAATAATAATATTAAGTCTTTAATATTAAGTCTTTTATAATTTCTGTCGAAATTTGTCATAATTGATTGGTTTTTATGCTAACATGTTTCGTAATGGGCAAGTTTATATTTCTATTTAAAGAGTGCAAAAATTGTGCATTTGATCACGGGAAAACAAGTAACTTTTTTAGTACATGTGGATCAACAACACTGACCCAAAGTCCCAAAGTATACTACTACGTGTTTCCCAATTTTGATGAAATACGAGCCAATTAACACCGATGGCTTCATGGTAGCTCGAGGCGACCTTGGCATGGAAGTTCCTATTGAGATAATATTTTTAGCACAAAAGATCATGGTCTACAAATGTAACCTAAAAGGAAAACTCGTCGTAACCACGACACAGATACTCGAGTCAATGATCAAGTCCACAAGACCAACTCGAGCTAAAGCAACAAATGTAGCCAATGTTGTCCTCGATTGGACAGACCGTGTCATACTCGGTGGAGAAACAACATCTGGTGCATACCCAGAAGCCGCGTTTCAAACCATGCTTAAGATATATATGCATGGAAGCCGCAAGCACCGTTGATTAATCAGTTGTTTATAAGATGATAACTGCAAACGCTCCCGTAACCATGAGCCCACTTGAAAGTTTAGCATCGCCCAATGTCCGTACATCGAATACGTCACGTGCTAGTCTTATTTTGGTGCTGACACGTGGCGGAAGTACTGCTAAACTAGTGGTTAGATACCGGGGTCCCAGAAGTTAAGAGTGATTTAGTTGAGTGGACAGCCAGCAACAAGGCACCAGCTAGACATATATAGTTTGATCTTCCGAGGTTTGGTCCCGGTTTTATGTTCGAGCACTGAGTCAGCCTGACTGAAGAAGCACTTGATTTTGGTCTCCAACACGCGAAAACTAAAGGGCTTTTAAGGAGGGTGATGCAGTTGTGGCTTTGCATCGTATCTGGAATTCATCAGTTATCAAGATTGTGACCGTCAAAGTGATAGCTAGGTCGATGCTCGATTGAAAGCTTTCCTCTGAACCTTATTTTATGGTTGTTCTTATGTTTTCGAACAATAAATTGTTTGCAACTTGTTTCAAGAATCAACTTGGTTTGTCATATGCTGTTTACTAAGTTTGTCCGAGTTAAGTTATGCAATATTAATAACAATACTTGATTGTCTTACAAGAGGTAAAAACATGCATACATGACTAAAATGTATAAAAACAAATGTACTAATAAAGTAGACAGAATTAGGATATGTTGAATTGCTTATGGCTTTTGCTATGCTATACACAATTGTGTAGTAACTGCTGACTGTTACATAAGAAATTCTAATATTTGAATGTTATTTTCAAAAAAAAAAAAAAAAAAAAAAAAAAGATTGACAATTCGTATGATTTTGCATAGGAGTGATACGCGGATGCTAATTATTTAGCAATCAGCATCCGGGTAACACCATCTATTGCTACATAATACTACCTCCGTCCCTAAATAAATGTTCACATTTGACTTTCAAAGTCTTACTTATTCAACTTTGACCTTAAGTATTTGTGTTTATCTTATATAATACTTGATACAAAATATATGAATGAATTGTGTTTTAAATGTACTTTAAGTTGGTATAATTTTTATCAAGTATTATATAACACAAACAAAAATATTTAAGGTCAAAGTTGTACAAGAAAGACTTTAAAAGTCAAAAGTGGACATTTATTTAGGGACGGAGGGAGTACTAATATCAATTTGCATGAACAATTCATACCACAAATATAAGCAAGTGATATTTCTTGTCTTCAACCGACAAAACTTCATACAAGTTTTGACAAAGGTTGCTCAAAGGACACAACACTTTAATCAAATCATTTCTATTTTCTCATTATACATTGTTTTTCTCTCGCTAAGAGAAAATCGATAAAGATCTCAAATGTGGTTTAAGTTTGAAAGTCAAGCTTACACTATAGCATACAACCGGTTATTATACATCAAGAATCGCCAAAGTCACAAAAAATAAAAGAGTTATATTAGCCGTAATGACTACTAAAAAACATGACAATTTGTATTCATTAGCCAAATGTCGCTTTTATTCCCGTAACTCGATAGATACCAGGTGATTGTGACATGCGACTACATAGTACTAATATCAAGAATCGCCAAAGTCACAAAAATAAAGAGTTATATTAGCCGTAATGACTATACTAAAAAACATGACAATTTGTATTCATTAGCCAAATGTCGCTTTTATTCTCCGTAACTCGATAGATACCAAGTGATTGTGAAATGCGACTACATAGTACTAATATCTGATGGGACATTTACACCGGAACATATAAGCAAGTAACACTTATTGTCTTCAACCCATGTGGGACTAAAAACTTCATACAAGTTTTAACAATAGTTGCTCAAAAACGAAGTCAAATAAATTTTATTTTTTCTTTTATACATTGTCTGTCTTTAAAGGATCCCTTTATTAAACCTAAGATTTAAAAAAATAAAAATAAAGCTGTTCAGAAGACACTTGAACAAGAATGATATTGAAACGATTGTGAGAATATATGTACATCATCAATAAAGTCATTGTGTGAGATATTTGAGTTAAGGATCAAGATAAAAGTATATAAACGTGTTAGCGTAAACGTACTACAAGAGGAACTTATGAACGATACATATAACATTGATGAACACAAAAAATGTTAATTTGTAAAAATGGAAAGCCCATAAAGGTAACACAAGGTGAAGAGATCACAATCTCAACAGACCACTCCATCAAAGGTGATGGGAAGATGATATGTTTGAACTACAAAAAGTTAATTAGCTCATGATGTGAAACCAGGAAGCGTCATACTTTGCTCGGATGGCCAGGACCATTATAACAACCCGCAATTTTTCAAACCCTTACTCAACCTTAAAATTCAAAGTAATTTATTTTTCCGTCATGTAATTTACGCGTATAAACTCTAAACGAAACCCACAAATTGAGGAGAACAAGCCCGCACGCCAGATCAACATAGCATTTTTAATGGTTTAAATTCGATAATTATTACTCGGAGCCAATATTTTTGTTTTTTATATTAGTTTTATAAAAGTCCCGGAAAATATATTTTTATATTTTGCCAAACAGAGGTATCGCCGATTCTACTTTAGCGAGACAAAAAGTACACAAATACACTTAACAATACTATTCTTCCCGCCCTAGCCGCCCAATTTTATTCATGAAGTCAGATGTTTTTCTCCTTTCCAAGTCAAAGTCACACTCAAAAGCTCCAAAGTGATAGTGACATATGCTTGTTTCATTCATTCACAAGTTTTCAAGCAAGAAAGCATGGTCAAGACTACCTTCTTTGTTTCTTTTTAATCTCCTCCGATCCATAGCTGGATCACACACCCACTTTCACTTGCAATTCATCACCAAAAAAAATGGATTTCTTAAGCTTTGGTGGTTCTTAGGTTATCTCCTGTGGTTTTGGTTTCTTCTTCCAAATCGACAACATACACTATCCTTTATAAGGGTCTTGATTTTGGTTGATTAATAAATTTGTTATTTTTGATATTAAGTAAACCCTGCGCTAAGCAAGTTATAGTTTGTGTTTTGGACTGATCGACCCATTAAATTTGTATATGAGTATGCTTGGTTTTGATTATTTTTCTAGTTCATCTTTGTGTTTTGAGTATACATGCAAATATACAAGTTTTAGTGACTATATATGCAATCTCCAACATCGACAACATACACTCTCCTTTGTAAGGGTCTTCAAAACATTGCTTCAACATTAGATCATCAAGTAGGTATATAGGTCGATATTTATGTTGAGCACATACATTGTTTCATGAAAATTTTCATTCTAAAGTACCTCTCATGTTTACAACCAGTGCCAAGTTCGCAATGGATCAGCATCAACCAAGCATCTACACGCACCAACAAATCAAATTCCTACTAAAAATACTTGACAAATTCAAAGGTCTAGATGACACTTGCACTCTTTCGCCCACCAATCAAATAATGACTTCAAAGACACCGAATGGCTTGAAAACCCGCGATAAAACTAACTCGTAATACGCACAACAAATCGCCACTCGGCAGTCACTTTTTTCTCCCTTTTAGTAAGGAAGCCGCATCGCTACCAATATTTTTATTAATATCTTAAATCACCAGTGACTAATTTTAGGAACTATGTTTTCATTCAACGAAAACGCTTGAAACGAATGAGATAAGCCGTGTAATGAGTCCGGACGATATGGTAACTAGTGTATGTGGACATTATGAAATTATTAGACCGAAGTCGCGATGTGATTTGAGAGGCGCAATGTATTCGACATTGTCGCTTCGTTTTTCGTTTGTTTACAAAAGTTAATTAGCTCATGATGAAACCGTGAAGCGTCATACTTTGCTCGGATGGCCAGGACCATTATAACAACCCGCAATTTTTCAAACCCTTACTCAACCTTAAAATTCAAAGTAATTTATTTTTCAAGTTACAGATTTAATTCTCAAATACTATTACATTACACAAAAGTGTTTTTCCCACGGTAAAATCCGCTGGGAAATCTCGTGAAAGGGCCCTTTTCCACGGATTTCACACGAAATATTCCCGGTGTAAAAACCCCGTGGGTAAATATTTTCCCACGATTTTCCCACCGCTGCTGGACTACTTTTTCCCACGTATACTTTTGTGTGTAATCTGTAGGTTTATTACCCACCGATTTCCACAGATATCTTTGTGTGTAATCTGTAGGTTTATTACCCACCGATTTCCTACGGATGTATTCCTAAAGATTTTTCACAATTTTTCATAAAAAACTTCCCACGGAGGTTTTTCACAATTTTTCAAAAAAGATTTCCAACGGATTTTTCTCCCACAGATTTCTTGTGAATTTTTTTGGGTGAAACATGATTAAAATTTTATATAATTCAATAAATTTTTATTATTTTATATATTTTGTTTTTTTTTTCACAGTTTATTGATATGTTATTTTTTTTTAAAATTTTTGGCAAATATATTATACACAAGAATCATGAAAGCAATTCGGAAACCATATGAATCAAATACCAAATTGTTTTATTGCATTATACACTTGATACAAATTCAGAAACCATTCCAATATGAAGAAATTTGGAAACCATTCCAGTAGAAAAAAAACACATAAATCACTTAATACATATTACATCTAGGCAAAAAACACAAAAAACTACAATTGTTTTATTGCATTATACATCTTATCTTCCATCTTTTTCATTTTTATTTGTCAGTAACTCCGAAAACTCTTTCTGGCAGTTTCTTCCAAGAAATTAGACATCTGCTTCCCCGGGACTGTTTCAAGTGAACCAAATTAACAAATATTACAAGATCTACAATACAAAAATAAAAAGAATAAGCACACAAAAACACTTGAAAAAACGTTAAATAAACTAAAATAACAAAAGCAAATAAGATATACCATGGCTGATTCCGGCGAGTGGGCTGTTGCAATCGATCTTAAAAAACCAAAAAACTTTAAAAGAAAACTAAACTTGAAAACTTACTACATCTTTCACTTAAATCATATACTACAGCTTTTAATCATATAGATTTAAGGATCAATAGATGTTAAAATATTACCTTATAGTAACATGAAAACTATTAAAAGATGTGTTCGAGATTCGAGATTCGAGATTCAGTAGCTGCTAGTAGATATTAGAGAAAGCAAGTGAAGTACACTTTTTTTGGGTGGCTGCGAGAGTAGATGGAGGATATTTAGGTTTAGGGTTATCTAAATGAGAATAGTTGGTTGTGTCTTGGGCTTTCTAGCCGAATTTGATAAGAGTAAATGGGCCTATCCGGATTTTGGGCTGTCACAAGGCATACTCGGTTCGGTTATCGGGTTGTTTGGTTTATTCGGTTCGGTTAAAAAAAAATTCCGCGTTAAACAGAAATCCAAACTGAACCGAACTAGAATTCAACCGAACCGAACCAAAACCGAATTTGAATTCGTTTAGGTTTTCAGGTTGACCCGAATAACCCGAATTACACAGTTATATATTTTCTTTAAATTTATTATATAGATTTTTGGCAAATATAATTATTTCAAGCATAAAAAGGTTTTTTTATATATTAGGATAACATTTAATGGTCTTTTTTTATATATAAATATATAAAAAGTACATATATTTATGGAAATTCGTTTTCGGTTCAGATAGCCAAAACCATATCCAAACCGAAAAATGAATTTTTAGTTTTGTTCGTTCGTTATAACTGAATTTTGGTGTCCATATAGTTAATGTTTTATATAACTTTGGCTAAAGGTTGATAGAGCTTATAATTCTTACAGGGTTAATTATATCACAAGGTTAGATTTAGTATTTTAACGACAAAGTGACTATGGTTTTTTTTACGGTATTATTGATGTGTTCACTATAGCTAGCTAATGATATTGATACGGGAATCGGTAAAGTGTTAGGCAAAATAAGTGGTATTGTAGAGAAGTATATATCAACATCTACTCATGGGGTATAGATTGATATTGATTTGTATAATGCTTTCGGTTGATATGGTATGTACACATTTATGATACTCACATAAATAGTTACATTAATAAAGAACACATAAAATATGAAAATACAAACGCATATGAAGACACACTAGGTAATGGGAGAGTGTGTAAGTATACAGAAACATAAAACCGATATTGTTTGTGAGAAATTTGTGGATATTTACACACATAATTCCCACGGATTCATGAGATTCGTAGGTAATTCGTGGGAAATTACCGACGAATTTTCCATAAACATAATCATTTTCTTTTACTTTTTCTAATATAGTTACACGTTCATGTATCCCGCGTCCGTATACCTACATACAAAACATATATAGATACAATGGAGGTCATAAACAAACATACTAGACATACAAGTGTAGATATTCACACATATACAATGGTTTGTTCCACAATAAGGTTGTACCTAAACCTACACATATACTTATAATACTCACGTAAATAGTTACATTAATAAACAAACACATAAAATATGAAACTACAAACCACATATGAAGACATACAAGATAATGGGGGAATGTGTAAGTATACAGAAACATAAAAACGATATTGTTTTTGGGAAATCCATGGGTATTTAGACACATATTTTCCACGGCTTAATTAGATTGGTAGGTAATCCATAGAAAATTACCGACGAATTTCCCACAGAGATAATCGTTTTCTTTTAATTTTCTAATATAGTTACACGCTCACGCTTATAACGTCCCTACCTACATACAAAACATATAGAGATACAATGAAGTTCATAAACGTACATACGAAACATATACGTGTAGATATCCACACATATACAATAGTTTGTTACACACATACACTTTTGATACTAACATAATAGTTAAATTAATAAACAAACACATATAATAATGAAACCACCAAACACATATGAAGACATACTAAGTAATGTGAGAATGTGTAATTATACACAAACAAAACAATATTTTTGGGAAATCCGTGGAAAAGTACTGAACGATTTCCCACTAACTAACACAAAACAACATTTGTGAGAAATACGTGGTAGTGACCCACGATTTCCCAATGAAAGTTAAATAGTTATTTTAAATTTGCCACATAATTTTGGTCGTGGGTAATATGTGTGAAATGTGCCACTAGTTTCCCACGGACGCCTAATCAACACTAATAGTGTGAATATTGTCACAAATCAGGGAAATTTGTGACGGATTTCACACAAAAACTTGGTCAACAATTTAGTGTAAATAGTGAGAAACTGCGGAAATTTACTTACATATTTCCCAACCAAATTTGGCACAATTTAGTGTGTAATTTGTTGTATTCCGCGAGAAATTTCACACACGCTTTGTTTTCGTGGGGAAAAAATTCAAGTAGTATTTTTCAAGGCAGAGGTATAACTCTTAACTTAAACTGCACAAATTGAGGAGAACAAGCCCGTACGCGTATCAACATAGCATTTTTAATGGTTTAAATTGATAATTATTACTGAGCCAATATTTTTGTTTTTATATTAGTTTTATAAAAAGTCTCGAAAAATATATTTCTTATATTTTGCTAAACAGAGGTACCGCCGATTCTACTTTAGCGAGACGCAAAAGTACACAAAATACACTTAACAATACTATTCTTCCCGCTCCTAGCCGCCCCACTTTATTCATGAAGTCAGATGCTTTTCTCCCTTTCCAAGTCAAAGTCACACTCAAAAGCTCCAAAGTGATAGTGACATATGCTTGTTTCATTCATTCACAAGTTTTCAAGCAAGAAAGCATGGTCAAGACTACCTTCTTTGTTTCTTTTTAATCTCCTCCGATCCACAGCAGGATCACACACCCACTTTCACTTGCAATTCATCACCAAAAAAAATGGATTTCTTAAGCTTTGGTGGTTCTTGGGTTATCTCCTGTGGTTTTGGTTTCTTTTTCCAAATCGACAACATACACTCTCCTTTATAAGGGTCTTGATTTTGGTTGATTAATAAATTTGTTATTTTTGATATTAAGTAAATCCTTGAAAAGTTACAAGTTATAGTTTGTGTTTTGGATTTGGGGACTGATCGACCCATAAAATTTGGTTTTGATTATTTTTCTAGTTGATCTTTTTGTTTTGGGTATACATGCAAATATACAAGTTTTAGTGACTATATATGCAATTGACCAAATCGACTGTTGAAGTTTATTTAATTCTCACTTTCTTATTACTGTTTTTGAATAAGTATTATTTGAATAAGTCTTATTGGCTAGTTATAAGCCACTAGAAGTAGTCTAAGTAGTTAGAGATATTTCTGTGAGAACCGCTTGATATCTTTGACTTGAAGTCATCTTTGTTTTGTACTGCTTCTATTTAAGAGGCATTCTTCATTGATCATTAATCAAGAAAACAAATAGCCACTTTGATAAAATCTTTTACTTGCAGGTGAAATCTCCAACAATTGTGGTAGAGCAGGTTCCTTTTTAGGAATCGAAGTTTTTTTCATACTTCATTTTACACACAAGTAATGGCTACTACTAGTGTCAACATTTCTTCTCATCCACAAATTCCAATATTCAAAGGCGACTCCTATGAATTTTGGAGCATCAAGATGACGATGTTGTTTAAGTCTCAAGATCCTGGGAGTATGTTGAAACTGGTTATGAAGAAAATGGCGAAGATGAAGCCCGCATCAAAGAGCATCGCAAGAAAGATGCCAAAGCACTCTTTTTCATCCAACAAGCAGTGGATGATTCGATTTTTCCAAGGATAGCAGAAGCTACCAAAGCCAATCAAGCTTGGACAACACTTAAAACCGAATTCCAGGGTTCATCCAAAGTAATCACCGTCAAATTGCAATCGTATAGCGATTCGAACCTCTTTATGAAACATAATGAATCTGTGCAAGATTTTCTCGCAAGAGTTTCATCAGTGGTTGGTCAAATGAAGGCGTATGGAGATAAAATATCAGATGAAATAGTGGTCGCTAAAGTCTTAAGGAGTCTACCATCCAAATTTGATCACGTGGTAGCAGCGATCGAAGAATCCAAGGATCTGTCCACTTTCTCGTTTGATGAGCTAATGGGCTCACTTCAAGCACATGAATCAAGGATCAATCGTCGAAGAAAGAGCCTTTCGCATCAGAGGAGAGTGAATCCTCAAATCAACATGTGAGGAAGGGGCCGAGGAAGCTACCGAGGAAGGGGCGAGGTCGAACACTACACTCAAATGCTCACATTGTCACAAGCCCGGCATTCTCGATAACTATTGTTGGTACAAACCGTAAGACGGTGTCAATTGCTGAACAAGAGGAAGATAATTTTCTATTCATGGCGATATCGACCACAAAGAGGAGAAAGAGTGAAATATGGTATCTGGATAGCGGCTGCTCAATCATATGACAGTGATCGCGTTCAAAGTTTAAGGATCTCGATGAAAGCATTAAGTCACAGTGTGCGGCTTGGTGATAATAAACAGCTATAAATTGGGCAAAGGTATAGCCAGGTCTCAACTGATAACCAAAAGAGGTGTATCAAAGATGTCCAATTCGCTCCATCTTTGGCTCATAACTTATTGAGTGTGGGTCAGTTAATGGAATCTCACCACAAGATAGTTTTTGATGATGGCAAGTGCATCGTGACACATAAACCTACTGGAAAAATTATTGCATGTGCTCACATGTCATCAAATCGAATGTTTCCACTCGATTTCGCTAAACAAATGGAAACATCTATGGTGAGCGAGGTCTATGACAACGAAATGCGGGCAACCAACTATGGCCATCTCAACATTCAAGGGCTGCAATTGCTAAAGAACAAACAAATGGTGAGTGGTCTTCCTGTCATTAAGCCGCTAGAGCACGTTTGTGAAGGATGTGTGGTAGGTAAGCAAACAAAGCAGTCATTTCCAGTGGGAAAATCAAAGCGAGCCGAAGTAATACTGAAATTGTCCACGCTGATGTGTGTGGACCGATGAGGACAGAATCATTATCCGGTAGTAAGTATTTCCTACTTTTTATTGATGATTTCGTGAGGGATGAGCTGGTATATTTTTGAAGCACAAATCAGAAGCTTTTGAGTGCTTTAAGAAATTCAAAACTCTTGTGGAAAAGCAGACCGGAAAAGTAGTTAAAGTGCTTCGTACTGATCGTGGAGGTGAGTTCACTTCGAATGAGTTTCATATTTTTTGTGATGAACATGGGATAAACAAGCAACTCACGGCTCCATACACTCCCGAGCAAAATGGTGCGGGCCGAGCGTGAAGAACCTAACGGTGGTGGAAATGGCTCGATCCATGCTTAAGCAAAAAGGAATGCCGGACTCATTTTGGGTCGAAGGAGTTGCCGCACTGTACATATTCTAAATATCTCACCACTAAAGCGTATGGGATCAAACTCCATACGAGGCATGGAATGGAAACAAACCCTTGGTAAGTCACTTACGAGTGTTTGGATGTATTTGTTATGTTCTGATTAAAACAAGACGCATACAAACCGGATCAAAAGTCTCAAAAGCATGTTTTTATTGGTTATTGTCCTAACTCAAAGGCTTATCGTCTATATGATCCACTGAGTGGGAAAATTACTGTTAGTCGAGATGTGGTATTTGATGAGCTTGCAGGTTGGAATTGGGAGAACAAAAATACCACCCAAACCTCTCAGGTTGAAAACGAAGATGAACAGAGTATACTTGAGCAAGAAGTGTCACAAGAATATGTTCATTCACCTCACATACCAACACCTAACACACCAAGTTCAGCATCTTCATCACAAAGACTCAACACCGGAGAAAACAAATTCTTCATCCTTATCCAAAGAGTCCTCTCCGAATCAGTTTCCAAACCTTCGTGAGAAGTGAGCGTGCCAAGTTCCTAGACGATTCCAGTGAAGGGGGAGGATACAACAACACCCTTAGCTTTATTTGTCGGTGATCCGGTCACAGTGGAAGAAGCCATGAAAATAGAAGAATGGAGACTTGCAATGAAAGAAGAATTATCATCAATAGAAAAGAATCAAACATGGGAACCCACTGATCTTCTAGAAGGCAAAAATGTCATAAGTTTAAAATGGCTTTTCAAGACAAAGTATTTGGCAGACGGGAGAGTACAAAAACACAAAGCAAGGCTGGTGGTGAGAGGATTTACACAACAACAAGGAATTGATTACGGAGACGCTTGCTCCGTGGCAAGATTCGAGACAAGACGAATCATTTTGGCAATAGCGGCTCAAAATCAATGGAAAATATACCAGTTTGATGTTAAATCTGCGTTTCTAAATGGTGAACTAAAGGAGGAGGTGTATGTAACTCAACCTCCAGGTTTTGAAGATAAAACCAAGACGGGCCAGGTGCTTCGCTTGAACAAAGCTCTTTACGGGCTTAAACAAGCACCCCGTGCATGGTATAGCAAAATCAATGAATTTTTTCACAACAATGGGTTTGAACGAAGTCCACATGAACCAACTCTCTACATCAAAAAGCAAGGTATGAATGACTTGCTTATCGTCAGTCTCTATGTTGATGATATGATCTATACTAGCTCATCGCCACAACTAATACTTGATTTTCAAGTGTCCATGAAAAATATGTTTGATATGACTGATTTGGGAGAGTTACAATACTTTCGACCTGGAAATTATTCAAGGGCAGGAAGGAATACTCATGTCGCAAAGAAAGTATGTAGATGATATTGAAGAAATTTATATGCAAGGATGTAAGATCACCGCAACACCAATGAACATCAGTGAAAAATTAACGATGGAAGATGGCACCGAGTTGACCGATAAAAAGTGTACGTAAGTTTGGTTGGGAGATTGATTTACGTTACTCATTCTCGTCCAGATGTGGCTTACTCTGTTGGTGTGTTATCTCGATTTATGCATCGTCCAACAATGCACCATTTTGGTGCAAGAAGGAGAGTCCTACGTTACCTTGCGGGAACTAAAAATTATGGTATTTGTTTTCGCAAAACCAAGGATTTTAGTCTTCAGGATTCACCGACAAATGATTGGCCGGCTCTATTGAAGATCGAAAAGCACATCCGGCAATTGCTTTGTTCTTGGCAATCGGTGCTATATCTTGGAGTTCGAAGAAGCAAGCAACAGTGGCATTATCTTCGACAGAAGCAGAGTACGTGGCGCTTTGCATCGCTTGTCAAGCGCTTTGTTAAGAGGAATTCTTAGTGACTTAGGTCAACAACAGTTAAGAGCAACAAGTATCAAATGTGACAACCAATCAGCAGTAATGTTATCAAGGAATCCAGTGCTTCATGGAAGAACAAAACACATCGATATCAAGCATCATTACATAATGAGAACCGATAGCTTAATGAAGAAATTCAACTCGACACATGTCGAACAGATGAGCAGGTTGCAGATTTGTTGACAAAGAGTTTACCACAAATGAAGCATGAAGAACTCAGGCTCGCTCGGAATGACGACGCTCAATGAAGGGGCAGTGTTGAAGTTTATTTAATTCTCACTTTCTTATTACTGTTTTTGAATAAGTATTATTTGAATAAGTCTTATTGGCTAGTTATAAGCCACTAGAAGTAGTCTAAGTAGTTAGAGATATTTCAGGTGAGAACCGTTTGATATCTTTGACTCTTGAAGTCATCTTTTGTTTTGTACTGCCTATTTAAGAGGCATTCTTCATTGATCATTAATCAAGAAAACAAATAGCCACTTTGATAAAATCTTTTACTTGTTGTGAAATCTCCAACATCGACAACATACACTCTCCTTTGTAAGGGTCTTCAAAACATTGCTTCAACATTAGATCATCAAGTAGGTATGCATAGGTCGTATATTTCCCCTTATGGTTGAGCACATACATTGTTTCATGAAAATTTTCATTCTAAAGTACCTCTCATGTTTACAACCAGTGCCAAGTTCGCAATGGATCAAAGATCAACCAAGCATCTACACAGCACAAACAAATCATTCCTACTAAAAATACGCAAATTCAAAGGTCTAGATGACACCAGACTCTTTTCGCTCCACCAATCAAATACGACTTCAAAGACACCGAATGGCTTGGAAAACCCGCGATAAAACTAACTCGTAACACATCGAATAAATCGCGTCACCTCTAAGCAGTCACTTTTTCCTCCGGTTTTAGCAGGAAGCTCAGCATCGCGCCAATATTTCTTTTTAGCTATCATTAAAACAGGTGACTAATTTTAGGAACTATGTTTTTCATTCTAACTAAACGCTTGAAACTAATGAGGATAAGCCGTAATGAGTCCGACGATATGGTAACTAGTGTATGTGGACATTATGAAATTATTAGACCGAAGTCGTGATGTGATGACACAGAGGCAAGAATGTATTCGACATTGCCGCTTCGCTTTTTCTGCTGTTTACTAAACCCCGCGTGTATTATGTGAGGTCTTGGTCTAGTATTATAAACGCTTTTTCGAGGTTTTATGGTGAGACGGTTAATGTAAGGGTTCCTCCTCCTACCGAGGATGAGCTTCACTTTTTCAAGTATCGCTTGGATGATATTACAAATGAAAGTGACATTGTATCGGTTTATGTTATATGAGTAATCTGACGCAAGTTTTTGAGTTTGAAGAGTTTTTTATAACGATGATTGTCTTTTCTTATAGTGGTATGCATATTGTGAGTATTGTTATAGCGGGAAGTTGCTTAGTCAATTAAGGAGTTGATTGTGGATTCACTAAAGCCAAGGAGATGGAGAATCAAGTGGGAGTGTTTGGTTCAGGTTTTGGGGTTTTGAAATGGGAATGATGAGAATTACAGGAGGCTGATGTGAGGTAACGGAGGGTGTTTGTCCAGAGTTTATGTGTGATTTTACAAACTAAGTCATATGTCCGGTTGGTTTATATATTACGAGGCGCTAGATCTGAGGAACCGAGAAAAACACAAGGGCATTTTTTGCAGATTGCTCAACTTACAGTGTTACTGAGGATAATAAGAGGAAATTTGCTACTATGGGTCAGCGGCTTTTGGAAACCCTTAAGAGTCATAAGCCTCGAGGTGCATCTAGCTCAACGTCCGGACCCTGCTCTTCAAGGAACTAGGCTTAATAGTATGTGTGACAAGCTACCTATGTTTTGTTGATGATAAACTCAAGTCATAAGATAAGATGGAAGCTGGAACATGAAGACTATGTTTGAATTTGGATTGGCCGTTTAGTTTACAGTTTCATTTAGTAGTTTTATATCAGTTATGTTGTGTCAATTATGCTTTTAGGTTCTTCCAGAAGTAATTGGTGTATTATAAGTGTTGGTGTTTTATGTGTGAAGTCAAGAAATAATAAAGCAATGTGTTTGTGTGTCTTATCTCTGTCTCTCGCTCTCCCTCACGAAAACAACTCCACCCTCAAAATACATTATTGATTACTAGTCGGATACCGCGCACAGCGGCGGCGATAAGTATAGTTATATGTGTTTGCTTACCCGTTTCACAACACTTTGAATGTATATGTGTTAGTCGTATATGTTTATTTGGGTTGCCCGTAGCTTTCCGCGGACATCATTATTCCCTCGTATATAAAATTCTCGCAATCTCTGCCCGTCACACAAACACCCCAAAAGTATATGATTTTGACGAATCAAGATTATATTAATTGAAATAAAGGTTAAAGTTGTAAAAATTTGAATTAAAATAAAATAAACCCACTAAAAATATAAAAACTAAAAACTCATTAAAATATATCAAAATGGATGTTGAATTAAAGAGCATAAAATTTTTAAAAATATGGTGAAATTAGATTATAAAAATAATAAGTAGATAAAAAGATATTTTAATTTGAAAATAAATATGAATTTTTAGTTGAGAAGTGACACATGTCATTTTATAATTGGAGCTCCTTATCTTAATTTTTAGTGGTTAGGAGTTAGGCTTGAAGTTTGTTAGAAGTTAGCTTTGGAGTTTGTTAAGAAGTGACACATGTCATCTAATGATTGGAGCTCCTTATCTTAATTTTTGGTTAGGAGTTAGGCTTGGAATGAGGTTTGACATTCTTTCCATAATAAGCAAGTAAAAAAGTCTGAATTTTAAGCCTTCTAATTTTAGAAGGCCTAAATGCATTATAAAGTAGTATAGATAGTATAAAAGGCCTAACATAACCAAGTTCATGTTTAACATTCAAGTTGAGTGTCGTGATTTAGGGCGTATCTAGTCAGTAGTAATAGTCCTCTTTTAATTGTTTATCTCTTCTGCATGACCGCTGATGTTACCTATTATGAATTTTCATCCGTTTGACTTTTATATATCATGTGTCTTATATAGTTGGCAGAACTAAGGTTTTGTACTATCTTCATATGAAAATTGTTGGCAATGCTGAGCACGGGTAAGGGAGTATTAACTTGTTCATGTCGAACGCATATATACTTGGCTTGAACCACATGTATTTAGAGCGTAGTCTAAAATTTAAAATGTCTCAGGTCCTATGTGCAGCTGCTTTTAGAACTAGATGTTTCGTTCAGAAGTGATAATCTGATTGAATTTGAGCTTCATTTTTGGTATAATAAACTAGCATTGATAACATCCACGAGGGCAGAAAGGTAGAGATTGATACCTTTACTTGAAATGCATCTTTTTGGGAACTTTCGGCCCGTTTCACCCTTTATCTTCTAAGCCAGATATAGATTTTCACCTGAATCGACCCATCCATATGTAAACGGGTCGAGATTACTACCTCTTAAGAATGCTATATGCATCATCTATTAGGTTTGCACTTTGCACAGTGCTGATAAAAGAGTGAATCACAAGAAATGTGAAGACTTCATTAGTTTATATCTCAAATGCTTCACTTCCTCAATCGGAGCGAACACTCAAAGTTTTGTCCCAATCGAATAGACAAGTAGAGGTGACTATCTACATGTACTTAAATAACAAGATAGTATATTTTTAAAACATACATATATACTACTTGTTGTACAGTATAGTATCTTCAATATATTTACCTTATACAAAACCTTAATACAGTGAATCTTCCTCAAAAATGAACTCATCAAAGCTTGGAAAAAATCACACTCGTAACCCAAGTATTCTAATCCCAGTCCTAAAAGAACGATATTGTACAATATCATAATATTTTCTTTTAGAAGATCCGACACACCTCGAACATTGGCAGTTAAGTCATCTTTCGAATCATATGCCTTCGTATCCCCACGCCGTTGATTCTTGTGATATAACCGTCCCATTAGCTCTCCATGAACGTAATCATTCTGATAACAGGTGTCGCTTATGGCATCAGGCGACATGATCTGACTAGAGATGTCACATTCGGTATATGAGTCATCCACACCCGTCGTTGATTTTGTACTGCCAGGTGGGATTGGGAGGACCCGCTTATTATTGTGCAAGTAAACCCAGTGGTCAGCGTCTGATACGTTTACAGAGCTTAATTCTGTGTGGACTATATTCAGTGTCATTATCCTATGTGCATGCATCTCATTCAACTCTACTAAGCAGCTTGCTCTTAATTGAAATACTGCTTGAGTAGCTTTCTGTCATATTTTTTATATTCACCACGGATATTGGTCACCATTTTCTTCTTGTGGGTCTGATTTCTTTTTTAAGCAAAGTTTGATGCCCCGTTCCTGATTTCCGTGTGCTGCAGACTGTGGGCCTTATAAACCTTGGGACCTTTGATGGCGGGGATTTAACGCTAATTTGATACAAAAGCTCATACAATATTGCCAATATGAACGCAAGCAGTTAGTTGATACTACGCAGAGATTTCGTAAGAATTTAGGAAAACATCATCAAGAGGTTGGAATATGCCCATGCTTTCCCACTTAATCAGAAGACTAGTGATTTTTAAATTTATTGTCTTGTTAATGTTTATCTTCTTTCAATTTCGTAAGACAGGTTATTATGCATCAACAATCACCAAAGTCGTAAAAAAAATTATATTAAATAAATGTGGTTTTGTTCCCTCAACATATTAGAGTAAACCAATCCCCCATGACTACATAGTATTAATATCAGGTTGCATGAACCATTTACACAAGAATGTATAACCAAGCAACACTTACTGTCTTCAACCCATGTGGGAGTAAAAACATCATACAAGTTTTAACAAAAGTTGCTCAAAAACGCAGTTAAATAATTTATATTTTCTCTTTAAAAATTGTTTTTCTTTTAATGCATGGATACCTTCTTTTAAACCTATGATTTATAACGAACTCAAAACTGTTGTTTGTAAAGACGCGTGAAAAATATTGATATTGAAACGATTGTGAGAGTATATGTACATCATCAATAAAGTCATTGTTTGAGTCTAGAAATCACAATCTCAACATATCACTCCGTCAAAGGTGGAGAGAAGATGATATATACGAGTTACAAGTGATCGATCAATGACCGAATGACAAATGTACTATGAGCCTTGTTCTACGGTTGTTCTAATGTTTTTGAACAATAAACTGTTTGCAACTTGTTTTAAGAATCAACTGAGTTTGTTAAATATTGCTGACTATGTTTGTTGGAGTTTATGTTATGCTATGAATTTGGAAATCATAAGTAGTAGTTCCGTCCACTATTGACTTTTTTATTTTTTAACTTTGACCTTAGATTCGATTATTTGTGTGTAATACTTGATCTAAAATATATCAATGGAATGGGTTTGAAATGTATTTTCATTGGTATAATTTTTATCGCCACAATTAATGTTACCAAAACTTTAAAAGTCAATAGTGATTACTTATTTAGGGACGGAGGTAGTAACAAATAACAATGCTTGATCATCTTACAAGAGGCAACAACATCATGAATACATGTTTTAAAATGTATATGATACAAGTATACATTATGACGTGTTGAAATGGTATGTTATATATGCACACTGTTACAAATACAAAAACATGCGTAGATCTAGTGAATCTGAGAAGAGCACAATATTAATGATAGACTCTTATGGGGTGTTTGGCTTTGCAAATTGATGTTATTATGTGATATGAAATAATAAAGATTGGAATATCATTCGATTGAATGTCATAAAATATATTTGTAACATACCATAAAGTCTTGTTGTAAGGTAGACCATGACTAATGTACGGACAAAAAAACCTTGTTTACTATCAACTTTTCAATCACGCATCGTCTAGAGTAAAGAGTTTTTGCTTAATTATATACTTTTGGTGTAAAAAGCATTCTAAGTTGAGATTTGTAGTTATGTTGTCGGCTGCCCGTGTTGCTAGACATTGTTAAGAACTACTCGGTCATCGACAACATGTATAAAGTCTTAGCTTTTTTAGAGAAACAAATTATTTACATGCTTAACATTATTTTACAAATTCTCATCAGGTGTATGGACCGGTTCTGGTAATAGTTATCAACAATTTTCACATCTAGTTTCTTAGTCAAACATATAAACGAATCAACATTATCAAATTATCAAGAGTCTTACAAAAAATTTAAAATATTTTATGTGTTATGTCATATTACGACTCATCAACGTTTGAAAACCGGATCGGACCATAAACCGATTTGGCCTAAAAAAACCAAACAGACTGAATGGTCTAACAAAACATAATGGCTGGTTGTGTGTAAGACCAAACTGAACTGGACCCAGACCAAATATGAGAAAAATCATGGACCGAAGACCGGACTGAATTATATTACGTCTAGAGCTGATAATTTGAGACTCATTGGTTAAACATGGGTTTAATTGAGTAAATATATACTAGGGGATGAGTGTAGTTCAAATTTTAATAAAAGATGGCATTTTCACAAATAAAGTAGACTTGAATCAATAAACAGTCAAATTGACAAAAAAGTTAACTACATGCGTATTATCACTGGTTAAAAAAAGGACTTGACAACTTGTATGAATTAGACGCCGGGACTTTTAAGAAAGGTGAAACTATATTTACCATCATCTATAATCTCAAATGGCTACATAATACTAATGTCAAGTTGCATAAACCATCTACACCATAGTATATAACCAATCAAAGTTTATTACCTTCAACCAACGTGGGATAAAAACTTAGACACAAATTTTTGACAAAGATGCTCAAAACTCAAAAGGTGCAACTCTCTAATCAAATAATTTTCATTCTCTTTATACGTTGTTTTCCCGTTAAAGCTATGAGATAATTAATGTAGTTCAGTAAACAAACACATCAATGACAGTAATGTTTTAGCTAGTAAAAAAATTGAGTGAAACAATTTACTCTAGTGTGGGTTTGATTCTCTTAAGTCCGGCACTTGTCACAGTGTATCGTTAATAATCATGGGCCACCAGTACCAATATCAGATTTTTCATTAGTATCAAAGGGTGCTTATCAAGTGCCAAGAAATATGGAATCGAGTTTTATGTGAAATCATTGTATGATTTCAATAATAAATATCCTCTTGGCCGGAAGTGATGCACGAGCCGATATTGAGAAAGCTACCGTCACAGAATATATACAAAAGCTCAGAAAATATTGCCAATATGAACTCAAGCAGTTAGTTGATACTACGTCGAGATTTCGTAACTAGATATTGGAACAAGCGTAAGAGTTTAGGAAAACATCATGAAGAGGTTGGAATATGCCCATTATTTTCTACTTATTGAGAAGACTTGTGATTTTAATATTTATTGCTTTGTTAATGTTTAGTTATGTTTGAATATTATATTTTCTCAATTTAATTTTGATTGGTTTAAGTTTGAAAGTCAAGTTTACACTATAGCATTACATAAAACCGGTTATTATACATCAACAATCACCAAAGTCACAAAAAATAAAAGTTATATTAGCCGTAATGACTATATAAAAATAAAAAACCTGAAAACTTGTATTCATTAGCCAAATGTCGCTTTAGCCCCGGTAACTCAATAGCTAGATACGTGGTGAAAGCGGCATCAGACTACATAGTACTAATACCAGGTTGCATAAACCATTTACACCGCAATATATAACCAAGCAACACCTATTGTCTTCCACCAATGTGGGACTAAAATTTCATACAAGTTTTAACAAAAGATGCTCAAAAATGCAGTCACATAATTTCTATTTTCTCTTTATACATTGCTTGTCTTTTAATGGACCCCTTCTTATAAAACCTATGATTTATATATAACTAAAATGTTGTTCGTAAAGACACGTGAACAACAATAATACTGAAATGATTGTGAATATATGTACATCATCAATAAAGTCGTTGTTTGAAATATTTGAGTTAAAGATCAAAATTAAAGTATATAAACTTGTTAGCGTAAAAGACACTATACGAGGGCCGGTGAACGATACATATAACATCAATGATGAACACGTTTGCCTACACATGTTTTTTGTAAAAGTTGAACACGAGTGCTCACAGAGTCACAGGTGATATAAAATATGTTCAAACTTTGTATTGCTGTTTCAATCCCAATAATAACCGTGTAAACAAAGATTTAGTTTGTAAACTAGATTATCAATTTATATTTGGTGCAACGATTGTAACCTTTCTTTGGTTTAACATACATACAAATGGGTTATATAAGGAACCCCGAATAGGCATACCTTCACAAAATGTCGATTTTGTTTCAGAGTCATGAAATCCGAACAAGGTTTTTAAAATGGAAAGCCTATAAAGGTAACACGAGGTCGAGTAATCACAATCTCAACAGATTACTCCATCAAAAGTGATGAAAAGATGATATGTATGAGCTACTAGTGATCGCTCAGTGACCGAATGACAAATTTACCCTTGAACGTTGTTCTACGCTTGTTCTTATGTTCTCGAACAATAAAGTGTTTGCAACTTGTTATAAGAATCAAGTGGTTTGTTAAATATTGTTGACTATGTTTGTTGGAGTTTATGTTATGCTATGAATTTGGAAATCATAAGTAGTAACAAATTAAATAACAATGCTTGATCATCTTACAACAGGCAACAACATGAATACATTGATTGTTCAGAGTGTGTTATCGAGTGAACATAACTTGAGCTCATATTGTTGATACAAAAGTTGGACGTTCCTGATTTGGAGCTCCGGTTCTCGTACCAATTGAGAATTGCTACTTGAAACCTGCGCACTAAGAGACAAGAAACACCGTTAGGCTTATCGTGGGATTGTTTCCCACGATTATCCTCCGCGGAGAGTAAGTAATCGATTTAGGGTTTAAGGAGTTTTAGGGTTATCGATCGCATTACCTTAAACGAGGATACAATTCCTTTATATACGCACGGAATCCTTGTTGGTTCCGTGTTCCCCAACCTTCGGCGTATCCCGCCTAAGTCGGGTGGGAATGATTATCTTCTTATTTTAGAAGATATCGGATATCTATTCCGTAAATAGATATGGGCTTGGGCTTTCGTGAGCCCAAAAGCGTATTGATATTGGCCCGTTCGCACGGGCTTGCAAGTAGTGGACTGTAGTCGGGTGTATGACCCAACTCCAGACTATACGTCATCATGTCCCCCCAGTCTAGTATGCGCAATGCGTAATCTGCGGATGCTAGACTAATGACCGTAGTCTAAAATAAAATAAATAACTTACAAAACGTATGGAAGAAGCTATACACATACCCGTAGGTGCAATGCATCTGGACATAAAAGTGAATTGTAGGTGTGCTCGATATTCGGGGAAAGTTGCCCGTTGTCCCATCAAGCAATCTCAACCACACAGTGAGGACGAGTGGGATCCACGTGTCGCCAATCGTGTGAAAGAGAAAGGGTATATAACTTGTCGTTTCATTTTCGCACCCGATTCTCAAGTAAAAACTCCATCCCACCAGTTCTAAAGCGTTCTAAGAGTTGTAATCCCGAAAGTAACCAACTACAAAGGTAAAGGAGCCGTGCGTTATATCACAAAATAATAACACGATGGTTCAGCTTGTTCCGACTTCACCTCCGACCTCACCGTGATCGGTCTGATGGAATTCACCTTAGATTACTTTATACCCCGGGATGTGCATCCAGTAGTTCCGGATGCGCAAGCTTTCCACGATGCGGATTTCCAAAGTGGGTGTATACACACGGTTATTCTAACGCGAATCAACGTGTGCCCCTATCACGCTTCGCGTGTGTTAAACTATTATAATCTACACATATCGCAGCTGCATTGTATCGGTGCGGCTAAAATTACCAATTTTGAGGTAAATTGCCGCTGATTAACCCCACCATCCACCTATTCCGCGCCTTTTATCACACTACTTGGGCGCATGGGTGGGTGTCTTTCAAACGCCGGTAGAGGCTGTTGTTATACGGATAAATTAGATGGGGAATTGGAGGGAGTATTTCTTCCGGGTAGATGATACGTGTTTTCCCTGGAATGATTTTTATACCCGGGAACATTACGAGGGATGAGTGCCCATTGCCGGGTTATGGCGACGCCGGATGCGGAATGATAAATGCTAACCGCATCCCCATTAGTACATATCCTGAGGGATTTTTGGTGCATATGGGAATCAACCGTAATTATTTTGGCCCCGAAGATGAGATCCCTATCTTTTAGACCAATGGCCGTGGTGGGTACTTATTCCTCTGTACTTCGGTGTGTATAATGTAGAACAATCTTCCCGTGTCGCGCATTATATAACCTGTTTGTATATGTGTCTTGTTTTGCTCAGAGATGGATCTATTCACCGTCGCATGCCTAGCGAAGCCCGGTAGCGTAAGGACAGGAGTAAGACTTTGAGGGATGATGGGCCTTCAAGGAAAAAACGCCCGGTGCTAACTGCGTGGAGTTGTCCTCCACGGATGAAGCGTCGTCGCACCTCCTCGCTGAGGACGCCGAGCCTAGTACAACCGTTCCATGTATAATTTTCTTTTGTTGGTGAATGCTAGTTGTGAATCCGACATTGCGTGGTAATTATTCGCAGGATGGAGCAAGCAGGTTATAGAGTCACCGGCGCAGTCCGATAGTCGATTCTGAGCCGCAGAGCCAGGATAATGAAGACCAATCTGATGCGGATGCACCCATTGAGCATTTGGTTGAAGAATTGGTGCAGGTCTCCGCACAACAGCTACTAATTGTGAAGTGAAAGACCCAAGTATCGGTGGGATTGACCAAAGTTCACAAAAGGACCAAACAATAGCTTTGTTGGAGGCGGAATGGCAAGCACCAGCGCGAATGGATAGCGCCCATGCGAGGCTAGGGATCTCGCCTACGCCAAAACAAAGCGAGGAGGACAAGATGGCACTAATGTGCCAAATAAATCAAGATCGTGCTGAGGCTGCCAAAAGTCCCGCGTCGGCCGGGCCCTTAAACATTGGGCGGGGTAAGGAAACTTTGTTCGCGCAGCTTGGGGGGAGCTTGGGGCTACCGTGGAGTTGGTCATTGGAAGTCAGAGGCAAAACTGCGTAAGCTTAGCCTCGAGTATGACGAGGAGTTGTATCCTCAGCCTGTCCATGATAGCGGAGGCGCAGGTGGCTCATAGGCCACTTTCTCGCTAAGCTGCTCTCAGACCCCTGGAATCGCCAGAGGTGGTCAATGCTTTGGGGAGGTCGCGGCGCGCGCGCTGAGCGCGGGTAAGTCGAAGCAATTGAAAAGCTTCATGAGACAGAGCAGCTGGAAGAAGCGCCTATTGAGAAGGTACCAAATTATGATGCTGAGTCATATGATCACTTGGTCGCCATGCGCAGAGAATGAAGGACTTAGAGCTCCAATGATTTCAGCTTGAGCGCCGATCAAGATTATCCGATAAATGTAATTATGGCGGGGTTGACCTTGGCGCTCATCGCACCGAGTTTGGAGACACAAATGATTTTATTTGAAGCCCCGGAGTCACAGCTCCAAGTACCTGTCTTGCGCTGGCCCTAGGGATAGTCGAATCCATTTGCTTTGGAGAAAGAGGTACCTTTAAAGAAGTCTTGGAAGCGCATGCGCGACCCGTCTTGCTAAGAAAGAAGGTATTGCGGTAAGGCCATTTTGTGTGGGTTGGTGCGGCTCATTCCCGGTGCGATGGGTGCCAGTAAGTGTGGCCACTGTATCGTGTCAGGATGCAGATGTGTTGAAGGGTGTTAGCGGAGCCAAAGAAGCAACGAGTCACGTTGGCACTTCTTCTCACTTGCGCTAGTAGCTGGTAGCTGACATGTTTACTATCTTTGTAATAACTTCGTAGTTATGAATAAAAGTCATTTCGTGGGTATTATTGAAACTTGTAATGTACATAGCATTTGTTTGGTTTTGCGTAAAAGATACCTTCAAGTAAATAAGAAACAAACGTAACGCGCTAAGCTAATATAGGTAATCCATAATCATGTATGAAAGCCATAGTATACTTGAGAAATAATTCGAAGTATTTTATCACAATCGTGTGTGTCGATAAATAAGCGATCGTAAATACCACATTAAGGAATCAAGTGTCTCGTTCCTAAGTTGTTAAGCGCATCGTGTGCGCTGTTGCTGCTAACCATCGTGGGATATTACCTATTCCACGTCTTGAGAACAAGGTGTTTAACAAGGATGCGTGATCAAAGATTGATGGGTTTGCAACCCTCTTACTCAACAAGTTAGTTAGTAGGTTAACTTATCCTATTACCATCGTGGGTTTATTCATGGTGCATGCACGCCATCGTGCAAAAAAATAAGAAATTGTTAAGACATACAAAGTATATGGAGATAACAACTTAAAATGTGTCGCTGAGTTAGCTAGACACCGCGGCGCTTTTATTACTTGCAAGTTTTTTGAGAAATACAAAGGAAACAGCATGGAAAAATAAAAAAGAATACATGAATGTTTATTGGGCACTAAAAGTGCGGAGCGTCTGCGGCTCTGTGCCGTAGCTATTCTTTATAGGTAGCACCTCTTGAGGTTGCCGATGTTCCATGTGCGTGGTAGGTCATGACCATCCAAGCCTCGTGCCTGCCACGCCGCATGTGCCTATTGCTTCGATAACCTCATAAGGTCCTTCCCACTTTGGTCCGAGCTTACATGTATCTTCTGCATGACTCGCCTCATTGGCACGGTAGACAAAGTCGCCGGTCTAATGAAACATTAAGCACTTTTGGCATCATAGTATCCTTTCATTTTGACTTTCACCTTGCCTCCCGTATGGTAGCGGCGCTCGCTCTTTCTTCCAGCGCAGGTCCAAGTCGACACGCCTTTCGTCATTGTTTGTTGTTACATTGATCTCCTTGAGCGGATAGTTGGCATGCCGATCTCAGTTGGTATAATAACTTTCCCCGTAGACTAGAGAGAAGGGGTGTCCCCGTCGGCTGGTTTTATTGAGGTGCGGTGCCCATAAGACATGTAAAGCTCTTCGACCCACCGCCTTTTGTGCTCACCCGAGCGCTTTGATTCCTTCGGCCAGCTTTTCGGCGCTCTACTAAGCCATTGGTTTTGCGGGTGTGTGTAACCGACGCAAAGGGTGATATTTAACTTATCGCACCAATCTTTGAAGGGGTTGTCGAGAATTGTTTCCGTTATCGAGATGATTTCACCGGGTAATCCGGCGACATACAATGTTGTCCTGCACAAAGCTTCCACCGTTGCGGTGATTGTCGCCATGCTTTGCCTCTATCCACTTGGTGAAGTAGTCTATAGCCACTATGAGAAACTTAAGACCGCCTACTGCTATTGGAAAAGGACCTGCAATATCAATGCCCCATTTGTAGAATGCGCGGCGCCGTGATTGGCGTTAGCCGCGGCTGGCGCTGGACGGGTCTATGAACTTGGCAATCATTGCATTTCCTTATTAGGTCCCGCGCATCTCGCTGCATGGTTGGCCAGTGAGTATCCCTCGATCGATGGCACGTGCTAGGACCTTTGTCCTGCGCATGCATGCTGCATGAGCCTTCATCGTGGATTTCGCAGCATGTAATTTGCTTGTAGGGGCAATGCAATGGAGCCATGGTTGAAGGAAAGAACGTCGGTACAATATGTTGTCGCGCAATTCGAATCTGCTCTGATGCGCGCCGTGAAGCCGAGCCTGTCGTTTCGAGGTAATGTTCCTTGCTTAAAATTCCGTAATCGGTGTCATCCATGTAGGACCATCCTCTCTATGACTGGAGACTTCCATCTCCGATATTGACTTGCTTTTCAGTGTTTCCACCAGCACTTGCTTTGATAAGTGTGCGAAGCTTATCGAGGCAATCTTGCCTCGCGGCCTCGCCTTGCGATTTTCTCCTCTAGGGACTTGCTTGATAGTAAATCTGTCAAAGCCTTTGATCAGTGTCTTAGTCTTCTCAAGATATTGAATCATATTCTCTTCTTTGGCCACGTATTCACCCAACACATGGTTGGCCACTAGCCGGAGTCCACATTTGCTTCCAAGTTATAACCCATTCGAGCTGCAATGCGTAGTCCAGCGATTAGAGCTTCATATTCTGCCTCGTTGTTTGTCGCGGTAATTCAAAACGCGATGCGTAAGTGAATTCCATTCCCTCCGGTTTGTGAGAATAAGGCCAGCTCCTCGACCGTCTGCGCATGAGGACCCGTCTGAAACAAAATCCATGGATCTTGTAGTTCCTTCTCGCTTGGTGGGTATCGCCGACCGCTTCTCGATGATGAAGTCTCGCGAACCTATCCCTTTATTGCAACGATGTCGGTGTAGAGATGTTATGTTCGCCTAGCAACACACACACTAACTTCGGAGTCGCCCGACGCATCGGGTTTGGAGATGATCGCTTGATGGCTTGATCTCGATGACCGGGCTATCGGGTGCGCTTGGAAGTATCGGCGCAGCCGCTGGCGGCAAACACGCTTTCAAGACCAACTTTTCCATGGCACTTGTAGTTCATCTCCAGTCTTTTGAGCGCTTTCGGACAAAATAGATAGGTTTGCACTGAGTCCCTATCTGTTAGTAGCACTCCCACTGCCTCCATGAGCTGCGATAAATACATGATCGTTCTTCCCTGGTCGGGGTGCCACGAGTGTTGGGACGTTGCTAGATCTTTGTTTGAGTGTAGTGAAGGCTTCTCCTCCTCCGGTCCATCGAAAGTCACCCTTTTTTATACACTTCTTGAGTGTTTTGAAAAGAGGCAATGACTTTTCTGGCGATTTAAACGGGAACCCGCTGGAGGCCGCTTTTCCGTTGAGGGACTTCAGTCGTGAGGGAAGTTCTATTACTTTTGTCTCTTACGGACAAGGTTTTATGCCATCGAGGTTCTATCAGTATCCTAAGAACATGCCTTCGGGGTGAGCCAAGGTGCATTTCTTAGGATTTAGCTTCATGTTGATCTCTCAGAGTCTTGAATGCCTTTTCTATGCCTGCCACGTTCAACTTCAGTATGGCTTTTTATGACCGGGTCATCCACATAGACTTCCGTGTTACGGCCACCTGTTTTCAAAGGCATTGTCTACTAACCACGATAGGTGGCACTTCGCATTCTTCAAGCCAAATGGCATTTTGTATAACAAGACGCTTTGGCTTGTGTGGAAAGCTGTCTTTCCTCGTCTTCCTTAGCCATGCGTAGACGGTGATATCCCTGTACGTCAAGAAAAAACACTTTAACGTAATCCACACAAGGACTCTATTTCCGTCTATCTCGGTAATGGATACTTGTTGCGGGCATGCTTTGTTAAGGTCGGTGAAGTCTACACATTCCGCCAGCCTACCGTCGCTTTTGACCATTACTGGATTAGAAAGCCGGCCGTGGTAGTAGACTTCACGCATAATTCCCGTAGTTACCAATTTACGTTCTCTCGCTAGGAATCTGTGCCCTCTCTCTGGCTTGGCCACGCTCTTCAGGTGATCGGTGAGTACCCTTGTCGGATTCTTAGTTTATGCTCTGTGATCGGCGTGGTACCGTCATGTTTTGGCTCACCGAAAATATCCACGTTCTTTTGTAGGGCAAATGCTGCCGTTGTCCGACAATGACCCTCCAATGGTTATCTCTCGTCGGGTATTACGGGTGAATTGCGACCTTCAAGTTGGGGACTTTGGCTGCGATCTGTTTCGATTGTTCCATTTCATGTAACCGCGTGTTACATTCTCTGTTTGGTACCGTGGCATTGTAAAAGTAACAATGCCCCCCTTCTACTGGGAATTTAAGCATCCCGTGCCGCTGATGGCACCGGCACGCATGGTGATATCCCAGTCTCCGATAATGCCATTGTATGGCGAGGATTTGATCACCATGAAATCCATCCAAAGTTGTCGAGTGCTCATGCGGTCGACGCGACTAGTAATCGCGTATTGCCCCACGTGGGCCATATCTTTTCACCCGCGTGAAACCAAAGAGTCTTTGTGTTGACCGGGTTTAGCTGAGCTAGTATTTGGTCGTAGTCTTTAAAGCAATGCTCATACATGATATTTGCCGATGCCCCCCCATCAATGTACATGCGGTGTATGTCGTGACCACCCGCACTAATTTCAATGGTAAGGGGCTCTGCTGCTGCGCTGTCGTTCGTCAGCGTTAGAGTAGGGAAAGAGATCGCTTCGCGGCCTTCGAAAACTCTGGCGACCTTTTGTCTAGTGGTTCGCTGCCCGCCTGTATCATGTAGATTGTGTCGGCCTTATCTTTGGGTGTCTCCTTCTTGCTTCCATTCTTTTGTTTATCTCTTCCCTCTTTAATGTTTTTAACTAAGTGGTCCATCTGCCTCCTTAACCATCTTGTCGATGATTGCGCAGCTGGACACACTCAAGCAGTGGTGTGACCCTTTTGCGCTGGTAGTCACATTATCCATTCCCAGGCGCTTATCTTCTGGTGTACGCATCTGCGGTGGTCTTGGGAAATTCGCACCTTCCGCTGCGAGTATTTCTTTTGGTGTTTTGATCAGTGGTGAGTATACCTGTCATTATCTCTGCCGCTCCTCTGGCCGCGATAGCTCCTATTGCGGTTACTACCTCTCGGTCGTTCGATTGCCTCCCGAGGTTGTTCCTGTGGCCTGTAGCTCGAGTGGTTCTTTTTGCTATCCGCCGCGTGCTTCTCCCTGACAAAAGACCGAGTAGCGCTTCATGAGTTCATCAAAGGTCTCCGGGATCTTGTCGTTCAACCGCTTGATGAGTTCTGGGTTATTAATCCCATTCATGAAGCCCGAAATCTTCAGTACTTCAGGACATGCTTTAACTTGCATGCATTCATCTTTATAACGTTCCATGAATGCGTAGATTCTCCAGTTTTTGCTGCTTTACCCGGCGAGTTCAACAGATTTTTAGCGACTTTTTTCGTTGAGTAAAATTTAGGCGGAACGCCTTTCTCAACTCTTCAAAACCATTGATGCTTCTTCTTGGGAGTTTGTTGAACCAGTTCCGCGCACTTCCCACTAGTGTGGATTTAAACATGTGGCACCACACGGTTGTGGCCGGTTCTCAATGGTCGCGTGGCTGATTCAAGATTTTTAGGTGATCGTCTGGATCACCTGTTCCATCATAGGTCTTGACATTCGTAGGCATGCGCCTTTTCTTGTTTTCGGAGAAATCACTGATGCGTCTGGTGAACGAATCCACTTTCTGACGGCGCCACGGGAGAGACATGTCTTCCTCTTGGCTATCACGTCTGCTTCTAGACTTCCAATGTCCTGTATCACTATCCTCGTTGTCCGAGGAGTTATCAGAAGATTAATTTTCCTTCTTACGCGTTATGCGCCGGCCATTCTCAGAGTCTGACTTGTAGTCCGGATCTGAAGGGCTCTCACTTGGGGAATACTTTCGCCCCAGTCTGTCATGTACTTTACGGCTACCCATTCTGGCATAGACACTGGTACGCCGTTCTTCTCCATCACTATCACTCAAGTGTTGTGAGTGAGATGTCTCATCACCCTCAATTCTCTTCCCGATTCTGCTGATACTGGGGTTTATGACCGCTTCCTCTGCGCTTTTCTTTCTGGTGGCGCAGTGGAGAAGTATCATATTCCGAATCGAAATTGAGTCGAGCTTTCAAGTTCCGACCTGATCTATTCTTCTCTTCCTCTTGCATGAGGGCAGTTAATGTTTCGTAGTTTTGGGATACGACAACTTCAGGTGTTAATTCCGCGCTACCCCCCTCGAGAGTGAGTGCGTTTGTTTCTGCCGCTATACCCTTATCCCGGCTTGGTTCCTCCGGTACCTGTGTCAGGTCAGTTTCTAGCACCGATTGGAAGGGAGTAGTAAAGACGGTGCGCAGTGGGTCTAGTCCACTCGTGGTGGTTGTAGTGGCTTGGGTTGTTCCCGAGTGCGGTTCCACCAGAGGGAAGATCAAGTCTTGACCTGATCCCTTATTTTTAGCAGCGCTGGTTGTCCCAGAGGTCTGCTTAGGGGTTAGTCCACTCTGCGACTTCTTCCCCATGAGGTTGCCTCGCTGCATCGCTGATTACCGTGCTTTGTCATTCTAGTGTCGGTTCTTAGTGTCGGGTCCCACGGATGGCGCCACTTGTTGATACAAAAGTTGGACGTTCCTGATTTGGAGCTCCGGTTCTCGTACCAATTGAGAATTGCTACTTGAAACCTGCGCACTAAGAGACAAGAAACACCGTTAGGCTTATCGTGGGATTGTCTCCCACGATTATCCTCCGGCGTAAGAGTAAGTAATCGATTTAGGGTTTTAGGAGTTTTAGGGTTATTAGATCGTACCTTAAACGAGGGATATAATTCCCTTTATATACGCACGGAATCCTTGTTGGTTCCGTGTTCCCCAACCTTCGGCGTATCCCGCCTAAGTCGGTTGGGAATGATTATATTCTTATTTTAGAAGATATCGGATATCTATTCCATAAATAGATATGGGCTTGGGCTTTCGTGAGCCCAAACGCTTATTGATATTGGCTCAGTTCGTACCGGGCTTGCAAGTACTGGACTGTAGTCGGGTGTATGACCCGGCTCCAGACTATACGTCATCATCAACCAAAAAACATGTGTGCACTCTTCTAAGAACATGTATGCACTCTTCGACGAACATGTGTGCAAGCCTCACTTTCTCATCAAAATCATTAGAACATATAAGTATTTCCCACAACATATGTGCATGTTCCGCCTCTCATCATGAAAAACCTACAAACAAAGGTTAATCAGTAGTTCTTTATCAAGATATCAAATCTACTTCAAGTCCTTGTTTGTGAAAGGGAACCTAAGGACGTTTTCATGATCGCGGGGTACAGACCTTTCAAGAACATATGTGCACGTTGTGCTTTCTCGTCAACTTCAATATAACATGTATGCACGCCTTCCAAAAACATATGTGCATGGTGCACATTTTTTGTGAGCACCTGGTCTTCCAAAAACATAACACTAAATTAGAACAGGGTACCGTATCAAACATGCGCCTTGACTCCTACCCTAAAAAGTTAACTATAGTTCGACTCAATGTTCAAGATGACTACGTTCCAGCTTGACTATTGAAAACCAACAAAGAAAGGACCAAATTGCATGACATTATGTAACATTTAAAGAGTCGCCATCAAAGTCAGAGTTTTATAAGTGATCAAAACTAACAAGCAAAAATGTCATTTTACCGATTATAACAGCTACGCCATTAGCAAAAATTACAAAAAATTGTAGCCTTGAAATTTCAAATTTTTAACAATAACATACAAAAAAAAAATTTCTTAACACAAAAATGAAATCAAAGTAAAAAAAAGAGATCATACAATTAATTAGTTAGCAGTACCTTTAACCTTGTTACAAAAAGGACAAGCTTGATGATACAACACAACATCATTCGGTACATAACTCACGTGAACCTCAAGCGGTTCCAACACCGCAGTCAAGTACTGTCCCATAAAATTTGTATGCCATAAGCTATATCCCAGTGTCTTACAAACCGTGTCACAATAAAAAATTCTTATTATTGAGGCCATATAAAAAATTCATATACGGATAACATATAAAAAAACAAAAACTGTAACAAAGTGCCTAACCATTTTGTTGGTACTGTGATGATTGAATTTCCTTTGAGTTGAAGAAAGCAAATGCATCAGGATGGTCCAAAATTACAAATTGGTGGAC